>JAYDZK010000113.1:143275032-143334071 GCA_034509185.1 Euphonia xanthogaster | reverse complement strand
GTCTGAGAAAAAGAAACCCAAAAAAAAAGAAAAAATAAAAAAACAAAAAAAAAAAGAAATCCAAACCAAAACAAAACAAAAAACCTTCCTCTGAATTCTTGCAGGCTGAATTCAAAATCAAAGATCATGCCAACACTTCAGGAAATTAAACTGATGAAACTTTTCTCTATCTCCAAATGCCAACTGTATGATGCAGATGCCAAAGGCAGTGCTCTTCTCAATGACAAAATCCAGCATATGCTTTGAAGCAAGAGAATTGACTCTATTTTGATAAGTAGGGTTGAAACTTTGGATTGCTCTGTCATTTTCTAAAATTATGTTAAATTATGGAACTATTTATTCATCAAGCAATTATTTTAAGTATGCTAATACTACCTCATAGTACTAATATTTCTTTAACGAATTTTTGTGGTGAACTACCTGATGATGTAAATTATCCACAGATATATGTGTGTGGTTACATTAATGAAATTCTATCTTTAGAGAAGTGCAGATTGCTTGAGATGTTGATTTTTTTGGTCAATAACACATAATATAGCTACAAATTTCATTCACCATGTTTTGGAAGCAAAACCCTAATGTTTTCTCTAGGAAAAGGCTGTAGAATAGGTCACATTGGAGTTGTTTATGGTTAAATGAAAATGCCAGTTGAGAGGGCACATGTAGGTCCACTGCTGGGACTGGGAATGATAATAACTGTTTCACCATATTCATCTTCTTTATTGTATCCTGGTAACTCTTCCCCACCGATGACTAAATCTCTAAATGGAGATTTGTGTCTCTATCTTTCACAGGTTTTCTTTCATTACTTGAATGCAGTGTGCCATGAAGTACTTGGTTTCATATCTCTGCCCAGTTCCATCATCTCCCTGGCAGCTCTTTCCACTGTAATTCCATTCTTTTTAGACATAAATAGACCCATTTAAACAGCTGCTCTTCTGCATCATACCCTTATATCAGCTTCACATCAAAATCATTCTTTTCTTGTTATAAATTTGCTGTTTACTAGTATCCAGCAATTTTAATCATATTCAGTTTAGCCATGAGCTTGTTTACTCACTTCTTTTGGCCTACTCTGAATACTCTCTGGAAGACAGTGCTTAACATCATTATAGCAGTATCTGAGTTGTCATTTAATATATCTTCACTTTGCTTTAACTCTCAATGTTTTTTGTGGTCCCCTGTTCAGCTTGTAATATAATTTGTATTTTAACATCACCTCCCTTCAGGACAACAATTCTAGAAAATTAAGGTATTAAAAATTGTAGTCAAAAATAACATAAAGAGCTGACCACTGTAAAGAAATAGCTTGAAATGGAGTGGTAGAGATAAGAGGTGATCTGTTAGCAACAAAATGCATTGTCCTTTGAGGCCTCTTCCTTGGATAACAAACTAATATGTCATATTAAAATTTCTTGTGGGGGCTCTTAGTATTTGTCAGCTACAGTCAACATACAGACTCTTCTGTTGCTGACCACTCTGTGTCCTTACAGCCTGTCCATCAAAATTATTAAAGGAAAACAGTTCATTAGGCCCTGCTGTAAAATATTTTCTATATAATACTAAAACACTCAGAGGGAAGAAAAAGATCTACTAAACAGAAATAGTGACAAAATTGCAAGGCTTGTATTCCTGAAGTAAGAAGTGAACTTAATGTACAGTAGGATACAAAATAATGATCTGAGTTCTACAGCAGCTTTTGTTCAAGAGTTCAGTTGGTGGGTAAGGTGTCTGAAGTTAAAAGGAATTAAATGCCTCAGAGGCACTACTTCAGACAGTGTATTTTTAGCCTACTGAGCAAGAAAAAAATGAATAAGGCAAACGTTTCCCAAAGTCCTTGGGTTTTGTATGATCTACCTGACACAATCAATTTAAAATTCTTAGGAAGCAGTTCTGTATGTATTCATGCACTAAAATCAATGAAGTCTTATACACAAACTCTTGGTGTAATTACTCAGGGTTTCAAGATTACCCACAGCCACTTGCATTGACAGAGCATTTCACTCCACATGAATTCCTGGGGATGTCTTTTCTTTTCCAGTCTTTAATAAACACATATTCAGACAAAATTCCTACTTGAACTGAGCAAAGGTTTTTTGAGCTTAAAAACCAGTCAGAATCAAAATAATCTGTACTTAGAGGTGAGCTACAAGAAATCCCATAATCCCCACTTGGAGAACACAGCACGAGAGCACATGAACAGCTGAATCAGGTTAGACCAACTCTGTGGCTGAGATGGATAGTCATGTCTTTGTGTTTAATAAAAATTTCTCTGTTCCTTTGTCTTCTCATTATTTTTTCCAATCAGTTTGGGAAACCATGAAAGCTCCCAACATCTACAATTTCAAAGGACAAGGAGTTCTTCATGTCTGGTTGAAGAAATATCACCTTTTGGTCCATGGATCTGCTGCCTGGTTGGTTGATGTAGTAGTTCTTGTACTGGAAGAGACAGTGAACAATAATTTCTTATTCACCTTCTCCATGTCATTCATGCTTTTGCTTATCTCCTTTCACTCATCTTCTTTTTCCAGGCTGAAAAGTCCTGGTCTATTTATTTGTTCCTCATATGGAAAATATTTCATACCTCTGATTACCCATGTCCTTAAAAACTTTCCTAGTTCTACTACATTCTTCCTGAAGGCGGGGGGGAAGAGAGAAGGAAAGCATCCTAAGTTGAGCCCCATCACTAGAATTCAGGTGCACATGTATTTTACAGCAGGAATGGCTTGCTCCCTATTCCTTTCTGAATACATCTTGATGTTCAATTTGCCTTTCTCAGGGTTACTAAGTAAGGAACTAACCATTTAATATAACCACAAGATTTTTTCTCTTGGAGGTAATGCCCTTTCACATATTTTTACTTGTTCGCCTTTGCTGTGTTTTTTCTTAAAGTCACAAAAAATAAAAAAAAAAGAAAAGAAAAATAAAAAAAAAGGAAAAAGTGATCTTTAGCTGTGATACTGCAGAGGAATCAGCCAGTCAGCACATTCTGTCATATTTCCTCATCTCCTTCCTTTGTGCTGGTCTAGCACATGCTGTGTTTAGTGTGAATCTCTGGGACTCTCCTGACAGTTTGTTGGGATTCAGGACTGTTGGCAGTGGGAACGAAGGACTCCATTTCGCTCTGCATTCCACCAGAGCCAGGGAAAGAGGTGACCAGCTGTTCCTTCCTGCCAGGCAACAGCAGCTTTTATGAGGGTGAAAAAAAATATAAAAGACCTCTGGATCTTATTATTGCTAGGCATTTTATGTTCAACAGTGAAAAAAGAGGGAATTGACTAACCAGGACTGTTTGAAGTCCAGCTGGTGCTGTATGGAAGAGGATGTGTCACCTGTAGTTGTGAGGTACTGAGGTGAGGTGGCTATTTAGAATGTGGGTTTGTAATAACTCAGTTTTTTATAGCCTAAGTAACTTAGCCTCTAT
Source organism: Euphonia xanthogaster (assembly GCA_034509185.1). Classification (NCBI taxonomy): domain Eukaryota; kingdom Metazoa; phylum Chordata; class Aves; order Passeriformes; family Fringillidae; genus Euphonia; species Euphonia xanthogaster. Next base: position 143,330,647 of record JAYDZK010000113.1, on the reverse strand, counting down.
CAAATACGCATCACCTGTTGTTCCTTATCAAGCATGCCTCTGATGGTTTTGATTCACTTAGTTCATTCATTTTTACCATACAAAACAGCATTGGTGGGCCTGGTCTCATAAAAGCAGATCACTAAGGCCCTTGGGGCACAGGAAACCAGCAAATGCATGTTAAAAAAAAAAAAAAAAAAAAAAGAAAGAAAGAAAGGAAAAAAAGCCATATGACCTAGCACAGGAAACAAATCTAATGAAGGAATGTCCTCAGCTTTCACAGGAAATTATTTTCATTTTATGCCATTTTCTGCCTCCATAAAAAGAAACAGAGTTGACCTCCTGTGCTCCTACCTAACCTTTCGGCATCAAGGAGTGGAAAGGAGAAGTGTTGCCTGAACCAACAAGATACTAATCCATTCAGAGTGTAACAGAGAACAGACTTTTTACATCATGGGCATCTTAACTGTCACACCACAGCCAATATTTCCTGAAACCAACCTTAGTAGGGAAGGGGGGATATTTGCTGTTTTGTAACCAGACTGAGATATTTTAAAGGTGTTACATTTTTATCTAAAGCACTGAGCACTTGTTCTCTGGCAAACAGATCTCAGCTGGGATATTCATAATCACTGCCCGTTGCTTAAATCCTGATTGTTTATACTAAACAGTGCAAAGCAGGGCTGTAATAAATTACAAGCAGCTCTCACTGGGAGGTGGTTAACCTGATGCGTTTTGCCATATACACTTGCTGATTCTGTTAGGTTTTGATTTAGGGTAGAAACTGAAATAATGTTTTTATTTTCGTCTCCTTTAGTCCACACCTTAGTTTGCTTTAGCCTTGTGAAGGAGCTCAATATCTTCCTCCATGACAGACCCTGTATTCAGATCTTTTATTGCTGGTAAGACATCTCACAAAGAAATTGTATTGCGTATGGCCTAACTCAGAGAAAGATAATCCCACAGGATCCATAGGTTGCATTGTTAATGCTGGAACAGCTCATGATTCAAAGTCTTGTGCTTGTTTTCCCATGGCAGAAATAACAGCAATAAAACTTCAAGACGTCAAAATGTTATTTCTTGAAGTAACTGCTTCTGGAGCAAATTCTACAAAATGCTTTGGGTCAGCAGGTGAGTACCCATGTCTGTTCCCCTTCATTAGTTAGACATGTTAAAAGAACAGAAAAGAAGCCTCCAAAATAGGGTTTAAAGGATGCCTAACAGGGAAGAGTTGAACATCCTTTAAAAAAAAACATTGTTTGCACTCTATTCAATTTCTTTCTGCAACTTCCTGCAACTCTCAAATTAACACCAGTGCAATGAATCTTAGTAAATTAACAAGTTTAATGAGTGAACAAGAATCAATCAATCTCCCTTGTTTCGAAACCATTAATAAGAACTTAAACCAAGTATAAACCTCTGAGTCACAGCCTCTTGCTAATAACATGCCTTTTGCTTTGAAGAGGATAATTAAATCATCACCACATTTCTTTTTCTCTGTAAAACTTCCTGTATGATGTGAATTTAGATCAAAACACACACTTTCTCCCCCAAGGGTTCTTTCTTATATCACATTGGAAAATTATTTCAGGAATTACTCTTGTCCTTGAAGGCATACAGATCAGGCTGGGGCATTAGCAGTGCTGATTGCCAGAACCTACAAAGGACTTGATAAGCCAGACACACCCCAATATTTTACAACTCTATTAGATAGCACACAGACCTATGCTAAGCTTCTTATGAAAGAGAAACTGTAAAAGCCTGGGTACTAACACAAGGACCACAGCAGTCAGGTTAGATTGACAGTGAAACTATATCAGCAACACATTCATAACTGAAAAAAAAAAAAAAGAACATCCAAAATATATTTAGTAATGTAATTTCAAACTCTAAAAATGCATATGAAATTGAGGCCAGATCAAAGATCTAGGGGAAGAAGATTTTGCCATAAAATTGGTATAAGACTCTAAGAACAAGTATCTAACTGCAAAGAAAGCTACATTATACTTTCTCTATGACCGTGGACCCTGGGTCATAAAGAAAAAAAACATATTGTAGCTGGTTAATATTACCATTTTCTGGATCAGGTAAAGGCTATTGAATGCAAAATGTGGAGAAAGATCAGAGGCAATCCAAGTCTCATAAAACGGTGATAATGGGTGACCTTTGTAACCTGCATATATACTGGTCAAATGTCACAAAGGGAAAAGGTTAACAGAAGCAATTTCTTGGTACCTTAAATGATTGCTTCTTGGAATAGCTATTAACCTACTGTATTTCCATCTGCTGGTGTGGTTTTAGTTCAAACAGGTAATGTTTGAACTAACAGCTGCATTTCCCACACAGTTATGACGAGGTTCATGGAGTACGGTGGGGTCAGAGCACCAGCGGATGAATAAAGTGCAGAACCACATGTAAGGTGACCTGGTTTCTTTTCCCCATTCTGATAAAGATTTACTGGGTGATCTCGAATTCAGGTTCCTTGACTTCTTCAGGGGTTCATCTTGCCATGTGTGAAGCAGGAGTATTGTCCTCTGTTTGAAGTCTCTGGGAAGCTGAACAGACTGGTATGCAGAGAGCTGGATAGAAGTGTAAAACATCTCTATACATGTTGAGAGGTTATTGTTTATGGTCTGTGAGTGCCTCAAAAGGATGTCATCTTTCAGCAGATGGTCTAAATCAGCTACATTGTCTCCAATTAGGGTGAAAATACCGTGACTGAGACCAAATACATGAAGTCCACTCAGTCACTGACATCATGGCAGATTAATCTTCTTTAACAAGGGAAAAGCATACTCTTATTTCAAGTGGTGATGGAAAGAGTCTGAGAAGGCTCAGCATAGTGGCAGGAGCTTCAGAGAACTGTTTTCATGCTTGCCACACTACACAGATGGAGAGAGTGGGGGATGTCCCAGCTTCCTGTGGGAAGGAATCTGTAAGCTATGAGCATTTAGCTCCTTGTAATGCATGACTCCAGCTATCAGCTGGTCAACAGCTTTTCTTCTCTCACATAGAAGAGGGACTCCATTGTTCAACATTATTCTTTTCCTTTGGTTGTCAAGCCATTAAGTTAGGCCCAGAGCCATATTTGTCTCTATGGTAAGCATAAACTACCCCAAAAAAGTTCCTCTGACACTTTCCCTATACTTCCAGCAGCTAACTTCTAACTCTAAATCCTCTTTGTGTACTATTTCAAGAAACATGACCTGTATCTCCACACCTCGGCTTGTTTTTCCATTGTCATTTGTTAATCAATTTATGCTCCAACTTTAAAGTCTGTTGGTTTCCTCTTGAGCTAATGGTTGCTAATTTAGCATTTGAAATATCCGTATGTGAGTGCAAAGTTGCAACTTCCCACAACTAGATTGCACAATTGTATGTGTATGGTTTTTTGACTCATTCTGTGTAATCAGTGCCACTTTCAACTCTGTATTTTGCAGAGCTTTTGCTTTTAAAATGTGTGCACTAAAATTCCATTTAGTAAATTTGTCTGCCTGTATCTTGAGCCAAATTACCAAAAGAGAGTCCCGATCTGTCTGTGGCCACAGACAATTATTTCTCTTGCTGGATTTGGTTTAGTGCAACCAGAACCTATTTTGGGGAAAAGAATCATTGTCTCTTTCTTGGCCTCTGCCCTGGGAAAGGCAATTTTGCGGACTGGTATGCATTTCTCTGAAGAGTGTCTTTTATTTTTAATTGTGTTTAAAAATGGAAGGAAGTGCAAACAAAGCTTTCTTATATGGTATGTACAAATAGGACTACAAATCTATTTTGGGTCTGGTCCTTCAATGAATGAATGGGTACATAGTTTTCTGGAGACTCATGCCTTATCCTGAGCTTCTGCACATTCTAAGTTCAAGAGAGATTAGACCTGCTGCTTTGTCAGACTTGTTCTCATGGTGAAAAGGACTGAAGGATGTTCAGCTCACTGCATCTCTACCTAGTGTTTCAGTTTTTTAATAGGAGGCTAAAAATAATTGCCTCAGCTGGAAAAAATTAATATGTAAATGGGCAAGACAAAGATAATTAAAGAAAGAAGTATATATGCAACAGCACACATGTTTCTGCATATGCAGGTACAAATACAAATTAATTTAAAAATTGGACTCAATTATGTAAATGTAATTTACATAAAATTGTAAATTCAGGTCACAAAACTGCATGCTTAATTCAGGAACATTCTTGTCTAAGAGCTGCTACAAGCTCAAATGACAATGAATGGGTCATATATTGCAAAAATAACTGACTAGGTGTAAAAATGCTTCATGTCCATTCCCTTCAGCACATGCGATCCACTCGTGTGCAGGGACTGTGAGTGCTCCAGGACAGCACTGCTTATCTCCACTAATGCACCTTCAGATGCAGCAGTGGGTCTGTGTTCACCAGGTGTGAGGTGCAGAAATATCCACCCAAGCTCCTCACAGATCTGTGCCTCCCCAGGCCATGCTCTTCTGGGACAGGATTTCAAGTCCAGAAAGCAGGACAGCCTTCAGGCTGATCAGCTTGGGCAAGATGCCCTGCTGCTAATGCTGAGTCCCTTGAGTGTGTCTCTGCTGCCCTCGAACTTGAGCAGGTTCTGCCCAGGAGTTGTGCTGCCCTTGCACCCTGAGGCTTACAGAGCTGAGACACAGGAGCTTGTATCACCTTCTCTTTCCTCCTGCAGACCTCTCAGCTATGGAAAAAAGTCTTGTCTCACAGCTCTGGTTTCAAATGTGCAAGTGGACTCTGGATAAGTCGGAGAAGTTTGCATCTTCTGAAGTGTGTCTATGTAATGTTTTGCACTTTGAGACAAAGTGAATTTATGACAATATAAGCACAGTACCTACAAAACTTTTATACTCACTTTTCAGAGTATGACTTTTCTTTTAATTATTTAGTGATATTTTAAACATTTTACTGTATACTGTGGTTTGTAAGTAAGGACCTAAAAACACCAGAATTAATATTTGATATTTTCTTGCCAATATATATCTAAATTCTAGAGTTTCAAACTGAGTTTCAGCAATAACACCAACTGAGTTTGTTCACCTTAGTTTGTATCCTGTGGAAATAATGTGAGGAGTCACAATAAGTATTCCAGGATAGCAATGTGTGCATTAATACTGGTCAAAAAACCTAGGACTCTTCCCATTAAAAAAAAAAAAAAAAAGAAGCAGCCATTAGCCCTTTTTTGGGAAAAAGTAAACATTCACACATTGGAATGGAAAGTCAAGAGTTTTCACATGCAAACTGTCTCAATTACCTTTGGAGGTACTTTGCATTAGTAAGTGTTTTCAGGGAAAACATCTGACATTTAAAGATTGAACTTATATATATCCTTTTTAATATATCCTAATGGTTGGAGAAGGTGTGCAGCTTTTTCTTCATCTCTGTCTCAGAACTGTAATGAAGCGTCACCTAAAAAAAAGGAAGCAATGTCCTTTTTTTATGTGTTATAGTCAGGGAAGAAAATTCACCTGGAAAACTGAAGAAAATGTGGTCACATTAGCATCTTTGTAAAAATTACTACTTCTCAGCATCTTGCTGCTTCTGAAAGCTACAGCCTCAATATTTACTTGTGTGTTTTGTTGTTTCTGTGGCCCAGAGAAGATGAAAATAGACTTTTGGAGTGGAAACTTCAAAGGTTTTTATATATGACAAGACCTCAGAAGAGGAATTGAACCTAGTTAAAATGGGCTAATGAGGTTGTACATAATCCTACACTGTAGCTGAAATCCCTGCCCTGAATTGGAGAGATAGTTACTCTGAAAATGGTGGCTTTCTCATGAGAAGCCTAGGTTTGCTTTCTCACCTTTCATGAGAAGTTCCTGTCCTGTTGGAGAGAGATGTGTTCAACTGGTTCACAGTTGAGGCAGATGGTTTGACAGAGTTGGTTCCTCACCGAGGGTAGCATGTAGAGCTCAAACCACAGCCTAATCTTTTGCAAATATTCTTACAAATCAGGCCAGTGTCAAGAGGAAATACAGCTTAGTAAAAAACCAGTGCTTAGTATAGGGCTAGTGGCTTGTGTTTTGCTATAGATGTTTAAGTTCACTTACCCCAGATGAGGAGAAAAGAAAGAAGCTGGGCTCCTTCTGCACACACCCCAGATAAGATTTGACACCCTGAGAAAGTCCTTTGTGGTAAAGGCTCTGCTCAAGCAATAATTTTAGCAATGGGCTCCAGACTTTCACAACTGCAGCCAAATTTGAAAACTTCAGATCAAGCATCATTGTCAGACCACTGAATGGTCCTTTTCAAGTCCCGTTTTACTCTCCTTTTTCAAATGCACATGGTTCACATCACAGTTAGTCAAGATAGTTTATTTCAGTAAACTCATCAAAGAGAGGACTGAGATAAGCCCCATGGAAAGGTGAAAGGGGCAGTCAAAGATAATGAACATCAACTAGGCAGTCTAAAGATCTACACATAAAAAAAATGGTGGAGAAGATATACACTTTCTAATCATCAATAACCTTTCTTAAAGTGGATTGTGAATGTTTTCCAAGTGCATTAAAGGAAAAAATATTTGTATACATGATGCCCTTCAACACACATATTTTGCAGATATGTTTGGGGTCCTAGTGGGTTCTGACTGGGACTAGACCTTCTTAGCTCATACAGCAGTAGCAATTCTTTACCAAAACCATGTGGTCCTGGAATGCAGTCTCATAAAGAAACACAGATGAAAAATACCATCATTTTCTCTTAAAGATGAAGGAGAAAGTGGAGATGTTTGTTTATAATCACCTATCCTCACACCCTCAACTTACTCCAGTTTCACATTCAGAAATGCATGTTAAGTCTGCTAATATTAGGGAAGTTTCCTAAGTGGATGTGGGAGGAGAAGAAACAAAACATTTGCACTGCAAACTCTCTCCATGTGCTCTCCTCTGAGTATTCCCATAAGACCAGCACAAGCTGTGAATACTAAACTCTGTGTTTTTAAAAATGCAAAATCAGAAAATTTGATCATGAAACCAACTTTGGGTCTGGAAACCTCTGTAATTTGGGGAAGACTGAATCAGTATCTGAACACTGTGGCTCAGAGTTCTTCCTGAAATATCACAGCTGACCTCCATCTGCCCTTTGTGTGTCCTCTTCTCAGATGACTGCGGCTCTCGTGCTTGCTGTGGCCAACTGCTCCAGAACAAGATTGCACCAGAGGGCTCTGACATGGCAAAGAAATAGTAGAAGTGTCTTATTTTAGGGCAAATTTAGGGAAGAAATTAAAAAAGTAAAATGAAGTGGCCCTTTCTCCACCCGGTTCAGGAGACAAAAATCCCCTTTGAGAAAAATGGAAAAAATCTGTTTATTTAACAAGCAAAGTACTCCCAAACATGGAAAAATGAAAAATACCATTAAACAGTGGAATCTCTTGTTGTTCTGAAGAGATGGCAAATTCAGAGATAGAGTCCTTGTCGTGGGCTGTAGCTTGGCTCTCTCAGTCTCTCTTGTCAGTCCCTCATGTGCTGGAAGATGCCGCGTCCTGGGCCCTGATGGGCCACAGGCGTGAGCTCCCGGTGTTCTTCTGGGCTTTCAGTACAGAGCAAGGCTGATCAGTTCCAAGAAAAAGAAAAGCCACAGTCTGGGGAACTTCTCTGCCTCAGCTAGCTAAAAACTTACTAAAACTAACTAACTTCTCTCCTGCTATCCATACTGCAGGCAACACAGTCCAGAAGCAGGATATGGGGGAGAGAGTGCAGTTTCTGCAAACAAACTGTGTGCTGCTTCTTCCCCCCCTTTGCTCTCAGAACCAGACTTAAATGTACAGAACTTAATATCCAGCATAAGCAGAACAGATGATAGGAAATACAAGGTGCCTACATGCATCTTTACATTTGAAGTTTTGAGTATGTCCTACAATTCCCAGCCCAACGTTTGCTGTTTTGAGACAGCTTAGCTGAAAGGAGTGTTAAGAGCTTCTGCGTAGACACCTTGTTGCAACAGACTGCATCCAGTGGCAAGGAGGGCTGGAGAGGATCTTCATCCCTCTAGGCCGTCCGCCTAGCTTCCAGCACCGCTATCAGCGTGGGGGCACTCTCCTGGGTAGCGTGACCCTGGACGGCACCTAAGGTGACTGCCCTGGGCTATGCCAGCAGCAGCCTCCTTGTGGGCGGACGTGACTTGCGGCAACAGGCAGCAGAAGATAGAGCGGACTTCAGCTGAGGGTGCAACTGCACTTATTAGATTCCAGGACAACCGACAGCCAAAGACAGCAATTACAGTGTTAAAGCAACTTATAAAGGGCACAGAAGACAGGGGTGGGGTCAACTGCTGAATAGGGATCCAGAGGGGAGCAGGATACAAAAGAATGACATTGGGAATAAACCAATAAGGACACATTGAGGGAGGGGCTCCGGCCCCTGATCCAATCACTCAACGCTCTGGGTAGAAGTTTCTAGAGGGAAGGGAGGGAGCGCCGAGTGATGGACAGAACACCAGGGAGGGATTTGAGGTAGGATACATTGGTCGTCATGGGGATTTGGGAGGAGTAGGGATGACAGGCAACACAGAGGAGGGTGGAGAGAACCAGGGTAGAACCATTACAAACATAGGGGGATACAGAACAGTCTAACTTATAACTTAACACAACAATTGCAGAGGCAGCTGCCATCAGATAAATAGGGAAATTATTACAATTTAATATTTTTTAGATGAGAGGAAAGTTTGAGCTTGCAAATGCAAATTATCCTTTTCAACAGGAACATATGGAGAGAGAGTGCCAGGTCTCTTACTAACTCCACACATAAAACCCCTGGAAGTTTATTTGAGCAGAAATCCACCTCTGATATCCAAAATCTTATAGTGTACCTTTTCATTCTGTGCTGGATGAGGTTATACAGTCAGGAGCACATTCCCAGTTTATCCTCAGGCTTCAACAGGACAGAAGAGGAGCTCTCCACAAGCACTCTTTTGCTGTGTTTATAAATTTTTTACTCTGTTTTGTGTACCTTTGCACTTCCCCCCAGAATTTAATAGATACTTTCTAGTGATGCTAAGCATGTATAGAAGGTTTGTCTAATAATTCTGTTTCATCAAAATAACTTTCTGCTCCCTATCCCATTCACAGATCAATGATGGCAAAAATACTTATGGAGAAGAGAGGTTAAAACTGAATGGGTTTTCTATTTAGGTTAAAGCAACAAAAGAAATCTCTAAGACAGGGCTAGTACTTCCTACTTTCAGGATCTTGTGTTTAGCTTCTGGTTGCTAATGGCCACATTTGGCAAAGAGAATGGTGCATGGCAGTAAGAAAGGCATTTTAAGGAAAAATGTCTAGCTCTACTTTTGCCCTTGAGCTGCTGAAGAAAGTGCAGCTGACTAAAATGCTTCTAAAACTTTCCAATTCACACTCCAATTTCTCTGTCTTTGTAATAAAATTGGTGCATATGGCAGCAATATGGTGTGCCTTTGCTGCTCAGGAAGAGAGTCTGACCCATCTATGCTCAAGGAAGTTAAAGTTTATCCTAAAGAAACCTACTGTAATAGCAACAGCCTTGCACAGTAGTTTCACACAGTTTTTACCAAATTGTTCCTTCTCCCACAGGTTATTTTTTTGGTTCCAGCTGTGTGGAACAGAAAGTGCTGTTCTACCCATTAGTGAAGAAAAGACTATGAGTGACCATGAAGAAAAGACCATGGGGTGGGTAACAATTCATACTTTCAGTCTGAAGACTGACAGAAAAGAAAGCCAGTTTCCTATTGTTTCCACAATGCCACAAACCAGAGGGTTACTGTTGACCCTGGAAGAGCAAGAATGAATAACTGAAATAAAAGAAACAAGGGAGATTTCTTCAACAGAAATTGCAGGGGAATATTATGTGTATCAAAAACTAGTTGAAATAAGGATTATTGTGCACTTGCAGTGTAGCACCAATAATATGTAGCGTTCCTGGAGCAGAACCATTTTGCAAGTAAGAGTTAAATGCTACAGAAATGTGTATTTGTGATCTGCTATATTTTCTATCTAGAGAAAGCTTTTTTAAAGAAAAATCTGAATGTTGCAGGTGGCAGTTTGGGGGCTGCTTCCTGTAGTCAAGAAATACATTTCTATTATGAAAGCTCCCAGGGATTTTTTTATATTAAATCAGACAGGGAAAGAAACGTGGCATTTGGTGACAGGCTAAAAGATGCTGCTCCAAAGAGCTCAATGGATTTACCTGAATAAAAATAAAGTTAAAAAAAACGTGCTCCATACTTGGCCCCATGTTTACACCCTCACTTTCTCATATGCTTTTTGTGTGCTTCATTGGAAAGGTGTTTTTTGTCTACTTAGTCATTGATCTTACTTTAACTGCTTCTTAGCATTATTGTGGATCTCTGCTCAGCAGCTACTCTAAAACACTGCAAATCAAGCAGCAGTCTGTTATTTGTGGTCTGCAAGACAGGTCATGCTCAATCTGGGATGCAATGGAGGAGTAACCAGTGATAAATGTGTAATGCAAAGCATTAATGGCAGGGGAAAGAAGGAGAGAAACAGAGCAGACTCCTATCACAGTGGGCTAGAGCCATAATCCATGGTGCTAGATAATCTTTGACTACTCCATCTTATCTGAATGTAGGTAATTTTCTTAGATGACAGGGACATGAAGTGTTTTATAATTAGTTAGGTGTCATTACCTAAGTAGCCCCATTCCTCATGTGGCTAGTGAAGGTGGTTACTGCCCTTCCATTTGTACCCACTTGAGGGTGACAGCAATGATTTCAGCCCAAGGCCTGATGCTGAGACCCTTACACTGAGGCTACCTGACTGATATGGACTTTACAGGAATGACAGGTTTTGCAAATAACGTGAAAGACATTGTAGGTGTCTGTCCTTTCCCAGCTTTTATCAATAATAAATGGCCAAACATTACAGCTGTACTCAGATTCTTATGAACAAATTCTCGAATAAGTGTGTCTCCACAGGCCTAATGGAAAGAATACTGAAAGGAAAAAGAGTTTTCCTCTCAGGCCAGTAGTTCTTTGGATCAAGCACGTTTGTTTAACAAAGATCCTCAAAACAACCTTTGAAAAACAAAAAAAAAAAAAAAAGGCAAACAAACAAACAAAAACACCTCCACAAAAACCTTGAAAAATTTGAACAATTTGTCTCATGGAGAGAAGTCATTTGAGAGATATGTCACTGTTAATCCATGTTTAAGCAAACTCAGAGATTAATTTTGTCATTGAGATTCAAGTGGAATTTAGATTATCATGTAAAATTTTACTTGTAGTGTCTGCAGTGGATGCAGCTTTGGATACTCACCTGTGCATCCATATGCTTTTTTGTGAACCTTACATGGACATGGGTGGGAGATATGCTCCAAGGGGCAAAGAGAAGTAATAAAGTTGTGACCTTGGTGTTTTTTGGCGGCTAACTCTTGGTGACCTTGGTGTTTTTTGGTGGCTAACCTTGGTGCCTCTGTGTGTTGGAAGTATCAGGGGCAATCAGAGCTGCAGTGATCAGTGAGATCCCTGTGCTTACCAACAGGTAGCATGGGCAGCTGGCCATGCTCTGCAGGGATGGACATGGATTCTTATCCTTAGGAGTGTAGCAGAAAGTAGCTTCAGATTTTAAAAGAAAAACTTTATGGAAAAAGATTCTGTGACATAGTAACACTGCCTCCTAATCTCTTTCTTTCTCGTTCATCCTGGGAGAGGAACACCGAAGCCTTGCAGATATTTTTAGAGGAAGAACTGATTTCTCAAGCCTGGAGAGAAAAAGAAATTAGGTGCAAGACTTCTGGTGGCTGCCTAGGCCTGAGAAATATTTTTCTGCTGTTTGTGTTACATTTTGCAGTGAATAGTGTCCTTGTCTCATGCTCCTGTTCTCTACCAGTTTGTTGCTTTTGCTGTATCACAGTTAGCAAATCTTTGTAGGAATGTTTCCCCCTCAGAGAAGATTGTAAAGTGAAATTCCTTCATGTCTCGAAGAACTTTGAAATTCCCCAAATGGAAGTTCTAGCTAAGAACAACATTGCTTTCTACTTGGGGCAAGGTAAAAAATGGGGTCATCTGCAGCTGAGTAAGAATTCCACAGCTTTGAAATGGAGAAGAAATACCAGCATCAAGGAAAGGGTCTGTACTTAGGTCTGCAAAGTTGTCATTCAGCTCCTATGGTTCCTGATTGTTGTCAAGTAGAACAAGTCCACAGGGTGGAGTTCATTCTGGGCCAGCATCTTTGTGCATTCCCATTTATGTCCCAGATTTTGATTTGGCATTGCAGTAGTTCAATGTTGAAAAGGAGAGATGCTTGGAAATGCATGCCTGAAGGAGAGATGCTTAGGGCTGCTTGGAAACCAGTTGTGCAGCCAGCATAAATTATAGCAGTGCAGAATAAACTGAGACTTTGGGCTCTTAGCTTTTTCAAGAGGATCTCAGATTTCTTTCAGAGATGTGGCCTGCAGCCTTTGCAGCTATTTATCCTCATCTTTAGCATGTTCACAGGGAAGTGGCCTAATGGAATGACACTAGAAGCATATTCCATTATATCTGTATATATTAAATATAACTTGGAAACCTTCACACGTCATTAAGTGCTTCTGCAGTTTCTGGAAGTGTTCAGGCTCTGGTGGAAGCAGGTTGATCTGCTTCTACTAGCTTCATGTTAGGAGTATGAGTCCTGACATGAGTGTAAAAAGGAGATCACACCATCTAATTGCTGTTGCTGGACCTGCCAGTTCTCCATCTCTGTGCTACTGTCCTAGCAGAACCAGTTAGTTACAACTTTTTTTAATAATCTCATACCCAGAAATGAAAAAAAAAAGTCTTGCTTATGGGACTCCTTATGAGTAGTTCTGGAAAACATCAATTTAATTATGTTTCTGTACTTTAGACTCAGGTTCTACTTGTATAATTTATGTAATTTTGCTTTATGACTCTGCTGTTAACTTTATGATTTGCTTTCTGAGTCTGGGCAGCAATAGAAAATTTAGTGATATACATGTTAAAATGCTTTAAACAGAGAGAAAAAAAGAACACGTTATCTTTCTCAAACCACCTCTTTTTAAACTACAAGATCCCTATTTCTCGTTTACACTAAAGCCCTTTTATACTCCTCCAGCTGTGTCAACAAGACATGAATTGTGTATGAATTACATTTATGCCATTTTTACTAAAAATAAATACAAATAATCAAATTTTCCTTCTTCCCTGGGATTTAGGTTAGAGACACTCATGCTGTGATTGGTCCAATTTTCTGTTTATAGAGAGAAATAAAGATAGCCAGACCTTATAACTTATCTGCTTTTTAGTTTAAAAAAGCTTGCCAGCACTCAGTCATTAAAATACAGTACAGTGTGATATGCCCAGCACATTGCTAACTGATAGAATGTAAAGATTTAGTTTCCACAAGAGCAATGAGCACCACATGTTTTCATCATTAAATAACAATATTTCCCTTCTGTTTGGGCATATAAACATGAAGTTATATTTTTCTAGCTTGAATTTCCAGGTCCAGTCCCATCCAGAAGTGAACAGATGCATAAAAATGAATGGGCTCTGTTACAAATCTCAGGCAGAGTTCCTTCTTGTTAGAAAAGGGAGGGAAAGCAGATATATAATGATATAAATATTATTTCTCAATTTCAGTAGTTTTCTAGATGTTGAGACTTCAGAAGTCCTTGTCAGACTGCAGGGGTGGATATATATGAAATAGTGAACTGGACTATTTACCCTGTGTATTTACTATTTTGATGAAGGAAGATGGACAACTTAGAGAGGATGCCTGTTCCCTTAGAAAACCAACAAAATTGCTTAGACTCTGACAACCTTCACAGGTGGACCTTGTTCATGCTAGAACTAAGAGGAAATGTCTGACCTAGTGGTGGGGGCTGTCTCCATGTGTACTCTAGATGGAAAATATTCTGTTAATTCAGACTCAGTAGTCAAGATATGTAACATAAAGTTGATTTCCTCCAATAATAATCAGATCATTTTCCTAGAAATGGACTATTTACACATGGTCCATTGACAATGTATTGCACTGATACTTTTGGAGAGGTCCAAAACATGAAGGGAAAGATCTGTTAAAATTTTGTGTGCTATATTCAGTGGAGGTGAAGAAAGAAAAATAAAGCTGCAGGCAGCTGCAGTGTCCAAGACTACAAGAGAAAACTGAGACTAGAGACTCCTTTGTTTGGATACTGACAAATCTAGGTGTCCCACTAAATGTGAAATTGGATATGGAGAGAGGATTTTTTTTTTAATAAGGGTATTTTAACACTTTCATTATTAATAGGAATACTTTTAAGAATAGATTGACTGCAGTTATGAAATTTCCCAAGCACTCTGCATGTCTTATTCCTTCCCCACGTTTTTCTGTAGGCAGCTCCACTGAAGACCTCCCTGGCCCTTTGGAGAAGCACATACAAGAGACCATGGGGAAGGGTTATGAGCTTGGGATGAGATGGGGTGACTTTGAAGGTTGATACTCCAGTGACAGCAGCCAGAAAATTAATCTAAGCTTGCACACAAGTTCTAGTGTCACTGGTATCAGAGGCAGCTTGGAAGTACACAGTATGCAGAGAACTGGCTCCATTCACAGTAATTCACTGGGCACAGAGTAGTTCTTGGCTGGACTGTGACACACATACATTGAGACATTTTTTGGGGCAGGATCAAGGACTATGGTAATTGGAAAAAATAATTGAAGCATGTAGTCAGTTGATTGAATATTTAATAGAGCAAATACTTTGTTGTTCTGTGTGTTCTAATTCAAATGAACATATTTTAATGATTTTGGAATAAACAGTTTTACTCATGGAGTACAATAATTTTGGAGTAAAGTAGTTGAATACATGCCTGACATTTTGGGCAACTGATCCTGCTTTGGCTAGTCTTTTCCTCCTCAGTATGTGCTTATTGTATCGAGTCTCTCTTCAGATGACTGGGAAAAAGGAAAACTACTGCTTCTGTCTGTGTAAGCAGATTAGAGTTTCAATTAAACTTTTAAAGTGAAAAAAACATTAAGCCTTTATCTGTTGTTTCCATTCCGAAGCATTATCCAAGTTTCTTATGTTCTTTAACTGTACTTTTCAGGAAAATCATTCTTACAGTCAAATAGGAACAATTATTTTCAATAAAGAAGAATACCTATTGATAATATAAAATGCAATCATGTTATCCTGAATGCAAATGCAGATTATTAAGGAAATTTTTTCACAACTAGGTTTTATGTCCTGTTTGTGTAATTGACATTTTAGAAGTGTTTCATAAAGCAAGATTTGTATGCAGTCAGTAGTGGGCATATTGCCACAATTATTTTCTTGTGTGCTAATTTCTAACCAAATACTTGCACATCTTTACAAAGCATGGTAAAATAAAAGACAAATTATTTGGTGAGGAGTATAATGACTTCTGGCTGATAGATGGCATTATGAAATAATAGTGAATTTACTCTAGAAAACATATTAAATGTTGAAATGACCTAAATAACAAAGCTTACCTATTTTTGTTTCCAATAAATGCTTGCCCTTTCAGCTGTTTTCCTCAGTGTTACATTTACTGCCATTCTATTCTTGGACCAATGGAAAGTTATTTGCATTGGTTTAATATCAGAAAAGCATTTATGTATGCAAATTAAAAATAGAATTGTGTGAAAAAGAAGTTCATGGCTCTTTCATATTAAAACAATAACATCTAAACATTAACCATCTCTCTGTGCTTTTATTACTAAACCCAATGACATGATACTGAATTTCATAGGCCTAAAAAGAAATTTAGATAGCTTTCAATGTACATACTCTGTAACACTAAGATGTTATTATTAGTATTTAAAATCATAGTATGGTAGATGTTGTTGTACGGTTATATCCAATTTATCAAAAGTTTCCCTGTTCATGCAATAGAAAATTATATGGGAGCAACAAACATAGACTATGTTTTATAAAAAAGACAGTTGAAAATACCTGGGCTTTAATAAGATATATTATTTTGGGTTTTTTATATTAACACGTCAGGAAGAGGATGGGCATCTCTGCTGTGACATTTCAAATTAATAAAAAAAAATGTTAACAGTTTATGGTGACTGGTCATTTAGCCTGGGAGGTGGCAAAAAGTGCATCTTGTCTAAATTCAAATGACAAAAGAACAAAAAAATCCAGAATTACACTGTATGCACCATCTTCTGATGGCCTGATCCCAAGGCCAATAAAGATAATGGGAGTATTTTTGATAAATGTCATAGAGAACACATTATCAGATGCATAGAATGTCTCAAATTATCAGGTCTCATTCTGCTTCCAAATACACTCTCATATAAAACTAGTCTCCTCAGGAGGATTACTTTCATATTACAAAAAATGAAATTGAATGATACTTCTAAAAACAAAATTAAGCAGAATATGAACTTAAGATTAAAAGTATGATGTAAGAAACAGATACTATTAGGTAAGAATAAAACATACACCAAACTTTTCTCATCAGAATTCTTAGAATCAGCTTCTCTTCCTACATCCAGTAAGTCAGAGTTATTTGACAACACCCTGGATTAAGAGTCGCTGACTCTGTGTCCTCTGTGAGCAGCCCAGAAAGATAAGTATCACTGTATGTGCTGGAACTTGTCTATGTGAAATATATCTCATAACCAATTTCAGGGTCCATTTGAAGTTTTCTTGGTAGATGGAGAATTTTTAAGGTCTTTTACTTCCCCCATGCAGAGCCTAATGTTGTTGCAGGACACTCAGTTAAATCACTTAAGAAGGGTCTGTGTTCAATCTGGGGATCTATTTTCATAGAAGTCACAAGAGTTTCTTTAGGGTTTCGATGTCTCTATTAACATTATTGAATCTGGTTAAGTAGTTCAAATGCTATTTGGGTATAAGTGAGGGACATTTACATATGCATAGACATTCCTAGTTGCTTTTATAGGAAAAAAACCCAGCAAAACAGAATGGAAGTTATCTCCAAGTACATAAAATTTAATTAAGAAGGTTAATTTTATGATTAATAAAATCGTTCTTAGTGCTGAAGTTATGAGGTTGGGGTTTTGTTGTTGTTGTGTTTTGGGGGTTTTTCTGTGGGGTATTTTTCCATCAGATGTCTTCAGCTTCCACACACTAATGGCTTGCAGTGTGTAACATCATTCCTTGCTGCTTGGCTTAGCTTTAACATTGAGGAACTGTAAGCAAAGCTTTTGCAGTTCTGCTCTTGATACACACTTTTGCGGGTCAGTCTGACTCTCCAATAACTTATCAACTCACTGATTTCACTGTTTCCACCAAATTTCAATAGGTGACAGGTATTTAAAGGGCAATATCCAATTGTGGTTCACATAACCCAGCTACTATCTCGACATCTCCATTCCAAAGTGTGGAATCAGCTTTGGAAGAGTCATTTTTATTTTAGCTTCATCAGAAATTTGTCCTTATCATAAGTGAGCTGAAATAGATCCCACTGGAGGACAATTTTCCCTATTTTTAGAACTTTTCAGAACTTCTCACAGTAACCTGGTACTTCCTGATAACCCCCTGAGATTATAAATCCCAGCCTACCCACCCTCCAGAGGAAATCAGGCAGGCAGCAATATATCCATCTCAGTGACTTTACTCTATTGGATTTATTTGCTCTGAAGACATGATTTAGAAGAAATCTTAAAAAAAGAAGTGCAATACTGGAGGAACAACTGAAATAGAACGTGTAGGTCAGTCTGTCCCTTCTTTGTTTCATACCTTTGAGTGGGGCCTTTTGATTTCTGAGTCCATGGTTTATTTCTTATCTCATTGCTCTGTCCTACATCCTTGGCTCACTTGGGGTCTTCTAAACCTGACAAATTGCCAGATCATATCAGATTAAAGTCTTCACTGATTTCACACTCCAGCAAGAAAGCATTTAGTATCTTTCATTTCTGGACAAAACCCAGTTTTATTTATAGGCTTTGTTAGTGTGTAGCAATTACAACTGGCCAGACAAAGGCACTTAGTAAAATGCCTTGCTCCACTGCATATATTTTCTATATTATTTAGGTGGCAATGAGTAAGAAAAAATGCCCACACAGAAAAAAAAAAAAAAGAACCAACTTCTGCTATTGCAAATAAACTACATTTAAAGCCATGTCATGTTCCTAACAAAGACTTTGAAATCCTACAGGACAGATACAAAACTCATCTCTACAGCAAGATTTGGCATGATGTAAAACAGGTATAGATCCTGAGACTATTTCAGGAGAAAATAGGGTGGCACATTATTGTGTTCACATAATTTTGGCCAAACTGCTTACTTCCAATGTTTGTGAAAGGTACCATTTTGTCTTCTACAGCTCTATCTTGGGAAGTGACTTTGGCTCCAGAGTCAGGCAAAAATTGGCCTTGATGAGTTCATCACCACACCTAGACATGGATGCCAAGGAAGGCAGCAGCTGCTGTGACAACAGCAAATGCTCACACAGGGCTGTGCTCATGTTCCTAAAGAAGTACCAGAAATAGCTGTACCAGTGTGACACTGACCTGGAGCCCACGTCCAGGGAGCCAGTAAATACCAAGCATAATGTCTGCAGTGACAGGGCACTCCAGAATGAGGTAACAGTTCTCTTGAGCTGTTTCTAGTTAACAAAACTGTTTTAAAGTTAATAAAAAGCCAAATGTTGACGTGAGGAACATATCACACCCACCTACTTGGCAGTTTCCAAGGATCGGTCATAGCATCTGACCACTGTCAGAAATCTAAAGTCAGTGAAAAGGTATCAACACTTATCCTGCAGCCAACAGCTAAAATGGGCTGTATGTGCCCTAAGAATGCTAATTTCTTCTATTGATTCTAAAATGGTCCCTGTGTGACAAGCTCAGGTGGACCTGCATTACAAATACTTGCAATCAGGTAAAATGAACCTGACATCAAATTTCTCACTGCAAGAATCTGTAATAATACCAGATGATAACTTTCTGTAATTACAAAAAACCCTGGAGCTTTTTGGGTAGTATCCTAGGTGCACATCAAAAGGAGGAACAAAGTTGCAGGTGGAGAGAGGTCTTGTACTAATAGCCCACATTAATGCCCTATAATTGTCATTTGTAAAGACAATCAAATATTTGCTGTGGCAACATATCTAGCTGAACTGCCACACTGTCATGTAGACCTTAGGACATAAAGTAAAGCAAGCATTGATCACAATAGGCAAATTAGAGAAAGATTATTTTCATGTCTGGAAACAAAAAAAATACCCAGGGTATTTATGATTTATTTTCCAAAGAATCTTTCTTCCTCCCTTCTGGACAAGTTTATGACAAATAGAGGTAGACTCTGTACAGCATATTTAGTTTTGTATCAATACAGGACTCATTTCTGAAAGGTCTGAAGGTCAAACATTACCTCTGCTTTATATAATGCTATGGTTTGGTTTTCTTTCATTCTTCTATGCTTTGTTCTACGTAAAATATTTTCTGACATGGAGGAGGTCTCTGGCACTTTATATTTGCAGCAAATCAGCCTCATGTGGTCGCTTGGCTGTCACTTTACATAAGGGGCTCTCTTCACATATGCTGGCTACCTGAGGCACTGGGAGTGCAGGCAATTGTGGAATTTGTGATCTTTTGTAAGTTTCCTGATTTATGAGAAATTAAAAAAGAATGATTTCACCTCTAAATAGTGATGTTAAATAAGATAGATCTAGAGTTTACCTTTTTTAGTGCTTTCAAAAATATTTGCATGCTTGTCTCTTCTATTGGTTCTTCCTAAAGACAAAGTTATTACCTGAGATATGGAAATAATGCCTTTTACAATAATTCAAGCAATTCAGTCCATGGTGTACTCAAAGTGATGACTAAGATGTGACCTGATCACATCTCTATATCTCAGAGTGAAGAGATTTCTGGTTCTGCAAAACTCTGGCATTTAAAAATGGCAAGAGGAAACCACAAAGCTGAGAGACAAAGACAAAATGAGGCAAGAAATCAGGCATACAGGGGCATTTTGTGTGTGTGCGTGTGTTTAGTTGATTGGGTTTTGTAATTAAGCTTTGGAAATATTTGTTCAGGAAAGGGGTGACCTCTCTGTCATTCTGCATTTCTTTAAATCAGGATTGGAAATCTGCTTACAAGAAAGACCAAATTATAACACAGCTTGACAGACGTGTTATTTAAAGATTAGACTAAAATATATTCATAAGAATGGGTGCAAAAAGTGCCCTGCAACAGTGAAAAACTCATAGAATTTAACTTGCTTGTGAGTGATAATATACAGCTCAATTGTCTGCAACGTAGGATCCCACTCTGGATGGGCCTGGGAGGGATGGGTACTGGTGTTTGGTGATGTTATTTCCAGGGCTGTGTTCTTATGAATATATCATCTTTTCTGGTTTCAGAACTAAAATATCCATGAAACTGGGAACATTATTTTCTTTTGGATCATTCAAAGACTGTTGATAGCAAACTCACATGAACAAGTTAACCAGATGTTGAAAAGCAAATGGTATTTTCCATCCATTCTCATCTTTGATCATAACCTGGTTCCCAAGGTCCAGTTAAATATTTCAAAAGAGCTAATTTTGCTCTCACTCCTGTTTTTTGAAGCTGGGAAACCCTCTTCAGGCTTCCTGCAAGTATTTTATAATGCTGGAGGACTCTACATTGCCTGTGATTTTGGTGAAGGGTTACAATTGCTCTGTGAATGACTCTTATAAATCCACTTCCCCATTCATTCTCCCACAGATATTTTGCAAGGAAGCAGTACAAAGTGAAGTGCAAGATAGGCACCTCCAGAATTATCACTTCAATGTGCTCACCCTCTAACAGCAGTTTTAAGGACATTTCCTACTGTTTTTGCAGTATAGAAAATATGCATATGGATTCACAGTCCATTTGAAGCCTCTTGTCATAACTGTTAACATGGCTACAAAATAAACTTGCTAAAAGACAAAAAAAAAAGAGCAAGAACTCCTTGTGAAGTTTTTTACTCATTGCAGGTAAATTGGCCAGACTTTGAACAGTGCTCAAACTTAAGCTGTTTTTTCAAATGGGTCTGACCACAGAGTCCTTGAGCAGAGCTGTGATGCAGCATTGGAGTACTCTGGACCCACTTTGCAATTCCTGTTTTTACTGTGATCTTTGGAGGAATTGAAGCATCTCATTATCCAGGTCTCCCTCTCTGTTAGTGGGAAGAATATTCCTCCTTAAGAAGCATTATGAAATCAAATTATATGAGGCGTGTGGAGTACTTTTATATCAATTGAATAGGTATTGTGTAGAAATGCTTAATGCAACAGCTCTGAGAGAGCTCTTCAAATTCCTTAAAATAAAAAGTCGATCTTCTTGCTCACTGCTTTGGATACCACCACAGTACCTTCTGCTTTGTGACTATCAAGATTAAGATCACAATAATATATAAACGAAACACTGAAAAGTTTTTTTTGGTAGTGCAGATGGATTCCATCCAGCTGGACCAGTATTAGCCAAAGGTATCCAGGGAAACAGACTACACCAGTCCCAAGAAATTGCTTCCTGAGACAAACTGAACATTGAAGAACATTCAGTTCCAAAATCTGATTTGTTCTGACACTCATTTTTATTCAGGTGACTCTGACAGTTACCATCACCCAGTATTAACCTGTTAAGCTTTTTTTTTTATTTGGATACTGAAGGTTAAATTGAACAGGATGGATATCATTGTAACACAGATCAGGCTGAGCCAAATGCAAATTTTACATTGACATGTCCATGTCATTTGAAGCAGACAGCAGGAAAAAGAACCTTAAAGAAAAGTAGGAAAATAAGCAACTGAGAGGGGAGAGCTTCATCCACTTGCTGAAGTAAAATTGGCATTAACCTCATTCATACTGATTTGGGTTTCTGGTACTCCTTCTGGACAGTTTGCTTGGTCTTGACCAGGAAATCATAAAAAAAAAACCCAAAAAAACCCAGAAAAAATGTAAAGCACTGAAAAATTCTTCTTTGAAATGGAAGGTTTTTTCCAGTGTTTTCCACTTTCAAATCTGGATTAAAAATTACTGCCCTAAAAATACCCTTAGACCTTTTCTCCCACAAGGCTCCTCTCCCCAATGTTTCATCATGGTGTTAAATTCTTTCCTCTCATCTGAGCACCTGCCTGTACCTGACATTTAAGTGAGATGCACACCCACATCTGAAGGCAGCTTGGCTCATTGAATCCGGATTTGTCTTTGTTTTATTTACAGAGAACGGAATGCAGGGATGATAAAATAATTCATAGGGATGGTTTATGGACTGCTCTGATCTATTTTCTGCTAACAAAACAAGCAAGTTTTTGTTTGACACAGGTAAAACACTTAAAATGAAGTTTACTTACATAAAATATTGCACACATTCCTGCTTTAAAGAGGATGATTTTTTTTGTTGTTTTTTCCTGTTTGTTTTGTTTTGGAAACCATCTTAATTTTGTTCTTTTAAACAGTTAACATCTCCATTATGTTTTGTGTTCGGTGTGTTATACAAAATTTCTTTAAAGATATTATCTTAAATTGAGCGATTATAATGGGTTTTATGAAGATTATATTTTATCAAGTGTAATACTAGTCTTTTAAGTGAACAAGGTTATTTATGAGATGCCTAACTGATAGGTTCACAAATGCAAGGCTTTGTATTGCTTTTTCACTTAAAAATCCTGTTTTGTTGTAGCAATCTAATTTTTGGACTTGCATTCAGGTAAAAATATATATTAATTCTCACTGCAACAATCTCCCACTAAGCTCACTGGGAGTGATTTATTAATAGCATAGTTTGAAGACATAATTTCTGCATTTATTTTTGAAATATGTGGATCCATTCCTAACTATTTTCCTTGAAAGAGTCCCAACATTTCTTCTTATGACAAAAATATTTATAATAGGTGAACTGAAATAGTCTTCTGAAAATACAAATCCAGATGTTAATAGAAAAATTTTACACAAATGACAGAAAAATTTGTTCTTTTATTCTGAATGCAGAAGAATAAATTCTTATGTCTTATTCATAAATGGAATTTTTGAGAACTCCTCATTTAACCCTGTTATCCTGTTCCCAGATAAACTGTGGAACTGGGAGCCAATACCAAACTGCTAAGCACAGTCTGCAGGAAGCTGAGAGCTCTGAACTCTGGTTGACTTGGTGGAAATAAGTTTTAGGAGTGGAAGCTCAGATGGATGCTCCAAGAGCCCTTTGAAATCACTGCAGCAGGCAGACCCCAGATATTAGCACTGCATGAGCTCTCTTCCTTCAAAAGATATTTTGCATAACATGAAATGAATCAAGAGACCAAAGACTGATGTCTAAGCAAAATGTGTACTTTGATGAAAGGAGCACTTGAGGAAGACTGTCTTGAGTTGCTAATTACATAATATCCTTAATATTTGTGAACCTCAGCTGTGAAAGGGAAGGATGGAAAGAAGTACAGCAAGGTTAGGGGATCAGCCTATGTTGTGAAAGGTTATAACTCAGAAACCCTCTCTTCACAGAGAAAAAGCTGCCTAAAACCACTGCACCCAACCTCTCTCAGCTCAGTCCATGCCTCAGAGGCAGAGGAATTACTGTTAGCAAGCACAGGAATATACACTGCACTTTGTTGCTAAGCTGTAAAAAAGCAGGGAAAGCATCTCTTCTTCCTCACCTGCAGCCTGGGAGTAACAACTCAACTTCCCACGTCTACTTCATCACTATAACCAAAGAACAGTGGTCCAGAGGCCATTTCCTGCAGTCTGCCATTGAACAAAGCTATTACCAGTTGAAAAGGCATGGTGCAAGTTTCAGGGAAGTCACATCACTTTCTGGTAGCTGTGAAGGCAGCTCTGGGCATCACTGTCACTATCTATTACTTTCCCCTTGGCTTGCCCACCAGTCACCTGTGTTTTCCTGGGATTCATTTGTAACTGTTCTGCTCCCTTTCCTGTGCCTAGCTGTGAAATGCTTGTGAGAGCAGCCATGGCTGAGTGCCTTCATCTCTGAAAATTGCAACCAGAAAAATTGCATGCATGAACATATATTTTTTTTAATATCTGTTGGATTTTTTTCTATTTCTAACTCTGCAAGAGCTAAACCTCTTAGTCACCACAAAATATCCACCCCCTTGCTGCTGATTTGCTCCCTTGCACATGTTTCTGACACAGTGGTCCAGCCTGTTTTCTTTCTAGAAATGCTGCATTTGTACATTTTTAATGTGTGCTGCTTGTTATGTTCATTTCAAGCTATGCTGGTAAAGGGATCAGGCAAACACATACCTGCCAAATGAAAACTTATTTTTGTTCTAAGCATATAAGGGTACTTTAACATCTGTCAGAACTGTCATATGTATTCTTAGCCTTATTTAAGTAAAATATAAGTAAATAGCAATATATAAACAATAATAAAATATAAATTTTATACAACTGTATAACAAGTATATGTGGGTATATATTTATAGTTTACAGTTATACACACAAATCTGTCTGTATATATGGAGAATTTGCTTCTCGTGGTCTGGGTAGGTTTCCCTTTTGTTTTAACAGTGCTGAATTCACAAAGGCAGAACTTGTCCCTCTGAGAGGAGGAGCAGCCAACAAAATAAACCAGGAGCATTTTTGTATGAGGTCAGAAAAGCCATTGAACAATGCACTATAATTTTTGAGAAGGTCATTTCTGCCAAGGAAATTGTATCCTAAAAAGGAAAAGCCAACTAAGGAGCCTGCAGACAGCAAAAGGTAGTAAATTATAGAGCTCCAGACCCTACCTAAATGCTGTGTCTCCTTTTGGGTAGCCTGGCCTAGTCTCAGAATCCAAAATGACAAAACCAGAGAATTTAATTTTAGATTAGGATTCAAATATCAAGGCAGAAGCTCAGTAAACAGCATATCACAGATCTATAACCAAAGCCATCTTTGCAAAAATGCTAAATATTTATGGCAACCTATCCATATTGGCTTCAAAACATCCATTTCCCCTGATGGCATTGTGTACACTGGGCAAAAAAATGACAGCAAAATAAAAACAGGCAATTAACCTCTGCTCTGAGGGTGGCTGCCTCTATGGCTTCCTCCTGGTCTTGCACCATCCTCCTTCCCTGTCCCAGTGAGACAGCAGAAATCCTTGGGGGGGATAGGGGTCTTCCCACTGCTGATACAGTGATTCAACAGAATGGGCAGTGAAAATTTAAAAAAAAAAAAAAAGACCATCAAACCTCAGTAGGAGGAGCAACCTTTAAAAATAGCTGGTTTATCCTTGGCAATTCAGTTATCTGCTGTGCTGGCACTCTGCACTGTCACCAGTTAGCAAACATGCATCCTCATATTTATGAACTTTTCCACATAGAAAATTCCTTTTCCATCAGCCCTATCCCCAGCTCATATTGCTGGGGAGGGGAGGTGCTGTCACTCTGCCTTTTAGCTGCTAAAGCTCAATGGGCTTGCAGCTCCTTTTGAGGTTCAGTGAACAGATGCTTTTTTGGGAAGTTGTGACTGAATCACTGCCTTCATTTCAGCTGAGATGAGGGCCAAATGGAGGGAATCCAAATTGCATGGAGAGCAATACATGAGAAAATAGCTGAACACAAAGTGGTCGTTTCTCTCGGTGTTCAGCAAAATTTGACAAGCATCACAAAAGTGGTGTTGCTGAAAAGGGAAGCACTTGTATGGGGACTGCAGCTTTAGTGCTTTAAAGGAGTAGAAAAAGTCCCTGGTTAGAGCATGGAAAAAATTTACATTTAGAGATGATTATGATAAGCAGGGCTGAATAAAAAACAGCCTGTGCCATACTGTAAGGGCCATTGACTGTTTCTGCTTCTTTAATATTTCAGGTATTATTTTTCATCTGTGCTTTTAGAGGCACTTAAAAGTACCCCTATCCCATTTCATACAAGTTTTGCATGTAGTCTATACAGAAAGAAATTAATACTAGACTTTGCTGTGAGTTTGGGGTCTGGCTATTAAAAAGCTGATTTGGGATGATTTTGAACTATAGAAGACAAATCCCTTCATTAAGGAGCTCATAGTATAGGGCCAGCACAGACTGGTTTTGTTGCAATCCTAAGAAGATGGAGGAGTCTTTTTACTCCAGGATGAAAAATAGGAGATTCTAATCCTACTGAAAAATTACCAGGCTGGTCCAGGTGTGCAGCTCAACAGCAGATGGTGGTGAAGTGGGCTGATCTCAGCCTGCTGATTACCCTGGTCAGCTACCATGGAGTTCCTGATACTCAGTTAAAATTGTCCTCCATTAAAAAAAAAAAAAAAAAAAAAAAAAAAAAAAAAAAAAAGAAAGAAGATAAAAATATTATAGTCCCTTTGCATTACTCCTGGTTTTCTCTGTACACTCAAGACAAAAATTCTAAGATGTAGTCCTGAGCCTAGAAACTGAACTTAAATTGGAGCTTTCCCTATGGAACTTCCACAATTTTTTCCATGGGACATGTGCCCATGCTATCCAAGCCAGCTACTCAGGTGCTAAATCACTGACAGCTCAGCTTTCACTGCAGCTCCTGAAGATGTCTTTTCATTGTTAGCTCTCAGCTTTCAATACTGCTGCACTCAATTCCTTTTTTGTGTAAGCATCACTTATCCCCATCTGTTACCTTCCTCCCCTCCTTCACAGCATGCTTAATATGATAGACATTGTCCAAACATGTATGAATACCTCAATTTTGTCCTTTAGAGCTTCATCAAACAAAATGCCAAACAGCAATACAGTCAGATTTCAGAGATAAGCAGTCTTTTCACCCATTTTAAAGTCACTGCCTCCCACACTTAGAGGTTTGATACAAAGCATTTCTACAGTGGGCAGAGATGAATAGCCTGACAAACATACTCCTTTGTATGGAAAATTCTTCTGTATGGAGATTTCTTTCTTGAAGGACCCCAAAATTCCAGAACAATGCCAAAGGTAGGGTTTTGCTAATGCTGCAGCACTGCCGCCTTTGAAGTCAAATCAGCAGCCAGATGTAGGTATAGGAAGGAAAACCCTGTGTTCAAATGCCAAGCTCAGTAAGAGTTTAGACACAGACTGTACTTTCCAAGGTGGTTCTGAGTCAGGATAATAAGCTTTAAGCTCACATCTTAGGAAAAGTTAGGTTCAGAGCTGACATACAGAGAAGGAGAGGATCTAAACCTCTCCAGCACCAAGGCACAGCCCACACTCACGTTAACCTTTGCTCCTGGTGAACGGGACCTTTACATTTGTGTATCTCTAGCAATGAAATTCTGGCTGCAGCATGACAATTCTGACAGTGGATTTATGAATCTGTGTGTTTAACTCTCTTATAACCCCAGTCTCCTTATCCCTCTCCTCTTGGACAGGGACTTTGGGAAGGTTTCTGCATTCCCAACAAATTGGCAGCATGTCCCTGGCCTGCCTTGTGCCTTTGAAGAGAGCTTGCTCTCAGTTTGTTCTTCTTAAGTGCAATCAGTGCAACCAGATGGAAACGGCTTTAAAATTTACCTTTTCAAATCTCAGCTTTGTATTTCTCCTTTCATGTTTCTTGTCAGGTTTTGCAGTCGTCCTTGCCCCTCTTGCCTCACCACAGCATCCTCTCTCCAGGCTGTGCTTTCCCCAGGCTTGTGACTCCCTGAGCACTCTAACTTGCAAAGGCATTTCAGTCACAGGGTGGCTGTCGCTGGAGCTCTAATCCACTCTGCTGCCAACAACAGTGTGTGTCAACCACTGTGAGAAAACACAGAGATCTTCTGACAAAGAAACTTTTGAGGCTGTAGGAAGTTAGAGTTGCTTCAATACTCAAGCAAGGCTGAGGAATTTATGATGAAACATGTCCACAGAGAAAGAGCTGGGACAGCTTTCACTTTAGATTTGCAGACTCCTGCAATGTTCAGGCAGATTTGGAAGTCTCATTTGGCCTCCAGGTGTGGCTACATTTGGCAGCAGATCGTGGTTTAGGCTCTTTGCTTCATCGCTGTCTCTGAAATGCACTGGTTACAGGAATGGTCCTCAAAGGAGCAGCTCTTTTTGCCACTTCTTTACTTAATTGGATTCACACTCAGAGGATTCTACACAGACACTTGAAGGAAATCATTACTGCAATGTTTGTAGCTCCTCAGTTCAAGAAGAAAATGGATGGTTCTTCAACCTGTTTATAAGACATCAGGCAAGGGGCTCTGATACCCTCTCTCTTATTCACAGTTGCTGACTAGAGTGTTACATAAGGTAGAAGATGTTTTCCCACATACATACATATATATATATATATAATATATTTGTGTATAATATACTTGTTAAGGAATGTTTTTCTACAGCCTGGTATGTGATTCTTGCTTTATCCGCTCTTTTTCTGCACACTCAGCTGACACATTTCATTTTTAAAAGGAAGCTCTCCAGGACTGAGGAAGGCAAGAAAGATATCTCCAGAATATTACCTTAATAAAACTCACAGAATGTTCTGGGACAACTAAATAAATTATTAACCTTGCTGTTAAAAATCAGTTCACATACATTAAAAGCTGCTCCAGAAACAGTTCCATATGTTAATATGTAAGTAGTCCAAGTGAAACAAAGCAAATCCTTATAAAAAATAAAAGAATCTGAATCTTAATGTACAGAAGTAGCTTAATTGGCTTCCACAGAAGGGCAAAATTAAAATCTTCCAAAGTTTTCTTATCTTTCCCCTCTACACACATATTATCACCAAGCAGAATGTGAGAACTTGCTGAAACAGGTTCTCGTGATGCTGAACTCACCTTAGTGAAGTGCTGAAAGCAAAAACAAGAGAAAATTCCCATTTATCAAAGTCAATATTTCCTCTCTTGCATGGTCCTGGTGGCAGATTTTTTTCCCCTCTCTTAGACATGTCATTTTGTGCTACAACAGCAAAGACTACATTTGGAACACAAATCTGGATTGTCTAAATGAAGATGAAGAAGGGAAGCTATTTTATCCTTGCCTACCTGCTCAGACTTTTCTCCCTGCGCTGACTACAGTCTGTGGTACTTGAAACTGGGGCTGAACATGTGGGCTGGGAATGGGAATATCCTGAATTGCTTTATGTGTTTCCAGTTCTTTATTATTGCTTAGATCCAACTGTTTTTCCACTGATGCAGTAGCAGTAGTGCCAGCAGAGTTTTCTAATACTCTCAATCTCTTTTTCCTGTTTCTGCACCTTCCTGTGAAGCTCTGTTGATGGAAGTGTGCTGTGATTTGCTAAAGCAACTTTCTGGAAAACACAATGCTCTCCAGCATGTTTGCTAGGGTTTGGGTATGAATGGGATTGCCATAGCTGGCATGTATTGAAGAGACTCAGCTAAGTCTTTGAAACTTGATAACACGAAGCACTGATTGATTTGCCTGCAAAGTAGGACCAAATAGGCTTCTAATCCTTTTTTTGACCTTCTTCTCTGCCAAGTATTCCTTGAGGGAAGCCCTAGGTTTGCTAAACATAACCTTCGCTTGGTGAAGATGATAGAAACCTTTATGTTATCCAGGGATTCTTTTCCATCAAGGAAAATATTAAGATTTCATGTTTATGCTTTTGTAGCTTAATAAAAGGTAAAGGTTTCAGCTTTCTCAGGTTTAATCCACATTCTCCTAACCTTAGTAGATGTCATATGAAACTACAAAAAACCCCCAAACAAATTAAAAAGTTGCTGTGGGAGAGGAATTGGTTCTTAAACTTTAAAAAGAAGGGGATAGGAAGGACCAGAAGGAAAAAAAAAAACTATGACCTTTCCTAGTTCTGATTTCTGTTACATCTGTTAAATGTTTTGAAAATTTAATGTGAAGCTGAGGGGTCTGAAACAAACTGTAGCCCAAAGTGATGCAGTTCATACAGAAATAGCTACCCTGTATAAACCAGTATCAGGTAATCAGTATGGGAAAATTTCATACTGCCACTTAGGGAATAGAAATTCTTGACTGTTTTAAAATAATTGCTGAGTTTGCTCCTGCTGGCTCCATTCAGTTCCCCTAAAGTAATCTCTGCTCAAACACACTTGAGGCAGAGATTATACAGTAAGCTTTTTCCTTCTAAAGTCTAACCCTGTAAATAACACAGTCCACTCTAATTAGCTTTTGTAAACATGCATCCAGCAGGCAAGGAACCAGTGAGCAATGTAGCTATCCACTGCTTCAGGCACAACATTTGGAATTATTTGCCTGAATGATGTCATTACAGTAATCCTGCAGAGGATAAACTGCAATTGCCTCTTTCCCCAATGCTGTAGCTGAATGATAAATCCTGCAGGTGACTCACTGGCAGCAGGATGCGCACTCATGCACCAAGTCTGCTTTTGGATAGAGACACTCAGAGTGTGGACTTTCCAGCATGACATATCAAGCTGTGAAAATATTTCCAAGCAACTATTTGGATTTCTTGGTTGATGATCAGCTCAGTGTTTCTCAGACAGAAACATGCTTCCTCTGTCCATTTTTCCCCTTAGGAATGTCAGCCCTACATGACTGGGCCAAAACTGCTTTTATATTAATCCTCTTGGTTTTTAGGTCTCCCAGTGAGGTAGCTGGGCATAAGTGGGGGTTTAAGCAGGGGCAATTCTCTTTTCCAGGTTTTTGGGTGTTTGGTCTTGAGTGGAAAAACTGCAGGTACATCCTCATTTATTATCTCATAAAATCATTTCCACAATGCAAAATTTCTAGAAATAATGTAGACATGGTAAGCAATGAGAAATCAACTTTTTTTCCAACCAACAAATCAATTACCTCTAAGAAGAATACTCTCCTGTTTGGGGAGATACCTGAAGGTCTGATGTAATATTTCTCCTTTCTGACTTCTGAAGTTAGCTCCATTTTTATGAACAAATTTAACATAACTTCAAAAGTTTTAATGGTCTTCTGATTTCACAGCATTTAGCATTCTCTGGGCTGCTGCCCAGAGCACCTTGTGGGAGGAGAACCATCCTGGCCAAAGGCCAAAAAGGACTTGCCATTTGTCCCTGTTTTGGCCAAACTGGAAATTCTCCATATAGACAAGATTGTTAGAGCCCATCCCAAATAAACTGAACTGAGGGAGGAAGAATAGGGGAGACAAAATCCAGGAGGTCAGTAAAAGAGTAGATATGTGTAGGATGGAAACCACATTAATTTTGAGTGGGTTTAAAGGAAAAAAAATTAATTGCTGTTTGGGTCTTTCTTGGAGACCTTCCCTTTTTGTGGGAAAAAAAAAAAAAAGAAAAAATTCTCAGCTCGCTAATTACTAAAACTGTCTTTGTTTCCAAAAGGAGGTCTTTGAACCTAGTTTTCTAATAACTGGAAATACTGTTTTTTCTTAATTTCCAGATATGGTAATAATTTAGTAAGGTTCTCATTCCAGTTTCTAAGGTAACTGCACTTCCATTTCCCTTATGATGTCCCAGCTTGTCAGCTCTCTTGAGGCAGAACCCCACAGTGCTGCCTCTCTTAATTGGCCCTTAACTAAACCCCTTCCAACCCTTTGCAAGCTCACTCTGAGTATCTGCTCTGACACTTTTCTCTAGCCTCTTCAGCTCTCCCAAGGTTATGAACTATTTACCAAGGGCAAAATAATTGATTAGGAAATGTGCCTCAAAACAACAGCCACCCAATGCACCTACTTGATGGGCACCTATCTTCCAACACTTTTAGGGCTCTGAAGCATTTGTCCTGGTTAGTCACAGTGAGTTATTAGAAGACATCTCTGTCCCCAGTCAGTATTGTTATTTTTATAAATGGTCAAAGCTTTTTTTGGTTTGCCTTTGGGCCTTAGCAATTTGTGTGGTTGCCCCCTTGGAGAATGAGCTTCATATATTTTCCACTTGAAGCTGTTGCAAAGCTGAAACAGTATTAATTACCTCCCTACATCCTTTTCATCTTGAAGGAAACATCTCATGTCATATTTATCTGGGAACACAGCTACTGACGAAAACTTGAGTTTCGTTAGGAAACATTTCTAACATTTATAATGTTAATGCAATCTTCTTTAAATACTCCATAGCTTGAAAGCATCTGTCACAAGTCTTTTTTGGCTTCTTTCATCTTTTTAGCATCAACAGAGTCTGCCACACCCCCAAAGCCATCTGTGTAGCTCATGCAGAACTTCTGCAAGGGCTTTTGTTTCTCTTGACCACCTACATCCCACAAATGGAAACCATCAGTTTTATTTTTCTCTCTTAAATCCCCACAGTATCATCCCCAGTGTGTGGGAAGAAAGTCAACAAGCCAGTTTGGTCTCAGCCTGCAGAGCAGGGGGTGCCCCCCCCAGAGCTCCTGTGCATGGCAATGGGGCAGGGTGTGCAGCTCTAGGGCATCCGTGGACTGCATTAAAGGAAATGTGTGAGCAGGAGAAGGGGGCTCATGCCACTCTCCAGGACCAGAGCCATGAACAAATCCCTCACAATGCTATTCCATGTTGCTCTTATGGTATTTTAGCAGCAACAAAAATAACCCAAGTAACCCTTCAAAAAATAAAAGCTATTGTCAAAAAGTAAGTAAACCTATCATCTCCTTCATATCATAGTTTACTCCCTCTCTGCTTGAGGTATGATCAAGAGTGATTCATTTGTTTTTGCTGAATCTCAATTTTATTCTACTGCAATTTTATTTTTTATTCAGAAAATAATTCTGATCTGCACTGTCACTCAGAATTTAAACCAAATCTTTCTCTGGGATTTTTAAAGGTTGAAAATCCAATTTCATTATAAACTTCTGTGGATTATTTCTGTATTTCAAGGACACATTCACCGGCAAATGTACAATTCTAAAATGCATGAAAAACTCTGTTTCTGGGAAGACCCCATAAAAATTTGTAATCTCCTGAAATTTAGTGTCAGAGAGAACTAGAGGTATATTTGGTCCCATGGTTAAAAGCCTGCTGAAGTCAGTGAGGCCTTTCCCACTAACCTCAATAGCTCTTCTTATTGCAATTTTTATATAAGGTTGAGGCAAATAAGAAATTGAATTTTTAGCCATGCTTTTGTCAGTTTCATCATTATCGACTCCAGATTTCAAATGGAGGGATTATAATCAGGAAGAGGAGAGCTGAAATGATTTAAAAATGTGTATGACTATCATCAAGACATTTATACTCTGGCTCTTTGATTGAGAGATTAAGACATGGTTTAGGACTGACTAGAATGAAGCCAAAATGACCCTCCAGTTTTTCCTTTTGTGCTCAGGCTACGAGGTCTTGCAGCATCACTGCTGCTCCAGATTTGGTCCTCCCTGGAGCACGGCAGCTGCTCAGCAGAGAAGCAGCCACTAGAGAGCATGAGGAGACCAACTAGCCTCCCTGGGTGTGATCTAGATCAGGGCTGGAACAAGGTCTCCCGAGGTAGAGAGCTCTGAAGCATCCTCATGACTGAACACTCTAAGCAAAGGCAAAAAGACAACACAACTGCAAATCTTCAAAGTAGAAATGAAAGAGCATTAACCTCAATCTCAGTGTATTAAATGAAAGCAAGCATGAAACTCTGTCATCTGTTTTGTGCCTCTCATATGAAAATTATATATAATATGTCTCCAT
Organism: Euphonia xanthogaster; assembly: GCA_034509185.1. Classification (NCBI taxonomy): domain Eukaryota; kingdom Metazoa; phylum Chordata; class Aves; order Passeriformes; family Fringillidae; genus Euphonia; species Euphonia xanthogaster. The sequence goes on along the minus strand of JAYDZK010000113.1, from coordinate 143,297,362 downwards.
TATACATGTATTTTGTCTCAATGGAAAGTCTTCAGAATGGAGTACATATTTATGTGTTCTTGGTAAAATATTTATGTGTTCTTGGTAAACCTCTGAATGCCATTGCTTTATGGCTATTTCTTCTGTGTAAAGCAGCCTTCAAGGCTACAAAAAAAAAGAGATATAAATGGAAGAAGTAAGACAAGTTTAGTATATTTGGAGAACAAAAGCAAAGCTAATAATGAATACGTGATAAAAGAAATATTTCAATCATTCTATACATGTTTACAATAGTAAAAGGAGAAAAGGGGGGTCTTTGGAATGGCATAAAGGGCTCTCAACTTTTTACCTTTCGCTCTGTGGTCATCTATTAATAAATACTGGGAAACTATCTTAAGTGAGTTGGGGTTTGCAATTGACTTCCTGTTGGGGCAGTGATTCGTATTGTGAAACAGGATAAATTGTACATTTGGCACATTATTCAAGGATGGAACAGAGTAGGAAAAAGAGAAAGAAATTACCTTCACACTGTGAGAAGAGGTGTCTTTTCCAGCAGTGAGGACACAGACTGTGTGATGCTGATATGCTGAGATTTTCCATGGGCTAGAAACTTAGCAGCTTTTATTCAGGGGAAAAAACAGCTTCAAGGTTGGCTCTGTTCTGAGCTTGGCCCAAGGAAGCACCCACCAGTGGGCAACAGAATGGCCCCAAGTCTGTCTCTCACCAGAGCTGGTGCCTCCACAGCATGTCAGTGTTTCATGGCACTGTTCCAACAGCCTCAGGCAGAAAAATGAGTATGCAAAATGCAGAAATAAACAAAAAAACTTGACCCAAAAACCTAACCCCTGACTTTCCCCCACTGCCCCACTAGAAATGGGCAAAATTGAACCCATGTTAAAATCCATAGTTCATGGTAGAGAAAAGGGTGGATTTTCAAAGGAGAGCAAACTGTTGGTCTGGCTAGTAGACATCTTTTGCCCTCTAATAAGAAACCATGGAGGATATTTGAATAATCTTGCCTAGCAACTAATTTTCCCTCTGAACTCTCATCTATTTCAAGTACCCACGTACTCTTTCTGTAAGTTACCAGCTTTAGAACCTGTTTGCTCTTTTTTATAGAGCCTCCTTTTTCATTCCACGAGCTGGGGACCAGGGCATGGGGATATGCTTTGTAAACCTCTTTATTTCCTTGACAGAGCTCAGCTTCTCCACTGTAGGAGCTTTTAGGTTATTCCCTAAATCACCAAGGCTCTCCAGCATGCAGTCTAATGAAAGAGAAATCAGCTGGTTAGTGTGTATTTGTATTGAATGAAAAAGGTTGGAATTTGATCTACATAAAGAATATTGAGACAGGAGACAAGATTCTTATTGACAGGTACAATGAACTTTATTTCTGTTGACTACAATAAATTGTAATCCAGCACAAAACAGTTTTAACCATTAACCACAGTGCCAAGGGCAGGACCTTCACAGGCAACTAAACAAAAGATAAAACTTAAGTACTCCCATGGCCTCATGCTGCATGATGCTCTAGAAATCACTTCTAAAAATTTCACAAGGGATTGAAGCTATAAAGTGATTTTTTTTTTTTTTTAATATGGTGTGTTATCTGCTGAGACAGGCAAATACTGGCTGCCTGGAAGAAGAAGGGAGAGAACACTCTCTGGAACAAAGGAAGGACAGACCTATGGGTATCAGAAGTAAATGTGCATCTCTGGAAGAAAAAGTGTGCTGAATTGTTGGCGCCATCCCACTTGCACACAGAATCATGGAATGGCTTGGGTTGTGAGAAGCTTTGAAGACCATCTAGTTCCAACTCCCCTGACATGGGAAGGGAAACTTCAACTAAATCAGGTTGCTCAGAGCCCTATCCAACCTGACCCTGAACACTTCCAGGGATGGAGCATCTATCACCTCTCTGGGCAATCTCTGCCAGTGTTTCTTCAGCCTTTTCATAACAAAATTTCTTCCTTATATCTAGTCTACATATACTCTCTTTTAATTTGAAACCATTACCCCATGTCCTGTCACTACAGCCCTGCTAAATCTTTCTTCATGTGCTGAAAGGATGTCACAAGGTCTTCCTTCTCTTCTCCAGGCTGAACAAACCCAGCCATCTCAGCCTCTCCTCAGAGGAGAGCTGATCCAGCCCTCTGACCATCTTTGGGGCCTGCCTCTGAGCACGGTCCAGGTCCTTCCTGTGCTGAGGCTCCAGAGCTTTTGGCAGCATGGCAGATGGGGTCTCACCAGATCAAAGCAGAGAAGCAGAATCCCCTCCCTCCTCTGCTGCCCATGGTGCCTTGGTTGCAGCCAAGGATGTGTTTGGCTTTCTGGGATGCAAATGCACATTTCTGGGTCATATCCAGCTTCTCATCCACCAGGACCCCAAAGTTCTTCATGGCTCCTCTCAACCCCTGCATCCTCTTCTTTCTTTGTCTAGAAATGTTTACAAAGAAAATTTTTCTTTGTATCCCCTGCCGAGTTCAGCTCCAGCTGCACCTTGGCCTTCCTGACCCTAACCCTACACCAGCAGGCCACATCCCCATACTCTTCCCAGGATACATGTCCCCTCTTCCACTGCCTGTGCATTTCCTTCTTGCCCTTCAATTGGACCAGCAGGTCTCAACTCAGCCATGATCTCTTGCCTTCCTTGCCCTGTTTCTCACAACGTGCACTTTTCTAACCAAACTGCAGGTTCACCCCACTGTGGTTGGAGCCCACAGAGAGAGATGGCACTGTCCTGCAGAGCTGGGTGCTGCAGCAGTGTCACTAGATGGGGGTGGCACGGGCTGTAGGTGTCGTGGGCTTGCTCATTACATCAGTCAGCATCTGCTGTAAATGCCATGAGCAGCGTTGCCATAGTGAGAGTGCAGGGTGGTGCTTGGCATGGTGGGGATGACAGCCATCCTGAGCAGCCACACAAGGAGACAATGGATCAGAACCTCGCTGTCATGAACATTTAGGAGAGCCCAAATGTGTCATGGGGAAACAGCAGTTTGAGCTTTGCTTATGGAAGTAAGATTTGCAGGACTAGGAGGGGTGTGTCATTTCCTGCCACCCCATCAGTGAGAGCCTTGGTGGGCACACTGGGAGCCAGATGTTGCTAAGTTACCAACCAGTATGTTTGCAGGAGCATCCCAGGGACCAGACAGGGAAGATATTGACCCTGTTTGCTCTCTTGGAATTATAGGTAAAACAGAGTTTCATTTTGAATGAATTGTTGCACTTCATGTTCACTTGATGTTGGCAAACTTAACCAAAAAAGAGGAAGAGGCCTCAAAAAGAAAAAAAAAAAGAGAAAGAAATCCTGATATCCCAAGAAGTTTGCATTGGAGGCATGAAAAAAAAGCACAAGAATACTTTATAAGGCATCCCTTTTGGATAGTATTCAACCTCATGAAACCAAGGTTGAAGGAAAAGAGCAAGCAATTTGTAACTTTATAACTCTTTTAGGCTTCCAATGGGAACACCACAATTACCACAAGACTAATCTTCTCCAGTAAAGAATGAAGGAGAGATGTGAATTGCATGTTGTTCCCCACTTCAGTTGTTCCCAGAGAGATATCTTTTACCTTACAGGATTTAGCTGTCATTAGAAGAAAGAGATTCAAGAAAAGTAAAGAAAGTAAAGAAGCTTTACTCTGTAGAGGGTTGTGTGAGTGAACTTGTGCTTGAAAGAGAGGGTGAGACTAGAGAGTGCACAAGAGGTTCTCCAACATTCAAAGGTGGGAGTATAAGTGTATGTGAATGTGTCATTGAGAGAGTGAGGAAGCTAGAACAGATCAGGAAAATATATAAACATTCCCAGTTACAAATTTTAAAGCTGCTACTCTTGCAAGATTGATTGAACGTTTGAAAGACTCACCAAGTCCAACTGATTGCTGCTTTTTTCTGCCAGCTGTCCAGATACTGTGGAACTGAAAATCTAAAAAAGGAACATTTGAGAAAGTGGATTTGTAAAAAGTGATGATGGGGAATTTTGTGGAGATCATTTGGCTAGTTTTTGATAGAAAATGTTGCCTACTCACTAACAATGTGAATTTTGGTATGTTTGCGCTGTCTTCATTTTGGGTTGTGTTAACATGAATTGACATATTTGGCTCATCACACTGAGCAGAAATACTCTGTGTCAACTCAGTATTAACCTGCAGCCCTCTGGACATCCACCTTCATGCAAGTTGAAGGTCACTACCGCTCATCCTGGATTTGTACTCTAGGTCAGAGTCTTGGCCTGAATGAAATTCAGAATACACTAAAGTACACTGACCTCTTTTGTTTGAACCCTGGGGCAGTAAGATTATATCCTGGAACAGTTGTCCATCTGGAAAATCAAATACACAGGAGAGATTAGGGGCCTGAAGCATTCAAACTAAAATGCCTGTGAGGCTCTCCAGCTGTCAAGGAATCAGATCAATGTTGGACCATGCTGGAACAACATGTTTTGACATTTCTAAAGCATATTTTAATCGCATATTCTGTAATACACACACACACATGAATCTGTTAATTACTGCTGGCTCAATTAAGCTAAAAACAAATGTGTAATAAATTAAATATATATTTTATCCAGTTCTAGTTGTGCTGGATGACATTAAAATGCTGTAATTGTATCATTTACACTGCTTGTGTATATTCTGAAAATTTCCAGACAGACCTGGATTAGCTGAAAGAGGAGGTTAACAGGAATATATGAAATTCAACAAAGACAAATGCAAGGTCTTGCACCTGGGAAAGCAACATCCGGGATTGCAGCACAGGCTGGAATCTGCTTGGATGGGGAGCAGCTTTGTGGAAAAGGCCCTGGATGTCCCAGTGGATAACAAGTTCAGAATGAGTGATCAGCGTGCAGCAGGAGGCTGGGCTGCATGCACCACAGCATCCCCAGCAGAGACTGGGAACTCATCATACCACTCTACTGCACCAGCAGAATGGAATTCTAGGGCCAGGAACGACCCTAGTATGCAATACTATGAATGCCAGGCCTGGCTATACAAAGAGATGTGGACTGGCAGGACAGAGCCCAAAGGGCAGCCCCAAAGATGAGCAAAGGAGGGGAAAGCCTGACATGTGGGAAAAGGTGAGAGAACTGGGTGTGTTCAACCTTGAGAAAAGAGGGCCTGGGGGAGACAGCTTCACCATGTTCCAGTATTTAAAGGATGGCAACAAAGATCAGATTCCTTTCTTACAGGAGTCATATGGAAAAGATGAGGGGTGATTGGTACAAGTAACTGCTGGGGAGACTCAAATTTAGATGAAAAGTTTGTGAGAATAATCTCCCCAAGGGAGTGGTGGATTCCCTGACATTGGACACTTCTAGCATTTGTCTGGACAGGGTGCTGGACCATCTTGTTTAGACTGTGCTTTTGTCAAGAAAGGGTGGACCAGATAATCCTGGTGGTCCCTTCCAAGCTGGTACTCTATGAGTCTGTGATTATATGAACTGTGGCTATCAAAAGTGTCACAAGAGTGTGTGCAGGAGTTCTGATGACACTGGAGAGCAATATCTGTTGATCAGAGCAATTCAGGAGAAAACCTCTGCCTTCTTCTCACCCTCTGGGAAGGACTTTGCAAAAGAGTTGTTCTTACATTTACTTTCAGATTTGATTAATGTATTTTTTAGACTTTTTTTTTAAACTGAAAACAGGCTGCCATTAATTGTAAAGAGCAATTAGAGTGAGGACCTGCTCAGAGGTTCATGTTGGTGTTTACTGATAGATTTTATGAGACAAACCCCACCCCAAATATAGGATCCTTCAAAGTGTGTGGCACAGCTAGCAATGGAAGCCATTGAGTAATCAAGGCCCCCTCACTCTCCTCCCCATGTGCACTTTTATTAACCAGCCACCAAAACACAGAATTTCCTAAATGGCCAATTACTCAGACTTCAAGAACCTGTTGGCATGGCCCACTATGGGCCAGTTTAACTCTCCACTCCAGGATTGCTTTCTGGAAACAAAAATGAGCTATCCAAGATGGAACAGGAGTCAATAGCAAACAGCATGGTTGTATGTAACCTCCTCTCTCAGCAATTCACAAATAAATATTTCCTCACTAATTCTCTTTGTAATGAGAACAACAACAAATCTAACACAAAGCATACCTCCTGCCTTTTTCAATAACACATCAAATCATCCAGTTTTATTGATATTTCAGTGATGTCAAGACAAAGTGAAATGTTTGTTTGATAACAAGAAAATCGAACAGCACATCAAACAGAATTGTGGTACTCTAATCCACACACCTTCTCTCATCACAGTCAATACAGCACACACTGTGAATGTATTAAGAAAGCCAGATGAATTTATTATAGTCAGTGTGACAAAGAAGCCTCTTACTGTTGACATTAAACTAAATAACAGATACTCTAAAAAAGATTGTAATTATTAGGAAATTAATTTTGGACTTCCTGTTCCAAAATATTGCTAACTACATCTTAATATGTGCTATTTTGCATTGTTATTTTAACTGTGACCAGAGGTGAAATGTAAAGCCAAAGGACTTGGTACAATACACACATTTGTTTCCAAACTTAGAATAGCAAACCTTTGACTTTGGTAAAAAAGTGGTAAACAACCACTTTTTATTTGACCTTTTGAAGTCAATTTATGATGATAACAAAATACAGTAACACCTGGTCGATGCGCACAGACATCACAGTTATGCACTGATGGAGACCAAGATTTGTGAATCCTTCTAAGAGTTTCTACATCCTTGTAGTGTTTTGATCAAGCTGCTGTCTGGAATTCCCTGAGTGCCTCTTCAGTAAACATATTGCCCATGCTGGCACAGGGCAACACAGAGTCAGTCCTTGTTTGCTAAAATGCACAGATACCAGTTAGACAGTCTTAAGTGATCAGATTATCTATGGTTGATGGCTGATTAGGCCAGGGAGAAAAAAAATGGGGAAGCAGTACTGATCTATCATGATTTTCTCTCACAGTTGTCAGCCACAACAATTATATTATTTCAATTCTATTATGATAGAATAATCATGAACTCCTGGAATATCAGGTTGGAAGGGAACTTCAACAAGTGACAGGACAAGAGGAGATATCCTCAGCTTATGCTACGGAAGGTTTAGATTGGATTTTAGGAACAACTCCGTCACAGAAAGGGTTGTCAAGCATTGGAACAAGTTACCTAAAGAAGTGGTGGGGTCACCACTCCTGGAGTTGTTTAAAAGATGTGTAGATGTGACACCTGGGGAAATGGTTTAGTGGTGGATTGGCAGTGGTGGGTTAATGGTTGAACTCAATGATTTTGCATGTCTTTTCCAATGGAAAAAAAATCTAAGATTTAAAACAGAATTAAAAAACCCCACAAACTAACGAAGATTGCAACACATTGATTTCTTATAATTCTCTCCCAGAACTGTGGATCCACCTCCAGAAAAAAAACATGTGAGTTAATTTCCTAAACATTTGCCCACAGCTGTTGCATCACCAGTTCAAAGGGAAAGAAAATCAGAAAGGAAAAAGTAGCAATGTCAACATATCTCAGAACCTACTAGAAAGATGATAGATAATACCATCCCTTTAAAAAAGACTTAGAGGACGTGCAAATGGAGGACAGCATCTGGGAAAAAAAAATTCTAATTTAACCTGAATTCCTTGTTCTCATCCCCAGTAATGCATATTACTGACTCCTGTGAAAAGAGTGGTTTCCTGACCTCTAGCCCAGAAACAAGTCACTGCAATGTACTGTGCCACCCCACTCCTATCACAGAACTGCAGAATCACAGGATAGTTGGGGTTCAAAGAGACCTCCAGACGTCATCTGGTCCAATAGCCCTGCTCAAGCATGGCCATCTAAGGATGATTGTCCAAGACCATGTCTAGATGGCTTTGGAATGTCTCCAAAGATTGACAGTCCACAGTACCTCTGGATAGCCTGTACCAGTGCCCAGTCAGCCTAAAAATAAAAATGTTTGGTCGTATGGAACCTCTTGTATTTCATTTTGTGGCTGTTTTATGCCTATGGTTCTGCCACTAGGCATCACTAAAAAGATCCTGCCTCTGTCTTCTTTAAATCCTCCTTTCAGATTTTTATATAAATTTGTTATATATTACCTGTATTTATAATTATATTATTTTCATTGTATTAAATTCATTATATAGATTTATTATGCATTTTTGTTCCCTTGAGCCTACTCTTCTCTGGGCTGAACCATCCCAACTCTTCCAGGTTTTCCTCATAAGAGAGATGCTCCAGTCCCTCCATCAGTCTCTCTGGAGACTGGATACCCTTCATTATGCTCATGTCCCTCCTGAGACATGCACAGTCCTTCAGCTGTCCTCTCACCAGTGCTGAGGAGAGAGGAGGGATCATCTCCCTGGAGCTGCCTAAGCCATCTGAGTCTTTTCGTGCTGCAAGGACAGGCTGCTGGCTCATGTTCACCTTGGTGTCCACCAGGAACCCCAGGTATTTTTCTGCACAGCTGCCTTATAGCTGGGCAATCCCCAAATCCCCAGCATATACCGGTGCGTGAGGCTCCTCCCCGGATGCAGGATTTTTTTTTCCCTTTGTTAAACTTTGTGAGGTTCCTGTCTGCCCATTTCTCCAGATTGTATATGTGTAAATCCATATATAGATGAATCCTTATCTTTTCCAGACAACATCCTTAGGAGTATGTTGCAAGCTGCAAATTTTAATCAAAGCATCTCTCTTTCACTCATATTTCAGACACTCATTTATTTCATAACACAGCAATGACTGGTCATATTTATAGATGAACTCTGAATGACAGTAGGCAAATTATGAATGGGCAAATGCTCAGACAACATGGCCATGGACCTACTTTATTATTATGGTGGTGTTGGTTCTCCTATTCAATGTCATGGAAATCCACAAATATTTAGTGTGAAAATCAAAGCCCGACAAGTTAAGGGCTTTGTAAACCCACTAACTGTCGCCATTGTCTGAAAAATCCCTTTGCCAGGATTTTTCTCCTAAGAAGCTGAGAAGCCTCAGAGGAAAAGAAAAACAATACTTATCTGCTGCTGTGGAATGCAACAGGTTCATCTTTGATTGGTCTCATGTGGTTGTTTTTAATTAACGGCCAATCACAGTCCAGCTGTCTCGGATCTCTGGTCAGTCACAAGATTTTATTATCATTCCATTCCTTTCCTTGCTAGCCTTCTGATGAAATCCTTTCTTCTATTCTTCTAGTATAGTTTTACTATATCATTTTCTTTTAATATAATATATCTCATAAAATAATGAATCAGCCTCCTGAAACATGGAGTCAAGATTCTCATCTCTTCCCTCATCCTGGGACCCCTGCAAACATCACCACAACTAAGTTTTCTGGCAATTGGTTGTTGATTCAAAACTTGCTTTCTAAGTGTATAGGGAGTGGAAAAAGAACTGTATTTCTGTTATGTCAGTTTTCTGCAAATACAATGGATGCTAGTGATGAAGACCCATACTGAAAATGGTTAACATCTAACAGGATAGCACTGTTTACAAGAAAAAAACTTTTGTTTTATTTGACTAAGACCACAAATCACAAAATGATTTAGTTTGGATGAGAACTCAGGAGGTCATTGAGGCAGGGACATGCCCATTGCTTCCCTTTTTTCCCCACATTTACAAAAATTAAAGTTATGTTAGCTATGTTATGATGGTTACATAAAGTAAGCATCAGCCAACTATCTTGGCTATTACCTATCTGAAGAAATCTCTGGAAAAATAACACTTTTCACAACTCAAATATTAATCTTGCATACAAGTGGGATATAAATGCATATTCAGATGTTTTGCATTTTTCTTTTCTATATATATCCTATATAGCCACTTTTTAGAAGTTAAAGCAATTTCTACAGTAAATATCAATGACTTGTCTTGAAGAATTCAACTTCTATAATTAAAAGCAATTGTCAGTCTTAATGAATGTATCCAGCATGTCTGAAAAATAGTAACTTACTGAATTTCTTAATGGGCCTGACCAATCCAATGACTCTGCACAGCAATTTCACTGAAATGAATTAAGGCAGAATAGCAGATGATTTATTGTTCTGTTATTTATTTAGGTGCCTCAATTTTGTAGACATATTTTTTGGATCATAGAAATATAATTCTGCTCCAACACTTTAAAAACTCACTTGACCTTCAAGTTTTTATACTTTGTTTACCAAATTTGATGCACTTTTTCTTCTCTTCTGGTGATGTTTTGTATTCAGATCTCTACTTGTTCAGTTACAGACAATAGGTTTAAATGAAGTAGAACCAACTGTGTTAGACAGATGGCCATTTAAGAGGCATTTTGAAAAACTTCTTTTTAAAAAATATGCAATGGCCTATATAAATAATTTTCCTCCCTGAAACATATTTAACATTAAAGAAAAAATCTCAACTGTATTGCAGATCTCATGAAAGGAGTGAAAGAAATACTAGAAGCTATAGGCTTAAAAACATGAGGTAACAGAAAATAAACAATGAGACAAGAAAATTAGATACAGTTTCTGAAAAGGAAAAGTAGAAGAGATCTGCTGTGGAGCACCACAGCCCAGTGGTCCCTACATAGCTGCTGGTAGCTGGAAGCAATTTGGCAAATTATGCAACCTCTCTGTAAATTGTTCTCCATCATGTTTTCAATGGAAAATGCAAGATGTTTTCATCTTGCGTTTTCCATAAACTGGTCATGTACTTTTGCTACCTTCAGCTGATTTGTCTATCTTTCCTCCTTTGTCCTCATTTGAAGATGCAACAATGGATTCATAAAGAGATGTGGACTGAAGGTCTGTGACAGGAATGCTCATGTCCGTGAACCAGGAAGCACTCAAGTGGCTGACCAAGAAAATAAATTCCCCCACCAGCATTTCTGTGCAGCATAAGTTATTTGATGCATTTTTCTGATGCATGCATTTTCTATGTGTCGATGGATACCCACATCATTATCCTGCAGATCCCAGCCATATTTATACAATGAGAGGAAAAGACAACTCACCAATGCCATATTTTTTTGTGTCATTTACAGCCTTATTTTCATTTCAAAAAGCTGTAAACTTTCACATGTAAAGCACGTCTCATAGTTCCATAATTCATCTGTCTGTAAACTTTATAAAAGGTCCTCTTTTAGATCTCTTACTTTAAGCAGACTTTAAAAGAAAAAGGAGAACTTGAGCCTGGGAGAAGTAGGTCTCTGAAAACAGGATTTTCGTTGATCTAGAAAAGTCATGAGTAACTATTTTCATGAACTTGAGATATTTAAGTGACACATTTTTATAGGGTGCCATTACCATCTCAAATTAATTCCTGATTTTTCTCATTAAGCATTCTTACTAGGCAAAAACTTCTGAAAAGAAGAACTGCTGTGTTCTAACCTCTTTTGTCACGCTTATTTCCAAGGAGAAATGGGCACTCAACCATCCACTGGCTGTGAAAAACACTTAACAGAAAGATACCAAGCTAATTTTCTTTCACAGAGAGCACTTCCTGCAGCCAATTTATTTTATTTTGCTGCCCATAATAATAATTACTCATTTCTTAAACAATCTCTTTTTTAACAAGACCATTTGAGTAAGAAATGTTACACTGAATTTTTACATCACAGAAATAGATATGCCATAAAATAAAGATGGCAAAAAGTAGATAATCCCAAAATGCACAAAACCATAATGAGACGACACACTGCATAGCTGAGAAAAGGTAATTGAAATGTAACATCCATGCCTATTAGTAATTACTCAAAATAACGTTGAGTACTGACACCACTCAGCATATACACAGGATCACATTAGCTATGGCTGGTTCAATGCTTTACCAGATATTTTATTTTCACCATTGTTTACAGAAAACTAATAATTCATTATTGTTGCCTGTTTTTTTCAGATTAAATGTCTCTCCTTACATTAAAAGTCTTCCTCACTTAGACTGGAGTGCTATGATTACCAGTTGGCAGGGCAGTAAAACCAGGGTGGCATTGCAGTGTCACAAGATATTCTAAGGGAGTCTTGTTTCATATATTTATATAGATATATAAATGCAGGCCAGCGCCCCTTTCCACAAACCTAAGTAGGATGCAGAAATCTTTTTGTCCAAAAGAGAAGAAAATCTCTGATGCACTTCCTACAACTTCTGCACAAGGGATGATGGAACTGAGACTTGGAGAGCCACAATTAATCAACTATGAAAAATTCCAGTGGGGTGGTTTGAGTCCACAGGCTACACAATTTGGAAACTTCTTGCTGTAACACTGTGTTTAATTTCCATTTAATATACGAGATTCAAATATTTATCTGTAATATAGCAAGCATAAAATCTCTGCTTGTCTTCAGCACTTTGAATGCATACACTAGTTAATGAACTCAGCAGCATCTGCTGCAGTAGGTGTTATTTTGTACATTTTATAGAGGGGAATCAAAATGTGTCATGGTCTTCATCCTGAATTTTGTGTTGCTCTGGCAACACAATGGGACTCCATTTGATTTAACCACCTGACTCAGCCAGGCTTGTGCCTTGTGGGTAGGATGCAAGACACAAGTGAAATTTGCCACCAGAGAGCAGGGGCTGAATCAGTCTCAAAACTGGAAATTTGTCTTTACTCTTTTGGGTTCAAGATTTCCTGATTAGGCCTCAAACCACATCCACTTCACTGTATTTACCTCCTGTGGATTTTAACAGTGGTAAGGTTTTGTAAAATAGCACTCAGCACCATACAGGACATGATTGTTTCCAGTCTAGTCTCTAACAAGAATGTGTGATCTGCAGCTGGCCACTGAGCAATGGGACTGTCTGTTCCAGAAGAGCAAACTCTCATGAATGAAACTTTCTCCTGTCTTCTTCCTGTTAAATCAAAAATGTTCTAGATAGGTAATGCAATACAATTAAGGGATTAATATTATGTGTATGTTTAAAGGGATTTGACTGGCAGATTTTGGTGGGGATAGTTATACCAAAAGTATAAAAGGTGGAGCAGCCATTCTGTAGTTAAGCACATGGTGATTTAGTTCCATGCTCCCAGCACTGTAATTTTTCCTTATTCAGTCCTTTGTTGTATTTTTTCAAGGTGTAATAAACCTTTGAAATTTTTAAAAGTGAGTGTCATTTCTCACAAAAAACAAACTGCTAACATATATCCCACTAACCTGAGTTTTTTGCTAGAGCTTAGTGTCATCTTCCAAGAAACATCTGTGTTAATGAATTTCAATAAGACGTTTGTTTCTATACCATATTGTTGTCACATTGTTGTAGGCACACTTAGAGCCCTAATAACACTGTTGAAACTCATATTTTAAAGCTTGGATGTAGTAAAAACCTCATAAAACAAGTAACTTCACTTGACTGGTTCAACTGGTGAACACTTTGGTGCTCACTACCTTTCTAGTGCCACGTATTTGAATTCTGAAGGGATTGTCATATGACAGCAGTGCCTACGAAGTCCCATATTCTCAAGTGCAGGACCAGGCTGCTGCTCCACAGAACCAAAAGCTATTAAAAATTTCTCTTTCAAGACACTTACAAATGCTAAAATATGCCAACCAGAATTTCCACACTTCTTCTCCCCATTGGTCTGGGTCTGCTCATCCACACTTCTACTTACAGTATGCATTCCTTAAGAGTGACATATTTGTGATTTGTGCCTGAGAAATGTGTTGCTGAAGGGATTCCAAAACCAAGCACCATCTCCTAGGCTTTTTGGTAGTACAATTACCATTATTAGAGCCAAGAAGAAAAGTATGTTTCCGCTCCTTCCTAGTCCTCTCAGGTGAACATCACCTCTTGCACTTGGTTTGCCTGCCATAGGGCCCATTTGATTCTCAGACACAGTTAGAGAAAAGCCACTTTTCAAATCATGACTGGCACAGGACATTGGAAAGTTTTTTCCCCTTCTTTGTGTGGACTATGGAAATTACCAAAAGAGCAGGGCTTTTACAATTTACTCCCTTTCTGAAATCACTGTGAGCACCTTTGTATGTGCCATGGTTTAACCCCAGCCAGCAGCCACGCCCCAGGCAGCCACACATTTACTCTACCACCAGTCAGATCAGGGAGAAAGTCAGAAAGGAAAAAGGCAGAAAACTTATGAGTTGAGATAAAAAAATGTTTAATAGAGAAAGAAAAAGCTTTTCTCACAGAAGTGAATCAAAACAAGGAATGAATTCCCTGCTTTCCATGGGCAGGCAGGTGTTGCCATCTCCAGGACAGCAGATGTCCATCACGTGTGACTCAGGAAGACAAACATCATGGCTCCAAATGTACCCCCCACTTCTTCTTTCTTCCCTTCTCTTTATATCCTGAGCACAATGTCATATGGCATTGAACATCCCTTTGGTCAGTTTGGGTCAGCTGTCCTGGCTGTGTCTCCTCCCAACAACCCAAGCACTTCCAGCCTCCACGCCAGCATGGCAGCATGAACAGCAGAAAAAGCCTGTTCTATTATCATCACTGTGTTCAGCACAAATCCAAAACATAGTCCTACACCAGCCACTGTGCAGAAAATTGACTACACCAGCCAAAACTGGCACAGCATGCTGTCACCACAGCTACTTCTTACCATCTGAATGACTTGATTTCCCAAAATATCCATCCACCTTGTAATCTGAATGTAAAGCTTAACCTGTCACAAAAAGTAGAAGTTTGGCACAATATTTTCAGCCTTTGAACTGTTTCTAATAAGTTAATATAAATTTGAGGCAAAAACGGAATAAGAAACTCCTTCCATGGAGTTCGCCAAGGTTTGGCTTCCCTGCTCTTATTCTGTATTGAAAGAACCACAAAAGATGCAATTGACAGTCTCTTTCTGCAGGCACTTTATTGAGGAAAAGAAACAGGAAATTATTGCAATTAGTATTTCAAATCAGCATGCCAAAGTGAGTAGTCACACAAACGGACACAGAGACAGCAAGACATTTAGTCATGCACTCATATGTCAGTTTTACAAGAATTGTAGAGGAAATGGAGCTTCCTCATAAAATTGGGCTATTTATTATTATTAAAAAAATAATCCCACTGGATGGGAAATCATTTGCTGTAAGTGCTATTACTGTTGATGAGAGAAAGAAGGCAGTTAATTTCATGCATATTTTATTTGAAATTCACTCCATCCGTGAAATAATTTCACCTAACAGTAGGTGGAATACAAACAGGCTGAACTGACATTATGTGCATGGTGAAGAACAGCAATAAACAAGAAGGCTTGTAAAAATAATATTTTAACAGTCTAATAGAAGTCTTCCTGTTCCAGTTGAAGTGGAAACACGTAGCCTAAACTGTTTTAGTGAACCTGAAGGCCTAGTCCTCATGACAAATATACACAGCAGGCTGGGCACTGCAGTCCATTCTATTAATTTTGTAATGACATTAAAACCAAGGAAACAGTGGTGCCCTCAGTGCTTGTGTGCAGTAAACCCTGCCTGCATGTCAAGAAAGATGTAACTGTAGCAGAACAAGGTTAACGCTTTCACATCAGACAGCTGTAGGAACCTACCAATCTATTTCAGGAGTAGCTGACTCTTTTCTGAGCTGTAGTAACCCATCTGCCTATTTAAAGAGTACCTGATTCTCTTCTCTGTAATGAGCAGGTGCAGTAAGAACAAAGAAACCACTTATTGTCTGTGCCAGAAAGACGTTCCTGCAGATCTCATGTGAGCATGGTTCAGGCAACATCTGTGCAAAACCTGCAGCATGCAATGTTTTGGGTTGTCAGCCGTGAAAGTCATATTATGAATTGATTGTGAAGATCAGCTGTGGAAGAAAAGCTCATCCAACCTTGAGGATTGCAGCTCTAAAGAGGGTAGTGAATTATAACTCTCAGTTCAGAAATCTAGAAGGCAGATGATGGTGTAGTTTATCACCTGGCTGTTTATCTCTTTGCCCTGTTTCAACTTGCCTCTGCAGGGATGTACATGTAAAACATTTATAAATATTTTGAGATTCCTGATAACCTTGCTCTGACACTATCCTATTTTTAATATAAATGTCCTTGCCTCTAAAAATTGTTGCCTGAAGCTACATGACTCAAAGTGCTGCATACCAGTTCAAGCAAACCTATATTGCAGACAGTATATATGTACATAGCTATTACCAAGCAGGCCCTTAATTTCTTTAGAATTTATTTTCTGCTCTGAAAGGGAGATCAGACAGACACAACAGACATATTCAAGGTGCCTCCTAAACCTTGTGTCATTGCTATTAACTCTCTATTCCATTATAGCCATTTCTTCAGATCAGTAACTTTGCCTTCTTTCCTCAAGAACATGATGGATTGATTGCACTATAGTTCACATAAACTGGAAATATAATCCATACCCAACACTTTGTATGTCTTATTCCCAGAAAATGTTTGAGTACTTATTAATGAGCTTTTCTATGCACTTTATTCTGTGTCCAGGTAAAACACATCAGTCTAATGATAGAAGAGACTTCAAAGGAGGACTTTGAAGAGAGAAAACCAGCAGACTGTTGCATGCTGCACAGCCATAGAGACTCAATTGCTTAGGAAATCTGCTAAATGTATGCTAGGCTGCCCAAGAAAAGAAAATATGAAAATTTCTCCAAGAAACAGAGACAAAGGGGGAAATGAGGGAGGGGAGAAATGAGTAATAATATCTGGTGACAAGCTGAAGGAAAGAAATGTTGGAGTTGCTGCTTTCAAATATGGCAACTGAATGATGGTGGAGCATTTCAGAGAAGTTATAAAAGGAGGAATACTGATTTGTTTTTTATTCAGAATGCATTTAAGAGAGTTGTGCAAAGAGGAGAGTCAGGAAAGGGAACATGGGAACATGGGTGAGAGATGATTGACAAAGGTGTACATTTCTCCTCTTGTAATCTTCACTAATATCCTGGAAATGCTACCTGAGTGACAGAGAATCCATCTCTGCATGGAAAAAAGTCAAAGGAACAAGTACTGGAGTAAAAAGAGTCTGAGAACAAAAGTTATGATTGTCCCAAGATGTGGTTTAGGATGAAGCAGACACAGCAATAATTTGAGAAAAAAAGAATTAAAATAAGGAAGATGTAAGTTAGAAATAATATTCTATTCCTCAATGAATAGCTATTTCATAAGTCTAGGAGTAAAAAGTGAGTATTACATCTTAATTCTGCTCTTCTCTTTACAGCGTCGAGCGATCACACATTACGGGTTCCAAGTCGAGTGTCCTGCTCTCCATTCACAAAATAAAGGCAGAACATATGGCAGCCTGATTCATTTAGTTCTGTACAATTAAAATAAAGGCATTCAAGATAATCATCCATCTGACCATCTTGTACCATCTGATCAAACTGGCAAAGTAGTTTCAGATACTTGGGAGTGTGGAATTTCTTTTTTGTTGTTGTTGTTTTAGTTCTGGGAGCTTGTGTTAGGCTGCTTTCACTATGACTGTTCTAAAACAACTAATACAGATTTTACATTTTCCACTAATACTTAAAAACCTTAAAATCAGGTGTCACCTGATATAAAGTTCTTCCACTAACTCTGAGGTGAATGAGTGTGAATCTTAAAATGCCAGCCAAATTTATGTCTGATCAAATTATTATTTCAACACATAAATCTCATGTGGGATGGAAACTTAGATTACTTTGTATACAGATTTCCAGACTTTAATTATAATTGTGTGATTAGTAGAAAGGATAGAAGGAAACAGTAAATGATGCAAAGACAAAAGAAAATCAGAATAGCAACTCTTTAATTGATGAGAAACTCTTCATTATTGTTGCTACATCCAGGAGCAGCTTAATTTAGAAAATAACTATTTCAGAACAGTCTTTTCTGCACGGCAGATTATGTTTTGCAGGACCTCAAAGGAATTATGGTATTATGTCAGTATTCTGCTTACAAGAAGTTTTTCAGCGTAGAAATGATCAATGTATTTAAAAGAACAACAGAAGAACATGTGTCTGCTTTCCAATTAGTTACTGCAGAAGCTTATTAAGAAAAAAAACCCTGAGGGCATAAATGTGTTTCTCATGTCTTTATGAACCTTTGGTGTTCATGATGAAAAAAAGAGGGAACATCTTACAAAGCTGTGAAATACCAGAATCAATATTTCTGTCTGACTTCAAAAAAATAGTAACAATGACAACTGAATTTACAAGTAAACTCAGAGAATTCCATTATGAAATTGTTGAAGGGCATGAAACTCCATTACATTTTTCATTTATTTTTTTTTTAATAAAATTGTATTTTTCAAGCAAATGTGTGTGTTTCTGCCCAGACAAGTGTAATTCAGAAAAGGGGATTTATCAATATTTACTCCAGCTTTTCTTTTTCCAGTAGACAGAAAGCACCAGGAATGAAAAAACACCATTCATATCACTTCCTAATTCAAAGAATGTTGTCCAAAACTTGAATTAATACCTGCTTAAAAATCTCAATAAGCTTTTGTTAAACTAAAAATCTAGTAATCCAAAAAATGACATTTTAAGTTCTTCCTCTATAAGGACTCAGCTCATTCTCACACAGATCTGTGGGTTTATCAGTTTTTCCATTTTGCTGACCATACAGCCTATAGTATTCCCACTGACCCTCCCCAGTCTTCACTCAAGCCTTTCAGAGTTGACCTTTGGCTGTGCACCACCTTTCCAAGCTGCAGAGCAGGTTTCCCTGTCAAAGAAAGGTGTGTGATGATCCATCTGCTATGTCACATTAAGCCAAATTATAGAATTCAACCTATATCTTAATTTTCACAGACTCATTTTTAAAGATGCAGGACAGTAAAGTTACATGAGTACATTGACCACAGAGCACCTATGAAGGAAAAAGGAAAGAGCCAGACTGGTAGGAGTAATCTTTGGCTTTTACTTGTCCCACTTATGTTTGCCTATAAGTCTTTATTGATGTAATAGTTCTTCTATTTGTTGCTACTAAGGTCTCTACACCACAATTTAAGATTAAGAGAACTTGTTATGAGGACCTTAAGTTTTTTTCTTTTTCAGAAAGACCAACATTACCTCATGAACTATTGATAAAAGCTGGCTCTACCTGGTTCTCCTCCATCAAACACTTCCTGATCTGCCCACTTGGCAGTCCTTAGTACTCCAGTTCTTGAGACAGATGAAATTTGATGATAATTTGGTGATTGGACTAAAACATATATTTCTTTGTTCCATTTTTACAATGGACACTAATTCCATGGCAAGAATATGAGGCGTATGTCCCAGGCAGAATGAGCCCAGAGTTTACCTTGGACTGAATGAGTATGTCTGAAAAGTCTTCTGTTTCATAAAATGAAGGCCCAGTGAGACCTTTTAAACCTTTTCTAAAGATGAATTTCTAATCACAGGCTTTGAAAGAAATAAATATCATCTAGCCTTTTTCACTTGTAGCTGTAAAATCAGGAAGGACCTGTTTGACCTGAGTTTCCACCCATAGCTGCAGGGTGGGTCAGAGATTAAATGCAACTCTGCCCCCACACTGACCTTTTATCAAACCCAGCCATGTAGGTACCAGCAGCAGCAAATTTCTTGGGCTCACATGGTGGTTACTGACATTTAGGATAATCAATGAAGCTGACAAAATGGTTTATCTGATCAGCACAGATGTTTAATGATTAAATGAATCCATCCCTAATCCCCACTGACTTTCTTAACTACATCTTCATTAACTCAAACCAGAATTTTAAGTTGTTAATTGCTTAGATTTGAAAGCCACTCTGGAAATCATAAACTTGCTTCCTGTTGAGCTGTAACCAAATGTGCCAAATATTCATACACAAGAAGCATTTTAGGCATATTGAGAGCAGTTGATCAAAGGAGGGAGTGAAATGCTGATTTTTTAGGGGCAAAGGCTCCCTCAGAGACACACTCACAGTTGTGCTGGTTGCCAGTCTGGCCGCGTTGTGGGCTCCTTGTCTGTGGAGGTGCCAGTCATTGGTTTCTCTGTGTCTGGATTGAAGGTACTTGAGACAGTAATTTGTGTCTGGATTCAGGTGTTTATTATTTCTTATCAGTAAAACAGTCTCACTACTGTGAGTTTGGCAGCTTTTCAGTAGAAGGCACAAAATGGCTACAATCTTTTGTTACAAGGCCTTTTAAGACTAAGCTATCCAATTAAGAACTGACACCTAGATTTTCCCTTTTAACCCAATAACTGATCCCAAAGAGCCCTCAATGTGGACTTTTCTGCCCGGTTACAAAATGCCACCCAAACCCATGAAGAAGGAAGAAGAAACATGAAGAAGAAACCCAGGATGACACCCTGTGCCCTCCATCTTGCTTCCATCCACAGCACTCGTGGCGTCAGGATTCTCAGGGGCGTCGTGTCCCAGGCTGCTCCCCAGGGTGGGCAGCAAGGGAGACCTTGTGGCAGCCCTGGGCCTCCTCCCCTGCACAGGGTCTGGGCACCAGGATGGTTCCTTCTGGAAGTTTCTGTCTCGCCAGGCCAAGCGCTTCTGAGGCAGCTGTGCATTCCTACCCTTCCTGGGAACAGCAAAGCTCTCAGGGTCTGAGGCTTCATCTCCTCAAAGAACGTTAAACCCACTGGAGCACTTGAACATACCTTTGAAGCTATTTTATTGGCAAAAATCCATTTTTTTCCACTTAAAATTATTTTCAAGATTATGTCTCTTGCAGTGAAATTTAAGGTTCTTACTCAATAAAAACCAAGATTAAGACATGATTATTTGAACACATTCCACCTACCCATTTAAGTTTTTTAAGAACATGGAAATACAGGTGTAAGAAGAGAAACATCCGGAAATAATGAACATTATCTGCATCGTTAGTGAGGAACCTGTACTGACCAGTGCATAAGAAATGTTAATGCTGCAAGAAACAATCATATACTAATTAAAAGTCTTGTTCTCCTTGAGATATGAATTCTGCTATGTATGTCTGCTTTATTTAGAGTCACAGAAAGCTTTGGGTTGGAAGGGATCTTTAATCTGCTCCAACCTACCTGCTATGGACAAAATTTCTGTATAAATAAATGCAAGCAACACAGATTTCAAAGTTAAATATTGACTTCAGTGTCAAGATACCACTCACCAGAGCTGCCAAAACGAATCCAGTCTCATTAAACCTGTTGCATATACTTATTGCTTCCTGTGCTCTTGTTAATCAATTTGTTGCTTCTTAATACTGAGTAAACACTTGAATTATTCAAATATTTTTAGCACATAGTTTATTTTTATGTACCCAAAAGCAAGCCAAATTTCATTTTTCAACATCTGTTTGGAGCCTTAAGGATTTCAATAATTTCTTACTGCCTTGCCTGTAACATCTAACACCTGGGTTTACTTTATGTTTTATTTATCATGAGATTATTTGATAGATATTACCTGTACTATTTATATATGACAAGAACAATCCAAAGACTTCAGAATTGTAAATTCCTACATTTATGGTATTTTGAGGATAATGTTCCCTTGTGCTTTTCAAGTAAATTATTTATTCAAAACTTAGGTGAACAAGATTCTTCCTGGTAAATACACCCATTATTTTAAAACAACATCCAAATAGTAAAAGTTGTGCTTAACTGACATTGTTCTATATTTCAGTGAAAATGTTCCCTTTGGTCTGTTCAAGTCCATTCAATCACTTCACTTTCAATAAAATTTTATAAGTAAAAACAAATGCAGAATATGGCTCTGTAGTTCAAAGTGGTAAAAACCAGCATGAGATTACAACTATAAAATGCAGAAAAAGCATATGTGAATGGTCATTTAAGTGTCTGAGAGTCTGTCCATTGCTAGGCTTCTTTTGTCCTCCACGCAGCAAGTCCTAATTCATTAACACCAAAACTCATTAATGAATTCCCTTTACAGGTCTGGTGAGGCGGCGTTGGCTGGCAAAAAGCTGAGGGAGACCCCTGTCTCCCCAGCGAGCCCGGCTAGAAGTCTAGCACACCGTCAGCGGGGGACGCTGGCTGGAAGTCTTCAACTCCCTGCCAACACCTAAGGAAGCTGCCCGGAACCAAGTCTGGCAACAGCCTCCTTGCTGATGCGGGCGAGACGCGGCCACGACCGGTAGGAGAGAAGAGAGCGGTCCACAACTGAGGTATATTCCGGTTTTAATGACACACGAAGGGACCAGCAGCTGAGGACCCTGATCTGGGGCGTGCAACATATTATAAAGGGTGGGGGGAACAGGGGAGTGGTTAACAAATAAACCAATAGCACGACAGGAGAGAATGGGGTGATACAGATTGACATTAGGTCCAAACCAATAATAATGGGTAAGGGGAGGGGCCCTGGTCCCTGAACCAATCACCCGATGTCCTGAGTGGAAGTTTCTGGAGAAAAGGGAAGGAACACCGAGTGATGGGCAGAGCACCAGGGAGGGACTTGGGGAAAGATACAAAAGTAGCAATCGGGGTAGGGGAGGAGAGAGGGTGACAGACATTCGGGGAGGAGGGTGGAGTGAACCAGGACCAACCATTGCAACAATAGGGGGAAACAGAACATACCAA
>JAYDZK010000113.1:143242736-143257869 GCA_034509185.1 Euphonia xanthogaster | reverse complement strand
CTTTCCATTCCTTCTTCCTTATGTGGTTCTGTGTCTCTTACATGGCACTTTTTAGAGAACTGTTCACTAAGGATGTAGTTGCAATGACTGTCCATAAACACTGTGGTGCAAGTGCATTAATCTTTGGAATTTGATTTCACATTGCTTCTCATGTGTTGTGTGAGCCTGCACTGCGGACCCCAGCTACCTCCTGAGGTCCTGATTTTATCCAAGTGCTGTTTTTTTGGCTTCCTTTTTCTACCTCTGTCAAGGTCAGGATTGAAGGAACTTGAGATGATAGTTGGCAATCAGACTCAGGTGTTTATTATTTCTTATCAATGTTACAGTCTCACAGCAGTGAGTTCTGCAGCCTTTCATTAGCAAGGCACAAAATGGCTAACTATCTCTTGTTAAAACTCTTTTTAAGGCTAAATTATCCAATTGGGAAATGACACCTAGATTATTTTCACTTTTCACCGAATAACTGATCCCTCAAAGCCTGCAGTACAGACTTTTCTGTCCAATTACAAAATATGATTCAGACCCAGGAAGAGGAAGGTGAAGAAGAAGGTAAAGAAGAACAACCTGTCTCCACCCTAGAACCTTCATCTTGCTTTATATATATTTCTATATTCTAAAACACTAAACTCCAAGTTTTCTACCCTGTGATATTATACACTTCTAACCAACTACACACCCATAATCCCAGTGCTATCAATCAATTTTGGAAGCCTGCTCCACGGTCTCAGGTCAAATGCAGTGCTCTCCTGGAAGTCAAAGTCTGTCAGCACAGAAAGTCTAAAATTCTCAGCATCCAGAGCTCCAACACCCCAGAGACAACTCTTCCACTCCTGGGACATGCTATCAGCACATGCCCTGCTCAGAGGAAAGAGAAGCTGTCTCACATGCAGCCCTTGATTCAAGGAGTTTCAGCACCAGGATTCTGCTGAAATAAGGCTGTCTGTGCCCACAGATGAGGTGTTTGGTTTTTCCCTTCTGGAAAAGGTAAGGGAGGGGACACTAAAGCAAGTATGGCTGCTCACAACAGGGCTGATTGCTGGAAATGTCACTGCTCCTTGCAGGAGCTTCCCCAAGGCTCCCATTCCAGTGGAGTAGTGCTTGTCCAGTCCCAAAGCACTGTTCTGTGGATGGTGGTGGTCCAACTGACCATGGAAATGCCTCTTGGGCACAGGTGTTTCTCCCTTTGCAGCTTTTTGTCCTGTCCTGGAGAAATAGATTCTGTAAAATCAAGCAGACTTCACTGATTGGTTTATAACCAGTCTCTGTTCTCAAGCTTTCCTCTAAAACAGAGGATGAGAACTTTCCTTTTCCTTTAATGGGAGCTGTAAATATTATATTGTCACAAGCCTAAGGTATTTACACCTCAAGTTTATAGTTCTGGGCCAAAATCTATGCTTTAATCCAGCTCTGGCTCATGGAAATGTTCCAGTGAGAATTAAAATTCCTTTGCTGCTTAATACCTCAATTTTTATTTATTTCCTAATTCTTTTCAATGAAAGATGATGAAACAGGACTATAATGACATCACAATTCTTTCTGGTCAGGGAATTAGTAATGCTGTTTGTATTTTTTTTACCTACATAAACACTCTTGAGACACTTTTTGATATCCACCTGCCTTTCAGAGAGCTGCTGGATAATGTAGTATCCTACTCAGTATCCTCTCAGGGTGGTTTTAAATATTAATAAGGCAGGGAAAATACATGCAATAGTTAGGCTATTTTCAGAAACCTAAAATTGAAACCCAAGACCTAGAAGGAGGAAGCAATTTGGTCCCAGAGTTTAATGACAGAACACAATAGAGACTCCTGGATACAAATTTAACTGCACAAGAGATTAATATTTAAAAACTCCTTTGCAAATGTTGCCCTGTTTTCCTAAAATCCTTGTTCTAACTGGCATGACTTCTATGGGAATGGAGAACTCAAACTGCTCAAACACTCAACTAGTTGCCTTCTCAGTGAAGGGAGAACAAAAATGGTAAAGGAGACAGATTGGATAATGGGAAAGGTTTGAAAGCCTGTTATGCAGAGGGTCAGTATGGAAAATCTCAAATTTTATTCTGATCAGATATCATGGTTTAACCCCAGCTGGCAACTAAGCACACACACTCACTCACTTCCTGTCCTGCAGCAAGATGAAGGGAAGAGAAATGGAAGTCTAAAAGTGAGAAAACTTGAAGGGTTGAGAGAAGAGCAGTTTAATAATTGAAATATTTTTCTTTCTATTAATACAATATTTTTAATTATAAATTGTAATGAAAAGGAATGAGAAAAAGACATAAATCACATGACAGACAAGTGATGCAAATAAAACCTGACTGACCAACCAAAGCCCAGCCAGTCCCTCAGCAGTGGCCCCTGGTACCAAACTTCCCCACCTATTACTGCTGAACATGATGCCAGTAAGGAATATCCCTTGGGTCACTAGGGGTCAGCTGTCCCTGCTGTGTCCCCTCCCAACTCCTTGCACCTCTCCATCCTCCTGGCTGGTGGGGTGGGGTGAGGAGCAGAAAGGGGTGTAAGCCCTGCTGAGCAATAACTGAAATATCTGTGTTTTATCAATACTCTTTCCAGCACAGCCCTATACTGACTACTATGAGGAAGATAAATTTTACCCCAGCCAAAAGCAGCACATCAGAGACTCAAAGGTATGTGATTCCAGAAATGTGCTTTCCTTCTCAGATAAAAGTTTTTCATTGCAGCTGCCTAAATATTTGAACACTTTTGAAAGATTCTATGTGTGTAATCCTATCCATTATAATGAATAGAATCCCTTTCTCTCCTTTTTTCTCATATTTTTTCCCCAAGGGATTTAAATTTGGCATTGAATTTCTTTTCAACTTCAACTTGTTATATCTCATATATGGACCTACATTTCTCTCAGGAAATTCTTTCCCCTTTTCAAGAGTTATGCCTGGATCTGGAAGAAACTTCCAGTCATAAAGATCACTCTTTCCTTCCTTCTCATTCTTGTGCATTTTTTATATCACTGTCTGTCTTTTTCATCTTTTTGAAGTCTTACTGCCTTCCTTTTGAAGCTGGTTTTGTTCTTTGAACTATACAAGAATTCTCTGCTTCTGATACCTTTTTTCTTTTAAACTATTCTGTAATTTAGATTGCTTTCAGTGCATATTTTATTTGAAATAGTAGTACACAACTACACTAACAGCTCTCAGTCTGCACGTTATTCACTTGTTTTCTTTTGTCTTCTTTGCTCCTTATTCCAAACATTCATATAAGCAATGACTGGAAACTTCGTTATTGGCAAATCCCTCTCTGCTTTGGCCTGGTCCCTTGCATTATCCATTTGTCATTTCAAAGTGATTGTGTTTATGACTGTTGCCATGAGGTATTAGTTATTTGATGGAATCTTCTGTCTACTTGGGTAGCTAAACTGAATGAGCAGTTTGCTTGTTGCTTTTGGTATAATTCTGATGTCACTGTCAACATAATTTGGATTTTGCAGCCAAAGCTGCTATCATTGACTTGCCTTTGCCTCCCAGATGTGATGAGGGAGATTCACAATGAAGAAACACCTCCTCAAGCTTCTTCTTCACACCCGGTTTTTTGAAGCTGGCTTTTCTTCTTGTTTCTGGCTTTGTGCTCCTGCTTCTGATGCTGCTCAGCTTCTCCAGGTCTCAGAGAGGTCTTCTCTGAATCCGTGTCCTGTGTCCTCTTCCAGTGTTACTGGCACTTGGACACTAACACCTTTTCTTGTAGTGACTGTCTGTCATCACCCCTTTCCCTGTGATTCCCTCTGCTCCCAGTGGAAGTCAATGGAAGCAACATTTTAGAGTCAGTGCTTTGTGGTGGTTTTCCAAAGGCTCCAGATCACAGTCAGCCTCCCGCCTGGATTTCTTCAGGAAATTCTCTGAAGATTTGGAGAAAGAAAGACCACTTAATTAGCCAGCAACTCTCTGAAAGGCAGGTGAATAAGTGTTTCAAATATGTTTGACAGTTTGAAAGGGGGGCTGACTAATGGAGTTATAATCTCTTTTGCATTGTCAAATGTTGCTGGAAAATATGAGGAAGTTGAGGCTGAGGGAATTGCTAGTAGAGTTGAATTATTTTATCAATCTGGGCTGCATATCCATGGCCATGGGTGTCTAAGACAAACATAACATTGCTCTTTAACAGCCACTATTCACAGCCATGGCTCTTACCCAACAGTGGCATGCACCTGCATCATTCCTATATACTTCCCTGCTATATGGACAATCACATTATGTGCCAAAGTTTGATTTGACACCTAACTTTAGATCCCATGTGTTGTCTGACACTTTTTGTGAAAACATTTTTGCCTACAGCAGGTAAGAGCAAACTGACTGCATTGAGCAATGGAGAATCCAAGTATGTTTCTCTTTTAATATTTATTTTCTTTATTATTTTTTCTTTTATTTATTAGCTATGGAAATACCATAAGTTAATAAGAAATGTGACTTTTCCTAGACTACACCCCACCTTCATTAAATAACAGCCTTTTAAAAGAGACAGTTTTAAGACAGTGCTGGAAGGACTTTTCTTCTGCTTTTCCACATAAAGAGTACAAGGCATAGGAAGAACAGGAATACAGATGGTCCATTGACAGGAATTGCAGTTCATAAGCTGTCTGAAGGCAGATGCCCCAAGTCACAGCCGTGCCACAATGGAGACCTTGGTGTCTGTGCACTTCAGAAACTCCAGAGTAGCTGTCACCATCCTGGTGAAACAGATTCTCTTTCAAATAAGTTCTTTCAGGGAAGACATGAATCTCATACTGAGTGAGCCAGAGACCCGTTTAAGCACCAAAATGTCTTCTTTTTTACTTTGAGTGAGGGGGACAGACTCAATCATGGTGTCATGATTGCAGATTGCCAGTAGAAGCCCATCACTTTCACACAATTTGGTGAGAAAGAAGAAGACTTTTTTTCCCTTTAAAAAAATGGCTCCTCTAGATGGCAAGACAGAATATGCCTTTATTTGCATGCCCCAGATCCACCTGATGAGGTGCTTTCTTCTGTGTGGATGATATAGGGAGTCTTGTGAGCCTAGTCCTAACTTGGGCAGCCTATTAAACATGTACATTAAAACATACTTTTTGTGAAAATTTCACACAGGTGCATGGGCCCCTCAGGTACTGGTAACTCTGAGGAACTACCCGTGGTCACTGTCCAGTTCAGAGCTCTGAGAAGAACAGGATACCTGAGCAACCACTGAGTTCATGGCATAAAGACCCCAGATCTCTCAAGCAATGCCTATTCCAGTGAATTAAGGAGTGCCAGGGCAGTGGCAGGCAGCCATCTACACTGACAAATCCTTGGCAGGGGGGGTCCCTGGTGCCATTTTCACCACCACCAAACAGCTGTGTTTTGACAATTCCTATGCATGACGGAGCTATCACAGTCTTCAGCCAGATTGCTTGGAACCACTCATCTTGAAAGTAAACTATTCTGGAATTATGGACAAGGCCTGACTACAGAAATATTTTGCCACTCTACAGGTAATCCTAATACTCCTAGGGCTGGTGCTGGAGTATACAAACAAGAAACCCCTAGAGAAATTCACAGCTTACAAGGAAAATTCAAATTTTGCAAGACTAACATTCACTCATAATGACAAATTCATCCTATTTTTTGCTAACCTGCTCTTATTTTAACTGAGTATAGACCATTTTCAAGATTTACTTATTGCCATGGTCAAATTTAAAAAAAAATCATTGTATTGAAATCAGAGCATACACATATGCATGAATTTATAAAGCTGATCTACAATATTTTAGTAAATAATGGGCTCTTCACCTTCCCTAATAAACACAAATATAGACAAACCCTACACTCCCCATCTGTCACCAGTTTAAAGGCTCTCACTATGACACTTTCCACTGATTCAAGTTACGAAATAAAGATAGGAATATTTTCTGGGGGACATCATGGAAGCTTTAGAAGATCATCTTAAAACCTCTGGAAAATAGAAATTCAGCAGCAGAAGGAAATGCTAGGTCCTCAGAAATTCCTGATGTTCCTCAACACAACTCTATTGTTCCTATTAACAGAGGAATAATTACAGCTTGAACTGAGATGAGGCTAAACCTGCTTCTTTTTCTATTGCAGTATCCCTGAAGGTCTTCTCATCTTCCAAACCTCCTGCCTGATTTTCACCTTCTCACATCTGGTCTATTGTTATGAGACACAGCTTTTCCAGCTCCCAGACTGCATTGACTGACTTGATCAAGAGATTCTGCTTCAAAAGACTGTGAGAAAGGTTTGAAGATTTCACCTCCTCAGGTAACTATCAGGGCTAGATCAAATCTTTAGTCATACCTCAAACTTTCTCAGGGTTGTTTTTTTTAAAAAAACCTTGACATGACTTAGTGAAAGTTAATAATTATCTCTGTGACTGGCCCTGTGTAGTAAAAGAAAAAAAAATGTTTAATTTAGTGCTCATTTTGAAAAGAACTGTATGTTGTGTTGTGTTTTACTAGAAGTGATTCATTAAAAAACAAAATTATCTGGAAAGTTCTGTGGTAAGCAAGCTTTGTCTTCAGGTGAAGACATTGCTATATCTTTACAGGATCTGTTTCCTAACAGCTCTCCATCACATGACTGCTCAAGGAATTATAAAGAAAACATTAAATTCCCTACAGAAAGATTCAGAGGTCTCTGTGCTCAGGGAACAGTTCTGAGTATCTGAAAACTGTCATATTAAGCATAGTTTATGGCATTACAAAAGGCAAGCACTTCATGAAGTGATCATGATGTGGTGACTTCCAACAGTCAAAAATGTCTTTGCTTCCCACTACTTGAATCTGAAAATGTTTAATTTACAAACAGAAATGGCAGTCTAGAAAAATTTCCAAAAATTCATGAGCAGCTTCTCTGTAAGCACTCTCAGGTAACTCAGCACTTCATATTCCCCTTCCTCCCTTCATCCCACTGAACTACCAGCTGGGTACCTCATGAAACCCACAGCCTTTCCTGTCTGGCAGCTCCCTGGGAGGCTGAGCAGTCTAACACACTGACTTTCTCTGCCATCTCTCTCCCTCAGACATACCTTAAACACCTTTCTGTTCCTAGAGTTAGTTCTTAATCATGGGGCTGCAATCCATAGAGATTGATCCTTCCATAGCCAAGCAGGCCAGTCTATTTCTTTTTAAAATCTTAAGTAAACAGTCTATTACCATTTTAAAATCTTAAGTTAACAAGATCTGAGTACAGGAAAATTCCTTTTCTCCACAGCAGAAAAGTCAACTTGAGAAGCACAAGTAATGGGGAATAATTAATGACTTTAAGTACCATTGTTGAAGGAAAGGAGAGTAACAGATACACTTAGTAGAAACAAATCAAATTAGAGGGAAATTGGCTGTAAATAAATGTAAGATACAAATTACAGTAAAATGTTTGTCTTCATCTTTTCTCACCTAGATATTGAATATGCTAAGGCATTATTCTCAACTACTTGGTTAATGCCTTAGCTCCAATTTTATGTTTTCTATTATTCATTTTCTATTCTAATTTTTCTATTAATTTATGTTTTCTAGTATATATTTAACACTTGGGAGTTGCTGATATTCCAGTATGATGTAGAAGGAGGAGCTTAGATTTTCCCAACAAAAACATCTACATTGTTAATCCCAAGGAGACCCAAACCCACTGAATTCTGCAAATAATCTAACATGACATGAATCACTCCTACTCTGGTTCTTTAGCAAGCAAATATAATGTAGAAAGTTATCTAACTGAACAAAGCTAATATCAATAATCTAAAAGGTGGGATGCACATGGTTTTTTTAAATTTATTTTTTGCTGATACTCAAATTAATCGCTTAGGCTTCTCCTTTCATCACTGTAGTGAGATTTTTACTTCTGAAAGCTTAGTAGTATTGAGGACACACCTTAGCACAGGATGACCCCTCTAGAATCCTGATGATAGGTGAGCTGTATTTCCCTGCATGGGTATTTTTTGTAGAATTCAAACTAAAATGAAATAAAATGGTCAATTTTGTTTGTAGAAATATGTAGTGGGTAGTTAAGAAATTAATTTATTACTCAGATAAATTAATAAATTAATAAATTAATCTATTAATTTATTCTAAGTAAAAACATTTTTTATAAAAAAGCTTACAGTAAAACATTTTAAATGCTCTTTTTTAAAGGCTAGAGTATTTATTTAGGGTTTTTTTTAGTGCAGTTGTATTTAAAATACAATAACCCACAGATCAAGCATAACCTTCAACTGTCCTTTTAAAAGTTGTATGTTGTGAAACACTTGTCAAATTAGTTTGTTTCCAGTTAATTAAAATTAAACATAACCAGACCAAAACATTTTCTAATTTGCATCTCTCCTCCTTAAATCAGTATTTTTGAACAATATGAACTGTCTGGTTTAATTAACAGGAAATAAGACTCTTGAGTTTGGTCCTGTATCACATCTTGTATAAAATAGTATTTCTAATCCTGCATTAATTTACTCCCCACCATGACTAGCACAGTTCAAAGACAAAAATTAATATTTTCAGGGCTTAGCTAAGCACAGTTATCTAGGCTCCTATCTTTTAATCTTGATTTCCACCCACGCCACAGCTCCCCAAGCAAGAGGATTAAGAAAATAGGACAGGGAGTGCATTACTATCATTGTACTCTAATGCATATGGAAGTTATTGGAGGATAATACAGCACTTTATCTAACCTCAGCCTGCTCCAAAGTACACTCACCAAGTCACATTTAAATGCCCCACTATGTATGCTATTATTTTGTCCTTGCACAGTCCTTGACAGCAAAGGGAAATGGTCTGTGAATTTTGACATCCAACTGTTACAAAGAGAAGTGAGCTCAGACATAAGAAGGATTTTAGGATTTTTCCCATTCCTACCCACACAGCTCCTCCAGACCAGTCCTAAAGTGAGTCATCTCAGTGGGGTTGGTGTGAGAACAGGGTTAGAAAATGTCACTTTTGCAGATAACAGTGTAAAGACTGGTGCTGTGTTCATGTTATTTCTTGCTGGTAAGATACTGGTGCCCTGCATCTGCAGATGCTGTGTTGGCTGCAAAACTGGTGTGCCTTTTGGAGTGGCTAGCATTCCTATTCCATGACCAGTCCCAATTTTTGGAAAACAGAAGTGAATTTCCCTTGGATTGGCAATGCAGTGATGACAGGTTGCCATCCTATCACCACTGGCTCCGTTAAAGTGCACGGTTTGTGGGAGGCAGTGGGGTAAGACACCCAGCAACTGGTTCCTCTCCAGATTTTCTCTCTGAAACACCATTTTCACAAAGTTCATCCCTGTCAGGGAAAATGAGTAAACTCCATGACTGGGCCTGTGAGAGTTTTGTATTTTTGTATTGTTTTCATGTAAACATGCAACTCAACAGATGCCTTATTGGTGGAAGGAGGCAAAAAAGATAGAGGAAAGCAGGGGGAACACAATAAAATTTGTTTCACTTCAGAAAAACCACTATGTTCTTTGTTTACACTTTCACTGCTGTCAGTGGCACATCTTGCTGCTGCCACCTGTGTGGAGCAGAGCTCAGATGCTCCATCTCATTAAATTTATCTACGGCTCCCTAAAATTCTTCTTCCTAGAATTCCATTCAGTGAAATACTTAATTAAAGACAAGTTCTCATTGTTGTTTGATTCTTTGAAGTTGTTCAACTGGAATATATCTCTATCAATAAATACAAAATTAACTTTTATGCCAGTATGCTCCATTAATAAAGTGATACAGAACTGTAACCACATTGCCCAACAAATGGATTCTGCACATTCTTTCACATTACAGAAAGAGAAAAAAATGTCATTAGGGAAAGAACAAGAAAGGATGGAAACAGTTGGTTAGCAAGGGACATTAAACCTGAACGTTTTTGTTTTTGTATTTGGACATATGACCAATGTGGCATCCTAACAGAAATGGAGAATGAAAGTGATTATCTATTTACACATTCTTAATTCAAATAAAAAGGGAGATGATTTTTTTTCACTGATATTTTGGGCTAAGTCACATCACAAGGCATGATAGGTGCAAAAGAGACAGTTTTGTTGCAGTTAATCATTTGCTGAGCCTCAGTCATTGTCTTGTCTGATTTCAAGTTCCTAATACAGAAAAGTCTGGCTTAACCTTTGTGTTGTATCTGCCAGACCATCGAGGATGTCTCAGATACCACAAGCCACTTTCAAGTAGTGCTAAGTACTTAAATGCAGTTGACTGAAGTGACCCTTTCCAACAGCTGCAAAAACACAGGTGGCACATAGTAATTTAATACACCAAACCCTACTAAATTTGCAGACAATTAGAGAAACTTCTTTAATTCATACGAAAATCCCATTATTTTCAGTACTTCTGCTTTGTTAAGCAACAGATTTTTTTTTTCTGAATTGAAAGAAAATACTGCAAAAAAAGTATAACGATTTAGCACACTCGAAAGTACATACAGGTTGATAATTCCTGAAGCTTTTACAAAAGACTTTGGTCTTTTCAAGTATGCTCCTTGGATACTTCATCTATTTTTAAATCACTCTAATGCATTGTCTCCAAAGGAAAAAATGACCTCTTCGTGATCTACACTTAACCACAGCATGCAGGAGGTCGGACCTGATAATAACCATATAAAAATAGGCTTATTGTGTCAGAACTGTGATACAGTTATTCCACTATTTTATCTCTGACAGTGGCCAACAGTGACTATCTGGGAGGTGGCATTATGTAGCAAATTCTAATACTTCCCAAAAACACTCTCCTTGTTTCCAGCAGACTATAGAATCATAGATCCATTTAGATGACTCAGTGACTTCCAGAAACAGACAGCTGTCCCTGTAAATAGCAGCCTGGGAAGTTTCTCCATCCTGTATGAAAGATGCTCTCTTCAGTTTTTTTTCAATTTGCTGCTTGCTAGTTTCCTTTAAGTTCATTTCTATTAGGCAGTTTGGCTTTTGTACTGGAAAAGACAACAAAATCTGATCCACATCCATCTTCTTTAGGACACCTATGATTTATAGGTCTCAGTAATATCAGTAATACCCTCCTGAACTCTCTGTTTGTAGGTTGAAAAGGCCTGCCCTACATAGGACACAGAACCTTTTCCAGACCTTTCATCACCCTTTTTTTGTTCTAAGAGTGTTTCTTGCTCCTTTTGTTTTTTTCTTTCTTTCTTTCTTTCTTTCTTTTTTTTTTTTTCTTTAAGTAAAAAAATTGGGGGAAAGAGAATATCATAGCCAACAGAAGATGTGGACGTACTGTGGACCTGTGTGGTGGTATAGTTTTTTTTTTAACTTATCTTTTCCCTAGAATCCTGAATATTCCGCCTGCTTTATTGACATTGCTTATCAGTAAGTTAATATTTTGACAGAATTATGTACTGTAACCCCAGGTGTTGTTCCAGAGTAATAACAGTCCAATTAAAACCAATCATTTTCTATGGAAAGTTTGGACTGTTACTGCTTGAGCCTCACTTAAAATTTACCTGCACTGAATGTCATCTGTCTTTATTGCTTCATTATTCAGTGTTGTAATATCTTCCAGAAGCCACCATCTTCCCTGTCTTCCTTACCATAAATTATTTAGTGTCATTAGCAAATTTTTGCCTCATTATTCACATCCTTTTCTCAGGATAGACACTAGGGGACTCTGCCACTGACCTACCTATGCTGTAAATGTAATTCCTTCTTCCTATCCCCATTTTCCTAACAATTACCAAACAATTCAAGCAGAAAAGGAGCTCCCATTTTATACTGCAGCAGCTTTATTTTGGGAAGATTGCTTTATGCCTTTCTTGGCTTTTTATTGAATATCTTTTGGAAGGTGAGATAAATATATTAACAAGTCCAAATAAATATATTATTGTTAAGAGCACACATTTTTTGGTTTTTCAAAGTATCCCTGCAGGCATGTAAGGGCTGACTTCTTTTCCAAAGGATACCTTGGCACACACCCACTATTTATCCATGTGTCCATCAATTCTGCTCTTCATTAAAGGTACTACTGGGTCTCACACCATTACTCTACAGTTCCTCAAATCTCCTTTCAAAGGTCTATTTGGCTTCACATTAAGCAACTTCCAGTTCTCTGGAGCTTTTGCACAAGTATATTGATCATTTTTATCCTATTTAATTTAATTTATAATGATCACATCAGTCTTCCTATAGATGAAAATTCATGTAATATAAAGATTATTAAGTTATACAATATAGGGTCAGTCATTACATTCTGTTTATTGCTTCACTTTTACAGTAATTACAATACTTCAGTAGGAAAAAATCAAAATTCATCTTTTAAAAATGAAATTCTCCATTAGCATAATCTCTGTGAGACTTCATTTTCAGGAGTTGTCAATTGTTTCTCTCTCATGGGCTGCTTTAGATATCCATTAGCATAAAACAGTACTTTCTTTTTTCATTCACTGCTCAGTGTTTAGCATTTTCTTTAAACCCTTTAAAAGGTTTCTTTTAAACGGAGAGGAAAAAATGAAAAAGGATTCTATGAATAGGATTTACTACATAAGCATAAAAACCTGATACAAAAAAGACATTCAAATATGTTTTAACTTCACCCAGTGCACCAGCACATAGCCCACTTAGCAAATACATGATAAATTCATAGCTAGACAAGACCTGTTCTATTTAAAGCTATGAAATCAGGCCTTAAAATTGAATCTCACCTACTATTTTACTTGCATTGGAAAATAGCGCCCAAAAAATGTGAAAAAAATAGCATTTTTCAAATGAATATAAATAACCTAATTTTTTTCACAAGTCAAATACGTTTTTCTTTTGAAGAATGGTACTTTTCCAACATAATAGTTTTTTTGCTCAATAACCTGATATTGAGTTTTAATTCAGTTTGTTGCTCTTTCAAATACAGAGTTAATATGAAAAGAATGGCCTTTGGCCACTAGGGAAATGTGAGAAAGCTCATGCCTCAAATACACTAAATATTATTTTAGAAATCAAATCAACTTCTGTCTTTGGCAACACTTGCTGAGGAGGCTGGTTTTTGTATCACACTACCACTCTCATCAGAGAAGTCAAAAAAAGGAAGGGATGTCCAAAAGATATGTGAAAAGTATGGTATGTAATTGTCATTTTTTCAGTTATTATTTGTAGCTGGAAAAAAATCCCCAAAATTTAGTCTAAACTATTGGGGTTTTTTTTCTCCTAATACATGTAGATCAATAGGCACATTGTAAAAAAATGACTGATCCCATCCTAAAGTGTGTTTGAGAGAGAAGAGGTGAATTGTTATCTTCTGTTCCTCTCTTTCACAGATTATAAAAGTGGGCTGGACACTGAACTGTTTGATAATAAAACAGGTATGAGGAGAAGCAGAAAGGATTCACAGTCTGTAAAAACTTTCCTTAACCCTCCATTTTCCCAAACCACTGGTTTTAATGACATGTAAAATCAGACTGGTACCAAAAGCTGTTCCTGTAGTGATGTGCTGCAGCAAACAGGACGCTCTATCCTGTGCTGTCTTCCAGAGCAGTGACCTGACACAGTGGCCTCATGTCTGCTCGAGGTCCACATCAGGTGAGGAAGCATCCCTCGGGCCTGAGCTGTCAGAGTGAATAATATGTAAAAAGCTGTTTAATACTCACAAGAAGAGTGTTTTGATAAAACCATCTTCCTTACATAAATGGTCATTTGGAGAATAATCCCCTGAATTTTGCCTTATTCCTGGCTAAGAAACTAAATTTTCAGGGGAAAGGTTTTTGTTTGGTTTGGTTTTCTAAAAGTTTTTTTTTTTTAAGGCAACTGATTTAATTTTAACACTGCAGAAATCTTAAATCTGTGGATAATAGTTTCAATAATCTTTCAAATGTTACTTTCTGAATGTAATAAAACCATTAATTAATTCAGAAGAACAGAGTTATTGCATTTCCATATTACAAAGATCTTTTTCCAGTCTTTAGTTGAGGCAGGAGACTCCTTGTGATGGATGTAATTCAGAAACATGATCTATGTCAGGTGGAGACACACTGAAGTAAGATTACCTGCACTGTGGTCTCCATTCCTTTTTCTAGCGCTGTGTTAGGATATTCATGTTCCTGTGTCACATCAACTGAGCTCAGCCTCCATGCTGTGGTGATTTCTCATTTCCCATTTTAAATGTGGCTGTCTCTGCCAGCCCTTGACAGACCTGCCTCCAGAATAGACACATCAAAGTAGACAAGAGACAGAAAACATGACAGAGGGGAAGCATCATAGAAATAACAAGGTGCCCTAAGTGAATTTCACATAAAGTCAATTGCTAATTGGAAATTTGGACCATGAAATCTGGACGATCAAATTTGCTGTCACAAAAAGTCTCACCACAATTACTGGTTCCATCCTCATTAGTCCTGCCTCCATTAATTCCCTCCATAGCTGCATCCATCACAGGAAGCTGCTGATAAATATGTCTTGGGGTGACTTTATGGTACTGTATCCTCTATCATCTGCTTCATGCCCAGAGGAGATGCCCCTTTGAGGATGTTTCCTTCTAATTTGTCTTAAACTGAGACAATATGCTATGGGAGATAGGTGTTGAGGAGACAAGGTACTTAAGAGGTAAAACCAAGACTGAACACATGGAACTAAGCTAATAAACTATCCAGATAGCAAGAGAGATGTAAGGATCTAAAAAGAATTTCACCACTTGCAAACATGATTGCATTTTTCTCCAGTTTAGCATCCAGAATTGAAATGCCAAAGAGATATAGCATTAGAGCGAGAGGTGGAAAGGACTTAGTGTGAAATGGTGCCAGAATTTTATACTGGAGCAACCTCCACGCTCAAATGTGTTTTGTTACAGAATGTCCCAAAGCAAGGTGATGCTGGGTCCCAGTCTCAGAGTTGTCTCAGGTGGAAAAGCAAATGGATTCACAGTGTCTGTGCCCTGTAAGTGAATCTTCTGTTGCAGAGCCTCAGGAAGCACAAGGGTTGCACCTTTATTATTGGAGCATGTCCAGATATGGGCAGCAGAGCTGGTGAGGGATCTGGAGAGTAAATCACCTGAGAAGCACCTGAGGGAGCTGGGGATGTTCAGCTGTGGTATCTTCAGGATCCCCAGGATGAAGGAGGAATTGAGAATCTGACTCCATGTTCTTAAAAGGCTAATTTATTGTATATTATATTATATTATATTATATTATATTATATTATATTATATTATATTATATTATAT
>JAYDZK010000113.1:143204846-143242275 GCA_034509185.1 Euphonia xanthogaster | reverse complement strand
TTTTTCTCTGAGGCTTCTCAGCTTCCCAGGAGAAGAAATCCTGGCGAAGGGATTTTTCAGAAAATATGACAGTGACATGCAGCCTGAAGAAAAGGATTTTCAGGGGAATTATTGCTCCCTAGAAGCACCTGCAAAGAGGTTGAAGGCAGGTGAGGGCTGGTTTCTTCTTCCTGGCAACTAAGACAGAACAAGAGGAAATGGAAGCTGCACTGGGGGAGGTTCAGGTTGAGCATCAGGAGGAATTTCTTCACTGAAAGGGCTGTCAAACCTTGCAATGTGCTGCCCAGGTAAGTGTAGAGTCACCATCCCTGGAAGTGTTTAACAATTGACTGGATGTGGCACTCGGTGCTGTGCTGCTAGCTGAGGTTTTTGTGTTTGGTCAAAATTTGGACTTAATGACCTTAGAGTCTTTTCCAGTCTTAAAGATCCTATGATTCTATTAATTCCTAAGCAGATTCAAGGCAGTTCCTGATGCTACATTGGTCCTATTTCATGTTGAACTCAATTGTTAAAACAATTTATGATTGTAAAATCCCACTTGATCCAGCACAGCAATATGTTGTCATGGAAACTTGAATCTATCCAGTCATTAATAACTTTCTTCACACAGGAACTTAAGTGCCATATTTTTCAGATTAAATCAAGCTACAAGTTTCCCAGCTGACAGTAATAGCAACAAAATTTATGAAGAACTGTTTCATTAATGGTATGCCAATGTTTAATCTGAGTACCATTTAATAAAAGTAACATTTGAAATGACTATAAAATTAATATCTAAACCATTAAATGTCATAGGAATTAAACTTTTTATATCTTTAATAGCATCTAGAAATATATCATGAGATATATAGATATATTTGTTATATATTTGCTTCTTGTATTTTATAACACTATAATTTTATATAATAATATAATGACTTGAAAACTTTAAAAGTTTTCTCACAGTGACACCTTTATTTGAATTATGTCAGTCAATTTTCATAGAACAAGAAGTAACCTCAATTCTTTAAATTGTAGTTATAATTTTAACAAAAGTTTCTTTTACTTACTTATTTCTCTTCATCTTAATCTTGGCTATATAGTGATGAGTAAAAGTAAGCAAGAAGATTGCTAATAATGTTCAGAGATGAAAATATGATTTTTATGAGACTCTGTGTATTTAAAAGGCACCCATCAAAAACTCAGAGACATATCAGATAAACATCTGGGCTTTTGGATTATAAAACACTGAAATTATGATTTTTGTTTTACCAGTGGCAGTCATTAGAATAGCTAGCTGACTTTTTTTGTTGAAACTGAAGAGAGGAATTTTTTGTTGAAACTGAAGAAAAGAATTTTTTTTGTTACATTAATACATTTTTTAAAGTATGTACTCTGTGTGGTAAAGAAAATTGTGTGTTTTGCTTTGGATAAGGTTTTTCTAATTGAAAAATGAACCTGTTCAGAAGAAATCTGAATGTTGGTGAGTGGAATACACAACTTCGATTAAAACCTTGCCAATCTGCTCCCTGGTGTCAGTTTATTTACTTCCCTTCCTTTCTTTCCCTCCTATTTTCAGGCTCACTGACCTGTAGCCATCTTTCATATGGTACCTCTGGCTGTGGGACTCTCCTGACATATTGAAGTAGCTCAACAAGAACAGAAGAAAAGCGCAGTATGTGAAGTGGGAATCTTGATCAGGAAAAAAAAGGAATTAAAAAACTGCTGAGGTCACAGTGACTGCCAACTGCAAATGCTGTGATATCAGAAGTTCTGAGTTTTAGCCAAAGCTTTTGAAATAGTCTTCAGTTGTTTGCTTGCTATTTCTAAAAAAATCAATAGTTTAAAAAAAAGAAAAAACACTTTACTGATAAGTCCGAGTTACTATAATAGTTTCTGTGGCTAAATAAATATAGAAATACACTGACACAAAGGAAGACTGTCCTTTAGTTTTGATTTTTCCCACCCACATATGATATAGGGTACATCACCTCGCTGTGCTTTCCATTTCCAGCTCCACATTTGTCCTGTGTCTCTGTGCTCTTTTCCTTGGGCTCTATTCAAAGGACCCATGATTCACTTTAGAGAGCTGTGAATTTAAGGACTGGTCTGAACTGAGCTCCTGGCCAACACAAGCAATAGCTTTTCACTGTGGAATCCCTGTATCTGAACCATTATTTTTCAAACAAAGAATGAGTCTAGAGACTCAACAAAAAAAAAGAGAGGTTTTTTTCATCATTTCCTGCTCAGTGCTGGCAGTTAAGGCTTGTGTCTAAAATGGTATTGTCTGGTATTACCTCCTAAGCACTGATTCTTATTAACTTCTCTCTCCTAGATTAAGGAGGATGGTGGCATCAGAAATATCCACCCCTATTGGTAATTCTGGGCTTTGATTAAATCTCCTACTCCTTTCCTTTAAATAGAATATATTCAGCTTTCTAAATTTTTCACTAAAAGAAAAAAGAAACATCCTCAGATCTCTAATCATCCTCACAAGCCTTTTTCTGAATTTTCCAATCTAGCATCATTTTTACTGCAGGCTGGGGTTTACTGCTGAACACGGTATCCAAACTCTGCCTCTCAGGTAACTCTTCCAGTCCTGGGGAATGAAAAGGACTGGATGTTCATTTTTGACAGGCAATTTTCACTTAAACAATTCACAAGACACCAGAGTTAGTGAAATATGGGTATGGTTCAACAAGTTGTCTTGTAGAGAGCTCAAGTCCTGGGAGGAGTAAATATTATAGAAAGACAAAATTGTTGCCAGAACTGGGCATACCTGGAATCTAAACAGGGTGCAGAAGGGGAAAATGAAGCTGCAATATCAGTCCCTATCACTTTTCCATCTAAACATTGCCTCCTAATAGGCAGGCTCATGGTGTAGTGGTTAGAGGGAGAAACAAAGAGTGAGACCCCTTTCTTGCTCTGTTTGCACAGAGATGCCTCTCTTACTTTACCTGTAAGTTACATAGAACCATTACAGAGTGGTCATTTAATTAACAGGCAAAATGTACTTCTACCTCACACAAAAAATAACACACATAAATGCATCTAAAATATTCAGAGTTGATATTTTCACCAAGCTGACAGCCCTTCTGTTAAATACCGATGTTGGAATTCTCAAGGATGTCTTGCCCAAAGGAGTCCATGACAGCAAATCTGGAATCTCTTATGGCTGAGGCAGTTAATTTCCATTATTACTTGGAAAATAGGTTGCACTGCTCAGGGACACAACTGCATTCCTAAAATTAAGGAGAAATTAGAATTCTAATATGAGGAATATCCAATAGTAGCCAAACTACAAATGTAACCATGGTCTTTGACTAAGTCTGCCTCTCTTGGAATTCCTTTCTATCATTCTTGAGGATGTTTTAGTTCATTGAATGCCATCAGGAAAATATTTGGTTTTACAAAATATTTATACCAAATATACCATATATATACCAAATATCACCACCATGATTTAGATCCTTCCTATTGTATTATAATAATGAAAAATAGGTTTTGTTTTTAAAAATCTGTTAATCCACAGGCATGAAATCTTCCTTGCTTCCATTCACCTTTATACCAAAGAACTCTTTTCATGTGATTGGTTCACAGATTTTCCTGGTGTTTATGGATCCCATAGAAAATAGATTTTATTCCCTGCAGCATCTATCATTATTGCTATCTATCTATCTATCTATCTATCTGTCTGTCTGTCTATCTATGTTACACACACAAAGTGTTTAATAATTATCTTGCTCTTATCAGCTTGAAAGTTATTTTTGTACAGATAAATATCTCATTGTGTCAGCAAAATGTTGTATTTCATTCTCTTTCAAGCACTTTCTCTGCATATGCCAAATGTTCTGGGTGAGATCTGTGGTCTTGTTGATCTGCTTTGGGATTCTCAGTGCACATGCGTGGCTCAGAGGAGTCTTGTACATGAGCTACAGTTCAATTACTGGCCAGAAAAAATCCTGTCCCTGAACTCAGGGACCATGGAGATTCCCTACTCTCTAGGAAGAGCAGCTCCCTCCAAAGGAAAGAGGAATTAGTAGGGTCAGACATCTCCGGTGAGTGTTTACTCAATGGCCTTTTTTATTCCAATGCTCTTAACTGCATCT
The DNA here is from genome assembly GCA_034509185.1 of Euphonia xanthogaster. Lineage (NCBI taxonomy): Eukaryota > Metazoa > Chordata > Aves > Passeriformes > Fringillidae > Euphonia > Euphonia xanthogaster. Next base: position 143,238,187 of record JAYDZK010000113.1, on the reverse strand, counting down.
GTTAGAGCAGCACCAACATTTGCCAAGGGACAATGGTAGTTATCCTGGAAACCAGAGCTCTTTCCTAGGCTTTAGTGAGGAAATAGAACTCTTTAGTTTTGTATTTCCTCTGAGCTTTGTTGAAAAGGCAGGTTCTTATTCTCCCCACTAAAGCAAATTTGAAATCAATGAGTCTTCATCATTAATGCATTGTAAATTGATAATAGCTAGAAGTCTCTGACTTGTAAGTGGTATCTCCACTCAGACAGTTTTTGTAAAAGTACTTCTTGTTCACTAAAAGTATTTTTCAGTAAAAGTATTAGTTTGTTCAATTGTAATTGTAGATCTCCTTCATGATTGGCAAAAAGACTATTAACAACTGGTGGAGAACAATGAAGTTGCTGGAAATTATCGAATCCTTTCACTGCAGCTTATGCAACATCTTCTGAGGCTCACTAAAACCCAACTTTGCAGTATCAGAGATTTTATCTCCTGTATAACCTGTCCCTTTAAAAATGGAAAAGCTTTGAAATGATGTAACCAGAGGAAAAAAATCTCATTTCTTCAAGCCGCAAAACATGAATTGTTAGAATGAGTTTTGACCACACCACTTTGTTATAAATTAAAACAAATGAAGTATTTTGGTTTTTTGAAGTGCAATGAAGATAAAAGCACATCTATAAACAGCAGAAAGAATGTATGCATTTATCAAACTTCCAAGCAGAACTGTATGTTAGAGCAGCAAAGTTCTCCTGGTTTGTACACAGCCCTAATAGCAATGCTGTGATTTGGCCCAAGAGAACAAACACTTCCCTCAGCAAGGCAAGGGATCCCAGTATCTGCCCTTCCTACAGCAGGGGTGACACACATTCCTAGCCCTGACATCCACAGATCTCAGGTGATGGACATTCCTAAGGCTGATGTGGACTTAAGTGGAAGAAATGTAATACCAAAACCATAACATGCTCCAGTATTTACCTAATTTAACTGCATGAATTAGACCTCTTTATTTCTTGCCTTTTTCTCAGCCTGTCTCTATCAACTCTCCTCAATTCAATCAGTTCAAGCAAACCCACTCTCTGATCAGCCACACAGGCAAGGTTGGGTGCTCATGATCCCACAACACCTGCTGTCTTAGTGGAATCTTTGGCACTTTGTCACAGTAATTTTTCGCTTCATTTCTGAAACTGGAAACACGTGATGTGTTAAATTTAGTGAATTCATGATTTTTGCAAAATCCTTGTTAGACTAAGTGGGCTAAATTAGCCCAAAATAGGGTAAGTCAGAAGATTTTGAGACTCATCTGAAAAGTTTTGGCTGACATAGAAGCTCTGGTCTGAGTCTGAGCAAGTGATTGGAACAGCTGTGCCAATGGAAGGTCCTATGTGTATCCAAAATTTAATCCTAATTCTTCATTTTAAATAATAGTGTAGAAAGCTGTATATCACAACCATAGCAGGCAGAATGGGTAAGAGTAGGAGATTAGCATGCATGGACTAATGCTTAAAGCAATACAGGTAATTTAGCTAGACTAAGAAATTTCTAGGACAAACAATATCAGAAGCATGAGAAACAACTGAGTCAAGGCTTTAGATGGGCAAAAATTTAGAAGAAATCACCTAATTGCTAAGCAGACATAAACATAATCTTTGCTTTATTTAGATTGCAAGGAAACAGTGTAATCATATCTTATTACACTTTTATAGATTAAAATGTTTCAGAATATTGATTAAAGTAAAAAAAAAAAAAAAGGTGGTTCTGGCACTCTGAATACTTTCTTTTGTCCTTGAAGAATTGGACTCTTAAACTTCCTGTCTGAGATATTAAAATATTCTTGAAATTCAGTTTCTTGAACTTAGATAAATTCAGTAAGATTTCTGCACTAAAATATTTCTTTCTTAGAAATTATTCTTATTCTTTTAACTTTGTATTCACAGTCCTTTACACACAATTCTTACAAGTAATAGCAGCCACATGCATTTACTGTGCCATATCTGCCTTGCATGATTTATATTTACTGAAATTTCATTATTTTGCTAAGTAAAACTATTCTCATCTTGTTTTCACAGAAATCCAATTTCCATGTGTGTTTTTTTCAACCTGTGTGTTTTCCCAAGTAATATCAGGAGGTCAACTCATGTGAATAAAAAAAAAAAACAAAAAGTCAAAACAACCGAAAAAAAACCAAAAAACCAACAGATTTGAGCCTTCCTATGGGTCTTGTGGGTACTTTCTTTTATTGGTAACAAAGAGTACATTTACAGCACAGCTGCATGCATACCATGGATTTTTGTCATTTTCTTACCAGTTAAAGTGCTTCTACTTTCTGTGTCTCCCTAGTGGAAAGCATAGACTTTACAGACCTGTTTTAATTCCTTATACACCCTGAATTTATTTAAGGAAAAGACAAACAAACATAGAAAAATAGAAAAGTCATTCTTTGCTTCTTGTTGAGCAAAATACAACTCAGCATATCCCCCTGAGGAAAAAAAACAAACAACTGAAAAATCCATATTGAGGGCAGAACAAGCAAGGGAACATTGCTGAGAAGGTATAAAGCACATCTTGCACTGTTTCAGAGATTACTAAAATTCAGCCTTTTTTTTTTCCCTCCAATAAGAATGTGGAGGGAAAAAAAAAAGGTAAAAGGATACCAGAAACAAAAGAAATCTGAAAGAAAAAGCCTGGCTTATTAAAGTGCAGCACAGCAATAGCATAGTCTTGTGGCCTGAGAAGCAGTAATGAGCAGGGGGCTCCTATGATCTCATGCTGTCTCTGAGTGCAGCAGCCTTCACTCCTCTGTTCCCCAGCTGGAGACAATAACCAGGTATCCAGATGATGAACTCAGCAAGGAGCTGGTCACTCCAAGTGATGGGAAGGCACCTGCAATGGCTTCGTAGAAATGGAGAAGCTCTTTATCCAGACAGTGCTTAAGACAAAGTTCACAAGTTCTGCTTCTCAAGCTCTTCCCTGGCCTGTCAAGTGAGTAAAAGACTTTATATGCTCCAAAATTACAGAATGTTGACCCCACATTATCTGTTTCTAAATCACTGAAAGCCAAGTCATGCAGCCTCACATCCTCACATGTGGACTCCATGTGATTCAGGAATGTGATCCCAACCTAACCACCCTACAATTAAGTAGGTGTGAAAGTGCCTCAGCAGCTTTCTGGACTGACAGGTCACTTCAGGCTGGCCTAGGAATTTAGAGCTTTCACTGAGGACACTACAGCTGTGAATGCTTTGGAGAACAGGAATGCACCTGTACTGGAGATGTTGAGATCAAGAAAACCAGACATAGTGGATGGAGGCAGATTTTCAGAGTCATTAAACTATTTTTCTCAGCACTCTGATGGGACAGAATTCCTTCAGATCAATGCAAATATAAGATACAAATCCCCTTTATGAAGCCAAGGAAATGCAGAGGGGCTCTACTGTAAAAAGAATCAGGTTTGAGGACTACACAAAGGCAGGCAAATTAAATTGCTTAAAACCAAATTACATAAGAAACTGGAGGAATTTCAGCAGATGAGGAGGCAGCAGTACCTTGTTTGGCTGGTAGTACCTTGCCAGCAGAAAGGGACCAGCCAAACATCTCCAGATGTCTTTGTTGTTCCTGCTAGAAATTTGAACAACTGAAAGTCATCCCAGAAAAGCAGCTTTGCTGGTCCCTTCAGTTTGTATTTTTTTTTTTTTTTACAAAGTCCAACCTCCCCCTCTACATTATATCTGCTGTCTTCTCTCACACTGAAATGTGCTACTATTCTGAAACAGTTGGTGTTTCTGTTTGCTCTTCTTGAGCAGGGGTGGATGAAACAGGAGTGAGGGTTGGAGTGAGAGCAGGGACTGGTGTATATTTTGTGGATTACATTTTTGGTGCAGGAAAGTATGAACACCCACAAAGTTCTGTTCTGCTGTACAGGCTGGCCAAATGTGATTTCTATGGCTTCCTCCCACTCATGTTTGCCTTTTTCAAAGGCTATTTTTTCTCTTTTATGTCTAAGACACCAAGTCCAAATTGCATAAGGTGAGAAAAGGCCTTCACCTCCCTAGGTTTTGAGTTTTTCTGTTAAATTTTGTTTTTAATTTCAATGGTGTTTAATGATCTCTACCTCTTAAAAAAAATTAAAGGTTTCTGTCATTGTGAAACAGTAGAAACAGTAAAGAAGAAAAGAGTTTCTTATGGTAATAGAAAAATAAACCAAACCTTGTACATAATGGACTGCAAGATTTCTTTATATCTGCCTAACTGAGAAAAAACTAAACTGAAGGCAGATTTATTTATTGGGTAAGAAGACGGCTCTGAGTCTAATCCTTTCTCGGGCCAAGTTCTTGGGTTTACCCTGTAAATCTAATAAACTCTGAAGAAGTGAATGCCATGTCTCCTGGGTTACATCAGCATCAATGAAACTGAGTAAGTGAAATAAGTATAAAGGTGAACAAAAATGGGTTTATTTTTACAGCTTGAAATCCTTTTGGAAGGGGTGAATAGTGAAGGGATATCTTGCCAAATTATGCCCTGGGGAAGCAAAGGGTATGACATATGCATGCAGCCAATCATGTACTGCCATCTATAATGCTCTTTTTGGGTCATGTTCTAGTAACATTTACAAGACAAGAACTTCCTGCCCATCATCTGCTAAACATTTTTTGAGCCCTGCCAGACAGAACCACCCTGTAACATCTGCTGATATCAATACAGAAAAAGGTACCAGCCATTCAAAAGCAGTAAAAATAAAAGCTGTTTTCCATGTCTTCACATTAAAAGCAAGCCCTGTTTCAATCAATGTTTCAGCTCAGGAAAGATTCTGAGATAGGCTTTTCATGCTTACACAAGTCAAATATTTTCCTCTCTCTAGAAGATATTCTCAACTATGTTTCACAAGAAACAGAAGAAAATAAAGTCCAGTTAAACCAAAATATGGAAAAGTTAACAATTAAAAAGGTGCTATCCATGTTTAGCTGATTCTCAAAATAATTGATGAAATCCTTCAAGCCAAAGGGAGCGTTTGTATTCAGTGTATTGGGATTTATTTCACCATTATGAGTTCAGTAGTTGTTATGTATCCCAACAGAACAGAAGCATCACTGGACTGTGCTGCAGCATAAATTAAGATGTTAAAGCAAGCCATCACTGCAAAGATCCCATGCCATAGGGAGAACTAAAAAATGGATTGATGGTGTGAGCAGAAATGTGCTGTCTTCAGAGAGCAGCTCCAAATGAGATCTCCTCTGAGTCCATTTCAAATTTGATAAACAGGGATCAGGATCTGGGTGTGCCCTTGCACCAATTTTTATCAGACTATGCAGTTTCCCACACTGGCAACACTTAGAAAACTTTTGAAATAGAAATGATCATCATAGAAGTATACAGTAAAGCAAGAGCAGTCTGACACAGGGAAATCAAACTGAACTTTGACTCCTGCTCACAAGCACATTTTCTACTACCTTTATAGTGTCCATAATTTTTTCATCATTACTGGTACCCTGTAAAAATGTTTAAAATAACTCTGCTACACTTTTTGTCCTTTTAATTTTCTTTTGACTGAGGATGCCACCTTTTAATCAGTAAATCAATGTTCTGCATACAGCAAAACTCATCATAGCTGAGCTTTTGGATTCTTTCATGATCACTGACATTACACTCAACCTCAAGCTGGGGAGAGAATTTGCTTGAAACAGTTTTGTGCTTTTTAGCACAAGAAAGACAAATGCAACCTGACCAAACCTTGAACCTCACCACCCCACCCCAATTCATAGTTTAATTCCAATCTATATTTGTAAATGTTGGTGCTCAAATCCTTGAAGTAAATACAACATGACCATTGGGAATTTATGATCTACTGCCCTATTTCATTAGTGAGACAAAGGTGCTAGAAATTCCAATAGCTCATTGGTGGGACCAAAGTCTGTGTTGAGCAAAGGTTGTGAACTTTTGCATATGAAGGTTTCAGATGTGACAGCTCATGAGTTTTCTTCTCTTATTTTCACCACAAAAAAAAAATAGATTCAAATCGAAATCAGGATGCAAATATTTGCTTATACCTCACACCCCTTCTCTTGCCTGATTGAGATTCATTATATTATTGTTTTGACCTGTTAATTTTTTCAGTCATGTGTAAGGCAGAAAAACAGCAGTTTTGCCCATAAGATGCCACAGTCAAATCAGTTCAGCCATGTCTGTATGCAAAGAAGAATATTGCAATGCCAAGCGTAAACTGTGGTTAATTATTTAAGCTGTAAGTAAGGAAGAAGTATTTTAAGCACAGAGAGTAAATCTACCACAAGACATTCCCTACCAGATTGAGTCAGCTTTATAGTAGATTAAACTGTAGCCTCAAACTACTTGATAATTCCACTTTAATGTTCCAGTTTGTCAAATTTTAATACTAAATGAGTGTGAAATTTTAGCCAGAGGTAAAGCAAAGTCTCAGGACTAGAAAGTTGCTGCTGGCTGAGGGGAAAAAAGAAAGTTCACGGAAACTAAAATAGGTTCTAATTTTACTGGGTTTACTGTATTTTAACCATAAGAAGAAATTAAAAAAAAAAAAAGACTAATGATAACCAAGGAATTAGTAACTCATAATAGTTAAGTCATAAAATGATAAGTCAGTTATTTTGCCCTGTTTCAGGTAAGGAGAAGTGCAAAAAGGTCAAGTGATTATGTGCTATACTCAAAATTTCTAACTTAAGTGTTCAGTGCTGTAGGATGATTTTTTGGCCTCATTGAAGTCACAGTAAAACTCCCATCTCAAGCTTTTATATCACACTGAAATAATATATCTCGTCCCCAGAATAGCTTATGACTTTGCCCTCCCACCAGTCCTGTGTGTTTTATGATAGGAATTTATTATCTGGACAGATTACTCTACATTTTTTCTGGTCAAAGTCTTCAAGATGTTCTGGTATGTCAGTATGTCCTGACCCTGTTCTGTTGTTGTCCTGTACAGACCGTGCTCTGTGCCTTACATCAAGGAGTGGACACTCACAGAGGTCTACCAGGATTTTATAGTGCTTGTGCTTCCTAAATATTAGCATTAAATATTTTCAGGTGTCTGCATCAGGAAGAGCAATGCCAGCAGGCCAATAGAGGGGATCCTGCCCCTCTACTCAGCCCTGGTAAGTGAGACGGCGATCCTCAGTACAAGAGAGACAAGGAGAGGGTCTAAAAAGGTGATTAAGGGATTGGAGCATCTCTCTCATGGAGAGAGAATGCAGGATCTGGGTTGTTTAGTCTGGACAAGAAATGACTGAGAGGAGATCTCATCAATGCATATGAATTCCTCCAAGGCAGGTGCCAAGAGGAGGGTGCCTGACTCTTTTCAGTGGTGCCCAGGAACAGGACAAGGACCAATGGTTGTAAACTAAAACAGAGATTTCACTTCAACATGAGGAAAAATTCCATCTATCGGAGATGGCAGAGCACTGGGACAGGTCACTCACAGAGGTCATGGAGTCTCTCTCTCTGGAGACATTCAAAAGCCACCTGGATGCATTCCTGTGGGAATAACTCTGCCTTGGCAGGAGTGTTCCACCAGGTGATCTCTAGAGGTCCCCTGCAACTCTAAAACTTCTGTGATTTGTTGTCTGTGACTCTACACCCCCAGCACATTATAGCAGCGGGTATTAACAGCATCTGTATGTCAATAGGGCATTTAGAAATAGTATGGGGTGACCAACCTGAGATAAAAAAGGAAATCTTTGCCCACTAAAGTATGAAATTTGTGATTTGAGTCCAGGAATTGAAATTTGTATGCTGCACAGTCCCTTGCTAATACCGAGAGACATTAACTACTGCCTATTTCATGCTCTCTACTTATGGATGGGAATAAGGTATCCACCCTTATTTGATTTCATTATTATTAACTTTTGAACTACTGGTCACAAATATGTGGTGAATGGTTTCAAAATATATTGGGGTTGAAAACTTTGAAGTTTTCAGGTAGGGCACAACACAAGAAAGCTGACTATAACAAAAGCCCTCTTGTTCATGAGTTTCCATCTTGCTTGGTGCCTAGCTGAAGTCATGGAGGAGAGCAAATTCCTGGGACTTCACTACCCTCCATGTTCTGCAGATAGGTCTCACCAGGACACCCCAGGCCACATTCCTGTGCTTTATTCCTAGTGCCTGGCAGGCACTGGGCTGTGGATGGAAGTGAACACGGCATGAGTCATCTTGGAGGAGAGGGAAGTACTGTGCTGTGAGTGGGAGGAAGCATTTGGATGAGCTGGCAGAAGCTGTGCCTGCCACAGGACACAAAGATCTGTCACTACCCCTGAAGTCCATCGCTCCAGTGGCCGGATATAATTCTGGCTTCTCTCGCCTGGTGACTGTGTCCCATCTCCCTGGTAAATGTGTCCTAATGGCCTTCTCTGAGTCAGTCAGCTCCTGACTCTGATTTTGGCTTGTGAGCAGGTCAGGGCCACCTCTGATCTGGCAAGTGTTTGGGGATGCAGCTAAAGTCTTTTGGCCAGGTAAGGACACTTGGAATGCCTGAGGTGGATGTCTATTAAGATTCACTGTGTGGACTTCAGGTCTTCAGCTCTGTTTCAGAGTGGGCTGTACCCAGGTTATTTTTTGAATCCTAGAATCGTATAATGGTTTATGTTGGATGGGAGTTCAAAGATCATCTAATCCAGCCTCAGCTCCAGTGCGGGGATGCCTTCCACTGGAAGGTGGAGGACAGGGAAAGGACAGACATCTCTGGAGATGTCTATCAAAAGTGTTTTCTTTGCAGGTGCAGAAGCAGACTGCACGGTGTGCTAACAAAATTTCCTGATATATTAGGTAAGAGCCTGCAACACAGCGGGATGGGGAAAGACTCCCTTTAAATTATGATAGCTGCAAAAATTTTCCTAGCTGCAAATCTGTCCAGTGACAACATGCCCTTCACACATCTTTTATGAGGAAGTGCCTCTTCAACATTTACTTGTCCCTTCTGATAACGAAGAGGGGAAACTGGAACTGTCATTAAAGCCTCTTGGCTCAGTGGCTGGGGTGCAAGGTGGGGGCTCAGGCCTGCACCTGATCCCCTGCTGTGTCACATGTTTTCTTCCTTTGTCTGCATCTTCCCATCCCAGCAGGGTCTGCAGCTTCTTCCTCAGACAGGATGAAGCAGGAGCCACAGAAGCACCAAAAATAAGCAATTCCCTCAGCTCAGGCTCTTTACTTTAGAAAAGCTGCTTTCATCCCTTGTGGCAGTTTGTCAGAATTAGAATCAAGTGACCTTAAATGTGTTTATGTTTTTATTATGCAATTAGCAGCATTGCAATGTCCTGTGATTTCTTTTTGTGACTTAAGCCTCGTAACTGAATTGCAGAGCTATCCTAGAAATAGACACAATAGGGAATTGAGAATAGTAATAATTACAAACCTCCTGACTTTTTCCAGTCTCCCAAGTTAATATTTTAATTAGCTATTAGTACTTAACTCCCAGAGGCAGTTCATTTAAACCATTGCAAAATAATTTTTAAAGTTATTTCAGTTTTTGAATCAGAATATGAAATCAATGCTTAAAATATCTAGAAAGTTCATGCTTTTCATTCACATTTACACAATGAGTTTCAGAGGGGAAAGGAAGAGAAAGATGGTTTTCATTCTATCCACGGTTTTTCAGTGCACACTGAATAAATCCAGTGCTTAACAGCCCCACCTCCTGGTAGAAAAGCGATGAGAAAAACATTTTACTGGCAATGTTTTCTGATGTAGCTTACATAATGGAAATGCTTTTGTTTTTATTTTGCATGACAGCTCTAGAGCAAGTCTAGAGCTTTTTTTATTTTTTTTTTGTATTCCGTCTTTTTTTCTCTCACATCACAGGGATATTATACTCTAATTACTGCTTTGCTCCGTAATGTCTCCTTTAAAATAGATGAAAAATTCACTCTCTGACTTTTATGCCTCTCCATAGACAAATCCATAACTAGAAATCAGGAAAAACCCAATAGGATCTGGGAACTTCTGAAACTGTTCTTGAGTGCAATGTCTTCAGGAGATAAAGCATGAGACCATGAGGAATCCCAAGACAGTGTAAATCTTGGAGAATAAATAATTTTGTGTCAGGAAGCCATTATCCAGTAGCATGGATGAGCCTGCACCTGCTCTGAGGAAGGATTCTTCCAGTATGATACTTTCCTGTGCCAAAATCTAGGTTCCCACTTAATATTTTTTTACAGTAATCTCCTAATAGTTTATTCTTTTATCCTCTTTCACTGATTCCTTGCCTCCAGAAGCAGACTTATAAAATCTCTATGAACCCAAAATACTTAATACCAAGAAGAGGACTGCCAGCATTTGGGAGATGAAAACAGCCTATATTCAATACTTGGAAGCATCATGAGGACGATGAAAAGGTCAGTGACTTCATTGCTAAACAGAGCATGCAAGGAAGGAGCGCAGCATGTGAGTGCAGAGGGGCTGGATGCTTCACCATGGGAAAACTTCAGTACAAATCATGGGCAAGTTCAATTAAGATCTGCCACTTTGACTTTTCCGATTCAGTCTCTGCTTCAACCTCTGCACCATCTTCAGGCTTGCCAGCACCTCTCTCCTCCAGCTATCTGTCAGCTCACCTCTTCCCCAGTGTCAGGATTCACAGAACTGCGGCTGGCCCTGCAGCACCTTGCAGAGTGGAGACTGTGCTTTGCTGTGTGCTGCCTTTTGAGCAGGGCCTCTCAAGAGCAAGGATTATAGAATCATGGAATATAGAAAACAGGATACTCCTGACCCTGCACGAGACACCCCAACAGTCCCACCATGTTCCTGAGAGCACTGTCCAAGTGCTTCTTGAACTTTGTCAGGTTTGGGGCTGTGACCACTTCCCTGGGGAGCCTGTTCCAATGCCCAAACACCCTCTGGGTAAAAAAGGTGCATATTTAGTTTGCATATTCTAATATGCAACCTAAATTTCCCCTGACTCAACTTCGGGCCACTCCCTAGGGTCCTGTCAGTTGTCATCAGAGAGAAGAGATGACAGAGTGCCTGCCCCTCCTCTTCCCCCCACGAGGAAGCTGTAACTGCATTGAGGTCTCCCTTCAGTCTCCTCTTCTCCAGGCTGAATAGACCAAGTGACCTCAGCCACTCCCCATATGGCTTCTCATGGCACTTTGTTGCCCTCCTTTGGATGTTCTATAATAACTTTATATCTTTTTTATATTGTGGTGCCCAAAACTGCCCAAGGACTCAAGGTGAAGCCACCTCATTGCAGCAGAGCAGGAAGGACAATCCCCTCCCTTGCCTGGCTGGCCATGCTGTGCCGGATGCCCCCCAGGACAGGGATGTCCCTCATAGCTGCCAGGGCACTGCTGGCTCGTGTTTAACTTGCCCTCAACCAGGACCCTTTCTGTGACATTGCCCTCCAGCATCTCATTCCCCCTTCTATCCACACATCCAGGGGTCCCTGCCCCAGGTGCAGAATCCAGCAGTTGTTTATGCCTCTGCTAATATTTCCAGTAATATGCCTTTAAGTACTAATCAAGATCAAGCCTGAAGTTGCAACACAACACATTAGCATGTGAGGAAAACATTCTCTACTCATATCTGAAAGGGGCAAACCAGACCTGGCCACAGCATTTGGCTCCACATAATCACTATTCCATTTGCAAGCTTAACAAAATGCTGTGTTAAATTTCAGGCACTTTCAATTGCTCTTGGGGTGGTAATAAAATAATCAGTTGTAGGGTTTTGTTTTAGGGAAAAGTTGGAGAGATGTAAAAGGAATACATGCCAGGATTTAAGAGGAAATACACATGGTTGAGAGGTACGGGAATGTCATGGGGTCACAGCTTCAAAGACTGAAGTCCCATCTAGCCACGTCCTTTCTGTTGTTCAGATCTCCCATCACAGGTTGCTTGAGGCTGCCTCCAGGAGTCTCCTTGCTTTTTCACCTCCTTTTCAAAGTATCAACAGCCCTTTCTGGTTTGCAGTTTGTTCTGGTTTAAAGAGTAAATTAAGTCACTGGGGAAGAAGAGGGAAGGGGGAGAGGACACCTGTGCACAGGCCCTGAGGTTGAATTGAACCTTTTATCTTGTTTAAAGGGTTGCCTACAGAAGGGAATAAATGAGAATGTTGTTGGTATGTGGACTTCAGTTCTACCAGCTCCCAAATACACAGGCATACAAAATATTCTGGTGCTTAAATAAATTCCCAAAATGGGCTAATTTGATTAACCTCTCACAGAAGCGAACCCTGAGAGTATCCCACCTTATCAACTTTATCTACAAAATTTACCCTCAGTGCAAGAGCCAAAATGAGGTCCATTGATCCAATTCAGTCCATACAGGTGGAGAATGAACACCACTGAGGACTGAAATAACTGCTAAAGTTGACTCTCCTCTCAGTGGCCACAACACAAACCATTTTCATATCCCATACTGGACTCTGGAAGTGTCACCAAAAATATTCAGGAAAAGACACTGAAAATGAAGGAATTATCCCTTCATCTCTTGCTGGACTGTTCAGGAAGATTGTAGCATTCCTTCCATGCTGCACTAAGCCATATGAATGAAAGAGGAATTTGTTTTTTCAGGATGTCAGGGAAAAACCTCTCAGGAAGCTCTAAATTACCATTAAACCACTCTGTAGGTGTCTGGTGCTGGTACAGGGGTAATAGTGGCAGGACTCAAAAATTTCAGGAATGAATCTGAAGGTTGTATATGACTGAAGCAAAAAAGAAATTCTGACAAAAAATGTAATTATCAGTATTCCTGGCGATGTAAAGCATCTGAAATATAAGTGGGAGAATAATTTATAACCAATAAACTAAGAAACATACATGTATTTTTCTCAATAGAGTCTGTATGATCTTGCAAAGTAAGTGATTAATAAATTGTTCATGAGCAGCTCACTGCAGTATTGGACCTTTGAGCTGTGTTAGATTACTACGTGAAAAGCATTGGGACTGCCATGTGGACCCAACCAAAGTAAAAATTTAATCAAAGGAATTGCTTTGTGAGTGAATTTTGTTGCAAATAAACAATTTATGCACTTGATTATTAAACACTAAATACCTTTTAATAGTGGCTTCCTTATATTCATTTCTCTGCACTTACTCTTCCATTCACAAACATTTTTTGTCATGTGTTTTAGTTGAATGTTGATCTACTGCAATTTCTCACAGAGAAAACACTATTAATAAATTAGTTATTATCAATAATTAATATATATAAATAATATATAAATGTTAATAAATTAATAATACAGCCAGTAGGCAAGAATTGAAAGCAAATACAAAGTTGATTCATTCAAAGAGGAGAAAGTATTAAGAAAGATTAGGAGACCAGTGCTGCCAGTAGTGGTTTCAATGTCTTTGAGGAAGCCCTGTCACTTTGGGATTTCTTTATTTCCACTTTTGATTCTTCATTGACTTTTATTTGTATTAATGATCAATTTTTGTCAGTTGTCATTCACTTCTAGCCTTGAAATGTTAGAGGACTTTTTAGAAGATCCCCAAAACTCAACCTTTCCCTGTAAATCTAATGAGGAAACAGTAATGCTGCTAGAAAACCTAGTCAGCTTTCATCATGGGAGAAGACAGCTTTTGCTATGAAGTCCCAGGGATGCAAGAACAGGAGTTCTTGCAGGAGTTGTGTTCTGCTGACTTTCTTCTTAGCATTTTTTTAATTTTTAAGGTTCTGTAACCATCCCTTCAGAGTTTCACACTGATTTAGCAAAAGGCTAAATTAAGCAATTCTTTGATGACTTTAAGTAATCTGGATATGATAGGCAGAAATTTCACCCTCCTTTCCAACCTGGACAGGTCTGTTTTCTTGGGTTTGAGGAACAAGAAATTTAAATAAAAATTAGATAAAGCAATCTTCAAACAGCTGTGTATCAGATAAAGTCATCTTTCTTCAAGCTGCTCTGTATCAGAACAAATAACTTTGAAGTTGTGAGAAATGGCTGACCCACTGTACTGTTGGTTTTCTCATTGGCTGTGACAGAAAGAAGCTTTTCCTTCTGGATTTCCATAAGCATTTTCCATCATGTTACCCCACAATAGTTCAACTTATTAACTAAAATTTTTGCTTGTTTTTCAGTACCAAAAAGAAGAATCATTCTATATATGACTCTCCTCCAGAACAAAATATATGCAGAGTCTGGCTTTAGACTAAGCAGACAGATGACAAGAGCAGCATATCCAGAGAGAAAAGTAGCCTTGGGAAAGACTGTTTGCAGTCCCGCTTCCAGTACACATATAAGGAGCTGTGTTATTCAAGCAAAACAAGTTGTTTCAGGTTCTGAAGTCAACCAAGAGCTTCTGAAAGTTGAACTGTGAAGTTTGCATTAGAAAATCAGTGTAGCAGAATGGAGAGTATATTTTGAATGGCTCAACCAAGAGAGGAAAAAAAATCTTTAAATCTTCTCTAATTTAATTTCAATCTAAATTAAAAGGGTTCAGGTAGAAAACAAAGAGAATTTTCCAAATGCTGTTAGAGATGTATCTAAGGTATTCCTAAATGGAAAACCATGTCAGTCTCAGGAGATTCCCTTGGATGAAAATAGTTTCAGGCTGCAAGGTTCTTAAATAATAGTTCTGATGTTATGCTTTTGTGGTCTGAAAGAGGGACATAACAGTAGGAGGTAAAAGCAATTAAGTAGTGATACAGAAAATGAAGAAGATTCTTTTAGCAAAATCACACCTGTGGATGTGCAGTCATGGCTTCTGGCAGCTCTCCTCTTCACCCTGGTACATTTTGAAAGTTCTAGGATTTTTTTCCTTTCAGTCTTATATTTGCTTTAAAGGGATGAGCACTGTGGTGTGGCTTGTAGGCTGCATGAGTGAACACATTAAACCATTCAGGCTGTTCTGTGCAAAGCATCTGTTTCCTCTTTGCCTGTGATTGCTGTGGGTGAGCCTCACTGCTGGGGGTGTCCAGGCTGCTGCCCCAGCCCAGGCTGCAACCTGCAGTGAGGGATCCCATCAGTCCAGCACCAATGGTCTGGGCGAGGGTAGGAAGATGATTTCAATACAGATAAAAGGATTGCCCAGATTATGTTTTTCACTTGATGCCTGTGTCTTTTCAAGCTTGATTATCACCCTCTGTCTTTAAAGCTTGATCCAGTTAATTTCAAAAATTTTGTCCTCTTTTGCTCAGCTCAGAAGGAACTTTCACATAGTCCATCAGAGAAAGTTGTGCTCCATGACTTGCACACAGTGTTGTAAGCCAGCTGTTACCAGCTTTCCTACTTACTTGCTTTCCTTTTTGATTCATTATTCATGCATAGAGAAAAGTATCTAATCTAATCAAAATATTAAGACTCTACCTGTGCTTTTTACTGCCTTTTCCCCCCTTTCCAACTTTTCAGAAAAGCTATTGCTGTTTTATAACAAATCTCTTGCTGTGATAGTCAAAAATTAGAGAAGGCAACACATTTTCCTATTCTTGGGGGAATTATCTTCTGTGCTTTTTCCTTTCTAGGAAATTATTCTCTATTCTTTTCTAAAAAGAGAAGACTAACCATGAAGGTAGGTGCTAAGCAAGAAATAATCATACACACAAGTATTTCAGATGAGAATGCTGGATGATTTCCACTGAAATTTTTCTCACCTGTTATCCTTTCTTTCAGACTCCCTATGAATAAGTGCTTACTGCAGGCATTCTTTTATTCAGAACAATTCCACAAAGTTTATAAGGAAAAATGGAATATGAATAAATGCCCCAAAATAATTGCTTTCAAACCTCACTTAAATATTTAAATGGGTTAATTATGCTTAAATATACTTTCTGTATGATGAAAAGAAAGAGCATGATATCTTCTCTGCAGCAGAATGTATTCTCTCAAAAACAGAAAACAATTTATTTTTGAAATGTCAGAGTCTATCCCTTACATTCCTTTGGACACAAACACCTCTCTCTAAAAGATATGATTACTTTTCTTGCATTTTTTGATGCTGTCCAAAATCAACACATCTTGAATTTGTAGGATACTAATGGTGTGATCATTGTGGGTCAAGTAAAACATGATTTATTTGAATCAGCCCTCCAATATTCTGCTGACATCATGCTCAAATATTATGATACAGAGCTTAGATAAGAATTAGACAGATGAGCAAACTGGATTGAGGTAGAGGCTTCTTTGGTACCACTGATGAAAAGAGCAGTGTCTACCATGACAAGAGCTCAGTCTAGATGTGGGAGTATTGGTATTACCATCAGTAATTAGCCACTTCTGAGTCTTTCAAGTACCCTGCAACACCTGAAATCTGTAACACAAATTTACCTGTGATATTTATTCTGAAGTGCTAGTTGTTCCCTGCTGGAGGGTGATATTATTTCTGGAAAACTTGTGCCTTGACCATGGTCTGATTGATTTAGCACCAAAAAGCATCCTGTGTTTCACTCACAGAGAAAGTGAACAATATTTCCTGGCAGAGCTAAGTAGATATGCCTGATTTAGTTGTCCTGATCTGGGAAATTAACACTTTTATTCAGGTACAGATTATTTTTCATTACAGCTTCTTTGCAAGATTGTGACTATTCACCCACTAAGCTCTGCAAAGGTCAAGGACCTGGTGGCATGCTCTGCATGAAGATGGAGGTCAGCCTCTCTGACATGGATTCAGGTCAAGTCTGTCATTACTCATTCATCTCCTGCACCCTACAGCAGCTTTCCAGGGTTGCACAGGAAGTGTGGAGGAAAACCAAGGATTTCATGAAAAGCTGTTTTTTAGCTCTGTTTCAAGCTCCAAACCAGAAAACAAACATTTCTCTTCTTGACCTGTTTTAAAAGTACAAGTCAACAGCTTGCGTTCTTTTACATATACAACAAATACAATAGGAAATGGGAATTGGAAATGAAGGTTAGCATTCCTACTGCTTCCATTTTTTCCCTTTCTTTGTCTTCTAGATGAAAGAAAAAATCCAACTACTGCCTTATAATAACAACTAAACATTTGCTGTGAGTTGAAAACTTTGGAGGAAATGAAAGACAATCCTAACACCATTAAACATTACCAGACGTGCTTCCAAGAAGATTGTTAACCAGATTGTGAGATTCTGGAAAAGTTGTCCCATCCACAATTGTAAGCATCTTTTGTATTATTAATGCTCTCACATTCAGTCAGTTAAACCCCATAAAAGCATCCTATAGCTTTTGTGGAATGAGTGTAAGAAAGACCAGTTCTCCAATATGAAACAAGGATAGAAACCTGACAATAATAAGCGATTTTCAAATAATGGAGCAAATTCACTGGAAATTATTTATTGATTTTGCTGTTTGTTCATCTGGAGTGCATATAAGTTAGAAAGGCTGGCAGAAAGATATTATGTCTTGCATTATGCCAGGCACTACAGGTGGAAAATAGGCTAAATTATTAATCTGTCAGCTCTTTTTCATGTCAGCACTTCGTATTATGTTGTTAACTTCCACATCATCATGGCAATGTCATTATAACCCAACTTCCTAAGGATATTACATAACCAAAGTTAATTATTGGCACCATACTGCCAACTTCAAACTGGTGAGGCTAGGAGATCTTACAGGTAGAATTATTCAGCTCTCAGTGCTCTATGTCCAGTTTATGTCAGTGACAAGTAACTTCTGTCATAAAGCAAACAAACAAAAGATTTGGAGCTGCATGCTGAGAGTAAACAGGACTGCTCTCCTGTTTTATTTCTCTATTTATTTTCTCTCTCTTGAAATCAAAGAGCCCTAGAGAAACATTCAAGATTTACCATAAATCTACAGAAGCGAAGTTTGGTCAACGCAGAAAATAATTTGTGTTTGTGAATGTACTTGTGTGAGCCTACCCTCTGCAAAGCTTATTGCAAACTCGTTTACATCTGAATTGTTAACTATTCCATTATTCAATTGTACCATTTAAATATGTGGGTTGATCTGTGCAAGAAAATCTTTGAAATTCATTTTCCTCAAAATGTGGGCACTGGAGCATTATACTTTCCAACTGATATGAGAAAATTAGATTCAGTCTTCTGAGCCTGCTTGCTTTGAATGGAATTCTGCTGTAAATACAAGAGTTAGATGTGGTTGGGATTGTGGTTTTATTGCAGATCTGGCCTGTTTTGTATTTGTTGCTGAACACATGTAGGCAGAAGAATTCATGCTGCACTGCAGTAAAACTAAAATGCCATTAGAATATATGTGTGACAGCAGAAGAAAGCATCATACTTCAGGTTTTTTCCATGAAAAAATAGAAACATGAAAATTAAATAAATAACCTTTGCATTTTACTTATTTATTTGGTTATGGATTTTGCATGAAATCAAAGAAAACCATTGTTTTAATTCACTTATACAGATGCATCCCAGTGGTGCCTTATAAACCTTCTAATAAACCACTTCTTCTGTCACTACAGGACCTGAATCTGTCAAGTATTTTTTATTCCTATTCTATATATAAAAAAATACTGGTTTCATGCACAGATTTTTTTTTTCCTTTTCCTGTGAAATGTAGGGATTTATTGTCTGTGACCTACACAGTGCCTTATTTCCTTGCTAATAATTGGATATTTGCAAGGCATGGTGAAAGTTTGGAGAGGGGGAGAGAGGCAGAATGCTCCTGGAGGAAGATCACTATTAAATGAGGACAACTTTGAGATTTCCTGAAATTGACCATGTTTCAGTCCTTCCTAGCTCTCAGTCATGCATAGATATTCACACTCTAATGAAGCAGAAAGGGGGAAAGATGTTTCCTTGCCCTTCCCACTCCCTCCAGCATAATTCCATTTGCAGTTAAGTGTTTCCTTAAAATGACAGTATAGTTTCCAGGTGCCCAAAAGCTTGCCTGAATGATACAGAACTGTGAGGCTGAAGCTGTCACATGGAACAATTTATATCTCTGGCTTACCTACACCCATCCAAATAGACAAAAAGAAATCTCACTACATCCAAATGCCAATCTAGGAAGAGGAATGAAAGCCAGAGCACAGGAAAGTAGAATTATGTCCTGAAAAGTCACTGATTCTGACATTTTCATGCAGAAGTCAGCTGGTGGAGACTTCAAATTGGATGCCATAAGTAATATATGTTGGTAGGGATTGGTACTGGGTAATGATGGAAGAGGAGCAGAAACACCCTTTTAAAATTTATTTACTAAGGTAATGTATTTTTTACTTCTGTACTGCAGGAGAGGAGCACTGCATCCTGATTGTTAGACTGGGGAAAACTGGAACAGATACAAAAAGTGGTTACAAGAATAATTAGAGCACTGAAGTACATGCCTTCCTGCAAGAGACCTGAAGAATTGAATCTGCCCTGCTTTTCAAATAAGGACTGAGAGATGAATTGATTACAAAATGTTTGCATTAATGAGGAGAAAATAGAACGCTTTCATCTAGTGGTGAACAGCCTAACAAGAATTAATGACTACAAGCATCAGCCACACAAATGGAAATAGGAAATTTGGCACGTATTTTGAAAAATGAAGTTGATTAGCCAGTAGTTCAAAACTCCTAAAGGTGAAGCTGCATGTTTTGGTTACTGTTGAATGATAAGTTAAAACTGTCTGTAAGGCTACAAGTTGCAGGTCATTAAATCACAGAATCAACACCCGTGTCATACAACGTGCACTCTCTGAGCCAGGACACAACTCTGCATTTTTTGTGTCTGCAGTAGTGCCCATGTACACCCCTCCTTTGTCCATTACACCACTGCTTTGTCCATTACACCACTGCTTTCTCAATCTGCTCATTTCCCCCTAGAGTCCTTGTCCTTGGATGTCATTAAGACTGTTTAAAATACAGATCTGGAAGACCATATTTGAGATTTCTCTTCAAAAAGAAAGGACTTTAGTCAAGATTTTTTGAACGGTTGTCATTCTTCATCTTGCAGTTTATGTGGCATAAGACCATGTTTTATGGGATTTTCCATTTGCATTAAACCTTTATTTCAAACTTTGGGCTTGATGTGACAGCCAGGCCACAGCTTGGGATAATCACCTCTGTCAACCTGCAGGCCAGTGCCTTGCCCACTTCCTTTGCTACCCCAATTCTTTTTATACCCACTGACATCCAAACCAGACAAGGAATGAAATAGTTAGCCCCAGGCAACAGAGGAAAGTTGCTATGCAAGCTCTCCACTGGTGAAGTGATCAGTGATGGGCTCTGCTGTGCCAGGGATTTTGGATTTCTGTGTTGCATAAGCAGTTTCAATTCCAAGTCCTGTTATCTTGAGCATTGACTGCTGGTAGGTTTGCCTTTAGAGTGAACCAACAAAATCACTCTGAAAAAAAACACATTTGTGTGGTCCAGATTGTTCCAAAGAAACCACTCCTAAGGATGAGACTGGGACTTGCAGTTCTGGACTTATGCCCCTCTAACACTATCCCAGATTTTCCATCCTCTGGCATCATCATATATCATTATATTTTGTTCTCATAATATGTTCTTGTCTCAAGGACAAAAAGTTAAAATAATGGTTTACGACCATGGGGGCCTATGGGATTGTTCCAAGAATTATGGGATGAAGATAGAGCAATTTCACTGCAGAGAGGCAGCCCCCAGCTCTGAGTTGTGACTGCTCTGCAGTATTTGATCTGGTGGTCAGATGTTATTCCACAGAGTGGACACATTTAAACC
The DNA here is from genome assembly GCA_034509185.1 of Euphonia xanthogaster. Classification (NCBI taxonomy): domain Eukaryota; kingdom Metazoa; phylum Chordata; class Aves; order Passeriformes; family Fringillidae; genus Euphonia; species Euphonia xanthogaster. The sequence continues at coordinate 143,217,672 of JAYDZK010000113.1, read as the reverse complement.
GCATATGCAAAACCATGATGATGTTGTGAACACCAAAAGGACAAGAAAGAGATCATATCTACAACTGCTGCTGAAAAGAGAGTCTGCAAGAAAGGCAAGTTTATTAATGACAAAATACGTGTTCTGCCTTCAGCTGGGATAGGTTCATCTTCTTTCCAACAGCTGATGCAGTGCTGTATTTCAGATTGAGTAAGAGAATAATGTTGACAAAATTATGATGTCTTGGTTGGTGCTGAGCAGTTCCTACCCTGAGTCAAGGACTTTCAGTCTCATGTTCTACCAGTGAGCAGGTGCACAGGAAGACAGAATGTGGGTTCTCTGCTTGTTTTTCCTGCCTCTGTCAGGGTCAGGATTGAAGGCACTTGAGACCGTAGTTCATGTTCAGACTCAGGTATTTATTGTTTCTTATCAGTGCTACAGCCTCACAACCATGAGTTCTGCAGCCTTTCATTAGCAAGGCACAAAATGTCTAACTATCTCTTGTTACAAGGTCTTTTAAGGCTAAGCTATCCAATTAAGAAATTACACCTAGATTATTTTCACTTTTAACCCAATAACTGATCCCTCGAAGCCTGCAATGCAGACTTTTCTGTCCAATTACAAAATACGACCCAAACCCATGGAGAAGAAGGAAGAAGAAGGTAAAGAAGAACAAACAGCCTCTTCCCTAAAACCTCCATCTTGCTTCATATTTATTTCTATATTCTAAAACCCCAAACTCTAAGTTTTCCACCTCGTGATATCATACACTTCTAACCAACTACACACCCATAATCCCAGTGTTATCAATTAATTTTGGAAGCCTTCTCCACAGCCTCAGGGCAATTGCAGTGTTCTCTTGCGAGTCAGTGCCTTTCAGCACAGAAAGTTCAAAATTCTCAGCATCCAGGGTTCCAACACCAGAAAGGAGGTCAGGACAGGAGACCCAAGCTGGCCAGAGGGATATTCCACACCACAGAATGTCATGGTCAGTGGCACTGGGGGAAGTTGGCCAGGAGCTGCTGATCACTGCTCAGGGATGAGCTGGGTGTTGGTCAGTGGGTGGTCAGCAGTTTTACTGTGCATCACTTGATTCTCTTGGGTTTTATTCCTCTCTGTCATTTTTTTGTTTATAATAATAATAATAACAGTATCAGTTACCGTATCAACAAAATAAACTACAATAATAATTATTATTATTTTTATATGACCTTATTTAAATTAAACTTATCTTAATTCAGGGCTTTTACCATTTTCTGAATCTTGTCCCCATCCTACCATTCCCAGCAGCATGGGTGAGGAATGTCAAGCAGCTTGCAGCACTTGATTTCTGTCTGGTGTTAAACCATGGCAGATGGTTGCTACATCCCAAATGGAAAAAAAAGGACATTGAAGCTGAGCCTCCCATACTTTTTCTGAGGTCACTTATTTTTTACAAGAAATTCATATCACCTAGATCTTCATGGAAAAGATGGCTTCCAAAATTTGCATGATTTATCAGCAGTGAGGACCAGATTGTCATGATTAGGATGGATGATAGTCATGATTAAGATAGATGATACCTGAGCTTTTTTCACCTTTGGTGGGGTTTTTTTTCAACCCTTTTTGATCTATTACACATTTCTAGTAACTCAGACATATCCTATGTGCTTTGTCATCCTTGACTGGTATGGCAGGGGTAATAAAATTGAATAAGGTAACAGATAGGGATACATCATTGCCAGTCAGGTTCCAAAACAGATTGCTCAGAAAGGCTGTGAGGTGTCCCTTGCTGGAATTCAAGAACCATCTGGATACAATTCTGTGTCATGTGCTCTAGGATGATCCTGCCTGAGCATGGAGGTTGGAACAGATGACCCACTGTGGTCCCTTCCAACCTGAATTATCCTGTAATTCTGTGAAAATGCTAAGATTTTATGTTGATTACCCTTCAAAAGGTTTTATTTCCAAGAACTCAGCATTTCTTATAAATGCATGGATTTCCTGTAACTGTGAAAGTGCATATTTACTACATATCCTTTTGAGGAAACAAAATCCAGGACAGAAAATCGTTGACAGTGTTGTGAAGTCAGCAACAAGTAGATTCACCCATGAAATGATAAAGGTGTCACCAGAAGTGTCATGATTTCTTCAGATGGAATTTCAAAGAGCTGAGATGCCAGGACCTGCAGGTCCAGGCCAGAAGAAAGCAGTGAATTATGCAAAATAAAAAATAAGCTTTATTTCTTGAATCCTGCACATGTAGCATCTCAAGTTACAGATCAGTGCTCTGAAGATTTCCCAGAAAGAAAACAATATCTAGGGATTACTTCACTAGTATTCACACAGTTCCTGTGGGTAAGTTAATGAACTGCAGCTAGTGAGAAGGTGCAGGCATTTTCAGGGGCTTTTCCTGGTGCCATCCTGTTGTCATCTGCTCCCTTCATTTTGCAATTATTGTGCAAACAGCAGCATACAAATGAGAGTGCAGTAAAGCTGGGGTTGGATTGGACTCTGGCAGTAATGACTCTATCCCTACCTCCAAGCCACACCTGCTGAGTCAAGATCTTAAGAGGGCCTAATGAGGCATGAGGTGGCGTCTGAAACAGGCACAGCAGCATGAGCCAAGACAGCAGGTTGTGGCAGGAGGAAGTGCCAAGATTTGGGGGTGGCACTGCAGCTCCACTGGTCACCAAGCGTCAGGCACGTCCAGGCACCTTGGCACGGCGTGGGCTGAGAAGCAGCTGTGGAAGGCACTGCTCCATGAACTCAGCCAGCCCAGCTGGTGTCAGCTGGGCAGGCTGCTCTCCAGTGTCTGTGATCCTTGCAGTGCAATGGGCTGAAGCCTTCTAGCCTTCAGAGAGGAGCTCGGCTTGGAAGGATGGGCAGAGAATCCTGCCAGCTGCATGGCGGGGAGCCATAAGCAGCAAAGCCTATTTTGACCTTTTGTGTGTTTGCCACTGAGAGGAAGTCTAGGCTAAGACTAATATCTGTGAAATTCTGCAGAATTATCCTCTGAGCCCCTAACTAGCACAGCAGAGAGAGTTAAAGATTACCAGATACCAGCTAATAAAAGCAATCTTCTTTCTGTTCTATGCTGTACTTTCATGTTGGTCATAATAATGTATTGCATAACAGGGAAGCCAGAGAAGATGTCCAAGAATGTTGCTTTTATCTTCACCATCAGACCTTCTTCATTTTTAGTACAGATCCAGCAATGATATCATGGTTTAGTATCTTCAAATCAAGTTTGGGTGACTTTTTGAAAGAAGCATTTTTTTGCCAGATGCACCAGATTCAGTGCAGAGATAGCTAAATGAAACATTATGACTGAAGAAAAACTGATTACCCTACTCATGCCTTTTAACCAAATACTAAGTACACCTTTGGTTTTCACTGTAAACTATATTATATTTGATGTGTGCCTCTAAAATTTCAAAGAAAAAAAATAGAACCATAGTTTGGCTACACAGGTTTGGCAATACCATATTTGGCAATAACACAAACACCTCAGTATTATTATGTATCTCAAATATGAGGATTTTTAAGAAAAACTCATATTCAGTTTATGGTTTGGATTGTTTGTTGTGGGGTTTTTAAATGAATGGCCTGGCAAAGCAGCTCTGTCCAGGAGCACACTCTGACAGATCTGAAAAGTGAGAAAATAATAGTGCAGAGAAAACAGAATTTCTGTTTGATGAATAAAAACCCAGTGAGATTTTTTTAACAATCCACCTTATTACATTCATCAACTAGAAAGCTGAACAAAGGAAGCCAAGCAACCAGTAATAAGAAGTTTTACTGGAAATACAAAATAAATGGTGCAGCTTTACATATACCTAAATTCCTCCCACTGGCACCTCACCTTTTGACCAAGACCACCAAACAGACACTTTCCTGGAAGAGGCGCCTGTCTCCTCATCTACACAATAAACCTCATCTCAGGGCAGATAATGAGCTCTGGAATTATCTGTAGGACTCATCCAAGCAGATTATCCACTTGCTTCAGTATGTGCACTGACTGCCTGTGCTTTCAGCCAGTAACGTCCATCTTTCTTTGAAATCTTTCCATGGTTTCAGAGCCACAGGCATGACCTTGCAGAACTTGTACTATTAATGAAATCATTAATCTTGTCATAGCAGCTGATCCTTAACTTACAGGCATTTCAGTTTCCTAGGTTCAGAGTCATTCATGCAAATGACAGCATGACACAGAAACGCAGTAGCTGTTCATTCAAAGAATAAAAAAAACACAGTTTCAATGAGAAGAAGAAAGTTCTTGTTTTGACACTGTTCTAAATATAAAGCCTTTTCAGTTCTTCTTTTCTTTATTAAAGCACTAGATCATGACATTTAGATGACTGATGAAAGAATATATTTTACTTTTATTTTTCTATTATTGAGGATTAATATGAGTAACGGTCTTAGAGATACACTTATTAAAGTCTCCTATTCCTGTGAATAGCAGTGGTAGTCTCTGTGTGAGCAGGGAAGGCTTCCTGCACATTGCCTGAAGGTTTCATTTTATTATTTTGGTATATTAGCATGATTTGTAGAAAGGGCTAAAAGCGCTGAGAAATGGTGAGGGAACACAAACACAAAAGGGAGGTGGGAGGAAAATGTGGTGGAGATTAAATGGGCACGTGATTTGTGCCTTTACCTGAGAAGCTCTGAGAAGCAGACGTGATCAGAGGGGTCCTGGACAGACCCGTGTATGTGATTTGCTACTTTAGAGAATATGGTTCACCAGATGGACAGGCTCTTTTGGTATCTAAAATGATTCAATGTGCAAAACAAGTATTCCAAAGGTTTTACATAAATTCCCGACTCCTGCCGATTTCTGAAAAAGTAATCCAGCAACCTGACTATGTGGAAATGTGCTTTAGAGTTCCAGTGTTTTCTGGAACATGCACATCTAGAGTTGAGCACAACTGAATTTGTGACTCCACTGTCTCCTGGCTGGGGCTTGTGTGCAGACTGGGCAGCTGGATCCCTGTATCCACAGAGAATCTCTGGTAAGTCTGGCTGCCTCCAGATTTTGCTGTGCAATACTGTGGGCCTGTCTTTCTTCTTAGGGCTGTCTGGTTATTTATAGAGCAGTGGCTGAGACTGGTGATCCACTCACTGGGAAAAGCCATAGCAAGCAGTGGAAGCTGAAAATATTGTACTTAAGGTTTTTTTTGGTTGTAAGGTCTGATGAGAAATTGGGTTTTCAAAAGGTTTTTTGGCAGGGGAGAAATCATGTTTATTTTTCAATGCCACTTTAACATTGGAGCACAAATTTTTCCCAAAAATGTAATAACTGGAAATTTTCAGTTATTAATGAAAATTAATATTTTCAGTTATTAATGAAAATTAATTCAGTTATTATTCTGTGTTTCAGAATTTTGTGAGAGTACCTTACAGTAACTGTGATCCACCAACATTGTTCCACTTTTCTCTGAAAAACTGCATCTCCTGGGATTCACTGAAGCTGGGAAGGTCCAGAATACACTGATAAAATCCGTATGATCTGTCAGTCAAGACATAAAACAGCCTGCTAATGCACAGCAAGGAGATATGCAAGTATCAGTGCTGTGAAATTTCTAACAGTTAACTACCCTGGAAATATTTCCAAACTGAAATATTTCTGTTCTCTACAATTATATTAGTTCTTATAGTTAAAAAATCAAACTAGACCAAACAAAACAAAAATATAACCAAATAACCAAACAACTGAAAAAAACTGCAAAATTAACTGCTGATGTTGTTACAGGCAAAGGGACAGAAAGCAAACAGAGATACAAAAAGATGGAGGGATGTGGCCCATAGATTGAGTTTGTTTTCAAGAACTCTTCATTTCCTAGAATACTGTTTCACATCACAAGCTCTAAGACAAGGAACAAAGTAGAGAGAAGCACCAGCGCAGGCTGTCAGGATGGAACATTAGTCACACCATCAGTCCATGCTTAAATAATTCCCATGTGTGGAGTTACACCAAGTTAGATGCTGAGTCTTATTTTCAGCTCTGCTCAATAATTTCATGAGACCTTTGAAATTAAGGAATTGTGTTAATGTATTATAAAAAAAAATGAAACCAAATTTTATCATTTAAAAAAAACATCTTTAATTGGCAAGTCTGTACCTTTAAACACATGGATCAACCTTTGCATTTTGCTTGCGGAGAATAATAAACTGTGATTTCTTCTATGAGCCTGCAGTTATTTGGAAGAGAGAAGCAGAGATCAGCTGTCATTGCAGAGAATGTCAGAGGAGTTTGTGGCAGCAAGCCATGGTGAGGAGGTTAAATAAAACCTCCATCATGACATGTTTTGTTCACACCACCGGAGAGAGATTAATATTAAATTAGCAGGTCATTATGCTCCTTGAGGAATAGGTGTAAAATTTATATTGATAAAAGTAGCTCTTGTAGCATCGCATACACAGCAGAGCTAGCTAAGAAAAAATATCTGCCTATAGAAGATAAAGAGGAATCCTGATCCAGCCCTGTTATATCTTCCTCTTTCTCCTTGTGTGTACCCTCACCTCTTTCCAGGATGACAACCACAAGAATTTTCAAGGAAGAGATTGATCTTTTATTGCTCCAGCTGGGTAAGCTGGGGGATGAAGAGACAGATGGGATAAGGCAGGGGCAACACAAGAGTGAAGGACTCAGGGTCTCAGCAGTGTCACCCTCACCTCAGCCGAGGACACCACTTTCTGTCTGTCATCTGACTTCCAACCCAGCTGACAGTAATGGTCAGATGTTTACCTCACACCTTTTCCCTTCACTCAGCCTTTATCCACTTTCACATTTTTATGTTTTTGTCTGCTTACTGCTGCTCCAGCAGAACTCTGCCATAAAATGTTAAAAAATGACAGTCAAATGATGAAATGAAAGGTCATCTGTGATGCAAACAAGGTGTTTTGCCAAACTTGCCTCACATCATAATGTTTACCTGTTGCATTATCAGTTCTGCTTCTATCTTGACCAGTCAGATAATGTACCCCCTCTCAAACAAGGTCTCTTCTATGTTTGCAGAGAAACCTAGATTTTGGCTTGGAGCTACAGATACAGGTCTTTACGTGAGTGGAGTTGCTAAGCTACAAAGTTTAGCAGGTACATTAAATTTCAGTAGTCTTTATGAAAAATAGCTGCTCAGGGTAAATTTCACATGGAGTCATGCTCCCACTCACCTTTACAGGGGCCAGCCATGGGCGCAGGACACCCCACAAAACAGCAAACCACAGCAGCATCTTTCAGACTGTGAGAAAAGGTGACATTCCGGACATCAACAGAAGATTCTCAAATGTCTCATTTTGAAAGGACAAAAGCCAGCATAATGGTTTACTTTTTCCCCCCACAGAACACCATTACAACATGCAACACATTTCCACTGCAAGTGTTTGAGAAGCTAGAGAGAGGAAAGGAGGAAGTGTGTGTACCTATAAATAATAAAACACACAATCACTAAGGTAAAGAAAACAGATAAGATGAGGAAAGACAGATGAATCCTCATGATACAAAGCTAAAGACAAACAGTAACTGCTAAGATCTAGGATAAGAGCATTACTCAGGCAGATTATCATATAGCTGTCTCCTGTGAGAGCTATTTCATCTTATTCTGAAGTATTTGACTCTGGCCCTAGTCCATAAGTGGATAAATGAGTTGACAAATGTTACTTCTGACATTGTGGTAAATCTTACGCTCCATAACCAGGGCAGCTGGCAAGTTTTGAGACAGTCTGCTGGATTAGACTTTATACACACAAATCACCGCAAAGAGGTTGTGCTATAAAATATTGCTATATCACACCTCTACTGTTATGCCAAGCTTCTTGTACTCGTTTTTTTTCCCTCAAAGGACAGAATCCTGAATTCCAATGAATCTTGATTAAGCTGAGTGTGGACATGTTCTGGTTTATAAGGCAGATTTCTTCACTGAAAACAAAGTGGAATATTTCACTCAAGTCTTTAATCTCAGCATCCTTTTGCTGGCTGGAGCAGACTTTCAAAGACACATGTGAGATGCATGGTAGCACCTGCACTGAGTACCTTTGCAATAAACTGTGAGCAGTTTTCAGGACAGGGAAAAAATTTCATTTATTGTAAATCTTAATTTAATTCACTTACATACTTTATCAGCCATGTGCCATTTTATGTGTCATTTTTTCACAACAGGCATTTTCCCTCCTCTTTATTTTGTTCCCCAAACTTTTAATTTTTCTGCTTGAAACTTCTTTGTGTGTGTGTGTGTGTATGTGTGTGCCTGCGTGTTTCTTCATCATTTCTCTATTCTTCCCACACTGTATTTTCTCATGAAATCTACTATCTATTATGCCAGTTTTCTTTGCTGTTAAACATTTTTAGATTTTTCTCATTGTTGCAGAGTCCTTTGCTAGTTGCTGAATCTCTGCTAGAAGAGACATTTGAGAATTCTTCTTTTCTTTTCAACACTTGGTAGAAAAGCCAAAAAAGCGCGGGGACTGATGAGGAAGAAAGGTCAGTTGCTAATAGGAAAGGTTGCATCACAAATCCTCTTCTACTCGGCGGCGCCGCGCCAATCGCTGCAAAGGACACGCCAGCGTGTCAGCCCTGCTTCTCTTCTGAAGAATGCTCCTCCTGCTATCAAATCTCCCTATGCAAATAAGACTTTTGGATGGTACAAAATAACTTCAAATAGACACAGAAGCTAATAAACATTTTGAAATGACATGATAAAAAAAGTGTTGGGAAAATAGCTGGAGGAGATTCCACCTGGACCACTGATCCAGCTCTGGCATCCTCAGCAGAAAAAGGACATGGAGCTGCCAGAGTGAGTCCAGAGGAAGCCCATGAAGACGATCAGAGGGCTGCAGCACCTCTCCTGTGAAGGCAGGCTGAGGGAGTTGGGGCTGTTCAGCCTGAAGAAGAGAAGACTCAGAGGCAGGAGAACTTAGAGCAGCTTTCCAACTCCTGAACAAGGCATATGAGAAAGATGGGGACAAGCTTTTCTGCAGGGACTGTTGCAATAGGACAAAGGATAATGATTTTAAAGACAAGGAGGGTCAATCTCGATTAGTTATTAGGAAGAAACTTTTTTACAAAAAAAAACCCTGGCACAGGTTGCCCAGGGAGGTGGTAGATACCCCATCCCTGGAAACATTTAAGGTCAGGTTGGATAGAGCTTTGAGCAACATGATTAAGTTGAAGATGTCCCTGTTCATTACAGGAGGGTTGGAGTTCATAACCTTTAAAGTTTGCTTCAAACCCAAACTATCTTATGATTCTACCAGAATTAAAGTTTAGATGTGCTTTGCTGTAGAGTTCAGACACTCAAGAGAACATTTAAGGTCTGGTATAATTTCTGGTGGCAACAGCAAAAGATGGGGAGATATAATCTGGATTTTTTTATTTGATTGGGTTTTTCTTCTTCACCAAGTCTCATGTGGTCTTGGGCTAGTTGGATTACTTGCTGTGGTGTGGATTCCCTAATCGCTGTTTTTCAATAAATTGCATAGACCTGTGATGCTTCCAAAGCAAAATGAAAGGACAGGAAAGTGCACTTAAAATTCAGCATGAATTCTTAAAGCCCTGTTAGTTAGTCCTAGCACTCACTTCCAGTTCAGCGTTGGAAGGGCTTTAGAACAATTAAAACCAAACTTATTTGAATTTAAATATTATTCTCCAGACTTCCAATCAAAACTGCATGCCTCTTTAATCCAAGTTCAGGTCAGCTGAATTTTCATCACATCACAAGCTGGAAAAGAAATCTCTGAATTCAACACAGAAAGTTTTAGAGTTTACAGTATTCCTAGGAGTGGGAATGGGAAGGGGTGAGTTAGCGTGGCTGTAGTCGCAATTCACCTTCCATTCCTATGGTCTAATGTGTTTGGAGACACGATTTACAAGCAGCTGAGTTTCTCTGCAGCCCTGTTACAGTTTCTTCTTCAAAGTTATCTCTTTTATTCTTTGACCACAAGATCTTCTCATTATTGATATACCAGCAACCTCCACATAAATTTTGTAGTACTGAATGTTGTTTAAGAATAAACAGTGATGGATTGGTTCTGGATGAAAAGAAGGAAGACAGGGAGAAAGGGAGGAAGGGGGGAAACAGGGAAGGGAGGAAAGAAAGAAAGAAGGAAGCAAGTATGCAGGTGGGAAGCTATTTAACTAAAAAATACCTGCAGTAAGAAACAGCTTCTCATGCTTAGTTCTGCAAAACATCTGAAGTTTATATGTAAATTTGCTTTCATTCCAGCAGCACGAAGTACAGGCTCAGGTGCCTTGTGTGTGTGGCTCTTTGTAGGATGGCAGAGTAAGGGGATAACTGCTGTATCATCCAGGAGTTATCCTCTCTGTTTTACAGTCCTTCCAACACATTATATCAAAGCAAGGCTGGGAATTCCATTCTGAAATTACATGACAGTAGTGATCACTTCCACCTCTAGAGCATTTCTGGGGTTCCACAGGTGCTTGCATGTAAATTTGTGCACACACTGACTAGATCTGATGTTTACAAGAGAGCACCAGTGAGAGCTGAGGGCAGGGGTGACTGCTCATGTGTGGGGCACATGGGGAGAATGTGCTGCTTTGGCTGGGTGAACAGTTGGCTGATTCATGTTTGCTATATTTGGCTTTAGATGTCTCTCCTCCATTTCTTTGTTTACATGTTGGAAATCTTCCACGGAACAAGCATTCTGTGGAGGCATTTGCAGTTATAGGAAAACACTGGGAAAAGTAAATATCTTTCATTGTCCAGATGATCCAGTTGGAAGGGACTTTAAATACCATCTAATAAATACCACCCCACTTAACATGGGATGGGACACCTTTCACTACAACAGTTTGCTCAAAGTCCCGTCCAACCTGGCTTTGAGCACATCCAGGGATGGATCATCCACAACAACACAGCCAAGTGTGCCTGTGCCTGACCACTTTAACCATAAAGAATTTCTTCCTCACATCTAACCTAAAACTGTTCTTCAGTTCAAAGCCATTTCCCCTTGTCCTATCACAGGATAATAGAATCATGGAATCATACACTATCCTGAGTTGGAAGAGATCCACAAGGATGATCGAGTACAACTCCGGGTCCTGCATAGGACCCCCCAACAATCACACCATGCGCCTGAGAGCATCGTTCAAATGCTTCTTTAACTCTCTCAGGCTTGGTACTGTGCCCATTTCCCTAGGGAAATATTTCCCTGTTCCAGGGCCCAACAACCCTCTGGGTGAAGAACCATTTCCTAATATCCACCCCAGACTTCCTCTGTCACAGCTTCAGGCCACTCCCTTTGGTATTGTCTCTGGTCACCCCAGAGAGGAGATCAGTGTCTGCCCCTCTTCTTCCCCTCACAAGGAAGCTGTAACTTCCCTGAGGTCTCCCCTCAGTCTCCTCTCCTCCTGGCTGAACAGACCAAGTGGTGTCAGCTGCTCTTTATGGGGCTTCTCCTCTGGACCCTTCACCACTTTCATAGCCCCCCTTTGGAAACTCTCTATCAGTTTTATTTCTTCCTTTTATTGTGGCTTCCAAAATTGCACAGAGGACCCAAGGTAAAGTACCTTGAGGTGGGCATGTAGTGAGCACTCATTATATGTCCTTGGAAAAAAACCCTCTCCAGATTTCTGGAAAAGGATGATATGTGGGACAGTGTTAACTGTGATGAGTTAAGAGCAAGAGATGTCATCGAGGTAAATGATACCACTTGTTCTCCACTCATCCACCAATGCTGGAACCTCATTGTGGAAGGCCACCAAGTCTGTCAGACATGATCTACCCTTAGTGAAGGGCAAATTTGCTAATTTGTTCATTATATTAAAGCACCCATGTCAAATAGTAAGTGAAATATTATCTTTATGGAAATATGACATTGTTATTGAGCTTGTTATTGAAGGGTTGGAAAGAAAAACTTAATTATCTTGTATTTCTTAGATTTATAGGGGTTTAATATTCTGTAATTTTCTTTTTTTATTTATATTGGAATAATATCAGCAATATTTCTCTTTGAAAATGAATTTTAAAACAAGAAAGAGAATTTCTCAAAGGCTAAATAGACAAGGAAAAAAATCCCAATCTATTTATGATTGCAAGGTTTATTTTTTTTGATGTATCTTTGTAAGTTTTTAATTTTTTGGTTTGCATTTTTTTCATTTTTAAATAAAATTTCTTCCTACAATCTATCAATGACACTGATTCCACAACTTATCAAAAATTCTGGCAAAACTGGACTAGTAGTAAAAGTAAAATATCTTTCCCTGTGTAAATATTTATTTTTTTTTAATTCAGTCTAGAATATAAAGATTTTTCTTATGTACTTTTTAAAAATCCTATGAAAATTAAATTTAGTGAAAATAAAATGTGGGAAAAAACAACACACTTTCAAAATATTTTTAAGTTTTTTTCACCAGCAGCATTAGTATTTCTTAGCACTAATCCAAGTCTCCAGGCAAAAAATGGAAGGTCTATCATCCCCTCTAAAAGAAGCCCTCAGAGAGACATTGGTCTCTTTGAGACAGATCCTGATTTGGGTTGCTTTGTGGGCATAAAAGGGTACTGCAGCTCTCTTTTAAAGATGCAGCAAATTTCCCTTTTGAGTCTGTTGGCTGTGGACAGGGTTGTGAGCAGATGCACACCTTGCCTGTCCTTTCTGTGATCCTACTCACCACAGCACAGTGCACCTTGCACTGCAGCAGGTGAAAAGGGTAATTCCTATTGGGTCAGACATGTAGGAAGCTCCCTCTTGACTTCAACAAATAAGACTTTTACATTAGACTTCCAGAGGGCACACTCTGGCCTATTTAGGAGACATTCAGAGAGTTCCTTGGGAAGCAGCCCTTAAAAACAAAGGAGTCCAGGAAAGGCGAGTTTGCTTCAAAACAGAGATCTTGAGGGCACAGGAACAG
>JAYDZK010000113.1:143156834-143204746 GCA_034509185.1 Euphonia xanthogaster | reverse complement strand
AGGGCACAGGAACAGACTGTCCCTGTGTGCTCAAAGATGAGGCGACGAAGTAAATGTCCAGCCTGGATGGGCAATGAGGTTCTGAAGGAACTTAGAGATAAAAAGAGGAGGTAACATCTTTGGGAGGAGGGTCAGGTCTCTCAGGAAATATTTAAGGGGGTTGCTAGGGCATGTAGGAAAAAATTTAGAGAGGCCAAAGCTCAGTTTGATCCTAATTTGGCAACTTTTGTAAAGTATAATAAAAAATGTTTTCACAAATATATTAATAGTAGAAGGAAGGGTGAGACCAAACTTTGTTCTCTACTGGATACAGGAGGAAACTTAATAACGGCAGATGAGGAGAAGGTGGACATGCTTAACGCCTTCTTTGCCTACTCTTTAGTGGGAAGATGGCATGTCCTCAGGACAGCTGCCCTCCTGGCTTAGCAGATGGTGCCAGGGAGCAGAATGCCCCCCCCCTGTTATCCAGGAGGAGGCAGTCCAAAAACTGCTGAGCTGCTTGGATATTCATAAATCTATGGACCTAGATGGGATCCACCCCAGGGTGATGAGGCAGATGAGCTTGGGAAGCCACTTTCCATCATCTGCCAGCAGTCCTGGCCCGCTGGTGAGGTTCCAGAGGACTGGAAGCTGGCCAGTGTGGCACTCATTCATAAAAAGGGTAGGAAGGAGGATCCTGGTAATTATAGACCAGTCAGCCTGACCTCTGTACCAGGTAAGGTTATGGAGCAGTTTATATGGAGTGTCATCATGCAGCATCTGGCCAGGGTATCAGACCCAGGCAGCACAGGTTTAGGGGGGTAGGTCATGTTTGACCAGCCTGATCTCCTTTTATGACCAAGTGACCCTTCTGGTGGATGCAGGAAAGGCTGTGGATCTTGTCTATTTGGACTCCAGCAGGGCCTTTGACACTGTGTCCCACAGCACACTCCTGGGAAAGCTGGCAGCCCATGGCTTGGACAGGAGCACTCTTTGCTGGGTTAGGAACTGGCTGGATGGCCAGGCCCAGAGAGTGGTGGTGAATGGTGCTGCATCCAGCTGGGGCCAGTCACCAGTGGAGTCCCTCAGGGGTCTGTGCTGGGGCCAGTTCTGTTCAATATCTTCATTGATTACATGGATGAGGATATTGAGTCTTTCATCAGTAAATTTGGAGATGACACCAAGCTGGGAGTGTGTGTTGATCTGTTGGAGGGTAGGAGGGCTCTGCAGAGAGACCTTGAATGGTTGGATGGATGAGTGGAATCCAATAAGATGAAGTTTAGTAAGTCCAAGTGCTGAGTCCTGCATTTTTGGCCACAATAACCCCCTGCAATGTTGTAGGCTGGGGATGGTGTGGCCGGACAGTGCCCAGGCAGAAAGGGACCTGGGGATGCTGGTTGACAGCCGGCTGGACACGAGCCAGCAGTGAGCCCTGGTGGCCAAGAAGGCCAATGGCATCCTGGCCTGTATCAGGACCAGTGTGGCCAGCAGGAGCAGGGAAGTCATTCTTCCCCTGTACTTGGCACTGGTGAGGTCACACCTTGAGTACTGTGTCCAGTTCTGGCCTCTCAGTTTGGAAGGACATTGGGACACTCGAGCGCGTCCAGAGGAGGCAACGAGGCTGGAGAGGGGCTTGGAACACAAACCCTGAGAGGAACAGCTGAGGGAGCTGGGGGTGTTTAGCCTGGAGAAAAGGAGAGTGACCATATCACTCTCTACAGCTACCTGAAAGGTGGTTGTAGTCAGGTGGAGCAATCAGGTACTTTTTACCAGGCAGCAACTGACAGAACCAGAGGACACAGTTGCAAGTTGTGCCAAGGGAAGTTTAGGCTGGATATTAGGAAAAAGTTTTTTACAGAAAGACTGATAAAGTACTGGAATTGTCTGCTCAGGGAGGTGGTAGAGTCACCATCCCTGGATGTGTTTAAAAAAAGACTGGATGTGGCACTTGGTGCCATGGTTTAATTGGGATTTTAGGGCATGGCTTGCACTCAATGATCTTGAAGGTCTCTTCCAATCTAGTGATTCTGTGATTCTGTGAAATGCCTTTTATCTTTCTATGTATTGAGGAATAGAAATATTGCTGGTCCCTCTGTTCATGTAAAAGACCATTCAGTGAGCTACACTAAACATCTGCATAGGACAGGCCATGGAGTTTCACCCAGAGGCTCCTGCATTGAGTCTTCTGCTTCTGTATGAGCAAAGCAGGGGAAATCACATATATCCACATTTCCCCACTGCTTCCAGAATACTCACTGGCTTTTGTGGGCCACAAAGGAGCCCATTGTATTGTGCTCACACCTCCATGGATGAAAACTCCATGTCCTTGTAGCCTGGGAATCCCTGTTCAGAACGGCCGAGCTATCACTTACCTTTTAAAACATGCTATCTTTGCTACCTTATTTAAAAACACAAAGCAAAACAAGATATTCTTGTTTTAGTTACCTACACATCAAGGCCAAATCACCCATGGTATTTGGTTAAGAGTCTTGAGGATGGAGGCAGTTTCAATGGCTGCTGTGATCCAAGGAAAGTCCAAATATAGCAATAACCTGTTGTGTGTGGATATATGAAATCATATGGGAAGAGAGGAGAATGTGAGGAGAGAGACGAGTCTGAAAGTAATAACTAGCCTTTGGGTAATGTTTAATTATATTTATACTATACATAATTTATAATAGCTTTTCTAATATACTGAAGATATTCAGTCAGAACTATCGCTACTCCCTCATGGAAAGCATAAAATTATAATCATACCCATATTTCATTAATAGAAATAGCTTGCAACAAAATTCCTCCTGGGTTGGAGTTTTTTTTGGACACTCAGAGAGACTGTCATTCAAGACTAAAAAGCTAATAACATACAACATAAAATTATTATGTACATGTCACTGAAAATATGTAAAATTTACAGAGTCCACAGCTTCTCCATTTCATTATTCCTGTTCAGAAAAAAGGTGATTTTAAAGTATATTAAGAAATAACTAAATTCATGATGCATTGGCTATATGTAGATAAAACTGTATGAAACTGAAGTAATGTTTCTCTAAAATAAAAATACCTCACTCTTTGCATTACCTGGCAAATTACATGAACCACTTGCATTTGGACATTCTCTACATAGTCTCTGCAAAAATAATAAGAAATCTAGGACTGAAAATGAGCAATTTTCCAGACACATGGTGGGTTTGTAATAATAAGATTCCATGCATGACTAGCTTTTGTCTTCTCTTTTACATACAACATAATCAACCAATATTTTCCAGTTATGATAATGAAGCACACCTTTGGAGATAAATTATATGAGACTGAAAAATAAAATTAAACTGAAAGGGAGGAGCAGATGAGTCAGGAAATTTGTAATGATGATATGAACCAACCTTCTGCATAAACCAGGCAAAATTACTACATAAGGCAAATACACAGTGGTGGAGGTGAGCCTAGACAAGTGCTCCCTCTCTGAGTGGAAGAGGATTGCTCCACTACCTCACACTCAGCCACCTCTGCAGTGGTTCATGCCAGCTTTCTGAGGGCACCAGCAGGTACACAGCCACTCCAAAGCCTTCATTCACCTTGTGTGGCACTGGTTCACAACTGATTGACTACCTGTAAGTAATAACAGATAAGTTTGCAGGCAGCCTGCAGCATGGTTCCAAGAAACGTGAACTGTCCATTTGTTTCAGCTGTCCGGGAACATGTGTCAACACTGGGGATGATTCCATTTCCTGAGCAGAAAAGTGGATTTCCAATTTGCACAAATTACTGTAAGCAAACATGTCATTCTGAATGACCATTAGGAGACGTTGTCACCACGTTTTCCCATTTAAAAAAAGAAGGGGAAAAGACCATTACCTTTTCAAAGTACAAGAAAGGAGAAATGCAGTCTTAAGAATTCCCTGGATTGAAACAGCAACATTGTCATATTTACATGGTGTGAGATACAGTTTTGTATTGCCTTAGTGACCCATCAGGTCAGAGCTTATTTTTTAAATTTGTCACTGGAAATAACACCTTCTAGTTTCCACCAAACATGTCTGTGGCCAGAAATGGACCAACAGACTTGGTCGGTGAAATGCACAGACTGCATCCAAGCTCTCTTGGTGTGCATCATGTCCACATCACAAACTGTTGAGGCAGCAGGTAGATAGTCTCTTTAAAATGTGGGTCACAGAAGGGGATGTGGAATATGCAGACCTGATAGTAGCATCCTCATTCTTCCACGGTTTTGTCTTCATCTGAGGAAGCATATTGAAAATAATTCAAGAAGTGCCAGTATGAAAATACTTTGAGAAGTGACCTCCAGTAATTTATTTGTTACCTCTTACCTTCCTTTCTCGTATTTATAGAAGGATAATGTTTACTAAATCATTTCAGTTCATAGCCCAGTAGTCAAAAGATGCAGCTTAAAACACCAAAGAAGGTAAATTTTTACTGAGGCCTCAGAGAGTGAACTGCAGTGGCTGGAACTTAGGCATTCCCTCGACTGCTCTGATTTTGGAATTGGATGCTTCCCTTCCTCAGAAGGGCAGGCTCTGGGGCTGAGGGGAGTTTCTTATGAAGATCCCCTTCTTAAACAGCACAAGTCAGAGTCCTGAGGCTCTAAAATATCTGCTAACACATCCTAGCTCCTTTCCACTCAAGGACACAGGAGGAATCACAAAAGGAGCAACATGGACCCAAAACTTTATAAGGAAGATTACAAAAAACCTGTTAAATGAGTCAAAATATTCCATAGTTAAAAATAAAGCAGTGGACAAAGTCAATTATGAAAAAAAAAACCATTCTACAAATCAAGTTTGGAGGGGAATTAGGAGACACAAACAAAAGGGGAAAGGAGGAACAGAAGGGAGACCAGAAGTTGACTTGATTAAATGGTAACTTCCAAATAGCAAAATGAGTCAAACAAAAATCCTTTATTATATGACCCTAATGAAGCCAATAAACAGAAAGATAAGTAAACAGCTGTTAAGTAATGAGAAAATTAGGAAGGCCAAGATGGATTTCAAAGAATAAATAGCTAATGGTGTGAAAACAAATGAAAATCAGGGTGTCTGAAAGAGATCAATAATTGCACTGAATCAAGGGCTGAACTATTCTATGAAGGAATATAAACATTTGAATGAGAGGCTTAGCAGTTTTTTTGTAGAAGTTTCATGAAGGAGATTTCTGGGTGAATATTTACCTTGAACTTGTTATTTCCTGGCATAGAGAGAGAAACATTTTTAAATATTGAAATGCCAGGAAAATAAATATTAACTTATTGAGTGATAAATTTCATCAGACCCAAATAAGATACACCTGAGAGTAAGGGAGGGGAAAAATAATCTACAAAAATATGCATTTTGTCTTCAAAATGCCCATTCTTCCAAAACAGAAGGTAGGAAATGACAGATGTAAACAACTGCAGCTAGAATAAAAAATGTCTGGAGGGACATTTTTTATCTCAAGAGAGGGACCATCCAGCCCGACCCTTGCAGAAGAAAGTTACATCACTCTACTCCCTTGGAGTTTTTTTGCATGTACTTAGAGTAGTGGATAAAGGAAATACCAATAAAAACATATATATTAAGACACATCACTTAGCATTTTGAAAGGTCTTGGATAAATATTTTGAGAGCAGGAACAAGCAAAGCCTATAGGGGAAGAGCAGGGCTGAGTGCTACTCAGTGCCGTGGCCTTGACTACTAAGGTCAGGGTGAGCCTTAGGGTTCCCTCCTTTCTGTTGGTGAAATCTGCTGCAGTTTGTGACCACTGGGCCTGAGACACTGAGGGCAGGTGGGACTGCACATGCCTTGTACACGTGAATGTCACATCTGCACGAGGACTGCTGCAGGGACATTGCCACCTCTGTCCAGAACACATTGCACTCCCTGGGCTCATTCAGCATTTTCCTTCAAGAATCCAAATATCCCTGCAGAGACCAGCAAAGATAATATCTGTCAGTTCTGACTGGCAGGTATTGGGACTGTGGGGTCTGGGCACCCTGTGTGGTGGGAGATGACACAGCTGAATGAGATATTCCTGGTAGCAAAGCACAGCACATTGCTGTACCTGCAGCCCATTTACCTCTAACAAACTCAGTTAATCTCACTTGCCTGCAGTGAGATCTGCTTGCTCATTCTCTGGCCTCTTTATGCATAATTGCAATCCCACAGAGACTGGATGTTTTACTAAAGACATTAAATGTGACCAGCAATCTCCATTAGTATAAGAGACCACACAGAGTTCCAAAGTGCCCTACATTAAGGCATTACTCCATTAAGGGCACTACTCCAATAGCTGAGGTTAAACTTCTCTGGTTTGTTTGCTTACAGAATGGCATCAACAGAGAAGGACATGATTTCCAGGTCCTAGGAAAAAACCCTCCTCTGCTATGTGTTGCCTCTATGGACCAGGTTCACTTCCCCAGACTGGGACAGTGGTGTTTGCTTCCCAGTGTCCAGCTGGAAGTGCAGATTTCCTCACAAACTTTGTGGCATAGGGGTAAGGGTCACTCTGAGACCTTGAGAGCATGTCTCAAATGGCAGTATTCCTGTGTTTAGGCAGATGGATCATGTTTAATAAACTGAATTTTTAAGTACATCAATAAATCATTTAGTTATCAGAAAGTGGATGTTAGACCTCCCTTTAGGTATCCAAATTTGAAAATTTTACTTTAACAGAATCCATGGATTATATCAGTCATTATTCAGTTTCTGTTGGGGGAGATCAAGAGAGTTCTCACAGAGTTATTTTCAAAATTAGCCTGGAATATTTTTGGATCTTATATATAATTATTTAGAACAAGGCTAATATTTATTGTTCAGACTAACAGAGTTGCAGTTTCCAAGTCTTTTTCTCACAATGGAAGTAGAAAAGGTTAACTCCTATTGTTTATAAAGATTTTTTCCAACAGTGAAAAGATCACAATTAATAAATAACACTTTGTAAAATATGTTTCTGGTAACATTGGAACCTGCCTGAAAACCAGTTAATAAAATTTTCATAAAATTAGGTGGGTAGTTTAATTCTGGATATGTAGGATGGACTTCAGCTGTGTACACCACTTAACTTTAGCTTATGCTAAACTTATGCAGACCGTATATAAGAATTGTATTTAAGAGTAACTAAAATTCCTGATTCAGTCAGTGGAGAGACATAGTATTTTTGAAGAAAAATTTCTGTTTTCATTTTCAGACTCCTCCTTTTTGTGTGAGGAGTGTGGTACTGTGTTTTTCTCACTGCCTGTGCAAGCACTCGAGATAACCAGGTCATGTGTAGAAGTTTACAGTAGGTCAGCTGAGCCTCATCCATACAAATAAATGTATTCAAACCTCCTCACACTGGGCATCAAACTCAGTTGCTCACTCTAGGAAATCCTCCTGCCTTCAGGCTCTATACACAAAGAGAGACAGTCATCTATTCCCACAGGTAATACAGAGCTACAGCCCAAAATGTCTGTATTGTCCTGTACCAAGAGTCCAATCATCTTTATAGACCTTTTCACCTCCAGGGAAAGATGTCCTACCTCAGGCACCCAGGTACAGGTGCCTGCAGTCAGACGACAGGACTCCTTCCAGAGGTGGAAATTTGAAAACAAGGATCATTTCTTCCTTATTTTTACCCCCATAGGTGTCCCCTCCTTTTGTTTTTGTTAAATTGCTATCTGAAGTTTTCCAGGGATACTTGATCCAAATATTTCATAAGTACTTCAACCTATTTGGGTTTGGGTATTATGAAATAGTAAAGTAAAACTTACACTAATATATGAATGGAGTTTTATTTAAGTAGTGTTATTTCTGTGGTTGTACCATTTTTTAAAACTTTTTCCCTCTCTTTTCTACTGTGTAATTTGGAGATTCGTGGAACTAGCACTGGAAACAGAACAGGACTTTGGGAAAGAAATCTGCAGTACATGCTTGTTGCACTGATAGTTTCTTGCCTGCAGCTGAAATTGTTTTCCAAAGTACATCTCCTGTCTTACAGTTTTCTTACCTGCAGTAGCAAAATAGTCATTTAAAAAAAAAAGAACAAAAAAAAAAACAACAAACCACCACAAATCTAATTTATTTTGATCTGACAATCTCATCTGCTTAGGTCACACACTGCCACTGGCCATTGCTCACATCCTTGTTAAATCATTGGAACACAAATTTGAATGTTGTGTGGTATCGCCTGTGCTGGAAAAATTCATTTAGAGCATTGAAGTGGAGAGTTCCTCTCTGCAGTAAAGGTGTAAGAAGCAGGTATATATGTGAGAAGGTTCAGGGAATGAATGAGTATGGTTTAAGTCTGAGATGTCATTTGATATCAAATAACAATTTTTGAATAAAGCAGAAATAAGTCATCTCTGGACAGTTTTATTTTCTAAAGGCTCTGACATAGGTCAATGGTATACGAAAATATTTTTTCTCTCCAAAGAGAGAGTTTATGTCTGCAATAAGTCACTATATATATTGATTTACACTTTTTTTTTATTGCTGTGTTTGTCATTACTTAAATTCTTACCCTGCAAGTAGCATTTTAGTAGAAATAAATATCAGATGCCCTTTGGCCAAACTGTTTACGAAGTACACTGACAATCTAGTGTGCCCTTCACCAGAGAGGTATAAAAAAAGTAGTTGGAAATATTATATGGATTCTAGGTCTGTTGCGTACATATAAAATCACATTTTCTTAGTTTTTCTTTCTTTTTCATTTACTTCCATTTTTAATATTTGCTGCCAGGATTAAAATGAGGCCGCTTTGTCCCAGATTGGAAATTTCATCCTTTTTGTACACTGCTATTAGATTTCAGAGATTTTATTAAAGTTTTCATTAAGGAATATGCAGTAATGAAAATGTGGAGGATTCAGATGATCAGCTCACTGGAATTAGCTGTGACTCATTCCAGGGGGTGATTGTGAGTTTGAAAATTTCAAATCACACAGAGTGTGATTTTTTTTCCCTGAAAAGGGAACTTGGATGATCAGATGCCAGATAGGGCATCAACACTGGAAACTCACTGGGGGAGCATCAGCTCAGTAAAAAGAGTAAGGTTTATGCAAACCTCTGGTCACAAACAGTGTTTCCAGAGTGTGATGCTGAGGCTGATGTGGTTTTGCCTCATCTAAAAGAGCCCAGTTGGGGAGAGGGAATGTACTCATTGCAAGCTGTAGATGACACTAAATGGAAGAAACCCCGTTTGGGCTCCCCAGACACTGACAGAGCAGCAAGATGAGCAGAAGGCCATCAGGATGGTCAGGAGGTTGGAGACATGGGGATGGGATATAACCTGCAAATGGCATTTCTCTTTTCTGTTGCTGTCAATGGTTGCCTGAGAAATCTTTGCTTTCATCGTTTCTCTTCCTAAAAAAAAAAAAAAAAAAAAGAAGAAAAGAAAAAAAATAAGCAAGTGGGAAAGAATGACAACCGTGTGAGAAGAAGAAACCTAATGCCCTGTATGGAGGTTGCTCTCACAAAGGAGGTCTATACTTCAGCATGGTAAATATACCTGCCATGGCCTGTTAATTTCTCAGTCACATCACTGGCCATGAATACAGCAGGGCTGTGAGTGTTCCACCTCTCCTTCTTTCAGGATATTCAGCAACTTGGGCAGGGGCATTCAGCTTATGATGACCCAAGAGTCTGCAATGTGCTTTTGCACTGAGTGGTCACACCTGAGACAGCCTAACCAAAAGTACAGACATAAGACATGTGGCTGGCTCTAAAAGCTGTTCAGTGTCTTTGGCATTACACACATGAAATCAGGAAGGCATCACTAACTGTGTCTATCTTCAAGCCAGGATGAAGGGTTGCTTTCACAGAACTGTTGTAGTATTTGTTGGCATTTTCTACAGAAAGCAGTGCAGCTAAATCATCTCTCTTACACATTCACAGAAGGGTTAAACTGTGTTTTTATTTTTCTTTTCTATATTGAATTGCATCCCTCTGAACATTTTTATAGATCTATTTTTATAAATTAGAATCCTCTCAAAAGTACATAATATTGTGTATTAACAGAAACTCATGGTGGGACAAGCAGACAGAAAAACTGGAAACCAGGCCCAAAGACCCTCAGCAATTTATGTTTCTAAATAAGAATAAAAACATTATAATTTCTTATATACCAATATAATCTTCCGCAGAGCTGAAGTTTATTTTGCTTGAGCATTAATGTCTACACATGATGTGGACTATTGGAGTCCTAAGCCCAAAAAGTCTGTGACCTGAACCACCTACAGACTTCTGGTGGACACAAATTTTCCTTTGATATGGTTTATATATACCTATCCGTCCTTACTGTAGAAGCAATTAAACCAGAATAACTTTCTCCCTTCCTGGTCTGCCCAGAAATAACTTTAATTCAGAGTGATGAATGCTTGAGGGTACAAAGTAAAACACATAGAAGTAAGGAAACATCACAGTCAATATGGCCCTGGGAATGATGATTTGTGTATAAGCATTACAACACCATATTTAAATACCTGGTCACGAATTATTTTGCTTCTGTGTCCTTGAATTGAGCCAAGCTCATACAGGAGAATAATTTGTAGGGCTTTTTGTGAGAACTTCCTTTGCTTTCTGCAACAGAAAGGCACTTTCAGTAGGATGACACACAGAACTAAAGAAGTGGATTTTCCACTTCCCTGTGCTATAGATTTCATGTGATCCTGGACAAAATCACTTCAGAAGGCATTGTTCTCTGAGCTCCTCTTTGTACTGGGAAGGAGTCAAGCAGCAAACCCCAGGGTCTAATTTACTCAGATGCTGAGTGCTCACAGCTGCTAGTAAAATCAATTTAACAGAAAAATGAATAAAATAATCTAAAAATCTCAGATGAGGAAGGCATTAAATATTTCCCCTGTGGATAGTCAGAAGACAGATGAGTCAAGAGTATCTGCAACACCAACACTGAACTACAAACACCTGAACAGAGCACAGCAGAGGTGTCTGGGGCCCAGGCATCTGAGATAACCTCTGATCTGCAGAAGAGCCTCAACAGAGCAGTAAGAATTCTTGTGTGGGTCCCTCCTCCTTCCACAACACTCTTCTTCTGTACTATAACAATTGAGTTCTACCCTTTGCCCAAATGAACGACCACCTGACAGCAGACTAAGGCCAAGCTGGTCTTCAGATGTGCAGACTGGTACTCTTGCATCAGGACTAGGAAATAAATCTTCATGAGGGTTTCCACATTGCCCTGAGATCATCTGAGCTCCTGCTGTGGTGTAGCCTCCAAAAAGAGGAGTTTAAGGCTGCAGAGAGGTAGCTGAACTCCAGAGCTGAGAACCAGTCTACTGCACTGGTCTCTGCTGGCGGTGAGCGAGAGAGTACTCAGGGTTAGAGTAAATGCCTGGAAGCAATAAAATCTTATCTTTCTGCTGAAAAATTATCTCTCTGGTAGGATTCTCTTCAAAGCCTTGTTGGCATAAAAGTAAAGGTAATTGCTATATTTTATCTCTTTTTTTAACCCACTTTCTGATATTCATAATAATCATGTTCAGTTTGGAATTTAACTGTCTCATCTGGCTGGTTAATTATAAAATAACCATTAAAAGCCCAGCAAGCATTTATGCATTTTTGTCCTCTCTGACTCTATGGGAGTTGTCAGACAATAAACTTACAGAATTTTGATATTTAGCTTTATCTTTGCTGTTTTATGTTTGGTTCTTCCTGGGTTTTATTCACCTTTCCTTCAAATGTAAAAAATCAATTTGATCTCCAGAAATGAGTGAGGCCATACTGCTTTTACTTTGCTAATAATAAAAAAAGTATGCCCTCTCCTAAGAATTCTATGATATCACTCCAACAGCTGCTGTGAAAGAAGTCTCCTGAGAAAGTTTTGCACTTTCTAAAATCCCTTGCTGCATATTCCAGAACTGCTAATGTACCAAAAAGTTGTTGCTCACATGGGACATATGATTACATTTCACTATCTTTTTTTCCTCCCCATAGACCAGAGCTCAAGGGTTTTGTTTATTGCAAAAGATTTGACAAAAGATTCAGTTCACCATGGCTCCTAAAAAAGCATTCAAATGTTGAGGTTCATGCAATTAACTGATTTTCTGGGCTATGAGTTACAAATGAAGGAGACTCCTGAATTTGTGAATAGAAAGAATCCCTGGAGGACAAAACAGTTTTTAGTAAGAGGGAAATGAAGCTGGTCCTCCAAAACCAAGGGATAATAAAGAGCAGGCAAAGAACCTTAGTGTACCTTTGTGGGGAGATCAGGATGTGATGCCAGACGTGGGTTAAAGAGTGTAGCTGTCTATATCTGTGAGTGTTTGTGTGAATCCCTCTGTGCAGGCTCCTCCTGTGTCATGGAAGAGAGGAGAGACCCTCTCTTGTACACAGCCCCCCGACCACCACATCCCTCCCCAGCCTTCCTGCCAGGATGTAGTGAAAGGGAGCAGCTGAACCCTCCCTGGCACTTATCTTAGCACATTGCTAAGCTCCAACATGAACAACCTGTCTTCCTTACAGCTGAGGATGATTTTGCCTGCCCTTTTTTTTT
Organism: Euphonia xanthogaster; assembly: GCA_034509185.1. Classification (NCBI taxonomy): domain Eukaryota; kingdom Metazoa; phylum Chordata; class Aves; order Passeriformes; family Fringillidae; genus Euphonia; species Euphonia xanthogaster. Next base: position 143,192,292 of record JAYDZK010000113.1, on the reverse strand, counting down.
CATATTTACATTCCCAGGATCTGAAACACAATAGTGTTTCCTTTGATTACTCACAGCTGCCTAATCAGCCATGGCATTACAAGTCCTACTTTCCTTTTCTACCAAAGGAAAATGAACAACCAGCCTTTCCTTGCATCATAGGCCAAACATCAGAGACTACAGCTTTACCTGATTTTCAGATAATAGTTCTCCCCTTATCTGGCTCCCAACTTACTTCTCCAGATTGTAGCAGAGCTCTCTAGCCCTGAGGATACAAGTACTCAAAGTAAAGCCAGCCACAATATCAGTTCCTGACTAGTTCTCAATTAGTTCTAAATTCAGGTCAGGGAGAAGCCCAGATGAAGTGCAGAAGAACAGTGGTTCTGAAAAACACCGTAATGGTTAATATCTTAACCTCCCACTTCATCTCCACTGCTTCAGAAAAGTTTGGCTGCTTTAACATAAAACTGAAGTAGAAATTTGGGAACAATTTTCCTGTAAGAACTCATAGAGGTTTACCCAGCTTGGTCCTCAGCTGTTATTTTATCAATTAACTGAGCTGATTTCAGCTGCACTCAACTGCCTTCTGCCAGCTGAGGGTAGGACATGGTCCTCATCTGTTCTTATTTGATTCATAAATAAATTAATAACTGTACAACAAATTAAACCCATGCCTCCAGATCTGAGAAAATTCACACAGGACCAGAAACCAGACGCTAGGAAGATGCCACCTGAGGATGAGGAGTGAATTCAGAGGAGGCCCCCAGATGATTAGAGATGGAGCACCCCTACTATGAGGACAGGCTGAGAGAATTGGGGTTGTTCAACCTGGGGAAGAGAAGGCTTCAGGGTGACCTAATTGAAGCCTTTCAGTACCTGGAGGGATCCTACAAGAAAGACAGAGACTATTTACAAGAGGGTGTGGTGACAGGATGAGGGGGGATGGGCTTAAACTGAAAGAAAGTAAATTTTAATGAGACATTGGGAACAAATTCTTCCCTGTGAGGATGGTGAGGCACCGGAATAGGCTGCCCAGAGAAGCTGTGGATGCCCCATCCCCGTCAGGGTTCAAGTTCAGGTTGGAAGGAGCTCTGAGCAGCCAGGTCTGGTAAAAGGTGTCCCTGCCCACAGCAAAGGTGGCTGGAACTAGATGATCTTCAAGGTCCCTTCCAACCCAAGCCATTCTATGACTTAAAAATTAGTTAGTATTGGTATTGACTGACATTTTTTAAAGAACAAATGTGGGTGAATTTCATTAAACAATGGTCAGATGCATTTATCTGCGAGCAAAGGGCAACATTTAGATCCCCCTTTCCTACTGTAAAAGACCAATGTGACACAAACAGAAGCTGTAAACTCAGTGCTGGCACACAGAGGAGAAATACCAAAGAGAAAAATATCAAATCCAAGCTATCAAAACTGAGGAGAAACAAGAACTAAAAAAATTGCTGTTAAAAAAGAGGCACAGGCAGTGTCACTGAGCACTTACATATTCCTTTTCAAAAGCAACTGCAGGTATCAGAGTGCAGCCTTTATGACAGGCAGATCTTGATAATCCTTTACCATCCTTTAGCTCAGTGCTGGGTTAAAGGTGCAATGGAGCTGGAAGGGGAACAGCTGGAGCACACGGCCAGAAATAGAAAGTGTCTACAGGCTGTCAAGGGTGAGGTGGCAGTGCCCACAGCCCCACGCCTCCAGCCAGGATGTGCTTTTGGCAGCGTGGGCAGAGGATGGGCTCCTCTCAGGGATCCTCCTTTGTGCTGCACTGACCTGCATCCCACAGCACAGCACTATTGTCATGGAGGAGGAACCTGGAGGCAGGAACTGACAGGAAAGTACAAATCTCTGTGGGTAAGGGAAGAAGTGCAGGTTTCAGTTTTGCTCTGCCACAAATGGCCTAGAACAACCTTGCCCAGATGAAAAGGTCACCCTCACCACCCCTGAGATTCAAAACAGAGACCAAGTTAAACTGGTCACTTCTAGGATGTGTGTCTTCCTCCTGTGCCTCCCATGGTTGCTGTATGGACTGCATGTGCTCATCCTGGAGGTCACTGTGTCTTTCCTTGTGCTCTCACTCCAAATCTCTACTTCTGCCTCTGAAAAAGGAACTGCTGCTTATCTTGATGGATTATCATAAAGCTATAATCATTATTCTACCAAAATATCCCTTGATTCTGAGCAGGCAGGTGTTAAAAAAAAAAAGTTTAGAAGAAGCTATGGTGCATTTTCAGGAGCCAAGTGCTCTCTGAACCAGGAGCTTTTGCTTAAGCCATACCTGCTGAGCCCTTCTGTCTCAGGAATCTTGGGTTTTGCACAGCGCAGGCTTACCTTTGGTGAGAAATAAACAGGCTTCAGGGAGTGGAGGATGCCTCAGCATCTGCTGTCTGTAGCCGTGAATTAACTTCTCGATGGTGTTGTTGATAGGCTTGGCACATTCACAGGCTGGGAACAAAGCAATGGCTATTGGCCACAGCATATGTGCTCATTTATCCTGAATTTCCTCATCTGTAAATGGGCATCTGCTCATTCAGCCTGGGAGACTGCTGTCACTGTTCTCTCCTCTGTGCAGGAAAGGGACACACTTTCAGTCTGCTTGGACTCCCTGGCCACCAAGGCTCAGGCTGCCATTTGCTGTGGAGGTACTGACCTTTAGCACTGCTAAACCAGTGCAAGAACAAGGCAAACAGCAGTTTTCTCTTCAAATTTAAGTGACTGGACAAACAGCAATTAAGAGATGGCTGAAAGAACAAAGATGCACTCTATTTTTAGCTGCTGATGAAGCACTATCACACCTAACTCCCTGAGTGGCTGTAAGTCTATCAGACAAGATTTAAAGTGGTATCTAGACATCTAAGGATAAGAGGTGTCAAGGGGGAGCTATTAAAGCATCCAAATGACTTTCCCTTTTACCTTCTGTAAGATTTAGTGTTTTACCTGAATGGATAATTTTTGCAAATCTCCCAGACATCTTTAAGGCTCCAGAGTCCTGCAGTGTCCAGGCCTATGCAGTGCAGCAGGTCACTTCTTTCAGGAGTGCTGACACCCATGGGCATGTTTCTGTGGATGTATGTAGCTAGCAGGTAACTTGGGGCTTTCAAAGTGCTCCTTGTAGGTACCAGTGGTACATGCAGCACCTCATACTGCATTGTATCTAAAGTAGCCAGATGGTGTGAGTACTGCTCTCTAACCCAGCCAAAATGTGTATCTTGTTATCTTTCTTGGTTAGGGCACGAGCTAAGGGTAGGATACATCACACCTAACTTCAGCCTATTTAAAGCTAAATAGATTTTAAAGTTTGTCTAACTTTCGTCTGAAGTAACAGAAAAAAAAATATAATTCAGAAAAGCAATTTATCCCTGCTATAATACTTCACTCTTTAGGTGGCCTGGGTCACCCACCAGAGATAGTTACTTGTCTCCAACGAGTAAAGGGACACAAGATAATGATCTCAGACAGTGAGTCAGGCTTTTTAGGTCTTGATTGACTTTTATTCAGGCATTAGATTCTTTTACAAAAAGAGACCGTGCTTATCGACACAGAGACACTCTAGCTGAAGAAAGGCCACACACATGTCAAGGTTATTTTTTTGTTTGTTTCTCCTGTTTTAGCAGTTATTTTAATAAGATGTTATTTATCTCATGGTTATGTTTATACACCATATGGACTACGCATTTATAATAGCTGGCTAAGAGGTAAACAAGGGCCTTTGTGTCAAGTGAGCTTCAGGGTGCAAGACAGGGGCTGTGACTGTGGTGGGTTGATCTTGGATACCCACCCAGCTGCTCCATCATCCTTCCTCACCAGGACAGGTGACAAAATAAACTGGAAAGTCTCATGGTTTGAGAGATATTGAGGGAGACTCCTTTGCTGATTACCATCACGGGCAGAACAGACTTGACTTGGAGAAAAGTAATTTAATTTATTGTCACTTTCAATAGATTCAACTAGTGAGGAAAAAAAGCAAAACTAAAACACTGTCCCCCAGTCCTTGTTCCCAGGCCTACCTTCCTCCTTCCACCCCTGGTTTTTCTACTCCAAAGGATACAGGGACTGGGGATTTTGACACTTGTGTAGAGACAGGACCCAACATCTGCTCCTCAGGACACTTGCCTGCTGCCCTCAGCCCACCCGTGGAGATTCAGCAGGGAAGGTGAACAGCTCTCCAGGGCAGAGCTCCCTTTGAGCATCAATGCCTGCCATACCCACATGGTCCTTCACTCCTGCCTAGAGTTCCTCTGTTTGCAGAGGACACAGAGTTTGAGCTTTCTCAGTGCCTGAAATGACACCTCTGCCTGATCTGGTGCCAGAAGCAGTTTTCTGCCCCTCTTGGCTTGGTAACTCAACACAGAATTCCATGGGAGCAAGATATATTCCTTTGGTTTAGTGCCTTGGAGAAGGCCCACAGCCAAATGGAGCCAGTGGTAGAGACAGTGTATAAAAAACCCCAAAAAACAGTTAGAAAGAGAGGTTGGAAGCAGTTGTCCACAAAGACAGATGTCACTGGGGGTCCAATTGCTCCTTGAGCTGTCACTCAGCTGACATGGCCAAGTGATGAGTGAAAGGTCCTTCAGCACACCACACCTTCCCCAGGCTGGCCCTGACCTCACTCCCGTTTATCAAGGGAGTGATTTACATGAATGCCTGATGTTACCCCGGCTTCCCAGGGTACATCCCACGTGAAGTCATTATCCTCTGTCTGAGCCTTCCTAATCACTATTCCACAGCAATCAATTAGGAGGTGACTAACAAGCAATTAGGCCTTCAGGAGAGTGGATAAACACTCCAAACACTAAGATCTGGCCTCGTGTAAGTATGTTTTGCAATCAAGAATGAAAGTGAACAATGAAATGTTCTGAAACCAGAATTTGTCCTCGAGTAGAACAGTTCAAGACAGATGAAGGTGGCCCTTGCTGGCACATAGAAAGGTGTCATCTCTGCTCAGAGGCTCTTTCCAGAAGTGTCAGTAATTTACTGAAAGAGTAAAGTTGCTCATGGAGCAGACAAGGTTTTAAAACACAGAGAATTCTCAGTCGCCTAGGAACAGCAAGAGGGGAGCCAGCTCAGCCTGGGCCCAGCACAGCTGAAAAGCTGAGTTAAAACTGTGGTGGCTGTCCAGCTCCCACTTCTGCTTGAAAAGGGACCTGGTGCCTCTAAATAAGCTTCATTTGGCACATTTGTGAAGATATGAGGTCCAACTTTTCAGTTTTCCTTGGCTGTGTCAGATCAACCCAGCTGTCAACAGCTTGGTTGTGTGATGGAAGTGAAAATCATATTTCTACTTCATAGAGACAGGCAAAAGGGCTTAGATGGGTATCTTATTTGGAAAAAAAAAACCAAAAAAAACCCCAAAAAACAAACCAAACAACAACAACAACAACAAAATACAGCAGGGCTGAGTGTAAATTATTTAATTCTTTTTTAATTTTAACTAAATTCTGCCAACCAACATTAACTGGGAAATTCAATAAAACAAAAATTTAACTGTTGTTCTTTCTGGGTCTGGGTATTATTTATAGCATTTGATATTTTGCAGTTGAGAGTGGCATTTCAACACACAACAGACCTACCTTTATCTGGGAGAAAACGAAAAAACCCATCCAGCCAATTTTTAAACTTATGATGATTATTATGTTGGCTTGATGAGAGAATCAAGGATGGAATCTCTTGCATGTTATTATAGTTTTCATTCTTTCCCTCTCTAGTGTTTTTGGTTGGTTGGTTGGTTGGTTGGTTGGTCAGTTTTTTATCATAACATGCAACTCCAGGGAATGAAACACGCTTGGTCTAAAGCTCTCAGTCCTTTGTATGCTTTGAGTGAGGCAAATTGGGTAAATGCCACCCAATCTGACCCTTGTTTTTTTGCAGTCAGCAGTAAAGGATCAGGCCCAGGAGGAGTGAAGAGCCTAGAAATGAGATGCTTCATCAGTTCTTTGCAATAGACACTTCATATTTTGGGCTGTGTCCTTTAGTGACCTCCTGAGGTTGTCAGGGCTGTGGAAGCAGCTGTCCCTGCAGGGTTCTTTGATGTCTCAGAGGTCTCTCCTCTTAAATTAACAGATGGGCACACAGAATGAAAGCGGAAAGAAAGTTCAGCTATTTGTAAATTGTGAGTTTGTGTTCACTTTGTTTTCTTCTGCATTGTTTTGTTATTGTAATGGATGGCTGAGAACCCTGGTCCTTCTGGCTGCAAATCATGTACTGAAAGCAAATAGCATAAAAAACCAAGATGCAAAGCAGCTGTCAGGGAGGTCTAGGCAATGTGTCAGCCAGAGAAATAAAGAATTTTTTCAAGCATGAGGAAAGTTCTTGCACAAAGAAGATCCCAAGTGGAAGAGAAAGGAAGGTTTTGAGACTAAGAAATTATTTTTTTTCTGAACCCTCTAAAGAGATAAAGTAAGGACAATTCTGGATTTGTTATTGATATGAAATGGAAATTACTCACAATGTGTTTGGAAAGTACAGGTAGTGCTGGATTCCCTCTAGCAGCAATTTCTGCTGTAGCCAGTGGTATAAGAATAAAAACTTTGTACCAATAATTTCACAATAACCAGACTTGCTGCTTGGAGTTTTCATCTTGTCTTATTATTAGAGGATGAGATTTGCCAAAAGCCTCACAGAAAATTGCAAAAGGATACTGTAAGGAGTGAATCTCAGTTGGGAGGGTTCAAAAGATCCAGAGCCATGTCAGCAGGGCTTTGCAGAGGGATATTCTGTTTGATTGCTCACTGCAGAAATCTGAGGCCTGAAATCCAGGAGGACTTTAAATTTAATAGTAAGATTAATGGGTACAAAGGCTCCATCGCCACATTTCACTGCAAAAGCAGCAGGGTCTTAACCTCCACAAATCAAAGACAGATACAAGTGCATAGGCTTTGCCTTTCTCCTCGTGCAGGGTAGGTAACACATCTGCAATGTGGGTGCAAGATCAGCAACTGCAGTCTTTGACTCCAAATCTCAAAGTATCTTGTATTTCCTGAAGCCCTAATTCCCAGGATTGTTTTTTTTCTTTTCTTTTGTAGTAAATGGGACCTTCTGAACATAGAAGAGACCTGTATATTGCTAAGATCAGAAGAATTAAAATTTCAATGCCATTATTTTTCCTTCCATTTTAAAATACCTAGCTCTTAAATTAGTCTTGTATTTTCCCACTCTCAGTCTCCTGACTCCTGAAGACCAGACAGAAGGATAGGAAAAGTAGGATCCATTATACACGAAAGCTACAGAGCACTAAAAATGGAGTAGGTTAGTCCAGTGCTTGCCCCATTCCTACTCTTCATTTCTTTCCTCCCAGGCAAAATGTCAGGAGTCGCTAATTTCTGCTTCCACAAACCCTCTTCTCCAAACCAGAGGCACTCTCTCTGTAGAGGGTTGAAGAGATTTAATCTTCCCTCCCTGCAGCTAACTGTGAGCTCTGACAGTCCAGACAGTTTCCTCACTGGAAAAGGCACTTAGCCTTGCACTGTGACTCTTTACCCATCTAGAAGATAAATCAGTGGACTCCAGTGTGAGCAGTGATTGTATTGGTGTTGCTATTTATAGTATTTTACTGTCAGACTATCAGGCAGATGTCTCTTCTCCATTATTTTTGGTCCTGAAACATATAGGCCGCTTAAATTAGAAGAACCAAAATGCTTGCTAAAACAAGGGAAACTAAATAAAAAAATCAAGGGGTTCTTGCTGGCCTTGACTTAGCTTTGTGATATTACACTCCTGTTCCTTTTTGTTCGTTAGAAATACAGGAGAAAATTTAATTGTCCAAACATGTCCTGTGGCATTAAGATATTCCGGAACTTTGTGGGTCAGTGAGTGTATTCAACCCTTGTCTGTTGCTGATGGCACACAGAGAAACAGCTAAGCATTTCTGATTGCATTAAACCACTGCATTGTCCACCTTAAAGTGGGAGATAATAATACAAATCTGGAGGCTTGCTAGAAAGTCTGTGTCATACACAGTCATGTAAATGTAATCTTCTTGTCTTTCTTTTTATGTATTTCATGCAATGTTGATGGTAAACACCAGATATTAATAATAAATTTTTATGAACTCTCAATTTTATTAGTCTGCATGAGATGTAGATCTTCCTTCCAGCTTGGATGGTGTCAGGGTTTGTGTCGTATTATTAGACTAAAAATGTATAGCTTAAAATTGAGTCTGATAGAACTATTTTTGACACTTAAATTATACTGGACCTCAATTTCCTGAGCTTCAAACTTCACTAAGTTTATACATTCCCCAACTCCCTTGAGAAAGAATGAAAACAAAAAGACCCAGATTCATCCTGGCTTACTTCAGGCATAAGCAAGAGGTGCCCACTTCAGGGAGCTGTCAGCCCAAATCTCCCATGTGTTCTGGAAACAGACAGTTATCTCCATGAAAGCAGTGTTCTCTATCCACCTTATACACAATGGATTCCACCTGAGTCCTTGAGGGAAAATTGAGTCCTCTCAGCTCCCACCTTACATTAAATTATTCAGCTAAGTTCCTACTGAATGTAATGAATCTGGAGGAACTCCAAGGAAAGTGGAGTTTGTTGGACACAACAAGAAACCTCCATCGGCTATAGCTACTTCTTTAATAAAGATGAGGGAACATCAATAGCCACCAGACCCTGACTGTATGTACTGCTGTATTCTTCAGACCAGCATAATTTTGGTCTGGAACATCTAGAACTTCCCTAGAACTTCCTCTAGAACCCAGCAGAGAGCAGAAACTCTCAGTAAGTACAGTCATCCTGTAGAGAGCAAGCAAAGTTAACAGTATGGACATGGGTTGTTCTGTGCCAGTCAGCCAGAGTACTAAAGGACAGCTTTAGATACAGGTGTTTTACTAGAATTGATGTAGCTGGGGCTTGGATAAGCCCCAGCTGCCTCCAGACATCCCCTAACCAATGCCAGATGCAGATATTTTCAAGCTTCTCTTTTGTTGAAATCTAACTGTGGATAAATCAATGCAGTAACAGCATCTCATTTAAAAAATGTGGGCAGCACTTTGAGAGATTTCCATTGCCATGTCACCGGGTTATGATCTGCTTGTGATTTCAATGTTCTGATTGTTTTGATTTAAACCAAACAATTTACGTCTCTCTTTGTGACCTTGCCAAAGTAAACATGCCAGGGAAGAGGAAGGGTCACAGTTTGACAGATCAGCCTGCATGGCCAAAGGAAATTGCTCTCAAACAGACAAACCTGACTTAGAGAATTGTTTGATTGTTTCAAAGTCTTCACTAGAAAACAGAACTTGATGCTTAATATAATGTCTAAATTAAAAGGGAAAATAAAAAAGAGTGCCCTGGACTATTCTTCAAGGAATAGGATTACCAATCCATCACCACTGAACATATTTAGAGAAAGAAGTCTTTTTACTAAGTTACTGTAAAAATACCAATGAATTTCTACCACACCTCCAAGCCATATGAAAGTCAATCAATGAATGTAAGTCAAAATGACTACTGCTAATGAGCTCAGTGGAAATATAGCAATAAATGTTTGGGATGTTTAAAAACTCAATAAAAGATCATGGGTCAAGCATTAAAAACTTCATTTTTTTTAAATTATATCTGATGCCACAATGTGGATGGTCTAGTTTAGAAATGGAAGATCAAATTCCAAGACCAATCAAATCTTCATATCAGGTAGATCTTTACCTCTGAAAATTTTATATTAATTAAGAATAACTTGAAGCATATGCATCCAAAATTACAGATTATTTTGGAAAATAATGGCTATACCTTGCTCAATTATCCCATGTAAAATAAGGATGAAAGTTAGCAGCTCCCTGCTCTGTTACTCAGATTTGTAGATCCTATCTCTTTGCCCACATTGCCTTCAGTAATTCTATCTCATACTCAGATTGTTGGATTTTTTTATTCTCTCTCAAATCATTCAGTAACATTCACTTATTCAGTAGCATCATCACTTAAACACAAATATAGGCAGTCTCCTCTGATTTCTGAAACAACACAAGTTTCTCTGACATTTAAAAGGAAAATATAATTGAAATTCCTTTTTTGATATTGACAAATGCAGCCAGTTTTGTAGTTCTTTCATTTATTTTCCCCCCAAATTATCAGTTGACATTTTCAGGCAATTGCAATTAAAACTTAAATATTATTGTTTTATTTTGAATAATGTTCTTGTAGCCATAACTGGCTACAGTTCTGCAGAAGGCTTTGTTTTCTTTAGAATTAGTTTATTTTTTTTCAAGAGTATCAGTTGAAATAATAAAAATATACTACTTTTTTCCTGTAAATCTTTCTTTTTTGTTGGTTTTGTAAAGAACTATCTCAGCAGCAGCTGAAATATCAGAGCATTCCAAGCAGACCTCATTTCATATGTAAATTAATTTGTCTGATCTTCATTTATTCCAAGTAATTTTTTAATAAAAATCTTGTGAAGAACTGAAACTGAATCTCAATGTCTCATCTCTAGGCTTCACATAGCTTTTAATTTATGTCTTTCAAGCAGCCTACGAACCAGGCAAAATACAATCACGTGTTTGATTTGCATTCTGAATTATACAGTATTCTTACTACTGTAGTAAGATTTTCCTGTATTTTTCCTAACAATTGTTACAACAGAAAAGTTATGTAACATAGAAGTAGTTTTTGAGAATAGGGAGCAGAACAACATTTTTCCCCACCCCAGTTCTGTGCTGTATCTGCAACACACAATTATGTCCTCTCCTTTTCTTTTTTTCTAGAATCAGAGGTCCCTCTTTGGAAGGATGGACAGAATGAAAGGCTGACTAGAAATACCTTCAAAACATTTAGGGGGAAGGAGAAAATGCAATCTGAGCCTCCCTGGCTCTGTGCCAAACTCTGATCATTTAACTGGTACATAAAGGGAGACAAAGAGGACTGTCATGGGCACCACAGTCAGTTCACTAGGAAACAAAACTGAAGAAACCTCTTTGAGAGTCCCAGCTGGGCTGAGGTTTTGCTGCTTGGAAAGGTGTCTGTAGAGTTCAGGAACATTCAGGCTTTGTTCTATGGGCTTAGGGACTTCATAATTCCTTCCCTATTTTACTGTCTTGTAAAACACGCTTAGGCATTCCCAAAGATGTTGGGAATATAACAGCTTCTGTGCCTGGGACCATGCACTTTTAGACCCTTTCATTTATGTGTCAGTTTTGTCTGATTCAACTGAGTTCCTCACTGTTGCTCCAAGGGCATGTGTGCAAAACCTCACAGAGCACTGGCCTTTGATGTCTCCTGAGGAAAGGAAAATTCTTTCCCTTTCCCAGAGACATTCAGTTGAAGCTCTGCTGTGCTGAGGCAGCACCAGCTCAGTCCATGCTCAGGAGCTGCCTACTCTTCTTGGCAATATGGGTTTAAGATGCGTCCCCATCTGGTTTGGGAATATTTTCCGCTTGCTTTAGAAAAATTTTGTATATATGTACAAGGAGGTAGGTTTCAAAAGATAACATCTAAATGTACAAAGAGCTGTTTGAGGTCTGAATTTCTTCTTGGACTCAGTTCAGGACTTCCTATCTTCCACAGTCAAAACTCTACAAGGGTTCAGATTAAATGATTGAATGACTCTCTACTCTGGGATAAGAGCACAATCATAGAAAACATCAGGTAAAAAAGGACTCCTGGAAATATCTAGTGCCACTCCTCTGCTCAAGTCAAACCTAGCTTCCAACTTGGGTGAGGCAGGTCAGACCCCGATTTAGGGTTCAGTCAAGATCTGAACACCCCCAAGGCTGGAGCTTCCATCATCTCTGTGAACATTTCTTCCAGTGTTTAACTACACTCATGGTGATTTTTGGGTTTTTTTATGTTCCTATGTTCCTTATATCCTAAACGAAGAACAAGGAGTTTCCAAAGATCAGGAGGACAAGTGGAGTTCATGAGAAGGGGCTGATTAGAGAAATTAGATAAATTGAGTGCAGAGAAAAGGCTTGAAGCACTGCTTGATAATGGAAACAGCCATTTGTATCAGCACTCAGGGATCCTAAGAGAAATGTCAAAACAAGAATGAGAGCAGTGGAGGATTCGGGGAATAATCCTGCCTCTCAGTAGCCTCTGAGCCAATTTCTTCAGATGAAAAGCTTGATCACAAGGTGAGCTTTGCAAAGGTTTCATACTTCTCATTCTCACAATAATGCTCCAATTATTAGAATCTTAATTACCAAAACAAACTACAGGGAAAAAAAATATTCAGCATTCCATTTTTAGCTGCAGGCAGCTGCAGCTGGGCATGATTATAATAGCAATGATTAGTTGCCCATGGAAATTGAAATGATGTTTGTGAGTAAACTTCCTCAAATTTACATTTGAAGATTATTAAAAACAATATGGTCAGTTACTTGGTGGGGTCAAGCAGTTAGAGGTTCCCTACAGGTGTTTTCCCTGAATCTCATCATCCAAGTTTTTAAAAAGCAATCATTTCATTGCTTCTCATCATCTGTCTAACACTGTAGGCTCACATGAGCTTCAAACATAGTCAAATGATCTTCACTTTTCTGCTTTGTCTCTTTATGGCACATGGATTTCATTTGGTATTTCAGGGAGAGCATTTCCATCAGACATCCAAACACAGCTGAAATGTTATTGAAATCTTTCCCTCCTGCAATAAAGAGAATAACTACCAACCCAGCACATCAGTGTCATTTAGATTTCTGGTGAGACACTTCAAACTGCTATGGAGAAGCTCACCTTAATCTGTAAAACAGAGAACTTTAGGGAGATTATTTTAATGTGGCATGACCAATTAATTAACAACAGAATGACCTTAGCAATTCACATCACAGCAGGATAATTGATTCCATGAGATCATGCCTCTGAAGGGATATTAAAGCATAGCTTGGATGTACTGAGTGACAGCAAAAATGTAGAGACATCACCACAAATTGGCATACAGGTAGAAGTTGCATCAGTACAGCTGCTAGTGTAAAGTCACACCTGGATCATTAAAGTAAACCCAAAGACTGCGTGTGTATGCATTTCAGCAGCAGAATTGCTTGCTTTTAGACTGTCTTATGACTGGCTCTAAAAGGAGTATTTTTGGAATAGCTCTTACGCCAAAGCTATCCCAAAATAAAAATCCCCATCATGAAGTAAACCATACTCTGTATGACACCCTTTAAGTTCTTTTTAAACACCTCTGTCAGGAAATCAGCACTCTTTTTCTTATTTCTGTCAAGGTCCAGCTGCTTTGTAGCTTGGTCTCACTCTCAGCCACATTTCCACCTCCAAAAGATTCCTCTGGGAAGCTTTCGACCAGCTGCTGAGGAAAAAGGAGCTTTGTCAAAATGAAGGATTGCTTATTTACTCAAAGAGCTGCCAGAGGAGAGACCCCAAGACTGAAGTATCATCAAGTCTAACTAAAGTCCACAATCTCCTCCCAAGTTTTAAATGCTCCTTGTTGACTCAGAGCCAAGTTCATTCCCTGAAGCTTCCTCGTCCTCCTCTGCTTCTCTTGGGTTCACTCCTGAAATATCTCCCTTAAATAGCTCTTTTCCTGCCTCACTTACTCCCCTATGCCAGCTCTGCTTTTCCCCCAAACTGTCCATAGAAATGGTTTGTAAAGTGTTCTTTTAGTTTTTGATCTTAGACCCTCGAACTGCACAAAAACCCAACATGTCTGTGTACTTGGCTGCAGACAGATAAATAGGCACTTCCCCTAAGCCTTTGTTCTTTCAAGGCCTTCTGATATTTTCTTTGAAGATATTTTTTATCTGCCCTTGTTTCATTTCTGACTGCTTTTACCGACAGCCCTTTGTCTTTGTAGCTATATAAACAACACCAAGTAGGTAAATTGAAGGATATACACAATAGTTAAAAATTAACCAGACAGCTCCATCATCTGTGAACTCTTTTACAAAACACTCTTCCAAAAGCTGGCTCTGGGCTGAAATAATTATGATACTTTGAAAACAAAGTAATTATTTCCAATTAAATCACTTTTATTGTGCAATTAGAGTGCCATATGGAAGAGTTTTTGTCTTCAAAACAGCCAGAAGACATCTGAAGGATTGCAAAGAGGCAGGTTCATTCCCTGTATGGAGGCAGGAGGAAATTTTCTCAGGGACAAGCCTAACTCACAACATAAGAAAGATATAAAGCTATTAGAGATCATTCAAAGAAGGGCTGCAAAGATGATGAAAGGTCTGGAAGGGAAGCCATAGGAGTTGCAGCTGAGGTCACTTAGATTGTTTAGCTTGGAGAAGAGACTGAGGGGAGATCTCATTGCAGACACAACTTCCTCATGAGGGGAAGAGGATGGGCAGACACTGATCTCTTCTCTGTGGTGACGAGTGACAGGACCCAAGGGAATGGCCTGAAGCTGTGTCAGAGGAGGTTTAGGTTGGATACTAGAAAAAGGGTTTTCAGCCAGGGAGTGTTTGGGGACTGCAACAGGCTCCAAGGAAGTGGTCACAGCACCAAGCCAAGCAGAATTCAAGAAGCACTTGGAAAATGTTCTCAGGAACATACATGGTGTGATACTTGGCATGGTTCTGTGCAGAGTCAGGAGCTGGATTTGATGATCTTTGTGGGTCCTTCCAGCTCAGGATAGTGTAGGATTCTGTGATTCATCTGTTCACTGGCTTTTACAGCCTCAGGTAGCAGTACAACTGGGGGGAATTAAATCTGATTCAAATACATTAGCACTCCCTTTAAGCTCCTCTGAGAGAAAAGTCACAACTTCTATTTCAATGTTCCCAACTTCCAGACTGCTTTAAGACACTAATGATACAAAACAACCTGACATATGCTTCAGACTGGTGAAAGGTGAGTAGGAGCCTGACAATTTTGTCATTCTACAATTGAAGAGGTTAAGAATAGAAATCCTGAAAAAAGATAAACTGACATGTATAAACCTAATAAGTTTTACTATCCTTTCCTAAGAAGAATGAGAGGAAAAATCCCCCAATTCTGCCACAAATAGGTAAGAGTCAAGGAAGAAGAAATAATGAGAAGCACTAACTCCCCACACCCAAATTAGCTCATTTCCATGCTAATAGCTCCCAGGTTTCATGCTTTGCTGCAGATATTGGCTATGCAGGAGGATCTGAGGAGCCAGGTCTGGTGCAAGGAGTTTTGAGGGGCAGCTGTGAATGTTAGGAGATGGTCCATAATGGGAAGGGGTTATCTCACATCAAGGCAGCTGTCTCCTGCCATGCACCTGTTTCAGTCCAATTAGTCTGCTGTGCCTTGCATTTCCTAGGTTCCAGTGGAACCTTGAGGTTCTTCTAGACTTATTTTTATCTTTTAGGATCTGAACTGAAGAGACCATTAAAACTAATGATCTGAAATAAGGACTACAGCTGCTTCTATATCTTATTAGATGTTCAATGCAGAAGTTACAAAGGGTTTTCCCTGCCCCTTTGGGTGAAACCTTGTTGACTATGCCAGTGTACAGCTTACATTTTTATGGGGTCTGCACTTCCAGGCTTTGGTAATAAGGGGTCACTGGGGTGGCTTCTGTGAGAAGATGCCAGAAGCTTCCTTTATGTCTGGCAGAGCCAATCTCTGGTGGCTCCAAAGATGGATGCACTGTTGGTCAAGGCTGGGACAATTACAAAGGGTGGTAATGCCTTTGTGACAACATAATGAGGCAGAAAGAGAAACAAAAAGTCATTGTGCAGTTGTGATTGTGGCCAAAGATTGTAATGAGAACAAGTGAGAGGAACAACTCTGCAGACACCAAGGTCAGTGAGGAAGGAGGGAGTGGAGGAGCTCCAGATGCCCAAGCTGGGATTCCTCTGTAGCCCTGTGTGCAGCCCATGGAGATCCACAGGGATGCAGAGATCCATGGGGATGCAGAGATCCACCACTGCCCATGGAGGAGACCCACATGGAAGCAGGTGGGTGCCTGAGAGGAAGCTGTAACCCCGTGGGAGGCTCGTGGAGACAGGAGTCCAGGCTGGAGCAGCCTGTCCTTGAAGGACTGCACCCCATGCAAGAGTGAGTGATGCTGCAGGAGTTTGAGAGGAACTCTTGCCCGTGGGATGGACTCATGTTGCAGCAGGTTGCAGGGAAATGTTGCTTGTGAGATGGAGCCATGTTGGAGAAGTTCATGGAGAACTGTCTCCCAGAGGTGGGACCCCACAGGGCAGCAGGGGAACGACTCCTCTCCCTGATCAGTGGGCGAAACAACTTGTGATGAACTGACCATAACCCCCATTCCCTGTCTCCTTGCACTGTTGGGGAAGGAGGTAGAGGCTGGGAAGGACGGAAAGGTGTTTTAGACTTTTTTACTTATTATCCTGCTCTGATTTTCTTAGCAATAAGTTCAATTAATATTTCTAATTTTGAGCCTGTTTTGCCAATGACAGTATTTGGTGGGTGATACCTCCTGGTCCTCATCCGAACTCATGAACATTTTGTTATATTTTCTCTCCCCTGCCCACCCGCAGAGGGGAGTGAGAGAGAGGCTTTGGTGGGTGCCTGGCATCCCACTACAATTGTCCAGTGCAAATGCAGTTTCTTGTATGCACCTATGTGCGTTGAGCATGTGGCATCAGACATGACGAGCTGGGGGAAGAACTTCATCAAAAGTAAGTTCCACAATGGTCATCTTTCAAGGTTTATCATGAAGAAATTTTAAAATACAGGCTACATTAATACATTTGTCTCATCAACAAAGCATCTTGTAGCATTCTTTCTAGTTCTTAACAAGTCTTTGTTCTTTCTCTGTCACAAATGAGCTCTGACAAAGAGAACCTAAAACTAGTCATGGTCTACAAAACCTTTAATCAACTATCACATGTGAACATGAATAAGAAGGTTTAGATGCTGTAACCTTCAATCAGTTTTCGCCCTGAGTGCCTGAGGGTCAGAGCCCTGGGAGCACTGTTAGGTATAAATGCCACTGACCAGAATCCATTGGGGACTCCACCGGTGTTCTCTGCCCATGGGCCCAGGTTTTCAGCTCTGTCCTGGAGCTTCAGCCCCTGCATGTGCTCTGTCATAGGAGCACCAGTCTCTGAGTCTGACTCCTGGATGGACCTTTAACCTACACTATAAGTTACTTCTATCCTGGATGGATCCAACTCCTCAGCTGTATTCTGAACTTGTCTCTAGCCCTGGCTTTAGGGCTCTCTATAGGATGAATTTAGGGGTTTCATTTAGGGGCCCAATCTTTTTGTCACCCAATCTTTTTGTAGCCCAATCTCCAGTCCCATTCCTTGCTCCATCATCTTCTGCCCGCAACTAAAACCCCTCCAGGACCTGGGGCATGGTTCATCATTTGCCCCGTCTTGTATTGCAAGCAGACCCTGTTAGCAGTGCCCAAATCTGTCTATCATGTCAAGATCCTGTGGGGTTCTGCCCTATTAGAGGTGGCACTCTCTGCATAAGGATGACACCCAAGTCCTTCAACAGAAACTACTCAATCTATCTGAGACCACAGAAACCCAGGAACAACATAACTGAAGAAAAAAATTGATTTAGCACCTGTGAGCCAGCATACCTTTACAACTACTCTGTGCTGACATCATGTTCTGCTGTTCACATGACATCAGAGGAGAAAAACTGTTTCCATAACACAACAGCGTGTTAATAAATATTCCAGAATGGAAAAAAAAGGAAAGGCTTTATACTACCTGGAAGGAGGCCAAACAGAAAGTTAAGCAGTTACTGACACACACGTATAGGAATATGTGTTATTTTGCTCTGGAGGTAGAATAAGAGTTATTTTATATGGGAGAAGAGAAACAGAAGGTATAGACTGACACAGAGCAAAAATACCTGTAGATTGGCCTCTGAGAAATGTACTCATGATAATGTCTGTCAGCTGGAGAGAAACCTGCCCATGTAGGCAGTGCTTCATTTTAGTAATTTAAAACAGGGCAGAATGGAACAAGTCAATTATGTATAGGCAGAGAGAAGAGGAGGTTACTCAATAACAAAACTTTCCCTTCAGTCTTGCTTCTGACTTGAAAATCTGACACATAGAACAATATCTGCTAAGTTTCATTGTCTTCAGGAGGATGCGTGTGGGATTGGATTTGTATTTGACAACTGGAAACAGAAACTCATTCATAGGGGAAATAAACATCATGGATGATTTTTTGGTTGCAGCTGAATCAGAAAAGTTTCTAGATTTCAGTCAAAACAGACCTCTTAAAGGCACTGCAAGAACTGATGCCAAAGTGGAGTGCGATAAGCTTGGAGATGTATTCATCCCATCTCTCTGCCAGTCTAAGGTTCAGCCTCAGATGTTCTTGTAGGACAGTGTTTCTCAGTTTAGGCAAGGAGACTGATAGCAGGGCTTATCCCTGTGAGCTCAGGCTGCACATCATTATGGAATAAAGAAAAACCCTTTCATAAGCAGCTGCAGAGAAATATTTGGGTAGTTTGGGCTGAGCTAGTATTTATGTCATTTAAAATTCATGCTGTGCTTAATCATGTTGTCCTTAATCCTATGCAGTAGTGAACTTTTTGGTAGCTAAACTGATCCTTGTTTTGTCTAGGCTTCTCACCCACTAGATGGCCTGATTGGGGTAGATGGCAGAGATCAGAGAATCATAGAATATCCTGATTTGGAAGGAACTTACAAGCATCAGAGTCCATTCCTTCGTTAGCTCCAGCCCTGCAAAGTGAGTGGGAAGCCGTGCATAGGGAGTTCCTATGATGTCTCCACCATGGTGGGTGACATGCCAGCATGCCACCACACATAAGCTGCCATCAGCAAGATGCCTGAAAAGAGACAGAGTCAAGTAAAGGATATTTCTGACCAAACAGCCCATTCCCCATCACAGCTACAAGTAGCTCTGACAGAACCCAGGAGGGAGAAAAGCAGGAAATCATTCCTGAGAACAAATTTACCCTAGCTATATGTCATGAAACATACAAACAAGAATATCTTCTTGCTCCTGCCTTCTTTGTGCAGCACTTATTCACCCAAAACCTTCCTCCCTTCTTCTGTGCTCCCAGGCCTTTATGAGAGCCATCAACCTTCCTTCTACTATCACTCCTCTTAAGGCAAAGGGGTCTCTTTCCCTGTTGGCAGTCTCATTTCTCTGAATAGAGAAACATCACCATTTTCTTCCTTTAAACTATGAGGCAGAAATGCAAGAAATTTCCTTCATTCTCCCTGGACACTTAATCCTCACAGCCCACTTCCCAGTACTTAAGTGTAGCTTTTACCTGCAACCCATCAAGCTAGGGAGGAACTATGTTCTCATTTAGCCAAAGGGTCTCTTGAGTGTTTCCTCTGCCTTGGCAGTTCAGATTTTAAGAACCAGCCCTCCTCAAATAAATGGGAGAATATAACTGTGGGGTAGGTAATGATATTTTCTCTTTTCTAATCTGCTGTCTTAAAAATCTGCCTCTGGTGATTTTAGGATTCCATAGCTCTGATGAATCCACCTACTAGATCATTCTACATATTTACTGGTCATCCAACTAAAGTTATTATTACTCTGCATTAGAATAATGCATTTACATTTCGCCCCTGTCATTGCAGTGAAATCAAGGGCCTAATACAACTCCAGCCTTTCCAATTGTTGTGGGGACAGCAAACACCTCTGATGTCAAATCTATATTTTAGGAAAGATACTGCAGGTGTATAACATATATAAACCCTGTTCTTTTTGCCAGGCTTAATGGCATGAAGCATATAAATTCTTCTATCTCCAGTCCATCCAGCATTCCTCTGGCTGCACTACACTTTTAGGGGAAAAAAACCATAAAGGTCATTCTGTTTTTCTGAGGCATCTTCTCTAATATAAATGGAAAATTTGTGAGGGTGCACAGCAGGTTTTCCTACATCTAAAGGACTCAGAGAGAGAAGTGGTTTCCAATAAGACATTATCAAAATCACCTTGGTAGTCCTTAATATCAAGAATCAAGAGTGTAGGTGAATGAAGCCTACATTCTAAGGGCTAGAGTGAATGACACTGTGGTATTCACCTGCAGCTCCTGGTACTCACTACTTCAGTGTGACACAGTCACCAGTAGTTGGGAAAGAGTGGGTTGCTCTGTCTGGGACTGTTTCACACTCTTTTTACAGCAGATATTTGTATAAATGGTTTGTGTAAATGTTTCCATGCTTATTGGGTCAGACAAAGATTTTTCCAGCACCTGTGTAATGAGGGGCCCACAGCACTGCTGAATACATTTTTTCAAATCCCACTCAATCATATAGAATACAGAGTAGGAGATGAATTTCCCTTATTTCCCTTATTTCAGAGGAGTAACTGAACCACTAAATCCCTGTTAGGAATATCTTTGAAACAATTTCTCATTTTCACAAGAAATGTCAATAAACCTTTTCTTGGTAGAGTTTTATGGGAAAAATAATCTTTCATCAAATGTGACTGCCACTGTTCTTTTGTGTTAGCTCCAGTCCCTGTCTTGGACAACATTTGTCATACTTGTCTGATCCTTCCTCACCTATGATCTACCTCTTTCAGTGGTTTGAACCACACCTTCCTCAAATTCCTCTCCTAGAAAAAGGGCAGTTGAGTCTGGAGTTTTTCCTTTGGGATTTTTTCCTTCACTTCTTGTGGTGTGAAGTACACCACAAGAACATATGGCTGTCATCCTTCTATGGGAGATAAGACAGGGAGTACAAAGGAACTGATAAAGCAGCCTGGTATCTTAGGCCTGATCCAGCAGAAACCATGGGAGAGACAGACACAGATAACTGATCTCTGGGGTAGAAGTGACCAAGAAACATGTTGTGAAACTTTATAATGATTAGCAGGTAGCTGATGTCATGTAGAATGTGTTACCAATGGGAAATGGTTACCAAAAATAGAATCCTATATATGTCATATACAAGTATACCCTATATAAACCCTTCGTATTCTCAACAAAATTGGCTTCTGCTCCAGCTCAGTCATCTCTGTCTCTCCATTGCCAATATGGTTCTCTTGGGAAGCTCTTAACACTGGCTTTTCCCAAGGGACAGAGACGTTCCCAATCTGACAGTGCCTCCATCTTCCTAGGTGCTATCACTGCTATTCTGTTTCTCTCCTTTTCTGGACTCAAACAAGGATCAACGTATGACTCAGGATCCCCTTGGAGTGAGAATTTCCCTGTGTGCTTGGTCCCACCATGTCATCAGCTACTGAAAAAATGTGAAAAGAAGGTAACAGCTACCACAGGATCCTGGGGTGAATTAGAAGTTAACAGTGGATGCACCTCCTTAATATACTTCTGTGGGAAATACCATTCCAAATTAAAACAGGAGACAAAATAAAGTTCTCTCCCAGATGAAGATTTACCACAGTGGGTCATTCCCTGAGTGTTCTCAGCCTGAGTGAGGAGCCAGGCCAAAAGTCACAGGCATTATCTGATGTCAGACTTTAGAATATAAGGGAAAATTGACTTTGTTTCTTACTTTGCAAAGAGGTAGTAAAACCCTTCTGTTTTTAAAGTGCCCTTTTCATTTGTTATGGGCACTGCTTGCATGGGAAACTTATTCCACAATGTCCAAGCAAGTGAGTTTCAGAGTGACAGTAATGGTGTTAATCATTCAAGGATATCAATGTCAGGACTTTATAGTTTCAGGAACCTGGAGTTCAGCATATCAATCATACCCCATGGCTATATAAAATTAAATTGTGAGGCAGGATGAGAAGGTAAAATATGTTAACTCATTGAGTGAAAATAGTGCTTCCCAGGAGAGTACAGCAAAGTAAGTAAAAGCTTGTGAGCTTTTCTTTACTGAGAAAACCAGAACAGGTGTCAGTGGAGCTCACCTGGGAACGAGAGAGTTCAAGGAGCAAAAGGATTAATAGTGCCATTCAGCAGCCTTTGTTCTGCCATTCTCAAGAAGCCACTGCAGCAAATGGAAGGCAATGAAAAGAGGTCCAGCTTGATGGTCATTTTTTCTGCTCTAAGATACAACAAGGAAATACATTGAGACTCACACTGCAGGCTGAAGGCTGAATTCTGCTTGCTGGGTATTCAATTCCTTCTAGGCAAGGATGGGTGACTATATTGGATCTGGCCTTATGCCAAGCAGAACTGGAGAGAAGTGGTTGAACTTCTGCCAGCTTTTTTCTTTGCTGAGTCAAGAGAGTCTCAATGAGATGAGAACATGGCCTTGTATGTTCACTTCATACAAAATACTGAGGTTTGCAAAAATACAAAGCATTATGAGAGCAAATGTACACCACCTATGACTCTGAGCTATTGAAATAAAAAAAGATGAATAGCTACATTTCAGCCGTTGAGAGCCCATCAAGGATAAAAAATAATTCCTCCATGTTCTGAGGAAATAGTTGAAATTTATCTTCTAGAAGCTGATGTTTCCTTAAAAGGAAATTGACTTGTCCTCCCCACGCGCTATATGTACAATTTAAATTAACACAGAATAAATGAAGGTTTGAAATGCAAATGTGAAAATGAGTCAAGAATACATTATAAATAAAGTTTGCATATGGTGATGACAAGTGTCATCACATCTAAGTAACATCCACCACACTCTTCAGAAAATCACTAATGCAGTTTGAATGCCTTCTTTCTTTAGTGAAGTATGCATCAGTCAGATAGGAATACCTAAATAGCAATATCCTCTACAGTTATAAAGCATTAATACGTGCTTTGTGTTGCTTTGCTTCTTTACTGCTCTTATAATAGTGTTCTTTAATATTTTTTTAGGAGATGACATTTGAAGGCAGCACCTTAAAAGAGCCAAACAAGTGTTTCTTTCAAACTTCTTTTCTGGTTGCTTTTCCTGCATCTCACATCAACATCTCATAACTGTTTCTGGAAGATGCAGTATTTCTTGGCATGCATGTCCCAAAACTGGTGCTCATCCACCAAAGGTCATCAGCTCTTTATTGGCTCTGGTGCACTTCTCCTAGGGCCTCTCTAACCTCTGTCCATGACTCAGGATCCTATCCCAGCCCATCTCAGGGACATCAGTCCCTTCCCCAACAAGGTCATAACATGCCAGTTCTCAGGTCCACAGGCTGATGTCCCAGCCTCAGCACATCTCTGTCCCCACAGAAGTGCCTGGTGACCTGGGATGGGGCTGCACAGACTCACCAGGGAAGTGTCCCCTGTACCCATCCCCCAGAGAGTCTTTCTCCCTCACAGTACTCAGCTATGACCTTACTGGTATTGAACAGAGTGGAAAAGATTATTCTGCAAGAATACCTTTCTGCTTATGCACCACAATGTTTGTTTTCCCTGCAACAACATGACATTGTTGGCTCAATTTCAGTAACCCCCAGATCATTTCTTGCAGAACTGCTATTTAAGCAGCTGCTCCCCATCATGTGCCAGTGTAACCGATTATTTCTGCTTATATGCAGTCCCTTCCACTTGCCCCTAGTGACTTGCATCTTCTGTTTTTTTCCTTGTTTTTCTTGCCTATATCTTGAATTAGCCAGTATTATTTTTAAATCTGGTTATGCCCTTCAACTACAGGTGCTACTGTTTGTCCTGGTTCTTGGTAAGTACAGCATGTATTCCATCACACAGGCTTTTAACTCTGGTAGA
The DNA here is from genome assembly GCA_034509185.1 of Euphonia xanthogaster. Classification (NCBI taxonomy): domain Eukaryota; kingdom Metazoa; phylum Chordata; class Aves; order Passeriformes; family Fringillidae; genus Euphonia; species Euphonia xanthogaster. Next base: position 143,168,905 of record JAYDZK010000113.1, on the reverse strand, counting down.
CATTTTAAAGCATAAATAATGCAGTGCCAATGAAGTTAAAAAGAGTCAACGATCTATGAACACAGACAAAATGGTCCACCAGGATGTTTGTTAAGAGTTTCTGAATATAACTCTCTAAAACATGGAAGCTGAATGACCAGGAGCACATTCGCTGTTGGAGTGGTATTGGATAACTCTCAGTTCAAATCCGGAAAAAGGCCACCATTTTCTGTCTTGAATTTGAGGCACAAAAGCTTCACCACTTTGACAGCCTCCTGCTTCTGTAAAAATGATGAAAGATACTGTCTTTCCTCCTTAATACCTATATATTTCCTCGCCATAATTCCTGAAGAGATCTCACAAGAGGTCAGGTGCTATATAAAGGCCATTGCTTAACACAGTGGTCTCTGGTTCTGCACTATGTCTAAGTGGTGCATCCCATCCTGGGCTGCAAAACCATTGGGAATGAAAACTTTTTGTTAATACACATTTATCAGGGGAGTTATGCAATAGTGTTGTATTCACAAGCTGAATTCAAAGAAAAAATCATATGCAAAAGCTTAGAGCAATCAAGCACACTGGGCTTTCATTTCACAGGCATCTCTCACTTTATGATGTGAACTGTACTAGAGTAACACTTGGGATCAACAGGCAGCAGTACCCCGGTGTTCCTTTACTGCTAAAACAAAATGTCTGAGCTGCTGTATGCCAGAAACACCCACTGGAAATGTCTTGGTTAAAGAGATGCCAAAAAAACTTAGAGCAGAATGTAGTGCAATGGGGAATTTCCTTCTTACACAGCACTGGAATTTAAGATATTTTGTCTCCCATTATAATTACAGAAGAAATAATTTTGTGTACTTCCTCATATAGCTGAGAGCAGCCACAACCATCCCGTGTAAGTTATTGATGGTGCCATTGTAAATAATATTAATCATAATAACATTACCTATAACTTGATTCTCATATGGAACTGTTTAACTTGGATTTAAAGCCCTTTAGGCGTCATAGGCATTCTCTGTGCTTGTTTTGTTGAAAATATATTTGGATTTTTTGTAGGTCCCTGTATTACCTGGCAATGAGATTATGTTCTCCTTGGCTCTAAGTAGCCTCACAATGTTGAATGCAGAGTAGATGCAGGCTTTAAGACTGCTATTGCCTTCTCTTGTCATGTAAGAAAAGATGAAATTAATCTCACGTGTAGGGTAGACCACCTACAGACCATTCCTAAATCTTCATCTTCACCAAAAACCTGCCTTTCCTATCAAAAGGAAATCAGATTTAATCTTCTACAGCAAATCCTGCAACACTCGAAAATGACAGGTTTTGGTGATTTAGAGAAATTCAATATCAAATAGATAGCTCAATCATGAATCTATTATCCTCCCCCTATGCCAGGAAGATGTTAGTGAATGTAAAAACAAGATAATGGAATGGAGAAACAAGTACTCTGCTGAGCCCATACACATTAATTGTATCATTTCAGAGAATGACTAAAGATTGCCATGAGTCAACGATTCCTCCTGAACATTTTGTCTAAGCACACCTACCATCCCAGCTTGACTGGCAACGAGCAGATTAACATGCTTCAGTTATGATGGCAGCTCAGTTTGAAATAAATCACTATTAACAGCAGCACACCAGGCATCAGTGCTCTCTGCCATACAACCAGTCACTTAAAGTGTTATTTTGCATACTCTCCATTTCTGAATGCGAGAAACCTTCAAAAAGAAGATAAGAGAGTGAGAGGCAAGAGTTGTGTAGGGAACAGAATTGCCTAGGAACCCAGTTGAATTAAATGCTGTGTTTATCTACAGGCCAGCAAACTGGAGTCCTACACATTCACATATGCAAAGTATCTGATGAAGCAATGTTTCAAAAACATTGCCTTTCAAAAACCTGCCTGGCACCCTGTCAACTCATCAAAGAGCTGCTTGAGCACTCAGCTCAGGAGTCTGATTCTAAGATGACACAGTGAAAGTCTTTTTTGGCCCAGATTCCCAGCATTTTTGTAGTTTTACCATCCTTGAACTCCAACAGACCTGGAAACCCAAGTGACAGTCCCAGGGCTTCCAGTGTCCCTGGTTTGTGAAACAGGGATGCAAAGAAAGGAGCTCTCAAGAGCCTAATAATTGTATTCATATTTTATTTAAAAACTGAACAGAATTCTTTTCCCCCAGACAGAAGGAGAAGAAACAAAAGCAATTTCCTTTCCCTTGGAAATATGAAGGTTTCTAGGTTTTGTTCCTGTTCCAAGATTTAGTACATGCACATTAGCACATGCATACACAACCCTAACAGACATTCCCCTCTTTGAAGTGGCAGACAGGGGGATTTCCTCTTAGGATATGTCTTATACTGCAGTAACTGCAGGATACTGATCTGGATGGAGTCAAAATCTCATACAATATAACATTTCCCTACTTGAAGCCTAATTAGATTTATTGTATACATCCACAGGAAACATCTCCATCCTGTAACAAGAAAAACACTTAGAGATCTAAACGTTAAACCCTCTGAAACAAGCTAAATTTTTTTTCAATTGAAAAAGTTATACAGAATAGCCCTATGTGTGCTTTTTTATGGTTTTCATTTCTTTTGAATGTCTCAAATTCAAGTCTCCTTTCTAGTATTAATTTCAGTTGTAGTTTCATTAATCAGGCTATCACTCCTAGCACTTGCTGCTTCAAGAAAATAAAGAATAAAATGTTTGTAAATGGATTTTCTTCTGTGGATTATAAAGATTTCATTTTAGAGGTGAATTTAATATTAATTTCCTTTTAACTTCTGTTGCACTTAGCATGTAAGTCAAAGGTCTTTTGTATTAAAATGAAAAAAAAAAACCCTCCTTCAAAGGAAGCCCATGAAGTATCAAGAACCATCAGTGCTTTGTAGTAAGTCTGATTCATTCAGCAAGGCAGGTGCTTCAGGGATTTACAGCATTACAGGAGAGTGATGGTGTGCACAGGAGAGAGACATGAGCCAAGAAACAGCTGTTTTCTAAAACCTGTTTGGGAAAGGGTGACAGAACTGAGGGAAACTTCTGGAAAGTCCAGGAGGCAATGGGAAGGAAAGCAGTTTTGTTTTGGGAAGGGTTTTTTTTTCAAATTCTTGAATCTGATTTAGGATAAAGCCCCTCCTTTCCTTACATGGAAGAACAGTATTTTCTAATCTTTATTTTTTTCCTTTGCTCCATCATGTTTCTTCTCTGGCTCTGAAAGAAAACCAGACCAAAACCCACCCAACCAAAATACAGAAACAGCCAGCCATACTGTCATCCACAGAAAAACAGAAAGAATCATTTTAAAATGAAAAACTTAAATTCACTGTCTTAAAAATGTGGATTCTTCAAAGACCTAAAAATTTCCATCACTTTTACAATTGGCTGTATATACAGACCTCTTTTTGTTTTGTACCAAACAGCTATTTCTGGTCAGCGGCAGTGCCCAAAAAGTCTTGAGTAAAAGATTTGCAGTGGTCACAGCTGCTAATCCATTTTCAGAACCAGAGTAATAGCTAGGTGGGTGAGGAGGGAGTGGACCTGGAAGAGAGAGGAAGAAAACACAGCTCCAACCATTGCTTAAAAGGTGCATTATTTATCTCAAATCCCTCATTTCTCTTCATAAAATCCTTGTGCTTAGACCATCTTCTGACCTTTTTATGTGGATATGTGTATCTGTGAATGGAGGGAGAGATAAGAAATTTATTTGCATGTGAGGGAACTGCTGCTTCACATCACAGAAAAGCAAAATTTGACATATCTTGCTTCCTCCTTATACTCTGACTTTTTTTTTTTCTTTTATTTTTCAGCCCTTTTATTTCCTCCTGCTTTTGGCATCACTGGGGTATGCAATAATTTAGCTTCATTGCTAACAAACTTTAAAATTTTTCATTGATATTTTTACCATACTGAAAAAAATTATCTGCAAAGCACAGCAAATGTTGATTGTTTCCATCATCTGCTAAGCTATGTGTCCTCATCCTCTTTCTCTCTGATGTTTCAGTCCATGAAGCCCTGCATTTCTTTTACCTTGGCTTTTATTAATTAGTCTGAATGCTTTTACTAACCAATGTCACAATTTTCAATCCGTTCTCTTATGCCCTGTGCTTGCTTTTGTATAGACAACATATTGAGATATGCATTCAGCTGAGAAAAGTGATAGACAGGGTTTTTAAAAGAAGACTCAATCAGTGCCAGAAGTTTTTGTGGAGTTTTTTTTCATTGTTGTTTTGGGGTTTTTTTGGGTTTTTTTTTTTTGTTTGGTTTGTTTTTTGTTTTTTTTTTGGTTTTTTTTGGTAGTATTAGAACATCTAAATTTTTGAATTGTTGCCAAGGAGAAGAGTAAAAAAAGAAAGAGGAAGTTATAGGAACAAAACCCCAAACCACCAAACAGGTAAGGAGACAATTCCAAGCTAATTTGCTCATATTCTGTCATTTCTATCTTTACTCAAGATTCACTTTTCAGATACAATGGCTTTCTGTCAATTGTTTGTTTTTCCTCTCTTAAATTGCTTTGTCAAAAATTTATTTAAGTAAAAAAGATGTATAATAACACAAGTGTTTTTTCAAAATGTATTTGATACAAAGCCATCTTTATTGGAGAACCCTAGAGAGCTTTGCAGAGCATGGTGCCAGGTTTGCAATCCTGAGGACATAAATAGTCCCATTAAAATGAATGAGATCATTATTTGCATGATTAAATATCATAACATTAAACTGTACATAAATGCTACTGCTGTGGGTAGAGAGGGGGAAGGAGGAGAGGAGTGTGACATAAACTTTCAGGTGACAGAAGAGGAATGAATTCTGCCTGATTTTTCATCCTTCAAAAACCTTCTAGTGACAGTATTATTTTTAAATGGCTTTTAGTGATTTTGTGACACTGCCAAGTCATTTAGCTCGATTAAAATAAAGAAAGGAAAAAGAAATCCAACAGCAGGAAAACCAGAACAGTGCACAGTATAAATGTAGTGCCAACTGAGTTTGGGACTTACAGGGCTTCATGCCTGTGTGTGAAATTACCTTGTTGGACCCCCAGCCCATCCAGCCTTCATTGGCAAACAGGGTTTTGGCAGGATCACCCCTCTCCTGCTCCCCAGGATGGTCAGGCTTCTTCCTTGCTCTGCAGAGCCAAGAGCATTGCTGTAGTGGGTGCCAATGCAGAGATCTTGTCCCCTTCCTGGTGACCCTCCCCAAAGGTGCCCAGTACTTCTGTGGCTGACTCAGAAATATGTTCCAGAAATGAGCACACCGACTGCTACCTAAAGGCTCTGCACTGCTTTGCCATCACCACTGAGCAGAGAGTAGGCTCACCAAACACACAGATGGCACAGAGCTGGGAGGGCTGCTGGCATGGAGGAGGACAGGTTTAGTTTTCAACATGTTCTATTTCAAATTTGGCATGCAGGGTGGAAAAAACAATGCATTCCAGTGAGGGCACAGGCAAGATACTTCATGTAGGCTGTTATGCACATATGGAGCAAGTGACACCTGCCCAGGCCTTGAGGACAGCAAAGTTTCAGTAGGTCATCAGTTCTGGATAAGCCTGTGAATGTCCCAGGATGTATAAATAGGAGGGCAGACCATAAAACATAGACCTAGATATAAGACAACTTTCCAATGTAGAACCAAGTTGAGCTGCATGAATTTCACAGAGAGGGAAGAAAGAAAGATAATAAAATCATGAAACAAGAGAATATAATCAAAACCGAACAAAAAACATCAGAGATCTATAAAATGTGATCCATGGGGTAGGGGGGAATGACAGAAATTATGTTATTTTGCCTAAGCAATGACAAGGGGAAGAGGGAGTGGATAGAAGAGACATTCATTAAATATGTATAGACTACTGCCAGGATAATCTGTTCTCCCTGTTCATGGTGGACAGGACAAGAAGTGATGTGCTTAGTGAATGCTGCAAGGAATGTTCAGGTTAGATATGAAAATGATAAGGATGGAGAAGCATAAAAATAGACTGCCTGGGGAGGTATAGAGCCTTTATCACAGGAAAAATGATGAGAGTACAGTTCACTCTGCCATGAGGCAAAGGAAACTGCCAGCACTGTGATTCAGTGCATACAGTAACATTAGAGAACTGGGATGTCCCTATCTTGGTTTCATCTAATCTCTTTTGAATGGGTGTCTCCTGAAACTGCATTATATATTTGTTTCCTTTTCCTTTTATTTATCATGATTTGTGTTGAGCAATCTGAATGAAAAAGATGCTTTCTTTCTGTGCTCTGGGGTAATAGCATTAATAATTATGATTTCTTTCATTAAAGAAATATAATTTTTTGCATAAGATTTCTCCTCTTATAGTATCATTTTCCTCTTGAAGTAATGCAACAATTTCCATGGGCTTTATCTAGGAGCAAGGATATGTGTCTTTATTACAGTTGTGAAACCAGGATTAACCCTTTGCAGGTTAGCAGGGTCATGCTGAACCACAGGAAAGACCCATCTCTGTTCACAAAAATGCCACTCTTTCCTTATCTGGGCTCTGGAGAACAAGAATTTCCTCTGCTTATATCTGTACAAAACCTGCCTCACACATGGGACACAGACTTGGCTGGAGTTTCTGAATTTATTGTAGTGTAAATACAGAAACAATCAGTGAAATCCTTCCTAAATCTCCATGTCTTCCTGACAACAACAACAACAACAACAACAACAACAACAACAACAACTAATAATAATAATAATAATAATAATAATAATAATAATAATAATAATAATAGGTGAATTAAGCCATGACAGCTGGAAGGGTGTTCATGGAGGCTTAGACCCACTGGAAGTCAAGCATCACATGCCATTTTTAAGCACCCCAACTCCCAAAAAGCCAGATCTCCTAGTGGGGTAGCACAGATCCTTTCCAGGCAGGGCCTTTATCCACACTGCTGCTGTTAGAAGGCAGCTGCATATTTATCTCAAAGAGTTCAGCAGGCATCTCTCTTGTCTTTTGAAACACAAAGAAAACTCCGCTCCCTTAATTTGCCATAGTCTAATGCATAGACTATATCTGTTTCAGCTGCTTCCAGCAGCATAGCTTCAGCCCCAAAACTGAAGGTTTCAGCCCTTCCCACAGGACAGGGTTCAAACACTTTAACGAGGTTTACTTGGGCAGGGGTGGAATGGAAGAGATAAAGATAGATACCTCTTCCTCTCCAGGCTGTGCCACCATGCACAATGCATCCAGGTTTGCAGGCACAGAGTGACTCCACAAGAAGAGGAGCAGGAACAACTTCATCTGCCAGCATGGGGAGTGAGGAGTGGCTTTACATCCAGGCTCTGTGCACAGGACAGGTTCTGTTATTTCTCCAGTGTCTTTAATGTAAAAGCTGTCAGGATAACTTCATCATTCACTTAACACAGGGTGGTCAGATACATAGTCCTGGCAGTGACATCACCTTTCTGAGAAGGTTTGAACTTGCTCAGGCAGAGGTGGAGGGATTAGCTTGCCCTCACCCTGAGCAAGTGTGGTGTCTCCAAGCAAGGCCGGAGCATCTTCCTTGTGTCAGGGCAGAGGGATGCCCAGCTGCAGCATCAGCTCTCACTGAGCGCTGTGGAGGGATGCACCTGTCAGGCAAGGCGGGACAGTCCGGGGCACCTACAGAAGGGCAGCTCAGAGAAACCTAAGTGACGCTTGAAGGAGCCTCCTGGGGCCAGGGGACCTGCTCCGCGGCAGCCCCCGCCGAGAGAGCCCGCTCTCCGCCTCCCAGAGCCGTGGCTGCGGCTGCTTTAACCGGGCCGGGGGGGTGCTGGCAGCCCCGCCGACGTGGCGGGCATCAGCTGACCGCGCCGGGCTCTGCCTCCTCCGGGCCGCCCGCCCGCAGCTCCACTCCGCCGGCGGCGGCGGCTCCGCCGTGCTCGTCCCGCGGCTCCCGGGACAGCATCCGCCGCCAGCTCCCCGCAGCCCCGCAGGCACCGCGCTCCCTGCGCTTTGCCCTCATCCCTTCCTGCTACTGCTCCTCCTCCTCCTCCTCCTCCTCCCTGCCGCCGGGGAAGCCCCTGATCCGGAGCACTCCCTGCCCCGGCCCGCGGAGAAGTTGGGATACTCCCACCTGGCGGCCGAGAGCTCTGAGTTTAGGGCGGGATTTTCTTTCCTCGCTCTTTCGATTTTTTTAGATTTGGTGTTTGATGTGATTCTTTTTTTCCCTCCTCCTTTCTTTCTTTTTTTCCCCTCCTTTTTTTCCCCGTTGTCAAGCAAGCCGAGTGTCTGCGATGGATGGGAGCCCTGATTCCCCGCCGGGCAAAGGCACCCCGTGAGCCACGGGTATGCCCCGCCGCCGGGGGAAAGCGGGCGGGCAGCCCCCGGCCGGCTGCTCTGGCGCCGTGACCGAGGATGCCCGAGACCTGGCCGCCTCTCCTCTCCTGCCCGAGCTCGCAGCGCTGCCGTTGACCGCAGCCGCGGGAATTACAGCAACTCCTGGGCAGCAGACCTCGGAGCGGAGCCCCGGCATCCCCGGAGAGAGGAGCTGCCCCCTGTGACCGGCTCTGCAAGGCGGCTGCCCCCACCCCTCCGTGCCTCCGGTCTCCGGATGGGGCCGAGGATCGCCCACCGGGCAGCGGGTCTGCGGCCGTAGATGCTCCGCTCCTCCCTGCTCCACCTCCTCTCGGAACCCGCGGCTCGGTTTCAGCCCCGCGCACCGCTCCGAGAAGGGCGCGCACCGAGCCTGCCGGGGCGCCGGGGCTGCGCCGCCGCCGGGCTCCGCGGGATGCGGCTCCGCGGGGCGCCGCGGGAGCGGGCACGGGGCTCGGGCCGCCTGCGCTAAGCCGACGCAGCCGCCCCCCGGACCCAGGCGGCCAACCAGCCCCGCCGCCAGCCGCACGGCCAGACCCAGGGACCTGCCTATAAATGTGATCCCAGCACCGCCACACCGCCGCCGCCACCCGTCCTTCGACATCCCCTCCCTTCGACATCCCCTCCCTCCTCTCCTGCGGTTCCATCCCTCCCCCTGCTCCCCTCCCCAAAGACGGTAGGTGCCCCCCCCGCCCCTGCCCCCCCCCCCCTCCAGCCGGTGCTCTGCCCCCCGCCAGTCACCGCCATGGAGCTCTCGGAGGTGCGGTGCTTGAGCGACAGCGATGAACTTTACACCATCAACAGGACTCCCCCCGGCAGCGGCAGACCCCAGCGCCTGCTGTGGCAGACGGCCGTGCGCCACATCACCGAGCAGCGCTTCATCCAGGAGCACAGCAGCAGCAGCGGCGGCAGCAGCAGCGGCGGGGGCAAAGGCTTCAGCTCCGATGAGACCTGCTGCCCCAACCACCACCCGCACCCGCCGCACCACCTCCGGCGGCAGTCGGCCGGACGGAGTTTGGGCAGCGAGCGCCACAATAACGGAGGCACCAAAGTCTTCCCAGAGGGCACAAGCAGCAGTGGAGACTTGGGCTTTCTGCCCCTGGACTGTGCCCCCAGCAACTCCGACTTCTTCCTCAACTGGGGCTATACATATCGTGGGGTGATCTTCCCCACTCTCCGCAACTCCTTCAAGTCTCGGGACTTAGAGCGCCTTTACCAGCGCTACTTCTTGGGCCAACGGCGCAAATCTGAGGTGGTCATGAACATCCTGGACGTGCTGACCAAGCTGACCCTGCTGTTCCTCCACTTGACCCTGGCCTCTGCTCCCATGGACCCCATTAAGGGCATCCTCTTGGGCTTCTTCACTGGCATTGAGGTGGTGATCTGTGCCTTAGTGGTGGTCAGGAAGGACACGACCTCATACACCTACCTGCAGTACAGTGGTGTTGTCACTTGGGTGGCCATGGCCACGCAAATCCTGGCGGCAGGACTGGGCTGTGGCCTCCTTGGGGACGGCATTGGCTATGTGCTTTTCACGCTTTTTGCGACCTACAGTATGCTCCCGCTGCCACTCACCTGGGCCATCCTGGCTGGACTGGTCACCTCTGTCCTGCAGCTCATCATGCAACTGGTTATCCCCAGGTTTGCCGTGACTTCTCTTAACCAGGTACTGTCGTGAGGAGAGGGTGGGAACAGTCCTCTTTCTCCATCACCCTGAGTGAGAGGAGTTGTGGGGGGATGCCCCAAAAGATCCCTTCCCTTTTAATCAGGTGCTTGGAAGTTCATTACCTGGAGGGGAGATCATAGGCAAAAATCAACCTTCTTGTTTCCTCTTCTTCAGTCTCCCATTGCCCATCCCAGTGTTTCACCTCAAGCTGGGAGTTGGGACTTTCTAAGCACCCTGTCCCCTCTTCTTGTATTCAATACATTGCTGTCTCTTGAAATAGCACTGGGAAGAGAAGCTCCTGGGGCAAGTAGGGAGGATGGGTAATTTATTATTCCCCTCCCTGACTTCCAGCAGTGGTTTGAGGTTTGAGATGACTCTGTCTTGGCCAAGCTCTCCCAGTGTCCCCATTTTACTGCTCATGCCTTTTAACTCTGAATCTGCTGGGGCAACTGGTAATTTTCTATGTGAAGGGTAGCTTGATCTGAGCTATGGGAAAAGGAGCAAAGCATGCTGCTCTTCTGCAAGGAGAAACCAGTAAAAACTCAGTGAAGCCAGAGCAAAGCTTCCCTGGGAGATTTGGTGTGAGATCCTAGACTGTGCTAGAGGATACTAAGAAGCCTTTTCTGCCGGTGGTCAAAGGGCAAACACTGTCATGCTGAATCTTTACAAGTGATGTCTAGGACAGAGTGCTGGTTACATGGTGGAGTGTTGTGTGGTGAAGACTGCTGAGAAGCACTGGTAAGGACAGGTCTGAGGGATTAAAACCAGGTCTCACCTGACTTCACACACAGATGACTTCTTCCACAGTAAAGGGAAAATGCATCAAACTCCCCATAACCCTGCAAAGCAAGAAATAGTGGGTACTAGGATGACTTAATCCTGGAGATTCTTGCTGCTCCCTTTTCCCTCCGTTTCCTGACTGTCACATCTCAGTGCTATCAATGTTTCATAGCAGATTATCATCTCCGTTTGGCTTGCTTAATGGAAGTGGGGAGAAAAGGGTGGAGATACTGTCAGATAATCCCAAAAGGAGGGAGGGTACAGAGGAATTTGTTGCTGGTGGCATGTTATTAATATGAGTGTTGGGATGTGCACCTGGGAAAGGACTGATCTTGCACCTGGAAGTTTGATGTCCATGATTCTTGGGACACATCCACCTTCCTTAGACCCTGGTCCTCCTGAAACCCCTGCCCACCCCTGCCCATGCCCTTACTACATGCACTTGTTAGCTGTGGGCTGGGCTGCCTCACCTCATGTCCCAGGGATTGGGCTCGTCCTGTTTTGGGAAAAGCTGCCCCGGTGTGTTGTGCCTGGCTGAGCCCTGTGAGACAATTAGTCTGTGGCAGAGCTGTTGCCCAGCCCTTGGTGATGTGCCGACGAATGAACTGCAGCCGCACGCCGTGTCCTACTCCCATGCACTGCTGGTGTTGTTAGTGAAGGGTCAAAAGCTGTGTGAGTTATGCTGATTTCTTAATTTACTTCCATGTCTGCTCCTGGAGCTGTGAGTAATGTGCTGCTATCTCATTATGCACCAGTATCACAGCTGTTTAGCTACTACACACACACACAACACACACATTTCCCAGGAGAGATACTAGTATCTGTGTTTTGCAGCCAGTTGTGTGAACAAATTGCCTTGGAGCGATGCACAATGAGTGATTACCAGCCAGATGATTGCCTTCATGAACTACATATATAAATCTCCTTAACAGGATCCACGCAGCTTCTCACACGTCGGTGCTGATGTACATCGGCTGTCCAGGGACCACTTAACACAGCCCGTCGATTCGGTGCTTTGCCTCCGGTCCCTGCGGGAGAGGCCGGACCCTTCCCCACCCCGGGGCTGGCTCCCACCCGATGCCAGAGGACCTTGGAGGGGTCGAGGAGGCGCTGGTTCGGGCGCGGAGGGCAGCGCGGGGGGCGCGGGGGATGCGCGGAGGGCGGCCCCGAGTGCTGTCCGCCCGCGCGGTGCTGAAGGCGGCGCGGCGCGGCCCGGGGGCTCCTCCAGCTGCCCCGCGGGCACCGGGGGCTCCCTGCAGGGACCGGGGGCTCCTCCAGCGGCCCCGCGGGCACCGGGGGGCTCCCTGCAGCGGCTCCGGGGACACCGGGGGCTCCCTGCAGCGGCT
>JAYDZK010000113.1:143111799-143145896 GCA_034509185.1 Euphonia xanthogaster | reverse complement strand
GGGCAGAGCATCTCACAATGGGATGTTATAGTTCTTATCAGCCAAGCAGTGAGATTCAATAGCCTGTTATCAGCAGATGTCCCCTGCCCAGGAAGGAGTGATTGTGATCACTCAGGGGGAGAGATAAGGAGAATTGCCCACTTGACGCAAGACAACTGCCACACAGATGGTAGTAGAATACATCTTGCCTTGCAATCTGGAACATAGCAGTACAGGTATTGTTTCAAGAATGCAGATACAAAGACCTACTGAGGATCTGGAGGGCAGAACTAACATGGGAATCCAGACTGAACATGGTTACACGATCATGTGCAAGGCACATTTCCTGTGATCACAGGGTGAGACCTGGTTTACATGCTGTGCCTTCTGCACAGACTTCAGTCCATTCTAGCCCAAGCCATGAGAGGGCCTTGCCTGCAGGTCCTGTGTCATAGAATCATGCAATCATTTCACCTGACAAAGACACTTTGGATCATTAAGTCTAACCATAAACCTAAAACTACAGAGTCTACCACATGTCATCAGCTCTCATTTCTTCATGAGAGTTGTTCTGTGGGCTTATTCTCATCATATGGTTCAAAGCAGCAGCCTTGTCTTCCCCATCCCCATCTACGGACATCAAGCACTGCCGGAGTAGAAGCTTACAGCAAACATCAGGCACATGCTCACTCCATGTTTCTTTTGGGGAACAATTCTGTCTCCACTTTCTAGATCTCTGCGGTCTGGGCAATATTACAAGTGGAAGAGTTTGAACAATATTATTAATACATGTCTTTCTTTCTACCAGCAAAAAAAAATTCCTATACCAGTACCAACCACGCAGTTTCCCATGGTGAGATTGCTACGTTTATGATCAGAGATCTGATATGTGTGAGTGTGTGTGAGTGTGTGTGTGTGTGTGTGTGTGTGTGTGTGTGTGTGTGTGAGGGTGTGTGTGCGCGCGTGTGTGTGTGTGTGTGTGTGTGTGTACGTGTGTGAGTGTGTGTGTGTGTACTGTGGTCTCTCTGGGGCTTTCTCAGCAGTCTTAAGTGCCAAAGAAAGCTGGAGGCAGGTTTACCCTCAGGCAGTCAGTCTGCCAAAGTTAGAACAATGTTTTGAGTAACAGATCCATCTATCCAACAACTATCCTTTAAAAAAAAATAAAAGTAGAATCTAACCTTCTGCCAAGAAAGCACTGATGATCTTTAAACATACTGTTTTCAGTTGCAGTGGATCCTGTTTATTTTCAGTACTTCTCAGGATAGAGGATCACTCTAAAGGAAAATGAAGAGACAGCTGTGACAACTTTCAACTATAGAGTGGGTTGCTGCACAGAGGAAGAAATAAATTGCTCTTTGTTTCATCTATGAGCGATTATGACACTCATAGATGATGGGTTAAGTTACTCTATGGAATATTACATTAGATAGTAGGAGAAATCTTGAAAAAACAACCTAATAACAGTATCTTCAATAACCTCATTTTGCTTGGAAGGTTTTACCTTGAGGTATAATTAAACAGTTTAGAGAGACAATTTTTAGGAGTGACTTAGGTAATATCCAGAAGCCCAGAGCATGGGTTAGGTGACCTTTCAAGGTCCTCTCATGCCCTACTTTCTATAATTAAATGATACTTGCTCCTAATTTTGACTACGATGCAAAGTGTTCTGACCCCCAGTTTCCAAAGAAGTAAACCATTGCATATATATAATGATTACTGCCCTGAGGCTGATGCATTAGTCTGAATTATTTCCATTTATGTAGCCTGAAATACCACAGCTTCAGGTATTTATATTTGTGGTTTGCTACAGAAATGTTGGATCAAATAATAGCCAATAATATTGTTGATGGTGCAAGAAAATTACAGAATCTGGTTGTCTCTTCCAAGAGAGTAACAAGTGGTGGAGAGACTGTGTTGCTAATAAAGTCATGTAAACTTCAAAGCCAAAAAACCAAAGAGTGAATTTGTTGATTGAATAGGGGCTATTTTTGCCCATTGAAATTTTTAGGTCATCATCAGCTCATTTTACTTCACCTTTAATCTTCCTCATCTTATATCATTATCCTGGTCTGATTTATTTATTTTCATGGATAGATACATATATATACATACATAAATATATTCAGAGGAGCAGTGTTATTTTAGATTCTTTCTATTGTAAAAGTGTGCACATATCACTTAACTATAAAGAATAAGAATTTTCCTGGATGTTCCTGCTCTGAGCAAATATTGCAGTAATTGTGTACATTAAAAGATATGTCTCAGAAATCTTTGGGACTACAGCTGACTTTAGGACTATTCCTACATATGTGGTGCACATGAAAATGGAAACAATATAGGAATAAATAAGTAAATACAGAGATTAATTAATGCTTGCTGAGTACCTGGAGCATCATTAAGAGGTGGAAGAGTCCTGTCTCTAACTTTGCCTGTAAAAATCCATCCTAAACTCTGGGAATGCTCATGGAACATCTTGTCTCTTGCCAAGTTTCTCCATGTGTGTGACAGCCACAACAGGTCCATTACACCTGAGGATGCTTTCTGTCACTGCAGTAACTGAGCTCGTTCCTTAGGGCTGAGCATCCTGCTCTGACACCAACAGGGAATTGGGATTTTACTGTGGAACAGACACAAAATATTTCCTCCTTTCTCCAATAACAAGAAAGGCCTTAGTAGCAGACAATTTTAACTCAGGGAACCTGTTGGCTAATGTTCTCTTCCAGGGCAATAAACTCTGACCCTGGCAGGATATTTTAATCCTGTTTTTCATCTCGTGAAGGGCAATTCAGTCTTTCAGCAAAATGCTTTCATTCACAGACTACAAAATCAGTAGTAGTCATTCAGGGTAATTATACAGACAACTTTAATGAAAGATTTTCAGACAACCATTTCTACTCCTGCTAGACACAGGACTCTCTTGGAAAAATGAGTACTTTGCAAATTATGCTGGATTTTTTGTTCAAGAGGGAGGATGGTATTAAACACACAGGAAAAATACAGTTACTCTTGTTCTTAGTGGAAGTCTGGTGGTAGGTAAAGTTAGAACATCCTGAGTTTTTCATCATAATAATAATTTTAAAGATGATCTATACATTGACAGTGTATGGATTAGGATGCATTTTTCCAGATGTCTTGCCATCCAGCAAAGAGTTTTTATTGAATACTGAGGTCAGCAGGAGCTGACACCTCCCAGAGGAGAGATTTTGCATCTCTGAGTGGCAATGACTCTTCAATTTCAGTTTTCCAGTTGAACTGGGAGCTGAGGAGTGCCACATGCTTCCTAAATGCTGCAGGTGTGTTCTGAAACTTAAATATTTCTATGTTGCCACATTTTCCCTTCTGGGGGCCACCAGACATGTATCAGCCTAAGAAAGGCATTTCCACACCTAAAAGTCTGAGGTTTTCAGAAATGTAGCAATTGCACTGCTTTACTTCTTACTAGGGAAATATAAGAGATGTGAGGGTGGAGTTTGGGGTTTTTTCAAATTCTTCCAAAAACTGAAAATTTTAATATAGAAACACACACACTTTTTTAAAAAAATAGCACTTCATAAAAGTATTCTGATTCTCCACATTTATCTTGCTTGTCTCCAGGTATTGTTCCCCAATATTTGTATTTTTAATATCATCTTGTGAGGCATTTAGTCATATAGTTCTACTTTCATAATCAATATTTTCTCCTTAAAAGCAATAACTGGCACGATTTAGAGTCCTTGTCTTTTTCTGTAAACTCTGTGTAAAATACTATATAGGAACATGTCAGAAGGTAAGAAAGAAGACCAAAATGCCTGGAAAAAGTAATTTATGATACTACTACACAGTGCATTTATTGGAAAAATATGTAAGGCTTGTACTCATATAATGATTAACCATGCTGACAAATGGATGTGAATATTCATGAGGATGACAACATGGAGAAGTCATTTGAACTTGTTCCTGTTTCTACCTAGATTTTGATATAGGTTACACGTGTAGTTACTGTACAGTGTCAGCAGTGAGATATCAGCTTTATATCAACAACTAGTGAGTTCATGGTGCTATCTACAGACGTAGCTTTAATTGCTTTCAGCACTATACTATCTAAACAAGAAGAAAATAGCTTGAACAATAGAGCTTGGCTGGGGCCTTATTTTACTTAAAGAACAGAAAATTTCTCTTTTTGTTTTTTTCCTGTGTGAAACTGTCTGATCAATGCTAACTGGCTGAGTGGCAGAACTTGTGCAGTAAGAACGGATTTCATCCTTGGAGGAATATGGAAATATTCAAATTATTATCAGGGAGGAGCCATAAGTGATCCTTTAGGATATATGAAATGCTTTGTTTCAATGTTCTGATATCTAACAGATCAAGATTGTTGGAAGAGACTGCCTAGAAAACCATCAGGGCCAGGATTAATATCTCCATCAAACAGGTGGGATCTGGATCAAGCATTAAGCTCAATGCAGTGTCTCACCCTGTCATTACCTGTGACCTTTCTCCTTCAACCCTTTCATAATTTAACTACTAGAACTGTCTGGCTTTCAGAAAATATTAACCAGTTGGAAGACCAGTTCATAAAACTGATTGTCTTTGGTTTTCTTTTTTAAAGCTCAGAAGTAATGTTCTCTCCCCTGCCTGAAATTCCAGTAAGAAATCAACTTTATCAGCTAATTCCTGGCTGAAATGATGGGATGGTTTTTGTGCCACAAAACACAGTGCTATCAGCCTTGGTATTCATATGCCAGCATTTCCAAAACCACACTCAATTTCTTTTCAAGCACTGGTCTGCCTGAGTGCTCCTAGAAGCACAATATTTATGTATCCTGACTACAGCGATATTGACTTAAATATTAAATCTGTGAGCTAAATACTCACTAAGACCAAACACTCTTTTGCTCAAGAAAATTTCCTTTTGAAGACAATCAGCTTCTGTGTGAGCAGGTAAAGACTGACCTTGCTCCTGAGTGGGTTCCTTTACACAACCCAAACTGCAAAAATGTCCAGATTATTCGTGGCTGTGCATTGTATCCAATCCTGTACCCAGACATCCTTGTGTAAATAATCTGAGGGGCTTCTCTTGTTAGTTTATGACCACCAAGTTTTAACAGTCTCCAGCATCATTCCTTGTATCAGCAGGATTCATTATTCAACATCAGTGACAGAGGTTGTTTTGCTTTGTGTCATTTATTTAGTATTCCATGAACAGTCCAGTTTCTGTTTCTCTTGCTTATACAAGCAGGGAGAACAAAGGGATGGCTTGTATTGTCAGGCAAGGAGAATTTGGCTCACGGTAAATATCAGGGTTTGAAGTTAATCCCATCCTTGTTTTAAACCAGAATAAGCCACTGCCTTCAAAGGAATTAGTCCTAAATCATACCACTGTCAGTGCAAAATGAATCCTGCACTATATGTCTCCTCTGCTAGCAAAGTGTCAGGAGAAGCCTAATCCTTCATTATTTGTCTCTGGTATATTCTGTCAGCCAAGGACTGAATAAACTCTTTCCCACAGCACTCTCTGTACTTTTGATGTCAGTTTGACTTCTTTTAGCTCACCACACTGAAGCGTTCACCATGACTAATAGCAGAACAACACCCACAGGTTTCACAAAGGAAAATGTTTGTCCTCGCCTAACTCTCTGAGATAAAGTTTTAATCCAGCAGGTCTGGAATGCTGTAACCTCTCATGGCTTTTGTCTGGTACATTTCCATTTGTTCCCATGTCCTTTCCCTATTTTCTATGCAGGGTTTCCCTAAATAATAGCTTAAAAAACTTGAGATAAAGCAGACTTTAAAGGAAATATCAATTAACACTAGATATCAATAAAATCCCTGTTTAACATTGAGTGACTCATGTCATCTGCTGTGCCTAAGACATGTTCAGTTCAGCCCTGGAGGACAAAGTCTCCTGGGCCCTACTATAAATCCCCAGCCATCCTAAAACTTTTCTTGGAAGTTCATCCAAATCTTCATGGGCTCTCCATTTCCTGAAGTCTCCCAAGGTCTTAGCGCTGGTTCTCAGTGTGGTTAAGAATGCCTGAAATTCTGTGTACACTGAAGTCAGACAACAACTACTTTTAGTATGCCCAAGACTTCTCTGAAGTAAGTGTAAGTCTCATATTTACAGCTCAACAGGGACAGCTAAGAAAATAGGTGTTTGGGGTTTTTTTTTTTGTTTTGGGGTTTTTCAAGGTTTTACTAGGAAAGGACTCTAAAAATGGAATTCTTGAGTTCTGTCTTTTCCTGGTTTCAAATCATTCCATTCAGCAACAAAAGGAGATACTGAGGGGAAAAAATAAAGACAGGAATATAAATTTCTTTTATTGGAGCTTTCTGGTCACCTTTCAAAAAATAATTTTAAGTGGAAGCAGAGCAGCCATGATGAGAAATTTGGAAGGAAAAGATATTTTCCATATTATTTCTGGTCTAGCAAAGCTAAAATCTGATCTGGGGAGTCTAAGTTGATGCTTGCTGTCTCACACATCAATCAGCTGTAAATTCAATGAGAAAACTCCATCACTAGTGACACCCATGCAAAATGGCAACCACTTACAGGTCAAACTTTGGGGAAACCGTAGCCTTGAGATTGGCCTACTCTAAAAAATGCTAACAATAAAGTGTAAAGACATTTGTTTCCATCACTGGTTTGGCCTCTTTTTAAATATTATTATTTTGGGTAAATAGTTTTAAAAAAGAACAGCTGGAAGGGATCATTTGTTTGCCAGCAGGTATCACTGATTAACACACACAAGTAATTATTAGAGCTTCCCATCAGAATACAAGCAGGTTTTGGAAAAGTACACTCGACACTGAGATATCCCTCATGTATATTTCATTAGCAGTATTCTCAGTACTATTTCAGTTAAACTAAATCATTTCTTAATAGGTATTAGTCTCACTCTGACACAGACTAGAGTGGATTTCATAAGGTTGTCTATTTCTTGATAAAGAGTTCAAGAGTAATTTCAGATCATTACATTTTGCTATTACTTTATTTTTTTCCATTGTAATGTCAAAAGGGAAAAATGATTTGCAGAATGTTGCTTCTTTCTTTGTCCTATAGACATAGCTTGGTAATTCAGAGGAAAATACATGCAACCTGGCCTAACATAACTAGGAAGAATAATGAAAAGCTTCACTTGTTGTTAGAGCTCTGTGGAATGCACCAAGGCAGGGTCACCTGCACACAAATTATGACAATTGCCAGTTCCAGTGGGAAAAGCCATGGAGTATGTCCTGCAGGTAACTTCTGGGACGTGAACACAATCAGATGGAAAGGGCAATGATGTATGCCAGAAAAGAGGAACAGCTGTCAGCCCTACAAACATAATTATTGGTCACCCTGTTTTGACGTCTTACTTTGGATAAGAGCCATTATCCAGAGCAATAAAAACAGCTCTGCAGAACAGCACCTCAAAAATACTTAGCAGAAACAGCCACTACATAATTCGCATCTCCTTAAAATAGAGTGAAACTCTTTCCACTGCTGTAAAACAGCTTTGACGTGTTGTTTGTTTTTTTTTTCCTCCAATACTCCTAATTTTTTGCACCATCTAATAAGGGATCTACTAGGATATCTTCTGCTTTGGCTATCTGACATTGACTTAGGTAAAGCTATTGTAATAATTTGAAGAAAATTTCCAGAAGTGACTTTGACTTTAGGCATCCTACTTTTAGGTTGTTCAAGTTCATCCTAAACTCAGTGATGCTCTCAGACTTTTCCAGGCCAAGTATCAGCTGTAATTTTTTGTCAGTGAGATGGTGTTTAATGCTTGGTCCTCAAATACTGGTACAATTCTACTGGGAGACAGATATTTACATCTCAGATATCTTTGCATGCAATGCAAGGGGAAAATTTAATCCTTTGTAAAGGCTGCTTCAAAAAAACACAGAGGCATTATTTTTAATTCTCACTATCCAGAAAGTCATGGGTATACTTCCCCATTTCAGATTAATTTCTTGTAAATATTTGCTTAGATGTTGTAACTTTCAGTTGGAGTAATTTATTTCTCAAGCAGCTTTAAATGGAATGTGGCTCCTTTTTGAACATAGTTACTTTGATATTTGTTTTGAACAGTAAATATGCAGTTTGTAAGGATGGACAGCTTCTGCATAGAATCATAGAATATCCTGAGTTGGAAGGAATCCTCAAGGACCATTGAAGTTCAGCTCCTCGCCCTGAACAGGACAACTCCAGCAATCACCATGTGCCTGAGAACATTGTCCAAATTCTCATTCAGCTCTGTCAGGCTTGAGGCTGTGACCACTTCTCTGGAGAGCCTGTCCCAAGCCCCAAAAACCCTCTGGGTGAAGAACCTTTTCCTAATATCCAACCTGAACACCCCCCGACACAACTTCAAGCCATTCCCTTGAGTGTTGCCACTGGTCAGGAGAGCGATGAGATCAGTGCCTGATACCCCACCTCCTCTCATGAGGAAACTGCAGACTGTGATGACATCTCCCCTCAGTCTCCCTGTGCAACTTCAGCTGCTTCTCATATGTCTTCCTCCCTGGGTCCTTCACCATCTTCCTAACCTCCCTTTGAACATTTTCTAACAGCTTTATATCTTTCTAATATCTCTGGTGCCCAAAACACAGGACTTGAGGTGAGGCTGCCCCAGTGCAGAGCAGAGCGGGACAATCCCTTCCCTTGCCAGCTGGCAATGCTGTGCCTGATGTCCCTCAGGACACTCTTGGCTGCCAGGGCACCTCTGACTCATGTTCAGCTTGCCATCAGCCAGGACCCCCAGGTCCCTTTCCACAGCCCTGTCCCAAGTGCAGAATCCAGTACTTGTTTTTGTGAAGCTTCACACAGTTGATGATTGCCCAGATGTTTAATATGTTGATCTGAAGGGTCTCTCTGTCTTTGAGAGATCAACAGCTCCCCCCAGTTTATTTTCATTGGTAACATAAAAGTATAGGGAAAATTTCAGAGTCAGACAGAGCTTCATGAGTCTGAAATATGGAAGTGCAGGGAGAGAAACAGCTGCTTTGCACTCCCTCTGAGCAATGAACTGGGAAATACTATCTCTTTGTTTCCTAATTTTCCCTGACTGCCACAGGCTGCTTCCAGTGTTCTCAACTGCACAGGATGTTGTGCTGTGCCTTGTTTTTTGCTGGTTTTTTTTTTTTGTTTGTTTGTTGTTGCAGGATATACTCCTGGTTAGACAGCACAGGTAATTTAAAGTATTTCTGTAGTACATGTGCTGTGGTTTCAAGGTCACATATATTTGGAGAAGAGATTCCCGTCTGAGGAATGTTTTTTGTGTTAACTTATAAATAAACCAGACAAGATGATGTTTTTTGGCAATGAAATAATTATGTCTGGAAGAATTGTCTTTAGATTTCTCCTTGTAATTGCCCTGCAATACAGCTGTCTCAAAGCAGAGGAAAAAGGTACCTAACTAACACAGAGAAAACACTGAATGGAGAAGGTTATTCATGTCAAAAAGATAAGATTGTTTTTTCTAAATGGGAACATCTTAGATATCTGGAGGTGACAGCATTCTGTATACAAAATTGGTGACAAAAGGGCACTGTGCTGCTCAGTGAACTGGAGATGTGATCACCAGATTTCATTGCATAGTTCAGGATCAGTTCCTAGGTAAGTGTCAGAGAGTTCAGCTAAATACCTTATAGCCATGGAAAAGAGTTTCTAAAAAGTGAAAGTCATTTTCCCATCTTTGTTCATTCCCCTGTATGCATGGGCTATGACCCTGCCATTGACATTGTCCCAGTCGTGTTTAGTCACTTTAACATCTATAAAAAGAAAAGTACCAAAAAAAGATCCAAAGTCCCAGAATAGACTTATTTTATTATTAAAATTATTCCTGAACTCTAGACAAACTCAAGGGGACTAGGAGGAGATACGTTGAAACTTTGGGGCTGCTCAATGGCACTAGCAGGATTACGTGTTTGCTTGACTGCCTCTGCATCCCTCAGTTGTCAGTCCTCATGTGTCTGAAATGATATATGATATAATTATGATGTTTTATGTTTGATATTATTTTCTTGGAAGATCTCTTGTACCACACCCTGTTGCAAAAGTTTTGCCATAATTGGTAGCTGACTTACCAAATTTGTGCGGCTTTAGCTATCTATAAGCAACTTAATCAGACAATCAATTTTGCTACATTTCTAATGAATTCAATGGAAGGAAAACCAAAAAAAGGATACAGGTATTTTTTCTAATACCAAATCACACTCCTGAATATTAAAGATACATATTTTCAAATACTGTCTTGAACTGGAACAATTTATTGCATGCAAACTTGTCATTGTTCAGAGGGAAAACAGTTTTTGTTTTCTAAATCACTAACAGGACAGAAATTCATGTTAGAATATTCTGCAACAGGGTGGAGAAAACTGTCTGAAACCAGTTGTTTTCATTGAAGATTATATAATAATTTCTTGTGGTACACCCTATGATTTGATAGGGCCAACCTGCTTGCAGGCTGCACATTTTATGCACCTTAAAGGCCAGACTCTTCCTAAGCACACAGTGAAGTCCAGTAATGACAGCTCTGGTAAGAGCAAGATCAGGCATCTTAAAAGCTCTCAGCTCTCCTAGAGGCATAAAGAAGATCAGAGTTTTTGAAGAATCAGCCAATGTTCCCATGGGAGCTGTGCACAGCTGAACCACAAAAGTCAATGCTAAACTTGAAATCAGATGGTGACACTGGTACAAATGGCTTCTTTCACATGTAACAAATCAAGGGTGGGCGGGGTAAAGCTGTTCTTAGCCATCATAGTCTGTGCTTGGCTAACTTTACCATAAATAATCATAATGCTATTCTCCATCCCTCTCTTCCCAGGGGTGTGGTATATTTCTGTCTTTCAGTAAAGTACGTGTATATAGATCAGATTAAAGAGTAGCACTCGCTCCAGCTGTGAGTAGGAGTTACACATCTGTTGTACTTATGCATTGGAAAGTAGAGAGGATCAGGGACAGCTGAGTTTTCTGGAAAGTCGAGGAAGCAGTTTGGGCACCTTTGTGTGCCAGATTGGTTTCCAATAAAAGTTACTGAAGAAGCACCCACAAACTAAAACAAACAAAACTGCCTCTTGACACAGCCGGGGGAATTTAGCAGTTAGACCCAGGAGAAGTCAGAATGAGTGAACCTTAGGAATAAAAA
Source organism: Euphonia xanthogaster (assembly GCA_034509185.1). NCBI lineage: Eukaryota > Metazoa > Chordata > Aves > Passeriformes > Fringillidae > Euphonia > Euphonia xanthogaster. The sequence goes on along the minus strand of JAYDZK010000113.1, from coordinate 143,134,806 downwards.
CACTCTTTACAAGGTGATTTAACCATAAGCCAGCAATGATTTCCATTTAATGAGTTGGCAGCAGTGCCAGCTATGAGTGTTCACATGCTTCCTCTTCCTGTGGAGGCTGTGCTGTGAACTTAATCAGACGATTGCTCTAGATACGGCCAGCACCAAATGTTTGTTTTTTAAGCTGGCTACATTCCCTGATATAGTTCACAGTATGGTCCCACAAATAATTGATCTGGCACAGCAAAGGGGAAGCTGTACTGAGGGATCAAGGTGGGCATAAGGCAGTACAGAGAAACAGGTACTTACTAGTTTCTCTGCCAAGAGCTTTGATTCATAAAATCATACTCTCAGTGGGAGAGAGAGGCTTGCTGCAGCCCAGCAGTGAGAGAGCTGTAGAGTCTGTGATGCCAGATGTTCCTATTTTAGAGAAAGTAGAGAATTTTGGTCTTCTTGTGCAACTCTCAGTCCATTTCTGGTGATGAGTTCTTATAAAAGCATTTATTTTCCCTCAAATAACCCAAGAAAGACAGTGATCAAGAAGGGAGAGAGCATTTTCTGAGACATTTTAATTACAAAAAAACAACCTTGTGGTGAACTTCTATTTTTAGTTAAAAACTAATGAAGAATCAAAATGCTTCTCCAAACTTAATTATCCAATAATAATTACCATAGCAACCAGTTCTTTATGTGGAACATGCTGAAAACACTCTTTAAGAAGCACAAGTTTACTTTCCCTGGTTTTCCAAAATAGACAAGAAATACTCTAGTCTGTTTCTAAAGCCCTGAGAATGTCTCGAGCTGGGATTACATTGAAAACCACTTCTTTACTTCTTACAAGTGTTTGGGTGACATCAGCCCCAACACTGCTCTGTTTCTACGTGGCAGGAAGAAAAATTGCCTGCTGAAGAGGTTAATAATAGGTTTATTTCTGCAAAACATTCTAAAGTGCATTTCTGCACTTGAGGTAGTAACACACAAGCTTACTGTCTTTCTGCATTTCAGAGTAATTTCACTTTCTCTCCTCTGCCTCCACTGTGCTTTCCACGTGGATATATGCTGCTGTTGTCTCAACTTCACGATGAAGTTACATCAGTTACAATCTTTGAGGGCCATCTATCAATCAACATATTTCCAATCCACTTGGTTTGTTGAATGTTCATAAATATTCATTTTTCCTCAGGTTATGTATTCTTTGGAAGTGCTGAACTCAGTCAATCACTATACACTCCATAAATATCTGTTAATGGCTGGCCTTATGGCTCTTAATTAACTGCATAGTTCATAAAGGGAAATCATGGTAAACCTAAAACACAGTTCAGTTATGATTTTTGAAGTCTTGAAACTGCTGACATTTTCCAAACCTGCTTTAACTTGCTTCCAGTTATTCATAAGCTCTCAGGATTCTGTGTAAACTCCTAAGGAAGGCCAACTCAATTAGGTGCTCTTAAATAGCAGAAATGCCTAAAAATTGCTGTTGTGCTTATCCCAGTATCTCACCTGTACCCTTCTGAACTTCCTGCTCCCTGACCTAGATTCAGGTCTGCCTTGAAAACTGTCTGTAGCTGATTACCTACCACTTCACAACAGACACAGGAGTTACTTTACCATCTTTTCCATGAATTTTCCCTCTCCTGTTCTCTTGCATTACTATATTGTACCTGCTTTGATTATCACTTTTTCCTGATGAGCTATGTCTAGTGCCTTTTAGCTGTTTCTTTGAAACCTGGTGTTTCCCAAATCAACTCAAAATGTTTCCTTGGTTTCAGCTGTCTTGGCAAAGCCTTTTTTACATGAGGGGCAGATAAAAATGATGTTATTTCAATCAATGTGTTCTGTCAAATTTAAACTAAGCTTACTTGTCTGACTTGCATCCTCTCATATCTTTTGGTTTTTGCTAGTTTTCATAATGATTTTACAAAGGGTTTTCAGGTGCCTCTATGGAGGACACTTCATATAAGTGACCATTTATTTGACAAGTGATTTCTATGTGAACTAAGCTCTTAATCACCTCCTACGAGAAATGAAGAGCAGAGTTTTGGAGTAAGAATTTTAATGGCTGCTTCTTCTCGGGCACCTCACTTCCAAAGGGACATTGATGTGCTGGAGTATGTCCAAAGGAGGGCAATGAAACTGGTGAAGGGTCTGGAAAATGTGTCCTGTGGCTGAGAGAACAGGGCTTGTTTCATGTGGAGAAGAGGACACTCAGGGGGACCTCATTGACATCTACAACTACATGAGAGGAGGTTTTAGTGAGGTGGGTGTCAGTTTTTTCTGCCATGTCTCAAGTGAAAGGACAAAAGAAAATGGTCTTAAATTGTGCCAGGATTAGATATTAGAAACTAAACTCTTTCTGAGGGTGTAGTCAGGCATTGGAATAAGTTGACCAGGGAGGCAGTGGAGTCTGGAATGAAGCAAGAGGCATGTAGATGTGGAACCTTGGATGTTATTTAAGGGTGATAATGGTGCTGCTGCGTTGGTGTTCGGAATGGCTTACCTTGAAGATCTCTTCCAACCTTAATGACTCTGTGATTCTGTGATTCTACTGCCTCAGTGATCAAGTAACTTCCTTTAGCTCTGCTTATCCTATTATGTGATTATGTGTAACTGCAGGTTCAGCAGGGACAATTACGATCCTGTCACAGAGATATTCCCAAGGAGTGTAGTGAAGGGTACCTTCTTGGCATTTTTTAAATATTCAAGAAGCAGACCTCCTCAGAGACCTATTTAAAATCAAAATACATCACTCATGGCTTTTTAAGATCACTTGCTGTGCTGCTACTCTTCATTATTTAAGTGCTGTGCAAGGTACAAATAAACTTATAAATGTTGTGAAAGTATTTTCTTTTTTCACATTATGCCTCACCTTCCCTACTGTGTGAGCATTGATTATTTTCAGGTCAGTCAAACAAGAAACTCTGTACATCTTCAAAAGCAGAGTCTGTCCTGGCTTGTAGCCTTGATTGGTTGTAGAAAATCCGCCAAGACATCTGAAATTGGCCCCAGGAAGCTCTAGAAAAAAGGAGCAGCAATGAAAGACTTAAGCCTTATATGTCTTTTTTGTTCTTTTATTAACAAGAGTTCCAGATTAGTATGCTTTGCAAGTCATAGTGCTTTACTCCTTGAAGTGATCTCAATCAGACTACCATGGGTCAGGAAAGCTGATTCTGCCCCTGCATAAGGTGTTGTTTTACCTGTAACATGTTTTCCATTATTCCCTTCATCAAAATCAAATTATATACCCATGAAATCTAATTGAAAGCCAAATTCTAGTGCATTTGCTCTAAGGAGATCTGCTGAAGTGAGTGGAACAAGTCCTGAGCATTAGGAGAGATGGGTGACTGAACTGGGCTCATGAGGAAATTGCAGATGAATTTGCAAGTAAAGGAGGGCACCTTGTCACTGCTTTCACTGTTGAAATGCACTTTTCAAATGTTCTGGGGGGGTTTTATTTTTTTTCACCCTCTACTCTAACCTTCCTAGTATATATGAAAATAGACTTCAGGTCAAAGTTAAAAGTCAGTCAAAAAGGTTTGAAAAGTTGTCTCCTCAAACCTCTCACAGCTGATTTCAGTTGTCCTGCTGAATAATTCAGTTCTGAACTAGTTCTGATGGAGAGTCTCAATCTCATGTCAGCTCATCATACACCTCTCAGTAGCTTGCACCAGAATGAGTTATTTCATAGATAACTTATTGCCATCTCTGATTTATCTTAGAGCAAAGGCAGACAGTGTCTGAGGGAAGCTGGCTGGTCCAGGGCAACATGTCTCCAGTAAAACAGGATATGGTAGATAACAGGAAAAAGGCAGAAAGTGCAAAGAGAGAATAGTGATCAATGCAGAGTGACTAAAGAGCCTCAAATTCCTCCTTTTTAAAAAGTAAAAGTAAGGGGTTATGTTTTAAGTCAGTAAAATCAGGAACGGTGACAAGCTAATTAATTGGAAATGGTTACTCACTGTTTATAAACATGATGCAGCACTCAAAGAAATGATAAAACTGTGAATTAAAGGAAACAAAAGCAAGCATTTTTATCACAAAGGACCTAATTAAATTGTAAAAATCTTTATTATTGAGTGACATAGGAGCCAAATGTACTATTAACTTGATAAAGGCATCAGGAATAGTTGTGCAGGTGCACTGAGTATCCCACCTCCAGCTTAGAGGATCTGGGAAGACAGGGAGATGCAAGGATCATGCTAATCATGCCCTACTTCTCACAAGCCTTGTCTAGACATCTACTTCTGGAAAAGGTTAAACAAAACTTCATCTGGAGCCAGGATATGCATTATTACTTAATCATGGCACATAAATTGCAAATTAATTCCCTGTACTATAGTAGAACAATACTCCAGATTCAGAAATATGAGAATACATAAAGCTGAAGTTTCTGCCAGATGCTTTTGGTCTGATATCAGATCTCACTTTCAAACCCAGATCTCTGTGGGGAGTGAGACCTGCAGATCTGAGTCAAAGCTTCACAATGAGATCAGGGAGTCCTCTAATAGGACAAACAACACTTGGATTTTAGGAAAACTGATTATTAGAGGATAGTAAGAAAATACAATGTCTATCCCAAAATGTTCTGCAATCACAGCTTGCTGGAGCATTCAAGACTGTTTTGACAAAACATCACGTTTTCCACTGGCAGAGAGAGTATCCTGAATGATGAACACTTGATGTGCTTTGCTGTGGTGGTTCTGGTGTTATGATCCTGTATGTATCACCCATAGCTATCAAAGCCCTTGAAATCTCAACTAATAACAAGGATAAGATATTGGATGAAGGTACTGAGGCTGCAGAAATTTCTCCTGTCTCTAGTGCAGTCAAATGTTGCCAATTTCTTGCTCACTTTCCCAACCAATCCTCACTTCAATGGTGGGGATGTGCCCTGCCTTACAAACATGAGAGGTCAATGACAGATAAATAATCCACTGAAATTTACACTGCCCAAGGATCCACTCCCATTTGGCTCTCTTGAGTTCGCATGGAAAAGGAAGAAGCTGTGACGCAGCTTCTACAAGGAAAACCAGTTTTAGCTCTTGCGTAGACTTCAGCAAAGAAAAGAGTCTGTGTACACAGGCACTGGCTGTGCAAGAATTTGCTTATCCTTTCAGCTTCCCCTGTTGAATGCTTCAGAATTCAGATTGTGTAAATTAGTGTTTTGGTATCAGCTGAAAATGAATGTATTTGATTTGGTTGATAATAATACAATAACTATTGTCACTGATATTAATAATACAATAACTATTATCACTGATAATAATTCATAGCTAACTGATATTCTTTGTTTTCCTTAATATGGCTTGCTTCCTAAACTAAAGCCATGGAACAAATCACAAAGTTTCTCTTGCAGAAGAGGCAGTGGAAAAACAAATTGTTAATTACATTTGTAATCATTCCTGGCTAGAGCTCTGTGAGTCAATTTTTGGAAACATAATTTGTGGTTCAACCAGAGTTTAATGCCCCCAAATACTGCATATCTCATCCTCAAGGCAGAGACAATTTACAAAGTTGATGTCCCTACTTAAGATCCAAGACATTCTTTTATGCAAATTTTCCTAACTGTTATTTTTGCAGCCTACAAAGCTTTCTTCATCTCTCTTTCATTTTTTTGAACAGATATTTTTGCTTCTCCTGTCTAACCAAATCCTGTTTGTTGTTCATTGCAGATTGCAGCTCAGGCAGTGTTATTTATGTGTATGAACACTGCAGGAATCTTCATTAGCTACCTGTCAGACAGAGCGCAGCGCCAAGCCTTCCTGGAGACCCGGAGATGCGTGGAGGCCAGGCTGAGACTAGAGACAGAAAACCAACGACAGGTATGGTCACCAGGAAAAACATTCCTGGTTTTCTATTAACTGGTGTTGACAGTTGGACAAGACCAGGCTTTTGTAGCCTTATTGGCTCCAGTGTGATAGCACCTGATCTGTGCAGGTTAAGTGAGTTTTATGCTGTTTCTGTGCTGGTGTGTATTGAGTTGATGTGGTATCTAAAAGATTTCCCCTAGGAAACAGGATGAATAGAGTGGCTGCTCATCATCCTTTCCCACAGAAGAGGCCATCAAATGAAGCAGCACCTGGCAGGAGTTTAAAAATGCTTCTTTACACAAGAGGGGTTAAGCTGGGGAACTTCACGTTTCAGAGCGTTGCAGATATTAAAAATTGCATTTCTCAAGTGAAAGATACTCCAGAACCATCTGGCTGCAATCCTGTGCCATGTGCTCTGGGATGGCTCTTCCTGAGCAGGGAGGCTGGACCAGATGACACCCTGTGGTCCCTTTCAATCTGACTGCTTCTGTGAGTCTTTCAAAACTCAGCAAGTTCATGGAAGTGAAGTCTGTCTAGGTAGAGAAAATACTAAAGCATCCCTTCAGGCTCATAGATGGATTTTTGCAGCTGCAGCAAAGTATTGCTGTTCTGTTTCTCTGTCCCTAAACTCTTGAAAAATCAACCTTTGGCCACTGTGTGCAATAGCATACTAGGTTAGGTGCACTTTTGATCTGAACAGGTATGGTTGATCTCAGGTAACCATCTTTTGTAATCCAAAATAAGTATTGAATTAAAAGAAGTTTGCTGCTCACTATTGTGCACCAAGGGAGCAGCACCCATATCACATGTTACATTGCTGTGTCATTCTAAGATGAATTTAGCCTTTCATTTTGCCCTGCTGTATAAATATGTATATGGCTTCTCAAATTTATTTCATTTGCCCCCTGAAAGTCAAGCTCTTGTACAGAGCTCTAGGAAGATGGCCTATTCTGGACTTTACTGACTAGTGACTCAGTGCACATGACTAGTCACTGTGACTAGTGCTGAGTAATGCCAGGTAACTCTGCTAGAACATCTCTGCAGCCATTGCTGACTGAAAAGACTTTGAGGGATACTATCTAGGATGCTCTGTTCTTTTTTTAACTGCAGGATCATATTTTCATGCCTTTTGAGGATTTTGGGGTATTTGTGGTTTTTTCCTTTTCCTTCTTGCCTTATTTTTCATAAACCATGATTTTGCAAGCTTTACTTTGACCATAGTTTTCTAGAGTTCACTGTAAAAAACTTTATATCACTAACAAAATGTTTCCTTGATCCATATTATTTGGAGGCTTTCCCATTAGAATTATTTTATCTTCTCATGTAAAATGAAGGTAGTACAAAGAAAAATATTTTGAGAAATCCATTTCTGCTGAACTTGTATTATCTATTAGGAAAATGAAAACAGATCGTTTCCATTTGGGTGGGCAGATTTTTTTTAGGGGGAAGCAGTGGTTTGGTCAGAAATATTTGTTTCTATTAAGTCAGGTTGAACTGTGAATTTTGTCTTGGCCCTGTGCTTTGCAAGGTTTCAGGGCTGTGTTGTTCCCTGAGGGCAGAACTTCCTGGAGTGTTAGCTCACTGCAGCTGAGATTCACCTATAACCAAACAAAACACAGGCATCATATGACTGGAAATGCATAAGGGGAAATGTCCTTGGGCCAAGAAAAACACCCACAGGAGAAAAATACAAATAAAAGGACACCAAATGAAAGATCTCTTCTGAAACCTAACTTATAATAAACTAGCTCAACTTTTTGAAATGTTATTTTATTATATTAAAAAATTGAAATATTTCTGATTATTTTATTTGAACTTTGTAATTTTGTTATTGTGGACACCACTATATATGAAAATATTTAATAAACATTTCAGCTTTTCATTTGTATTTGTAACAGCAACATTAAACAAATATTCCAATACTGGAACATCTTGAGGAATTGACAGACTGTTTCCCTCAGCATTCTATTTTTTCCATTTGTTTTTAGGGTAGCATCTCATTTAAGCAATTTTTCAACCTGTCTGCTTTAAGAAGACTGACAAGGTCACATTTTAGGTGACCACTTTTTTTAGCAGCTTGTTCATGCTCACTTAATGAGTATACAGGCAGTTCAGTGACTGCTAGCATTTTTCTATCTTGAGGAAAAATATTGGATTATAAATTATATCTGTACTTCAGATTAATGTAAAAAAAACTTATTTCCTGTTAGTGCACATCAAATTTTAAAAATTAAGGATTAATGTTTGCTAAATTGTTTCCATTATTTTAATTTCCTATGAAGGGGAAAAAAAAAGGTGGAAAAAGAGTGTGCAGGATGATAGTTGTGATGTGGCTTCTAAAAATTTCTAGAAATATTTCTGATGAACAAAAATTTGCAGGGAAAATAGAGGAATAATTATCTGTGCAATTCTTCCTGACAATAATTCCAGGAATTCCAATTTATTATGGTTCATTTTATTTTCCCGTCACTTGCCATAAACTGTTTAAACAAAAAGGCTACTTACAGCAAGGGCAAGGTTTTTGCTGCTTTCAGTGGTGGTACTGCTACTTTTTATAGTAGTGGATGACTTAATTTAAATCTCTTCAGGCTTTCATCCTCACACATCTTCTGCTTCTTCAATTGAAAGTAATAGAAAATTAAAATTTATTGACATGTCATATGTATGGCATGTCATGTGAAGTGTGACAGCTCGCCAGAAAGATCCTGTAAGGTCTGTTTATTCATTTTCTTTATTTAAATCAGAAGACCAGTAAAATTAAACTAAGAACAAAACAACATAAGTTTTAAACAACAACAAGGAGTGGTATGGTTGTCCATAAATAATTACAGAACGAGGCTCCAATTTTATGTAATCATGGAAGTTATATAAATGATTCAGATATACTTCTATTCATTATTGTGTATTGTTAAAACCAAGAAATTAAGTTTCTGCTCTCCCAAAATGACCCTTCCAATTTCTCAATATCCCTTGGATTCATAATCTCTAATCTTCTGTCATTCTAATAATGATAAATGCTACTGCTCTCATTATGCAATATTGTGCAGTGCCTAAAAGAGCCAGTCATGGAAAGTCACCCAACTGTGAAACAAATATTTTATAATCTGTGTTTTAGAGAAAAGCAAGAGGTGCCATTAGAAATGTGGAGGTGAACAAGGAAACAATATAGCGACAAGAAGGGATCTCTCATTGTCAGAGGTTTTTAAGGATCCTCTAATGAGTATATGTAGATTTTCTGGAATACAAATATAAACTTTCTACTGTGTCAGCTTCTGCTGCTGGTGAAAAGCAAGAGATTTTTCTGTATTTCCAGATACATTTCATGTATATGAGCTGATTTTTTTTCAGTGAAAGCAGCTTCATTTATTCACTTGCAACCATTGCATAAGGAGTGATGAAAACAGGAGGTGAAATCACCAAAATCCCACTAAGGATGAATAAACATTTTTGTTGTTCTTCATGTTACTCTAACCTGAAATTTGGATGTCATGTATTTTCCAGATGCCATTATCTTCCAGCAGTGTCTCCCTTTGTGGGTTTTCAGGGTTCAAGAGTTCCTTGAGCTATTTTGTTTTTGCTGTGAAGTTTTCCAGTTTGGCAAAGCCATTGTGCAGTTCAGAAATGTCTGGGCCTATGGTCTCTGTAAATCTGAACTAGCTCCATAGGCTCATTTTCCACTGAAAATATCTTCAGGTGCAAGTTCAGCTTTTGCACCAACTGCAGTTCATTCAGTGACTGTACAGGCAGGAGGAGAACGCAGTGCAGACCTGGATGATCCAGGGCAACCTGACTCCACTTTTGAAGTGACTCAGTTTACAGTGTCTGTTTCCAAAAGTCAACATACAATGAAGCTCCTACATCTTTTTTCATTCTTCCTCCCCCATCCCCATTTACTCTCAACAAGACTTGTAGACAGAATTTTCTGAAGTGTTTCAGAATGTCAAGACTTTCAGTTGTATTTTCAGATCATCAAGGATCTGATTTCCTATTGTTACCCTTTTGTTTTTAAACACCTGGGGTAGTTAGAAGTACATATCAACATTTTCAATTGCAATGAATTTCCTAACTCTAATTGCTCTATTATGAAAATGAGCAGCAGTGTGGCTACAAAGGAGAATTACTCCAGCAGTCATTGCTAATGATGTTTATGCTCTTACCTGTATGGCATTGTCTGTGTGACACCATTTGGAAATCTCAGCACCCTGTAAAACTGGGGGAACATCTGTGTCTAATTATTTCCTAATTTTCATTAAAAATTTAAAATTTTTGTGAAAATCTGAAACATTTCAGAGCTTGACATAGTTAAAGGAGTTGATGAGTACCAGAAACACTTTATCATCAAAAGATGAAAGTATCGGAGAAGCAAGCTGCAGGAGGCAGCACAGACAAATGTGTTGTAAAAACAGCCTCTGATTAGCAGTTATTGATAAAATAATGAATTTAAATATTTTCTAATGAATTATGGTTAGTGGCATGTTCTTAAGAGATGTATTTATATCAAGCAGCCAAATATGGCCAACAAAACATCCTCTGATTTTGTTTTCAAAACATTGCAATCATGAATAAAAACAAACATGATGCTCTCAGTTTTCATAAATCCATTTTATTCCAACAATAGCATAACTTGCTACCACCTGTTTGAAATTTTGATTTAATACTTTCATTTGATATTAAAAATGTTGACAACCAGTGCTACACTTTGTGTTATAAAGACTTCAAAGACACTGTCTGTGTTAAGCTTGATTTTGTTGCAAGTACACAGCAGGTAATTCTGCTTTCACATTATCTGACCAATGAAAATAGATAGTCTAACTTAATTAGCTACTGAAAACCCTTCAAAACCAATGAGTATGTAATTTCCCTCACTGTGAAAATGCTGTGATATTTCCTTAATGAAGAGCAGAAACCTGCACTAAATTTCTTTTTCATTTCTATTTCTCAGGATACAGAATCCCTAAGTTTTAAATGAATGACCTATAAAATCCAGACACATGCTGAAATGATGGCTTTATGTAGAATTGCTTTCAATATATACCAGGTGTCCTGACCTGCTCTTTCTTCAGTCTTGAAATTTGCATAACATTTTAAACACTGAAATACTACAATTTAATTATAGAGATCTCTCAGATACCTTTGTCATGCCACCTTTTCCTGCACCCCACATACATATGTCAAGTTATACATATCTGAAAACAATCATTGTGTAGTGAAGTCAGGATTATTGTGCAATAAAAATTGCGCAGGAATATTTGACTAACTGAAGCTGCAAATGAAGCCTTAAAAGGACTGTACAAGGAAAATCACAAAAGTTAATTAGCTAAAGTTATTATAGCTACAAGACTATGAAAATCAGTCCAGCCCTTACCCCTTCTCTTGTAATAAGATCACAACATTGCAGGACAGCAATTCACAGAAAAGGCATTTAGTTATAATTAGAAACTTCTCTGGTGTCATGGCCACACATCGACTCCCTGTCCAAGACTGCTCTAGACCAAAGGCTCTAATGAAGCCTGGACAACGCAATAGGAGAACAGGGATAGGAGGCTGCTTTCAAGCTAAGCAAAGCTGTTAAACTGTATCTTACTAACCTGAGTAACCTGGGATCTGAACTAATGTTCAGAAATCCCAATATATATCTATAGAAATAATTCCAATATATATCCAGATGGGGCTTGTCCGGGCTCGTCTAGCCTCTGCTGCTTGACTGAAAGGCGGCAGCTGCGGTGTTTTCACCTCAGAGACACCTCTGGCTGGTGGATGCTGCAGCTGGCCCTAGAGACACGCCCAGACACGCAAAGCTCCGGTTTATCTCTGCTGCAGATGCTTTGAGGCGAGCTGAAGAAAAGGAGTGGATTCTGCCAGAGTTTCGATCCAGAGTTTATTCCGATGGCAGGCTTCTGAATCTCATAGCAGCTTCTAACAGAATCCCCAACCGCGTGGTTGTTGGCTCTTTTAAGCCCCAGGAGAGGGGGAGGGAAGGAGTTGGGATCCCACCAACCAGGTGCAGTGTGGGCAGGTCTCAGGTGCAAGGGACACCTGGGTGGGCCAATGGCCCCCAGGGATGCAGGGCATCTTTTGAACTCTGCCCATCACTTCACTCGATGCCCCTCTGGAATGCCAGGATTGACAGCCAGCACCCAGCAGGGGTCAGGGCAGGGAGAGGGGGGATTGACACCTGGGAACGGACAGGGATACCTGAGACAAACTATGACATCACACTGCTACATATGTCCTCTCTGAAACATTTTGTTTTCGTTACTTCTAGTAGATTTAGAGCACCTAATATCATTTTATATAGAAGTTGCTTGAGATCAGAGGGGAAAACGGTCCATATCTGTTTGACTTCTACACTCATCCTCTGGAGAGGTGCTCCTTCTTGTTCTCAATGTAGCAGGTTATGCATCATTCATGAAGAGAAAACTCCTTACCTCTTGCACAGTGCTCACCAGCAGGGCTGCTCAGCTCTTGCTGTGGCAAACTATTGGGAGGGAGTGAACTCAAATCAGAAACAAATCCTCCAGGTTCTAAGTCTTGACAAGCCAAATGGAGAAAATTATTCTAATTTTAGCGCTGCATTTGTGTAGTTCCAGTGCAGATGCCTAGTTCTAGAAGTTACTAAAGGCACAACACATTAGTCTTTTTAGTTGTATTCTTTAAATCCTTCTCCAAGACAGTCCTCAGCAAGCAGGCCTCTTTCTATGCAGAAATAATTTCAAATTCCACAGAGAGAAGGCCCTCTTATGGAAATAAAGGCCCTTCTTATTATCTTCCTTAATTCTTAAGGAAATGTTCTTGGGCATCTGACACACTGGCAGAGGAAATGGAGCTGAAGGCTGGAGGCAGGAGGGTAGGTGGGGAGCAAGCACTGCCTGCTTCCAGTCTTGCAAGGAGTATTCAGGCCAGAAGGTCCAGGCTGTTATCAAACCTGATCCACTGGGCTTCTAGGGATGCTTCCCTTCAAGGTGGGACAAAGATGGGTGTCTGCAAGTTTTAATTATGGATTGAGTCAGATCAGTGGGGAGAAAGAAGAAAAACTTTTCTACATTAAATGGTGTAATGAGAAGAGTCCCCTAAGAGAGTACCCTACAGACAATTCCTCCCTGCAAGTCCTGCCACTGGCTTACTGACCACCTACATTCCAGGTAATCTCTTTCTCATGGGGGATTCCACAAACCAAATTAAAGCTTATTTTGAGTCAAAATAATTTGTATAACGTTTCATTTGATTTGCATAAAGGATTAGAGCTCACCACCTGAAAGGACCATTTGTCCAGGTGAGAAGAGGATCGTTTTGTTTTCTAGGTATGATCATACATTCTGTCTTTCTAGTATGGGTATCAGGGCTAGAAAATGAGAAGACAGCCCTTAGTCTTCAGAACAATCTGCTGTTGGCATATTTACTCTCTTCTGCCTGAGATCTTTGGAAAAACTGTAATCCTGCCTTAATCTCTTTTTCCATTAAAAAACCTGTTCTGTTTGACCATTTGTTTCCTTCTACCTCTACTTCCAGAGGATTTTTTTTCACACTTTCCCCTGCAACCATCTCTGTTTCCCATGGCTTTAAGAAGCTCTCCACAGATTGATGAACTCTAGTTTGTTTTTTGGCTTTTATTTTTTTAATTTTTTAAAGCAGCTTACATGTTATGTAGGTTTTATCAAGCTCTCACAAAGCTAGAATTTAATCAACTCTCAGTACTTTGCAACCTCTAAAACAAAAGCAGATTGGACTGGGATTGGAAAGGACACTTTAAGAGGGTTAAGCACCATGAAGACTTGTGTGTGTATATATATATATATATATACATATGTGTGTGCATATATGTATATATATGTGTGTGTGTATATATTTGTGTATATATGGTGGTGGTAAGACTATTAAAATCTCTGTGAATTGGTATGAGGATAAAGTTCATATTTAGTTTAAAAAATAAAAGAATAATCTTAATTTTGGAGAGAACATGGTCTTTATAAAAATAGCTTAATGTGCTTAATATTTTAAAAATTTGATCACAATAACTGAGACTTTATTTTTAAAGGGAAAACAATACACTCACAATTTAAAAAAAAAATATGTAAACCTCTGGTTAAATATTACATTTTAGGCTTTTTTTTCCTCTTGATAAAAACCAATTTGTTAACTGTGAGATTCTAAGTAAAGCTTCACATTTGTCCAGACTTTCTTTCATCTTAGTACTTTTCTCTAAAGAACCATTTTTTCTTCATGTTGTTCCATCAGCACTTAGATGATCAAACTCTAAGTATAACATACTGGTTAATCCCAGAAATAAATGAATGTGAAATGTTTATATTGTTCTTCACAATCCATTTCCATATTCTAATTTAGTAGATGACCTGTTTCCTAAATCAAATAAAAGACTTTTCTTCTTCATTGTTGGGGGGAAGAAATATTTACATGCATTTATAATTCTGTAGATACCAGGATGTATATTTACTACACCTTCTCTCAAAACCCCCCATTACTGAGTCCATTTGCAGTAAAAATCCAAAGATTGTAAAGTCAGAGTTTATGTGTAGTGCCTTCACATTCTCTGCTGGTGTTTGTTTCTTGTCATCAAATCACAACTTCCACATTTTTCTATCGAGTAGAAATCTCAGGTAAAATCAAGACAAAAATTATCTACTTCCTTCTCTTCTATTCCTTGCAAATCTAGAGTTGTCATATGGGCTCAAACAGAATAATGAGATTTATAGTCAATGACAGACAGATAGGAGTCAGACCCTGAAGTGCAATTCATATAGGAGAGAAATCCCAGTGTCAGATCTTCAGGCATGGGAGCTTTCCTTGGAAGAAATTAGTGAGAAGGAATCCTCCTTCCTAGTAGATGGATTTTGGATTCACTGAGGATAAAACTCCTGTGAGGTACTTTGATCTCCAAACCAGGTTGTTCAAATGCTAGTCAATAGTGAATGAAACTGACAGGATTTTGGTGGCCTGTGTCTCCTGTGCTCTCAGCTCTTTGCTAAAGAGATAGTGACCCTTGCTGATGCATCAGGGAAGTGGACAGAGATGAAATGAGTAAGGGGAATGAAATAATTTCAGCCCCCTGCAGTGATGAGACTTATACCAGCTGAGCTGTCACACATTCCTCTTGGCTTAATAAAGAACTCCAAGCTCCAAATCCATCGAGTTAGTGCCTCTGCTCTGAATTTCTCATTCAGGATCAGTGTACTAAGAAACTTCCCTTAGTGTCCTAAAAAGACTGTAGGAAGACTCTAAAATTAATGTCCTTACAAGATGCTTAATTAATAGAGGGACTCTGTAGTCCAGGTAATGGTTTTAAATAATATAACCATAGCAGTACCAATTCCAAGATAAACAGAGTCAAGTTACTGATGCCATTTCTGAGATAATTTAAGGTAAAATCGAATATTTGGATTAACATTTATAAATAGGCTAATGGTCTTTCAAATTGATGTTGTTTGGGTTTTGCCTTTTTTTGCTTTTATATGTTCTCTGTATTCTTCACACATATATTTGTAACTCTGTCACCTATTGTATTAGTAACTAGTTTTCCCAGTACTTTTCCATGACCTTTCTGGGAACAGAAAGACAAAACAAATTCCAGAGCTCCAAGCCCCAGGAGGTAGAAGGTTCTGTGCTATTTTGGTTCTTCCTGGGAACCAAGACCAAGAACAACTCGTCGACGTCCATTCTCATGGAAAAAGTACAACTAGTGCTGAAGGGGGGCTCCAGAGAAGGGATTTGACCTGGGGAGGAATGGCATTACCCCTTGTCCTCCTAATTGGTGCTTTTTATCAATTATGTTAATTTCCTAAAACCTATAAATGTGTACTCATCCCTGTAGGAGAGGGGTTTTGTGGGCATCTTTCCATAAGTGCCCCTGAAGGCCTTCAATAAAGATCCCCTTTTATATCACCTCCTTACTAAAATTATCTCGAGTTTCATTCCCAGGTTGGGCAACAATATCACCAGTATTCAACTGTCCATCTACAAGCCTATTCAAAGGGGTTTGATTTTTTAGGAGGTGACTATTTCTCCCACCTACTGAAAGGAAGTTTTATCTTTCTTGTTCTGTTTAGTACTGGAGTCTTGTAATTCTCTGACAAGGTGCATCCCTTGTTTTGACCAGAAAATATGACCTTGTGGCTCTTATTCATCTTGGTGTCTGCAGTGATTTAGTCATAGAAAGCTGAACAATAAAAGGCACAAAAGCCTTCTTTCTGATATTTTCTATGTCATTAGCTGCCATGAGTACTCCTGACAGATGTGTATTTTACTGAAGTTGTCTAGAAATTTTCAAAACAGCTCAAAAAAAAAAAAAAAAAGGAACAAAATGGAAAAAGAGACATCTAAATCAATAGAAAAAAGAACCAGTACAGAAGAATTAAATGAAGGCTTAACAGCAGATAAATCAAAGCTGTTCCAGAGAAACACAGCACAATAAGCATTAAAGTCAGATGGTGCCATTCTAATATTTTAGAATAAATTTGAATTGTAGGAGCTGTTTTGTGATCATTTTCTATCCCAGTAAAACAAGGAAAAGCTTAAGATTATGCTATTATGAAATCAGTGTTGTGTCTATCTCTCTCCTTTTCTTTTGCTGTGACTCCAGGCCTCCTTGCAAACTAACTGAAATTTATGGAAGCCAATACACCAGAAGATAGTACAAAGCTTTTTGTCATAATGAGTCTTATTTCCATATAAATATTTTTCTCCTGAATATTTGTCTTCTCCACTATTGTTTAATAAAGAATAAATTTTTAAAAAATCATAATGATATTGGAAAGAAATAAAATTGAGAATATAAAATATGCCTTTCCATTATTAGATGAGTCTAATGGGTTACTGTGGGGCTGGAGAATATCACTTGTTCAGCTCAGGGACCCCCAGCAATAAGTAGGATATCGACCTGTTGGAGAAAATCTAGCGGAGAGTCATGAAGATGACCAGAGAGCTGGGGCACTTCTCCTATTAAGACAGGAGGAGAAATTTGAAATTTCTTGGTCTGGGGAAAAGAAGCCCACGGAGAAACGTTATAGAACCTCCCAGTGCTTAAAAGGGCTTCAAGAGAGATGAAGGACTTTTATACTGTTAGGACAAGGGGGAATGGCTTCAAACGGAAAGAGAGTAGGTTGAGTTTGCTGTTAGGAAGAAATTCTGGACTGTGAGGGTGGTGAGACACAGGAACAGGTTGCCCAGGGAAGTTGTGTCTGCCCCTTGACTGGAAGCTGGATGGAACTTTAGGCAACTTGGTCTAGAGGAAGGTTCTCCTGCACATGGCCAGGAGGTAACTGACTGATCTTGAACAGCCCTTCCAACCCAAACCTTTGCATGATTCTATGATAAATGTTCATGTCTACAAGGTAGGGAAGTAATACAAATTGTTTTGTAACTCCTGCTTTTCGCCACTCATCTTTCTAACATGGCTGGGTTCCATAATGAAATGTAAATCTAACATGCTCTTCATTCAGGAGATAAAAAAATCATATGTAAGGGTTCAGAGGATCTGGAATTATTAACGATTGTGTGTTCTCAATACAGACACTTAATTTGAGAGCACTTAATCTGAGACCTGTAGATCCTACTGCCAAAGCTAAAAGATAAACAAAGAAAGCACTATCAGGAGATTGTTTCATGATATGCTCCCACCCACTCCCATGCAAGATTGTGGCTCTCATGTGGCCTTATGACAATTTGGTTCATTGTACCTGTGCCATAGAGTAATTACTGCCTGCAGTTAGCAGTTAGCTTCATGATCAACTGTGTTACTTCTAAAAAATTTTTTTGAAGTATTTTTGTAAATATTTTGAAGAGTATAATTATTTTTTATTAAATAGACCTACACCAGCAATAACAAGTATCATGCAAAAAAAGAAAAAAAAGGCAGAAAGGCAGGAAGTGTTCTACCAATTCCCAGTATGTTACAGGATAAGCTAAATATTTATGAAGCCAAAATTATACTGAGAAGGCATAAAAACCCAAACTGGCAGCCCTGGAATCATCCTTCTACATCTCAGGAGCTGCAGGTAAAGCAGGCGCTAAGATTGTGACCTCCTTACACAGCCAACTGGGTAATAAAAAAGACACCTCCTTTTGCACATGGCAGTAGTCTGTTAGTCATCACACCCTGCCAAGATTTTGGCTTCAGGTATTGAATCACCAAACCGTTCCCTATCCAGCCAAAACAAAGGACCAGCAGGACTTGCAGTTCATCCCTTCAGCACGTGCTATGTATATGGTTTTATGCTGGTTTGGACAACAGCATAGAGGAAACAATTGGACAACATCAACATCTTCCTACAAGAATTGTGTGGAAAAAGCTTTTTCCTACTTTGATTGCCACAAACTTTGCAACATGTCTCATTAGACTTTCATGAAGGGTTCACTTTCATTCACTCATAAATACTGGGTTATCAGTTCGATTGAGATTCTAGATATGTTTCATAGACAAAAACTAAACAAAAGGAGACTCCAAGACCTTCTGTGTGAGCTGGCCTTGCTTCTCTTTGAAAACAGCAGGTGCCTAAATGGGACATGCAGCCAAGGATGGAATAATCTTGGGGTATTAATTGCTGAAATTAAAATAAAAACAAAGTTGATATTGCTCATATCAGACACCACAGAAGTAAGAAGTAAAAGCTAAAGGCAGCCTCATAACCCCACAAGTCTGAATAAATTAGGTACTGCAGTTCCTTCAGTATTTTTTAATTAACTCCCATTCTCTTGATGAGACACAACAAAGAACAGCTGCAAGTAGACTGTCCATGGTACACTTAGTAAGCACTAAGGAATTTATCTTCAGAGCAGTTCATCATAATGAGAGGTGCTAATTTCCATTTTCTAGAGTGACATCTACAATAATTACACCTATTCTGAACATGGTCAGATTTTCAGTACAAAATAGTACAATTTTTATTGACTTCCCTTAAATGTAATAAAATCTCATGTGCTCCAGAAAGGCTAAAACTACTCCTGCTCTGAATGGCCCTTTTCGCATCCTATTAAGTTCAGTATTTAAGACAATAAAACACCTCTGATTTTAATTGTAAATGTTATTCAAGATAAGCTTGATGGTTCTGGAAAAATGATTCTTAAAAATCAAGATGAAAAATGTGAAACAGTTTCTCTAGAGCATCTATGGTTAAACACTTCTGGAGTACACCCACTCCAATTTTACACAAGTGTCTTGGGAACAGCCGTAAGCAGCATGATTCCAAACCCAGACTTACTCCTACGACTTCTGTGTAGGTTCCCCTTTTGATGATACATGCAGAGGAAGAAGAGAAAAACCTGAATTCACCTGTCAGTCAAGAGGGGGTTTTGTGTCTTGGCACAAAATGCCCAGTAAAATTTATGTGGAACAAAGAAAAGTCTATACCATCTAAATGGAGGTGGTGCACGGAGCCTTTGCGGACAGCAGACCCTGCAGGGGTGATTCCCTCACATGACCTGCAGAGAAACCTCAGGGAGTTTGACCTTCCTCTTAGCAATCTCCTCTGGATCCCAAATTGCTTGTCAATGTGTTGTGCTTGTTGGAGTTTTGGTCTCTTTGATCAGCCCAAGTGGAAAGGTCTCTGGTTTTTATTCACAAGATTGAGGCCTTGTGCACTGGTTAATTGACTCTTCTCAAAAACTGCTGCAAAGGTCATTATTTATTCATCAGGGACATGTCCCACTTCTCCACAAATGTGCCTACCTATGTTTGTGCAGTTGTAAGCACTGGTAGCCCCTGATTTCAGTACAAGTGACCCAAGGGATGGATCAGTGCATGCATAACACAGCAAAGCTGTGCAACAAAGAATGAGGATTGCAGATGCACAAAACAATAAATGGGCCTTAGAGGCAGTATAAATGTTAAATTGCAGTCTTGGGACTTTAAGTAGATGTGGGTGACTCATGAAGTTAATTTGCTTATCATTGCAGGATTTGTTTCACTGCTGCTAACTTTTCCTGAAGGAGTAGATTGGGTAGGAGTCAGCTCCATATTTGACACCTCCTAAACTGAGTGACTACACACTCTTTACATCTATGAGCTCCTACTACCATAGACTGAGATCTAGTCAAAACAGGCAACAGAACCCAAAGTGACCCATAGTAACACCGAAGGAGTCATTTACTCAGTTGAGTATCTCTCCAGATTCATTGGACTATATGGAAATTTGGGCATAACTACTTTGGAGTCACAAAACTCAGGTGTTTGAATGCAGACCTGAATTCTACCATCAGTTTGTTACATTTAGTGATTTCTACTGGGTTTTTTTTCTTTACCATAGTTATTCTTCAGGTTAAAGGTACATTTTAAATTTCTTTACTCTAAACTCTGCTCCATCTTAAACATTGGGGTTAATTCATGTCATAAATTGTTATTAGAAGAATAGTTCACCAGCCCTTTTCTAGCATTCCTTTGTTGCTATTTTCTTTCTTCTATGTCTTTTCTCTTGAATAAACATATCTCTGCTCCTTTTCAAACCACTTACCACTGCTGCTTTGAATTGTCTCCACTTAGCCCACTACTGAACTAGTAAGCTTTCAGAAGATCTGAGTGATGGAGTTTCCTTCACCCTAGGGTTCATAACATTTTATTAGGACTTTCTATGTAAGAAAAGGAAATTTTTCTCATGTGTTACCCTCCAGCTCTGAAAATGCCTTCCAAGAGAGACTGACTAAAAAAGTGAGGACTCGTTGATCATGTAAATAGTAAGGTACAGAAGATAATAAAAAAATGACATTTTTCTTTTCCCTGGGATTAGCTACTGCCTTTTTTGTACATGACCTCCACACACTGCTGTTTTTCTGTGCCACAGTATCTAAGTCTGTGAAATAGGAGCAATAGTACTTCAGTAGCTTGAAGGGGAATTATGTGGCAAGGATCTTTATATCAAGGGAAGAGTGACCTGACACTCAATCTTGAATAACCAAAAATCTTTCTTAACTGTTGGATTGAGGAAAAGTGATGTGAAAGACCTCTGAAAAAGGACATATAGTGGTCCAGAGAACACTAGAATCAGCTGTAGGAAAAGAAAGAATGGAAGTGATCCACACTAGAGCCCACCTCAGTTGCCACCTTGGAGAAGAAGCCTGGTTCAGCATCCCCACCATCTTGTCAGTGTGGTGTGATGTAAGAGTATCTGGGCATAGGAAGGGACAGCTGACACCCACAGAGCAAAAAATCTTCTGTCATTTGAATGCTTCAGTACCACAAAATTGATGGTAACTAAGTGCCTCAAAAAGTATACATAGATACACACAGGCACACTTAAATGCGGTTTTTCTTGCAGTGCTCTTCCTTAGCACAGCATACATCATGCAGAGCAGTGACACGAGCTGTTCATGAACCTTCAGTTGTGATTCCAACAAAGGCTCATCACATGCTTCACTATTAATGGAGGAGGGCTGCTACAGAGGCAAAGTAATTAACCTCAGTTTTATGGGTCATTGCCAGATCTTATGTGCAGACAAGAATATTTAACTTACCTTAATGAGTAGCATGAAGGTTAAGATATCAAATGTCCTAGGCACATTTTTCTTGGCTTAGTGAACATGTGCCAAGCCAACTATGTTTTATTTTAAATAAACTTTCTAGAGGCATTGCTCGATACCCCCTTGAATACAAATAGAAATGTAAGATTTTCCTTTTTGGGGAAAAAAAACGTACATTCTCTATTTAAGTCATATATGTATGAAGGAACTGATATTTTTTTAATGTTCACTTATCATAGATTTCATAAATAGTTCAATGACAACCAGGATTTCTGTTGGCTTTCTTTTTTTTAATATCCCCTTTAAAAAAAAACCAAACTTGTCTTCCAGTTTTCCATCCTTCATGGGTAAGCTAGGAAATAACATATTTCTTTTAACAGTGAAAAAATTTAGTGTTTTTCTGAATGTATCTTCACAAGAAGTCATTGGACACTTTATTCATACAACTCCCTGAAATACTGATCTGATTTATTCAGAAAGTGGTTTTATTTTTTGGTCATATTAAGCTATGTATCTTAATAGTGAAGAAATAAGAAAACCTAAGTGCCTTCTATCACAGGAAGCTGAAGGACACAAAATTTTTAAAATATTTCTGGCTCCTAGCCTATTAACCAGCAGCTCTTTGCATTTGCTTGTTAGTGAAGCTACCTGAGGAGTAGATGTTCCTGTGAAACCTGGGTTTGCAGGAGTATGCAGGACCTCCTAAGGGACTGGTTTGCTTCTTGCTATCACAAGCATCACATCCAGTATTTACACATCATAAGAATGAAGGATAGCAGAATTCCCAGATGGAAAGGGTGGAACAAAACCAAGACAAAGCAGATGCGCTAAAATTACAATAACCCTGTATGGGGGAACAGAAAGTCTGAGCTTGGCTACTTCCCAAAATAAAGGATGATCTCGCTGCATTATAGTTCACAGCCTGCTCTTTAGAAGCCATCACTCACAGAATTTATTTCTCTTCCTCAGAAAGGCAGGTCTTGGTTTAGCAAAGGTTTGTAGAATAGGTGTATAAATTAAATATTAGGAGATTCTCAGTTCTCTCATATTCTGTCAGCATTTTATGCAGGAAGGAGTGCCTTCTTGGAGGGGGATGTAACACTCCAGTGCTCCAGTGGTAAAACACTCCAGTGCTCCAGTGGTAAAGCAGTCCAGTGCTCCAGTGCAGCTTTTGGCAGCCTGGATTCTCCCCTCTTAAACAAACATACAGTTCACCTCAGCTGGTGCTGCCATCTAGACAAACAGAGGCGTTTATCCACAATGTGTTTCCATCAGAGCTGAAGATTGTTTAATAACTGCTGACTAAGACTGCTCAGAGTGAGAATTCTTCATGATCTACACTGTGAAAGTTGTAAATTAGTAGTGATATCACTTCCTGTGAAAGCTAGGAAGGGATTTCTTCATTTATTCAGATGTTTCATCTCTGGCAATATTTCATCCAGATGACATTGAATCCTGCTGGCATAAAAATCATTATTTTCATTATTGGTTTGCTTAACTTTCTCATTCCACCCATCCTTCCTCTTTGGTTTTTCTTGTTCTCTCTGAACAAATCTTCACCCTTGAGAAGGGACATAACACAGCCTGTATTGTGTTTCATTATGTATCTCATTATGACTATGAGATTACTTCATATCCTCCTGATACCAACTTACCTCAAAACAAATTCAACATGAGTTTCTTTGACAGAAAAGGCTGGAGGAGAGGAGAGGAGAGGAGAGGAGAGGAGAGGAGAGGAGAGGAGAGGAGA
>JAYDZK010000113.1:143064038-143111585 GCA_034509185.1 Euphonia xanthogaster | reverse complement strand
AGGAGAGGAGAGGAGAGGAGAGGAGAGGACTTTATTCATCTGTGTGTTCTGCAGTCAACATATCTGCCTGATTTGGAAGTTAGTATCTGGTTATCCCTAGATATATTCTATTCCTCAAAATGTTGTTTGAAATTTGGTTATAAATAGCTTACATATATGCTAGTAACATTCTCTTCTTTAGCTCAATAAAATTTCAGTATTTGCAATCCTGTAAAGCAAAAGAAAAGTGAAAAATTGTAGCTTTGCTTCAGATTGGGAGTGATAAATTCTAATACTGGACAAAGATTTCTAATCTGAAAAAAAAAAGGGAGACTGAGGGCAAGAAGACACAATAACAGTATTTTAGTACAGAAAGATTATTACAGAGAAAGCAGCAATCAATAATTACCCATGCCCAATTTGAAAGGATAAAAAGAACATTTAAATTGCAGAGAAACAGATTTGGGATGGATACTTGCAAAAATCTGTTAAAGCTGTTAAACTGATGAGCCACTGAAGCCAGTCTAAAATCTCTCAGGGGATGATCTAGGGCTTTCATTAAAGAACTTGATTACTTTTTGAGGGCTTGCCTTGCTGTACTAAGATGTGGTTAGTTAGAGCACACTGCTAATAAACATGATTGCAGCTTTGATACCCATATAGGCCAGTCACTTAAGACCCTTGTGGGTCCCTTCCAACTCAGAATATTTGGTGAAATTCTGTGAAAATTCTGGGCTTAATTATATTATGACAAGGCCGGAAACAGCACTTATGTGTTTATGTATATATCTCCTTATTCACTAATACTAGAAGTATATGTGCACTAATATGCACTGATACACTGTGTTTGCACACTAATAATAAACTAATATACGTTATAAATAAGCATGTGTATATATATAAACATATGTCTCAAATGTTTACTCTTCCTGAGTGTTCTTGAAACAAAGACAAAACTAATTAGAAATGTTGAATATGTTCTCCAGTCTTCCTAGTCAAGAGGACCAGTTTGAACAGCTGCATGTGAACTCAATTTTTCTTCCTTACCTAAACCAGAGGTGTCCTGGACTATGGACTCAGGTTGATAAAGTGAATTATCACAAATGTCCTGAGCCAGAATTTTTAGAGAGGAGGATCACATCTTAAATAACCAGTTATCCAGATCCTTAAACTGGGCATTGTGAAATACCAGTTCAGACTGACACTGGTTTCCTCTTTGTTTTAGGAACGATTGGTGCTCTCTGTGTTACCACGGTTTGTAGTCCTGGAAATGATAAATGACATGACCAATGTAGAAGATGAACATTTGCAGCACCAGTTCCATAAGATCTACATTCATCGTTATGAGAATGTCAGGTGGGTGAAGTAGCCTTTCTGTAATGCTTAAGGTCTCAGAGGTTGCTAAATTACTCTTGTCTGAGGGTTTCCCTTCTGTTGCTTTATTCATTCATTAGTCAGGAAATTAGTGTACCCTTGTTTAGTATTTAAGCAGAGAGCCTTTTGATGCCTTCTTTTACTCATCAGGATGGCTGGATGCCATGGCAATGGCAAGACCCATTTGAACTAAACACTGAGTCTGGACAATTTGTGTCATTTTTTCTCCTTTTTTTTCACTTTTTCACACTCAGTTCATTTAAGTGGTCAGGATTGCACAGGAAGGGGAGCCCTGCCTACATGTGGACACATATTCTGCCAGAACCTGATGGTTCACCCCACACACTGAAAAATGAGATGGAGACTTGTAAGATGTTCTCAAAGATGGCGAACTGTTATATGGTTCCTCTGCTTTATAGTAATTTTCATTTAATCAGTCTTATTATTATTTTCTTAATCCTTATCCCTTTCTCTAATTTTTTTTTTCTTTCCTGAAGTAAGTTTTCAGAAGGGTGATAATTATTCTATGGGCTGCTACTCAAGGTAATCAGTCCTAATTGTATATTTACACCAGAATGATCAACTTCCACTCCATGACATTACATAATCTTAGTTTTTATTGTATTTCCTAAAAATCAGAATATTTTGTTAAACCAATAGCATTTTCCATAAGCCTTTCCCAAAACACAAGCATAAATTATTGAGGGACCATCTTTGAAATCATCATTGAAGGAAGTGCAAAATAAGCATGGATACGGTGGCAGATAGTTTGCTTGGGAAGCAAGTACTTTGCCTTTCAATGAAAGTAAATTATAACTTTGCCCAGAGAGATTCAATAAAAAAAATTTGCACTTCCACAGAAGAATAAATTGATTATTTGCTGCTTCTGTGCCCATACAGTAGCTCTGATATGTTATTTTATTAAATCTGATTGAAAGTTTCAAGGACCCTCATAAAGGTCTGAGTTGCACTAAATTAAAATGTCTTCCATTAACCTTTTTCATACTCAGAGCAAGTGTTGCTGTAGAAGAATCAAAATGTGGAGAAGATGGCCCTTTTGCTTTAATGGAAAAGGGTTGCAGGCAGGGTGAGAAGTCAAAACATATTTTATGCCTGAAAGAGATTTGAAATTAAAATTCTGCATGCTTTAAAATACAGATACTGGTTGGCTTCTATACATACTGCCAGAAACTAGATCTTTTCAAAACAAGGTTTCATACACCTTATTTTGTTTCCTAAATGTTCAGTACTGAATACTACCTAAACCAATGCTATATGAATCCTTAAAAGCAGTATCCAGTTAGAAATTTTTGCTTGTTTGAAAATTAAAAGTGTAGAAACTACTAGTTTGAAAATCTTAGTTTTGTAAATATAGTCTATTATTACTATTCATTACTCTTTGGGTAGCTTGGTACTTCACCTTTTAATTTTATTACTTCTCACTGGTAAAAATCTTACCAAGTTTGTCAGCATCTTGTTTAAACCTCACCCGTTTAAAACCTTTAAATGGTCCATACATTTGAAGATGTGTTATCAGTCAACCTGATTATTACTGTATTTCTTACTGGTTACATTGGTAATCCTCAGACACTGCCAAATTGTGATCTTGTTCACCACAAGTCATCAGCTAAAGTGAAACAAAATCTTCTGGTGCTCAGCTGGTAACACCAGTTATTGGTTGACCTAGAAGTGCTAACGAGGTTTGTGCCAGAATGATGTGTGTTTTTTTGAACATCACCACTTTATAAGGTGGCCAATGCTTTCTTTGTCTAATAATTACTGAGTATGTAATAATTACATACTTTGTTCAGAGTGGTATCTTGCACACCACAGACTTTGTGAGTGTTTATGTTTCTCTATACTCACATGTGGTCATTCTAGGGACAGTGAGCAGCCAAAAGGCAAGAAAAATAACTGGACGTTCAAACACAGGTTAGAAGTCTGTTTGGAAGTAGTTTGTTAATGGAGATCCTACCACAATTTCAGGCACGCAAGTTGTTACACCTAAATTCAAAGTACGATCACACTGGGCTCCCTGTTAAGTCAGCAGAATGAAAAAAGAATTATCCAATTAAAGATTGAAACCTTATAAAGAGAGCACTATAGTCCTAACTCAGGTACTTCTATCACATGCCTAAAATGACGCTAAATAAAAACAGCCTTATCCTGGTGTACATCAAGACTATCACAGATTTGTCTGTACTCTTAGGATTTGAGACTTGTATGCTTTGAAAATCTAGAATTTCATTACTCCTATTTTTGGCAAAACATTTTCTCACTCTTAGTAGTATTTTTTTTTTAGTTCCTTTAATATTTATATTCAGTACTCTAGTATGTACAAAAGTATAGAACAGAGGTAATGTTACTTCAAGGATAATAAAATGATCCTTCCACTAGAAAAATGCTAGAAAGTAACTTAAAAAAAATCAGTAATTAAAGTAAATAGACTGACATATTAATATATATTTTTTTTTAGCATTCTTTTTGCAGATGTTAAAGGATTCACCAACCTGTCCACAACTCTATCAGCCCAGGAGCTGGTCCGAATGCTGAATGAACTCTTTGCCAGATTTGATCGACTAGCACATGTGAGTTAAACACAATTTATTTCCAAAAAGACAAAATCAATTCCATGTTTGGGAGGTTTGGGAAATACCCTCTGATCAATTTTAACAATATATATCCAGATTCTTCCCACAGGGATTTTATATAGCAATTGAGATTGGAAGACACTGACAACGTTATATGAAAAATTATGAGTTCTGATAGCAAGTGAAAGCAGAAGTTGCCATCAGAACATTAGGTTTCTGTAGTGTTGGACAGAGAATTGTATGAAAGCACATCACCTACCACAGTTTCTAAGGAAGCTTCATATTTTGGATTTTTGCTGGAAATTTTCTTTTTAAGACCCCAGCTTTATTTGGAAGGTTAAAAGATGTATTCATTTAAGGGCACCTAATCAGTTCTCACAGTCATTGCAGTGGTTAGTTAATAGCAGGGTTTACAGTCTTTAGGCTGGATTCTATTTAACTTAAGAATGAAATTAATTAAACACAGCAGAGGAAATTATTTCATCAGGAAAATTAGTTGCCCCTTAATTAGCACTGATCAGAAAAAAAACTGAAGCATGAAAATACAAGCGGAACATGCTCGCTTTTGATAACTTGTATATTTTTTTTTTTTCATGTTTCTTTGGTCAAAATGTAATTTAACATGGATATCTTTAGCTGTCATTATCTGAGCTGTCTAATAAGGCTTCTAAGTGGAGGCAATGAAGTATGTTTCATGGAGTTGATCTTATCATTTTTCCAGACAAACGTAGTACATACTAAGGGAAAATGCTAATTGCACTGAATATCATAGACCATACTACCTATTTACTGTAAAGGAAACCTAAAGTGGCTTGGCCTGATGAAGAGATTTGCATCCCTCACTGGCTTTTATACATTTCTGGATTAGGGTGATGGGGTATTTGTACACACATTGCATGGTATCAGAGTAAGATCCTTGTGGTTTTCTCTCATCTTACACATTAAGGTCAAGAAAAGCAAGTCTTCCATAATTCTTGAAACTTCTTTTGATTCAGCTATTTTTATCTCAAATAGCAATGTGTGTTCTCTGGTACAGAGTGATGCCACAACTCATTGCCTGGGCAGTGGCAAATTAGTAAATGCAACCTACAATATCTGCTTTGCAAACAAAAACCCCTTGTCAGCTCTGGTCTACACTGTAAACCAAGACAGGTGAAAGAATTACCTCAGTCCTGTCTTTTAGAAAGCTTAGAGGAGTAATGTCTGCTTTTGTATGGCTTGACAAAAATAGCTTTTTTTAACTGAAGAAATATAATTTACACCAAATAGAATGTATGTATGTCACAGAAATATTTTAGACTGTGTATAAAAAATTCTTTATTGCTTTGCTTCACATTTCAGTTTTGGCTAGCATTCATGATCATTAACCATATTTTGTAACCATTCCATAAGCTATATTTAACCAATAGTGATTTTGTATAGAATGACTATATCCAGTAAAGGAGTTAGGAACAAGGAAGGCATTTACATTTAAAAGTCTAATCCAGTGAATCCTCCTCTGCTTGCCACTTAACCCTGAAGTCAACTTCCTGCTTGTTTTGGGTTTTATGGTTTTTTTTTTTAATTTTATGGGAACTGAAAATTTTGCTTCTTTAAATGCCTAGAGATTTTCCCCTTCTCTGTGGCTTGTCACACATCTCTACTTAAACCTTCTAGAAATCTTTCTGTTGCAGTTCTAAATCTATAAAACTTAATGGAAAACATTGAATATGCCACACAATAATAGGTATCCCATAAATGTAGCTGAATTTTAAAGAAACAGTAATAAATATATCAGTCTGTTTTACATAGCCAAGAATTTCTTATGCAGAAATCTCTGATTTGGGATGAAAGAACATCTGTGTCTGCAAAACATCATTATCAGGAGGATCACCTCTCAAGTGGATGTTCCAGTCACTAAATTCAAGACCCTAGGCTCCTTCATGCATTTCCTTTCCTAGTCTGGGAATTTACTTCTCTTTTTAACACATCATCCACTGGTCTAGAGCAATCCTCTAAAAGGTGGAAGGCACAGGGAAGAACCACTGCAGAAATTGAACAGATTTTGCCTGCAAAGATTAAAGTTGTATGATCATGAAAAATTAAATTTTAGTAAAAAGGAAGATATTTTGATTGTGTTCCTTATTTGTGGGTTTTGTGACCTGGATTTCATGATACCTGTGTGATGCCCTGACAATAGAGATGCCTAACACAGAGGAACTTCGCTTGCTTCCCTAGAAAGGGTTTGGTGTTTTTGTCCAATTCAGGGAGACAAATTCTCCCTCTGCACTTTACAGGAAACCAAGACTCCACACTGGACTCTTATGAAGGGGACCAGCTGCATAAAATAAAAGGGCTTAAATCTTATCTTGAACTTCACCTTTTCCTTTGAAAAATTTTGGAAATGCATACTGAGTGACCCTAAATTTTAAGGACTTGTGAATTACATGGATCTATCAACCTACCCATCTGATTCTGCATAAAGCTTTCACACCTGGCAAAGTTGTATCTTTTGGAAAAATTCCTGGTCTTCATCTGAATGCACCACAAGATGATCTTGTTTTGATACTGGTCCATCTTGGTAGTATACTCCAGTGCCTTAACACTCTCATTGTTTATTCAGTATGGGGTTTTTCTCATTGGATTTTTTCTGATTTTGAATTACATCCATTGATTCTTGCTCTGGCAAATCATTCCCTGACAAAAGGACCATTTTGTAGCCACTGACTTCCTCTGGGAATCCATCTGGATGCTTTGATCAAGGGGCTTCTTGGGTTTTCTTTTGATAAAAGAAACAGACCAAACTCATGGCAAGGCTTTTACTCTGCAAGATTTAGTCCTTCAAATAGTTTTGGGGACTACTTTTCTGGGACACCTCCTGGTTTTGAGAATCCCTTTTAAAGCACTGAAAACAGTGTTCCTGGACTAACCCCCATGAGTGCAAAGGCAGGTCATCACAATTCCTCCTAATCTCTCTTTCCTCAATCACTGTCCAAATGCCATGTTTCTGAACACACAGTGCTAGCACTATTGTACTGAAAAATATTCTTTTGGGGTTTTCTGGTCTTACTGTCACGTTGTGACCACGTCTGCATGGTAATTGCTTATTTTACTGGTCTTATTCCTTTTGTAAATGTTATTAACAATAGTTTTCTACTTGCTGTAAATCCTCGACAGGACTTTTGGGAAGTGCTCCTTTCAAGGCCTCCCTAGAAGGATCTTCCACTAAGGAGGATTACACAATCAACATCTAGATTTCAGATCTATCCCTTAACTTGTTCTCAATCAGCTTAACTAGTTATCATAACCCTTTAAAATAGTCACTATTACTCAGACTCTTGGAGTTTGCTTAGAATTACCATCAAAGCAAAGAGATCAGTTGCAGAAAGCTTGAGGCAGTGTTTTAGATTTTAACGAAAAAATGTATAAATCCTTATTTACTTCTAAATAAAAGTATTAAATTATAATCTTATATAAGGGATTGTTGGATCTGCTCAAACATCTTATATAAATCATATAATATTAAAGAAGACATTTTCACAGCATACTGAAAAATGTAATTTAGCTGAGCTTCTTTTTTCTCTTATTAAGCTTGATTAAGCAATACAGAACTAATAAGTCTCTGACTTTTTTTTTAATCTTCCCTAAGTTACATCAAGTTTTATGGCATACATTGATCCTCTAATTAATAACAAAAAAAAAAATCTTTAGTATCTGTATCATTACCATAGAACACTCCAAACAAAAATTAAAACTCATTTCAATATTTCTTCCAAGGAAAAAATGTAATAATATGTTATGTACAGCTACTTCCCATTTCTAATCACTCTGTGATATTTTTAAAAGATTTGTAGTTATTAAAGAGAAAAGTAACATTCACAAAAGAAGAAAAATAAGTTGACATAAAACAGAACGGGAGAAAATATTCCCTTATATATACTTCATCTACTGAAAGGCCTAAACGGAAACTGAATTAATATTAATATTGTCCTTAGGCAGAAGTTTTGAGAAGGGAAATAAGATGATATTCAGCAAGATACTTAGGCCTAAAAAAAGTCCTGCCTTGGTGAAGTAATAGTTATTTTTGATGTTTGTTTTTCCTCTCCTTTCTCTTCAGTGCTAGATGTCAGCCAATACCATGATTTAAATTATCATTTTTCTAAATTCATCTACACTCTTTGTAGATTCAGTTTCAGATTCAACAAAGAGGAAAAGGAGCCTATTAAAGGACTGATGGGGGTTTTGTTTATTTTGTTCCTAAGGAGGCAATTTTCTTCTGTAGCCTTGGTTAAATTGTCTCCTTTTAAAAGTGCATTACCAGTCTTGTGACTGCTGTTTCCAGGGGTGGAAACCAACCTGGCTACCAGACTCCACATGAGCACATTCCCCCATAGCCCCAGTAAAACACCTGCACCTGTTGGTGTCAGGAAGGGAAGACTGGAGGGATTTGGGGGCTTTTCTGTTACTTGATAAAGACACTTCCTCTGCAGTGCTTTACTGTCCCAGGCCACATTTCAGCTCTGAGCTGGCAGTGTTTTGTTCCACGGTGAAATTATCTTCGAGCATGTAATGCACAGGATTCCAGAGACTTCCTAAAAAACCTTGTATAACCATATATGCCAGGTGTGAATTTTTTCATGTGTATGTGTTTGAGGTGCTGCAGCAAGAAGCAGAGTTTCTGGATTACGAGTATGAATATATAATATTTAGCTCATTATAAAGACATTGCATGAATTTATAGTAAAGGGATGGAGTGAATCCTCTTTTTGCAGTGCTTAATTCTGAGGTGTTTTTCCTCCCAACCAGTGTCAATAATGAATGAACAACCTTGTTCACCATGTTCTCCCTATATTTACAGTTTTTCAGATGGTAAAGAGCCCATCAAAAGACCTAAACAGTCCTATAAACCCCAGCCCACAAAACACTTGTAGAAGTGATGGTATAGAGGTTTTTTATGAAAAAGAAAATCAGATAAAAATAACAGATTAAATATTTTTTTTCAAATTTTCCAGTGTTTAATAAACGAAGAATTACTCAAATTCAACCTCCCCCAAAAAGAAGCCCCACTTTGTGACTAATTTGGGATTTGAATTAAATTAGGCTTCGCAAGTATATCCTTGGGAATTCTCCAACTCATCCTTAATAGAATCATAAAATAATTAAGGCTGAAAAAGACCTCTAAGATTAGCCATTTACCTAACACTTCCAGGGCCACTACTAAAGCATGTCCCTAAGGAGCACATCCATGTGACTTTAAAATATCTTCAGGGCTGACAACTCAACCTCTTTCCCAAGCAGCCTGTTCCAATGCTTGGCAACCCTTTAGATGAAGAAATTTTACCTAATATCCAATCTAAATCTCCACTGGTGCAACTAGAGGCCATTTCTTCTTTTCCTGTCTCTTATTACTTGGGAGGAGAGACTGACCCTCACCTGGCTACAACCTTTTTCTTGGCCACCTGGGCACACCCTGGCTCATGTTCTAATGTTTTTGTCCAGTGTCCCACGTACCGGAAGCAATTCAGTTCTAGAAACTCCTGAGGGGCAGAATTTCCATTCAGAATTGTTCCTGCCTTAGCTAGAAAGAAACAACTTGAATCTTTCTCATGGGGATTTCTGTCCCTGAAATCACTTAAAGCATAGACTTCTAATTAACACATGCTGCCAAGGCAAACTGCTCACCAGACACAACAGTCACAACAGTTTTCTTCTACAACATGTGAAGGAACAAAGCTGTTGATATAATAAATTACAAAACTCATTCACCATCATGCCTCAATTCCTTCTGCAGCATGAGAGACCTCAAACCTATCTTTTCCTGGCAGCACAGCAAAATTCTAACCCCCCATTAAAGGTTATTCTAAAGAAAAAAAAATCCCATTCTTTATACAGTATCTTAAAATATGTAGAAATTGTTTAATATAGCACCATACTTATATATTCAGGCAAATGAAAGACTGCCATATTTTTCCCTTTATGTGCATAAAAATTAGAAACAATCTTTGTAACTGTGTACCATATCTAGTCCTCTTTTTGCATACATGACCAGGTCTGAGAACCCTCCTCCATCTGGCTCTCTCAAGGCCCCAGTTCT
Organism: Euphonia xanthogaster; assembly: GCA_034509185.1. Lineage (NCBI taxonomy): Eukaryota > Metazoa > Chordata > Aves > Passeriformes > Fringillidae > Euphonia > Euphonia xanthogaster. The sequence goes on along the minus strand of JAYDZK010000113.1, from coordinate 143,101,568 downwards.
GTTTTCCAAAGTGACAGAGCTGCAGTAGAAGGAATTTGGATGGAGCTCTCTCACCAACCTGCCCTAAACCAGACTGCTGATTAAGAGCTTTGGCCTAGCCCCCATTCATACTGAGAAATGAGGTTTGTCCAGGTTTCCTCTGCCTTTGGCACATGTTTCAGGAACTGAGCTATTGTGCTCAAAGGCCAAGTCCCTTCCTCCTCCCACTCTGGCTGCCTTTTAAAAGAAGACTTACGTGTATGACTTCTCTTTGTTCTTAGTTCAGTTGCAGAAATTTTTCATCCCCAATGTTCTAAACTTTGAGCTTGAAATTATGAAAATGGCATAAATTTTGAATTTTCGGTGGTCTGTTCGCTATCCTATGGGGTTCCCTTCAAAACTAGATGAAATTAATAATTCAGCACTGGCATAACTGAAAAAGTGGCATAGCTTATAAAACAAAATCACTTTTTTTCCCTTGTCAGAAATTCAGCCCAAGGAAACAAGAAATATTAATGAAGTCTCTGACTGTGTCTTTCAGTAACTTGATATTTGAGCAACTCATTTCTGCAGCTCCACCTTATGCCAATTTGCTTTGCTTCCTTTCCAGCCACGAGGGGTATATTTAATAAGCTCAAACATAAATCATTCACCACATAGAAGGTAATAATTTATGAAAAATCCACATATTTTCTTTTTCTCTGGATTTAGGTGAATTGGAAAAACATTTCTTATCAATTGCCACAGAATTAATCTAGATTTATTATTAAAAATAATTGGCTGTTTGAGTCTGTTCAATATCCCTAGGCAAAAATTCTGATATAAATTGATCTTGGCAGAATCAGGCCCCTTAATCTTTCACTTGCAGCAAATGAAAAGCTGCAAATAAGGGGAGAAAAGAGCCCCTATTTGTGACATGCTGAGATTTTAATTGATCCCCTCAATAAATGCTATTAATGAATGAGTACTGAAAGGGGTGTGAGACTGATGGATACTGATGTGAATGTCTGTATAATACCAGCTGTCATTTACATGCCTAAGGACAACTTCTAGAATTGCATCTGAAAAAGGGAAGAGGAATAAAATAAATTAAAGAGATGATAATAGCCTCCGAATGGTGTAAGAATTTAACACTGTTGTGAAAAATATTTCCTGTATCAAATTTCCTGTATGACAATTTTCTCTTACTTAAATAATTTACTCATTTTGCTGTTTCTTCATACATATTTAGACTTTTCTGTCATTTTCATTTAATATCAACTTGCCACTCTTAGATTCCATTGCAGTGAGATGATTTTAGGAAGTGGGCTTGAGCTCTACAGAGGAAACTCTTGATTGATACTAATATCATTTTATACCACTGAAAAGTGGGCAGGCCCTGACAAAACTCAGTCTCTGATATAAAACTAGAGCATGCCTGCCCACATTATCCATGAGTCTAACCTTAATGCTCTAGTACAGCCAGTCTGACAAAGCTTTGAGTCTAAACTGTAGATGTGATTAAGCTACCCAGTCATTTGAGGGAATCTCAGGAGAGCAGGCAGTTTGCCTCTGCCAAAGGCAGATACCATTAGACTCCGGTCCTTCTTGAGAGTTGTTGAATTATCTTCCTCTAGATGAAATATTTCCAGTGATAAAAAGCCCATAGTTTACTTTTGAAATGAGTATGATGGGAATAGTTAGGGAAGAATAAAAAATGAAGAAGCAATGTAGTCAGGCCGTAACACAGATCACATTTTGCAGTCATGATAATATGATTAACAGGAAAAAAATACCACAGGAAGACAAGAAGTAATTTAAAAGCTCCCTGTGGTTTCTTGTGCCAGTAGAGACACCTTGCCTGACCCCTGCAATGTTCCACAGGACATAAATCTTATGTCATATTTGTTAGTCCTGTGTGGGTGTTTCACATACCCAGGGTCTTGCAGATACATGGTGAGTTTAGTACAGACAGCTGAACTGAAGCTCAGCCAACAGCTTTAGTTCTGAACTGAATTTGTCCCCAGGCTTCCCTGACTGCCTTGCCTGGCTCTCCTTGGGCTCCATTGCTCCCTGGCACAGGGACACCTGACACAGTCATCTCCGCTTGGCTATTGCACTCCATAATGACTTCCTGAGCTTTGGCAAATCAGTCAGGTGACTTCACATGACAAGGGAAAGAAAACATTCATGAGGAGTTGAGTGGATTTTCTCTGTCACAAACATACACTCACATTTGCATATATCAGACCCTCATTAGCAGATCTTGACATGCATTAAGGTTCTTATTCTTGCAAAAAGCACATGCCTCTGAAGTTGTCTGCTTTATTCTGAATTTCAGACATGCAGGAAGGTAATATAAGTCTCATCTGAATTTCCTGGAATCAGCACTGTAGCCAGTTTAAGTGAGGTCTTAAGAATCAAAGAACAGTCTTATCCTATTGAAGAATGCAGTCTTTAACTGTGCTGAAATAAATTCTCACTTAATAAGGGTTACCCCTGTCATCACATAGGTATAGTAAATGTTGAAATTAAAAATGCAATTAAAAAATTAAAATATAATAATTCTTGAGACATATCTTTCTTCTTTCTTTTATTCCTGTCTTTCTTTAATAAACATTGACTTGCACTTGTTTTTCCTTTTCCCCCCTCTATTCTACTATAAGGTTATTATTTGTGAAGTATTTGTAGTGGGTCTGAATAAACTGCTGGCTTTTGATTTATTCCACCTCGGTCAAACCAATATGACATTGTACACCATCCTTTTACTTTCTAGATGTGAAAGCAAACAGCACTTATAGTAAGAATCAATTGAATGGGACTTTTAGAAAAGCCAAAGAACTCTAGAATCTGTGGTTTATATCTTCATCTCTTTGCATTTTGTCTAAACGAGGAACACAGAGAGAAGCTTAAGGAAGCCTGCTTACTGTTTGACATGCACTGATTTATGCCATTGAGTCCTACCTACTTGTCAATTAACTTTTATGCTTCATAGTTTCACTCTATAGTTAAAAAAATAGGTGGAAAATGTGCTAACATCAGATCTCTAATTCTTTTCATTGAAGGGGAACAGTTTAAAAAATAAAAGTTGTTTTGGAGGGGTTTAGGATGTACAATTTCATTTGAAGCATTATGAAAAATTCCCAGTGCTCTTGTTTGGGTCTGCAGTGGGGCTGAAAAGAAGGGGTTGAGGAAAGAGGAGAGTTACATATGAATTTTGACATTTTAGAAGCCTGAGTTCAGTCTGGAATTTTGTGTGAATCTTGGATACCAAGGCATTGCATTCCAAAGGCAAGCACTGGTTTTAGCTGGAGACTTAACCAAAGCTTCAAACACAGTCAGTTCCTACTGAAGGTTTAAGGAGATTTTAGGGTGAATCAGCTTACTTTGGCCACGCGCCCAGAGCAGATTTCATCCTTGCTGGCATGCTTAAGGCCTCAGCTGACTTCTCAAAAACCTTTGGGTAAAAGTGTGTGAATTCTGTGTGTCACTCCAGGACTGTGCAAGGCTTGTCTGAGGTTGACTACAACCTTCATTCTTCCTAAGCAAAACTTTGAAGGCAACCCATACTTGATTCCTAGGAGAACCAGCATTCACATTTGCTCCTAGATCTTACTTAAATTTTTCTTTTTAAAGGTCTGTTACTGCAGCCTTTGCTGATTATTAGTATTACACTCAATATTTCAATGACTTTCCATCATAAAAACACTTCCTTGCCACAACTTGTAATGTTCTCTGTTCCTGTGCATTGATTGCCTCCTATGAGGGCCCAATCAGCAGAATATATTGGGCAAATTTACAGGTAATCTTGGTCTCATATGCTGGTCTGGGAACTGCAAAATTGCATCAACTCAGATATTTCTGCTCACTAGAAAAGGATCTTCTGAAATACTGATCAAATCACACAATAATATTCTGCTTCAGTATTTAATGATACTGTTAATATGTATTTTAAAAACTGAATTCACTATTTGCTCTTAGGGTAAAGGATGTCACTAGCTGGATGCCAAACATCATTTCTCCACAGCATGAGCTTGATGCAGGACAGTTTCTTTGAGATCCTTGCCATGCAGATACTTGATCAGCTCCTATAGCTGTTGGGAATACTTGAGTGTCACAGCAGAAACTTTAGGTGGGAAGGGATTTCGTGGGAAGAAAGAGGTTTTTCATTTATTTCCAGTGTAAAAAGTGAGCAGGAAAACATGCCCTGGAGGAACATAGCCTAAATTGGGTTATTCATTATCTCAGCTGGCATTTCTGAATCCTCGGCCTATGTTCCGCCTCGCTCTGATAAAACATTTCTCCCCATCAGCAAGAACGTCTCTGATTAGAATAAAATAAAAATCACTATAGCCTTTTCTTCTGCAAGTGTAAAGGCACTTTCTTTCAAAAGTGATATGAATCACTATTATCTAATGACAAGCAGGAAACATCCAGAAAAAAGGTGGGGGGTTGGTTGGTTTTTAAAGAGTAATTTTTCAACCATTTTTACTTTCACCTTAAAATTATGAAAAAATCTGCAAATATTTTCTTTCTCTTTGATACATTTGTGTGTAGGAACACCATTGTCTCAGAATAAAGATCCTGGGGGATTGTTACTACTGCGTGTCGGGGCTCCCAGAACCTCGCCAGGACCATGCACACTGCTGTGTTGAAATGGGGCTCAGCATGATCAAAACTATCAGGTAATGCCTTTTTCTCACCCTGATTCATTCTGGCAGTGTTCTCACCTTCCTACCTGAGAACACTATCACTAGACAAGTAATTATTCTGTTCGTTCAAAAATCTCAGCATTATCACTGTGAAAAGCACAGGACTTTTTTTATCCATGTAACATGTGGGAACAGTTGCTAAAATGATTTTATTAACCTGTGCTACTTCAGAGATGTAATTCAATAGCTGTGTGTGCAACTGAGAGGCTTCACAGTTCTTGGCAGCTCTCACTTTGTACTGTTGTCAATTTCAAGAGGAGACTGAAGAGGAGGAGTCTGAATTGCTTCCTATAGTCCGTTTAGTAAAATTAAACCACAATATGAACACAAAATAGACAGCTTTGGCTATCCTTTAGCGTGGAAACTAGCTCATAGGCAAACTCATAAGAACTGAGATTTTCCAGATCAACAAATTTTACCTGCTAAATTAGGTTCTTGCTTAAATTCACAAGCACTGGAAGTATTTTAATGAAGGAATGTGTTCCCATCATGGAAATATAATTATGTTGCTGTTAGATTATTGTATTTTGATGCAATTACAATTAATAATAATCATATTTCAGCAGCTGTAGGTAGAGTTTGTCCAATGAGTTACCATGACATTGGTTGACATCTAGTACTCCAAGAGAGGTTTTGTCCATCTTTTAGAAATGTATAGGTTTTACTGATACAATGTATCAACAAAAAAAAAATTACTGAGCTTATCATATTCAAATACTTTTTCTGTTGTTGCCTTCCCTAAAATAGTGTTGCCTACCATGAGCATTCTCCCCTTTCCCTGGATATTTTGCTGTCCAATCTCTTTGTCTGCTTCTTGTCCAGACCTCTTTGCCCCTTTTATCTGGGTCTGTCTCATGACATACATCAGACACTTAATGCACACTGCAGCTGCATTACTGAGCTCTTAATAGAGACAGAATTTGACTAAAATAATTAATGAAGAATGTAACTGAATAATGATTATGCAACAGTGATATCTAAGAAGACTGGATTCAATTATCACAGGCTAAATGTTGAATAATGTAATCAATACTTTGCTCCTGGAATTCCCCCAGTGAAAATGAAACATGAATTAGAGAACACAGAGATGAAAAAAATCTACCAACACTGTTAAAATATTTTGAATACACACATCAAATCTATGTATTTCCTTGGTAACAACACCTGCAGACAACCCATTGTAAACCCTTTTTCTCAGACAGTATATTTCTCTCCACCTCCTTACACATGTGGAAGTCTGTAACATCCTGTGCCCTTCAATGAACAGGGTATTGAAGGCAGCAATGCAGTAGAAATATTGCTCTATTTTTAATATCCTAAATGACAGCTACAGTCAGTCAGAGCCGTGACACCAAAGTCCATCAGGACTTGGGTCATCCATCACAGACTATTTCAGTTCAGACTACCCCCAATTTATTTGATAACCCCAGTATCTGATTTTCTGTCTATGCAATGAGGATGGTTCTTCCCCCAGGCTTTTCTGTTCAGAGTATAGGAGCCTTATGTTGCTTATCTTAATATGTGTTCACACAGTTCACAAGGAAGACCAATCCTGCCATGGAATATTAGAAATACTTCTGCCCACATTTCTGAGAGAACTTGGAATTATCTACAGTCTATTAATTAAAATTAAAGAAGTAGATATATGTCTCAGAGTTATGTTAAAAAAAAGTATCCTCTTTATAAAAGTGAGGTTTTTATCACATTGGTCCCCACAGAATTTTACCATATTTAAAATGTTACAGAAATGACATTTTGACGATTAGAAATTTTTTTATCTTCATCAGAATATTTCATAAAATAAATACTTTTTTAAGTTTAAAATAATAGGGAGATGACCCAAGATTTGCTAAACCATCATTCAGATTGGAGAGCTGATTGAAGTTTTACAGACAAACATTTCTCTCCATTGATATTGGTAATGTTGTACCGACCAGTAAAACCCTCCTGGTGAGGCAGCACCCAAAAACCCCCTGTGATCTCAGGATACCATAGCTGAATACTCCTTCTATTGTCCTTGATGTCTCCATGCTCAAAGGTAATAGAACAAGAATGTCAGATCCATTCATTACACCACATGTAAAATAAATCTACATGGACAGACTGTCTCACTAGGGACTTTTGAGTGTTTTCATACAACTCATATCCGTACAGCTAAATTGCTAATATATTGTTAATTGAGAGTTTACAATTTGATTTTAAGCTTGAGTCTTGCAGCTCCACTGCTCTTTTTGCAGAGGAAAGGAACTGGTTAGAACTTAACAAAATAATTCAAGATCCTTATTTTCTCTGTGAGGTTTTTTTGCATCATCATTCTTTGTTAAAAATCACATAAAAGAAGCACTACTATTGCTATTCCAATCTGTCCTCTTGTTCTTTGCTCCCTTAACTGTTGAGAAAAATTGATGGGCCACTTTTAACCAGAGGAGGACACCATGGAATCAGATATTTACTCCAAAGTAAGGTAGTTTTGCTCCACCAGTTTTAGGCACGAGAAAAAATCCCTACTCTGTCTGCACTGCAAAACCCAAAGACCTGTAAATTCTGTTTATCTGTGCCTGGAAATGTGAATTAAAGTAAAAAGGACAAGTCCTTCACAAGGAGTTCTTTTGTTCAGCTGGTTTTCACATCTTTTCACGTGCAGCAATAACTCTCATTTGGTTTAATTTTATTGTATCAATGGCTGTCTGTACTGACTGTTGATGGAATGAGGTAATAATTAATCTTAACAACTAACATTTCATGATAATTCATTTTAACAATTATCACCCAAGTTAAGTGGCTGTCAGGAATAACACCACCTTCTCAAATGTCCTTATTCCTAAAATCTCTGTGACTGGGAGTAGAGGGGAAGGAAGATCGTGTGAGACTCAGCTCCTCAAGGACTCACTTGCATACTGTAATGATGGAAATGTCACAATATATATAACAGTGGAAATTCAAACAAACCCTTGTGCTGGTATATTTGTTTGGTGAATCAAGGGGTCCTGAGTAGTTTCGTTTGTTGGTTCATTTCCCACTAAAAGCCATCTGAAAGAGTAACTATTATGACAGAATGAATGGTCCCAGCATGCAATATAGGCTAAACTCCAGAAATTAGATAACAGCTTGTCTTCGTTAAAAGTCTGTAATTAAGTTCTAATATTAAGGCAAATTCATGAGAGCGGGGGAAAAAAAAAGGAAAACTGAAAAACCCAAAAAAATCCACAACCAAAAAAACCTCCACTGTTCCAGATAACTGACTGCCCTGGCAAGTTTCCTGCTTTAGCATGAAAAAACTCCTTTTATCATCATCTGTTGAGTATTAACAAAAATCATGAAATGATCAATTATTGTTAAAGAAGTAACTAAGGCAGTAAAAGAGACAGGAATTGTTTTCATATTACATTATTTATAAATTATTTAATTAAGTAATTATATATTAATATCATTCATCCAGTTCTGGATTCCTTCCACAGATTATTTCTCCTATGATCTACCAGGCTCTTCCTATGATGTACTGAGGTCTGATTCCCAGAAGAGAGGATGCATTCACAAACCCAAAAACTAAGGCTGAACTTCATTTCTGTGTGGTGGTGGAAAGAGATATTGTGACATATTCACAAGTTCAGCCAGCACTTTTTAGACAGTTCTAAGATTGAATATAGGTTTCTCACCGAGACTTGATCATATTGTCACCTCCACATGTCCTTTCAGGCACTGACTGAATGGAGAGAACATCAGAATAGATTTTCTTTTCCTGTTTTTTGCTGTTGGATGACAATATGAACTAAATCAAGTAGAGATGAATGAGTTCATGTACTTCTGTGACCACTTTCCTTTGAATGCACCATGAAACACAGTCAAGGCCGTGTTGGAAAAATGGCATAGGACTGTGTGCATATACATATATATGTATATGATTATATAGGTTTTTATAATATACTTTTCAAATCAAAAACAAACTTCTAATAATATTGTGTGTGGTCCCTTGTACTGTATTATTTTCCTGCTTCTCAGAGCAGATTGACATAAGAAAGAGGAATGCAGCAGTATTAACTCTGCCCATGTAGCTACAGCTTCTGTCTGAACTCAGAGCAAGTCAGTTCTATTAGTGGCAATATGAAGCTTCTCCAGGTAATAGCTTTGCCTACATTAGATTACAGTTCTAAATCCAAGGTAAACTCATCCTGGTGCTATTTTAAATTGGCTCTTTGGGAAAATATCTACATTAAATTGTAAATTCAACCTGTGTAAAGTTCATCTATGAAATGCTACATCCCACAGGTCACACTGCCTGCACTGTACCATTCAAAGTGTTTGGTAGTTTAGTGTATCATCTTGTTACCAAGCTTTTCTAAAATAATGGATATCTCATTCACGGGCATGACACAGTTCCCAGAGTCACACTGAAAAGATCCCTTACATCAATTCATCTACTAGCCTGTTGTGTCAGCACAAAAAAGCATTTGAATTCCTTCAGGATAATAATTCCATAATTCTGTTGAGTCCAATCAAAATCTTCCCTATATAACTGAACCTTATGATCAAAGGACATTTCAGTTAACAGGAGACACAGGAGATCACCTGTCCATCCTTCTGCTCTCAACAGAGTCAGCTAAAACCCTTATTTACTTCCACCAGAACACATGGACTTTCATATTTCACCACATGAGGATGATAATGACCATGCCTTGATGGATAAATTGAGCAACCCCAGAGAATTTCAGCCATCACTGAGAAATAGTGGAACAAACTGGCCAACTCCACTCTTCTGAAGTCATTTTGCTTCCAGAACCAGGCAGCTGAATTCAAATTACCTACTAGAAATGGTCTGGAACAGGATGTGAAAGGGCTTGTTGAGAATGAAAAAGCATTCTGGGTTAAGTATCTCAAAGCATAGTCATAACCTTGCACAGTTGAACTGGCCAGCACAGAAGCAGCCTGTGTGTCACTCTCAATCTTCAGGGCCTGAATTCCAGGGCACTCAGATTTTTGACAGCTACAGAAAAGGCTGAAAAGCAAATTTCTGACTTTTAGCTCACCTTCTTCATGCAAATAAGAAAGGTTTCAATTAACACCATAAAAATCAAATACCCATCAAAGAATGCTGACCAGGAGGAAACACCAAGATCCAATTAAAATCATTGCAATTTCTTGGCTGTGGCTAGACTGAAATGAAATGAATGGCAAAAATAACACCAGTCACAGTTACCTCATCCTGGATAAGATATCAAAGCACTTGTGAGGCAAAGAGGGCTGCTTTATAGATCATCAATAATGCATCTTCGTGCATGCACTTTGTCAATGTATCTGCAGAGAGCCTGTAAAGTAGTTGAAGAAAATACATTTTTAAAATTAGAAGCTTCATTGATGGTTGAATAAATTTAAGAGAGAGAAGAAATAGATGTGGAATACCTGAGATTTTGCAAAATGGACTCTCATAATTTTTTTCTCTACATTTTTTATCTAGTACATGCTATTACTTCTGACAATTTTTTCTTCGAATAAGTTAGAGCTTCCACTATTGATGAAGGTGATCCAGGCTTTGTTATTTCCAGCTTTGTTTTTCCTATACTTGTATGTAAACAAGACCACCTAAAGTATGTGGTAGTCTGGCTGCTAGAGAGTTAGATTTGACCATGATTAAGTCCCCTTCTTTACATAATTCAGAAATCTTTTTCAGCCCACATCGCTCCCAATTTTAAATAAAAAGAATAAGTATAACTCCACGATTTCTTACATACTAACAAATCACCTCACTTTTAAACTTTTTCATCTTTGCAGAGAAATTTTGAAATCAAGTAAGCCATTTATTCTTTGTTCAGTTTAATATCTTATAACAAAAATTTCTATGAAGACTATTGTTTTCACAACAGATTATCAATAGTTCTGCTTTCAGTCTTGTGTTGCAAATAATAAAGGAATTTGAGCGAGACTAGGTCACTCTTGTGCTTTGATTCATGTCCAAGGGCAGTTTAAATATATTTCAGACTATGCATGTTACTTCATGCAATCAGGTCCCCTCCTGCAATTATTTTCCCACCTATCCACACAGGAGCTGTGCATGACAAGAGGAGGATGCAAAGACAGAGCCCTGCATGTGCACCAGCACTGCAGCAGACAGAGAAACAGGATGTCCTCAGCCAAAGGGTGCAGGCAGGAGGCCAAATCCATTCTGACTGCTCGTGAAAAGCTGAGATCAAATATCACCTGAGCAGCACATAAAGAGTTGCTGGGAGACTGTGAAAGACAGATAAGGCAAAGAGGAGATGACCTTGATTAATGTCTGCAGTGCACTGCAGGAGGTGGTGTGGACAGCACAGCTGTGTGAGGTTTAGGACAAATGCAGAAGTCTTGTGTGGCTGATGGAGGATGCCAAAGCCTTCTCAGGCCATCCCCACATTTTTATGACAAAGGACAAGTTAAATCCAGGAATCCTTACTCAACACTCTGGAAGTAGAGGGGCACATTGCTCAGTTGCACCATCATTTGTACCTGGTCTCTCCAGTGATACCTGCATGTGTTAGTTCTCATATAAGATACAAATACCAGACCACAATTTACAGTATTTAAAATTAATAGAATAGAATAGCATAGAACAGAATAATAAGTTATTTTACTTGGAAGGGGCCTACAGTGACCATCTAGTCCCTCTGCCTGCCAATTCAAAGGTCACCAGAGTTAAAGCATGTTAAGGGCATTGTCCAAACGCATCTCGATCACGGGCTTGGGTCACCAAGCACCTCAGCAGAGAGCCTGTTTCACTGTTTGGCCACAGTTATGGTGAAGAAATGTTCCCTAATGTCCAGTCTGAACATTCACTGATGGAGATTTGAGATATTCCCATACTTTCAGTCACTGGATCCCAGGGAGAAGAGCTCAGCATCTCCCTCTACCCTTCCCCTCCTCAGGAAGCTGTTAGAGAGCAATGAGGTCACACCTCAGCCTCTTCTTCTCTAAACTAGACACACCTAGAGCCTTCAGCTGCTCATCACAGGACATGACAGGTGGTAAAATAGAAATTAAATTGGTAAAATAGCATGTGTGTCTATACATGTAGAGAGAAAGATTACATAAATATAGGCTATTAAAACATTTTATTAAACTAAAGGCCTTTTTATTGATTGTATTTTTCAATGAAAAGCTTTTTTGTTCAATTATTCCTCTAAATACAATTATCTTTTATTTCAAGATAAGGAAATCTAACATAAAATGAGAAATAATTATCTTAGTCTAAGCAAAAGGAAAAGGCAGACAGGGGAAACAGTCATGAGAGGGGTTGTGTGATAATTCCTCTGACAGTTACGAGTATCAGTTTAAATATTTCTGTGGCATATAAAAATTATTCAAAACATTAAAATCTCAGTGGTCTCACTTCTATTAGTAGCTCTCACAACACATAAAGTGCTTCAATGTGGAGGAAGCATATCCTATCTTCCAGGGACAGGTAATTTTTTGTATAATTATGATATTTCAAGCTTTTTTGCTTGCATGCAATGAAGAAATTTGTAAATGAAAACTATAAGCTTTAAGTATAAGAACACAGATAAATCCCTTTGCAAAGTTTGTTTATTATTTCATGATTTAGTATTTAAAACCTTTTTCTCTTAGATAGCTGAAGTATGTTGGCTTCCTGATGTCATTAGCAGATATTGCAGGCAAACTACTGCACTGAGACTAATCATATATCTGCCTTTCTCCAAGTTTTCCTAATATGAAGGGAAGGGAAATGATGAATTCCTCATTTTCAATTTTTCACATTTTTGTGCAACTAGTTTCTATTTTAGAACTCTTGGTTTTGTTTTTTTTTTCCCTTACAAACTGAGCTGGTTCTCCATTGCAACAATGAAAGCTCAAGCATTGAATTCAGAGAGCAATTTACCCTTTTCTCCTCTACAGAGGATCTGTCAAGGTCATTACTGATGCATCTGAGGCAAGGGTAGTTAACTTCAGAGCAGTGAAATAGAGCTGTTTATTCTCTCCCTGCTCTGTAGTGTGATCTTGCTGTGCTTCTATTGACTTCAGTGACTGTAGAGATGAGGCCCTTTACAAGCACACAGCAGGTTTGTAGACCAGCAGTAGCAGTGTGCTTTTCCTACCCTGAGCACAAATATTTAAAGATTAATGAACACACTCTTTCTGGTGCAAACAGTTATTGTCACACAAACAAAACTAGAAAAGCAGTCTCTTAACAAATATGCTCACTTTTTTTTTTTATTTTTGAGAGGTGAAATGGTCACCACCACTCCACAGAATGGACAAAACAGATTTTAAACTCACATGGTTGTCATGACAGAGCAAATGGTGTTCTGACCAAATCTAATGAAAATAATAATTTGACAAAATTTAACTCTGGAAAATCCCAATCAACAACATTTTTTAAAAAATTGAAAATAAGTAAAAAATACACAAGAATATAAAAAAATAGACAGGTTTGATGAACAGGTTCCTGTTCCTGAACTGTCCACACTGTTCCTGACTGTTCCATACTGTTCCAACAGTTCTGTACTGTTCCCGAACCTTTCATAAGGTACCAAGCTAAAGCACTCAGTAAGTGCAACAAAATATTTTCACTCAGACTTTTTTTTCTCTCTCTATCTTTCCCTGTCTGATTGAAATAAGAAGAGTGCCACTGAGCCATGCATGCAATTAAGTGCTTAATGATAACCTGGCTTTTAGAATAATTTTATCACTACTTCTATCTTTGCTATTTAGAAAGTTCTCTCTTCATTTTACAGGCTAGACTGCACTTTGTAGCTAATTGACATCATATTTTACATCATACCCTTTTCAAAATGATATGGAAAATTGTGGCATTTATTTTCATTAAGTCTGGTCTTTTTTCTTTCTTTGTGTGTTTTGTTTAACAGATATGTCAGATCAAGGACAAAGCATGACATTGACATGAGAATAGGGATTCATTCCGGATCTGTTCTGTGTGGAGTGCTGGGCCTGAGAAAGTGGCAGTTTGATGTCTGGTCATGGGACGTGGATATTGCAAACAAACTCGAGTCAGGTGGAATTCCTGGGTAAGGCAAAGTGTATTTCTCACAGCCAGAAAACATTGCCAGCACATTGCTCTGTTAACCTTGCCAAGAGATTAACTGTTTTACATTGTTTCATCAACTATGACCTTTTTTTTTGCTATTTTGCCGTTGGCAAGGATTAGTGAGGCTACAGCCAAAAAAGGTAGAAATGATCTGCTTGTAGAGCCATTTGAAAAGACAAGACAAACATTTTTTTTTTGTTACCCCTGATTTTCTCAAAAAGATCCATCTTTTGTTTTCGCCCCTCATGGTCCTCAGCGGTAGCTCAAATTTCCCAGTTAGATGTTGACCATTCATGAGATTTTCCAGGCTTCATTCTCCCACCTTTTTCATTCAAATGATAATATGAGGTACAAAGCTATAATTTGTTCTATTTTATAATGAAAAAACTGTGGGAAGAATTATGTGTTCGTGGGTCAGTAGTCTAATAACAAGTTGTTATGAGCAGCAGGATCTCTGTTAATATAATTTGTCAAAATGATTTGATGCTTTAGTAGATGTTTTGAGATATTTATCTTAACCTGCCTATATGTGAAAATGTATGGTTTTCCACTAAAAAAAAGCCTAGTTTCTTTCTGTATCTGAGTGTCTGATGTGGGTGATTCACCTGAAAGTTGAATGTTATTTCTGCTTGATATGGCCTATATATCCTGCTAGTTTGGAAGCTACAAATCCTAGATTTGAACAGTAGTGATTGCAGGAATCTTCTGTTGACTTTCAGTTCCACCTGCCACTGATGAAATATGTAGAAAAGATCACCTAGACAATTCCAATTTTAGCCATGGAATTTGGAAGCAATAGCAGCAGACATCTTAATGTGGAAAAAAATCTAAATGGTGCTGTCACCTTGAATGACAGAGATTTTAAGTCATCAAAACTGAGTCATGTGCTGTCCTCCCTACACACACATCAGGATCTGTCAGAGCTGTCATCTTCCCAGGAAATTGGAAGGAAATTTGCTTCATATATTGCAAATGCAGGCCCCTTCCACAATTCTACATAGTAAACGTTTATTCTAATATATATTCTTGGAATTAGCAGAAAATGAAATTCTGTATGCTTTGAGAACAACTTCTGTACCCTGCATATGTCACCCGTGTGTAAAATTTCAGAAAAAATTTCATTGCCTGCTGCTTATCCCACATGATAGCCCAGATGACTAAGAGGATGTTTTGATCACATGAGCAAACTGATCATCTAAGTTTCACCACTCACACCTGCAAAAAGCAGAGCCTATTGCTGCTAATGTGTGCAAGTCGTATGGCTGTTAATGAACAACCCAGAAAATGCACAGATAAAATGCTGGAGATAAAATGCCTGGCAGGTTTTCAGTCTGTCAGAGCACAGTGATTTCCTGGATACCAGAGTGCCAGCAGAACAAAGCCTGTATGTGACAGCAATGAACCAAGTCCCTAGGAATAGTGATTTGCATCAGAGTTTCCTAGTGTGCAGAGATTTAATAGATCAGTTAAATTCATTTCAGCCTCTCCTTACTTCTCCCTGCCACAAGTATTCAAATCCCCCTACTTATTGTAATACTGAGTTCATTCCCTTTCCTAGAGCAGCTTCATCAGGAAAGCTGCCCTGGGGTTATGAGCAGTCTTGCTCTCACGGTGTAAAACAAGAGCAAAGATGAACTGCAGCATTTTCCTGAGGGCATAGTGGAGAGATGCAGCTGAGGATGGGAAACATCCTTTTACCCAGCCTGAGAGCAGGAAAGAAGGGGCTTAGCTCTTCCCCTGAATGCCTGTGTGTGCCCCTGAGCCCCCATCCACCTCGGGTGATGCAGGGAGAGATTGCACCTGCCAGAAGGAGGATGAACAAGCAGACCAGCTGCGGTGGGGAAGGCACTTAGGAGCACTGAGAAAAAAATGGTAATTTCCAGTTTTCTGGGAGTAAAAAATGTGTCCACAGCACCTGAGGAGGAAATCTTGTGATCTTGTAGTCAGTGACATTCTTCTGCCAGGATTCCATTTTCTAATAGTTTTTACTTAGTGTATGTGGTCATTACTGTCCAGTACTGAATTGCATAAATCCTAGGTAATAATTAATTTTCAGTGGTGTCCCAATGACAGGTATCATATAACACTGCAGGACTGATATGCTTTCAAGAGTAGGTCAGGCAATACTTTCTGACTTCAACACTCCCAATGTCCTGTATTTGTAGAAAATGAAAAGATATCTCTCCACATTTTAAGTTTTTAAGCAAGCAGTACAAAACATGAATCCAGAATATACTTATAATATGCCAACTATTTATTAATATTTGGCCTATTTAAGGATATCACATTAATAGCTATCTCCATACTCTGGTAAAGCTGTTATATCCATCATAAAATCCATATTTCAAGGCCTTATTTCCTAAATTATATTAGTTGAATCTAAAGAGAGAGATAGTCACCTTGGCAACTAGTGTATCACTTTCTCTTTCTTATTTCTTTTTTTCTTCAGTTTTAGGTTAGTACTTTACTTAAATCAATTTAGCCTTTTTGGATTTCTTAGGACTAGAAAATTCATCATTTTTCTGAGAGGTCACATGCTTTGCTGTTTCAGTCCAGGCCAAAAGTTGCTTATGTCTGAGAAACATTTTTACTGGTTTTATAATGAGTTTTACTGATTTTTCACAACAAAATACTACTAATCTCTGTGATCATTATAACAGCATGACTTTAGAAAGAGACAGTTGTACAAAATCTGGGAAGAACCAGGAAATTTGAGACAGCTTAAAAATGACTGGGATACAAATTTTTGATCTTTTAATTAGATGTTGATATTGAATGCTCCACAGGGATAGTTTGTGCCAAATAGTGATATTCCTGGGCACTTCACACTGCTTAAAAACAACGAGCACTTTATTTTCTAGCAATGCATACACATTATATATGCCCTTATAGTCTTTTATTCCATCAAAATATGATGCAATTCAATTCTGTATTGGTATCCTTTGAGTAACAGAAGGAAGTTCCCAAGGGACATGCTAGGACCATTTCCTTCACAGGAGAAAGACAAACTGTGGGGCCTGAGAAAAGCAACATAGGATGTGTCATCAAGAAAGGATCAAGAATTTCAGCTCTCTCTGAATATTAGGGATCTGTATGCAAGTCTGTCTTTCAGAAAGTCGCATACACCCAAAGTTTAAAAAATCAGCTGGTTTGAAGAGTCACTACAACTATTTTCTTTGGGCTAGATAAATGCCTAATGAACAGCTCTTGCTGCATGGTAGAGTATAGCATAGCTGACCATGTTGATGGGCTCTAGAGGTGTCTGCAATTTTCCTACATGCAGGAACTTGAAGATTCCTTAAAAATGGTTTGGCTGGAAGACATCCAAATTCTTATCATACCATTGTTAAATTTAAGCTCTTTTGCATGTAATTTCTTAAATTCAACTTCATTTTGGCCAAAGCTTATTGAATTTATTGCCTAGTCTTAATAGAAATCATTATGTTGCTAGCCTTTGCATAATTCTCCTATTTACCTAATTTACTTCAGGTGCAATCAGACCACTAATTTCAAATGTTTAAGCTACCTCAGGAAATGGAAGGAAATTAAAGACCTTCACATAAACTGCTCCAATGCCTACCATTTATTTTTCTCTCAACATACTTCCCTGAAGTACAATTTTCTTTCACTCAGAATAGCATTTTACTCGGAAGGTCTCCCATTAAACTATTAACGATGAGCAAAAGTATCAGGTGTGAATGCCAAAGTGTTTTTCCTGTGACAGGACTTTGTGCATTAATGACATCTTATTTATGTAAACATATTTTGAGATTATTTGACCACAAATAAAGCTCATGGCTACTTAATTTTCGTTGTTTGCAATAGAAAACCTTGTATTTATCTAGGATGTTAAACAATATAGAGTTCAAAACCTCCTTCTAATCTGTGTATAGTAGAGCACAATCAGTATTTGCTACTACTTATTTCACTTATGCAGGAGAATTCACATCTCCAAAGCCACTCTGGACTGCCTGAATGGGGATTATAAAGTTGAAGAAGGGCATGGCAAAGAGCGCAATGAATTCCTGAGGAAACATAACATTGAGACTTATTTAATTAAACAACCTGAGGAGAGTCTGTTGACTTTACCTGAAGATATTGTGAAAGAGGCTGTCAGCTCCTCTGACAGGAGAAACAGTGGAGCTACGTTTACCGAGGGATCCTGGAGCCCTGAACTTCCATTTGATAACATAGTGGGAAAACAAAACGTAAGTCAAACTTCCTTTAATGTCACGGAGATGAATGCATGATTGAGTGCACTTCAACAATGGAGGCCTCAGAGG
The DNA here is from genome assembly GCA_034509185.1 of Euphonia xanthogaster. Taxonomy (NCBI): domain Eukaryota; kingdom Metazoa; phylum Chordata; class Aves; order Passeriformes; family Fringillidae; genus Euphonia; species Euphonia xanthogaster. The sequence goes on along the minus strand of JAYDZK010000113.1, from coordinate 143,083,584 downwards.
AGGCAACTTCATCTTTAACCTTTATTCTAATATGTACTGCAACAGCAGAGGATTGAACAAATTGTTTCAAGGTAGAAAAATCATGTATCTAAACTGGGAAAATGACAGTGAAGCAGAGATTTTGGGTTCATTGTTTCTTTTCATTTACCCAACTGAAAATAAATGCTGCACGGCTAAGTTTTAATTGAACCACTCCACAAAGTAATTAAAATAAATCTAATGTTACTAAACTAGTTGGAACATTCTAGTGAGAGTGTATATTTCATTGCATAGCTTCAATGTAGGGCCATCAAATTAAAGGGATGAGGGAAAGGGCATTTTCCCAGAGGAAAACACATAAAGTAGTTTATTGATATATGAGGGAAGGGAAAAAAAAGCACCTTGAGAAATCAGGTTCTTCATTCCTCACTTTTTTTAACAAAAAATATTAAAAACTCATACTCTAAGATACAATTAAGGTTCACTAGCAGATGAGTTAGACTCTAAGGACATCTGTAGCTCAATAGAAATATGAGATAATAGCAACTTCTCCTGACCAGATATTTTCCAAAAGCAGTGAATGGCTGATGGCCAGCAACCTGAGAACCAACAATTCTTGGATGGTAAAAAAAAACATTATTGTTTAGAGGAATTAAAGATGGAAAGGTTAAAATGCCCTCAGACTCCACTCTTCTCACTGCACTTGGAAGACAGATGAGTCTTTATGACACAAGGTCAGCTGAAGTTTTCTGTCATTTTCTTTAAGGGATCTGTAATGACATGATTGATAGATCCTCTCTTCTGCTGCACTTCCTTATTCCTACTTGTCTGAACTGTGTTGAACCTTAAACATTGTTGTGTGGAGATGTTGCCTTTGTCAACTGTCTTCTGCTTCTTACAAATGTGCTCAGAAGCGACAAAATTTCACAATCAGTCAGCCCACAGCAGTGTCTTCATCTCTTCAAACTGAATTGGAGCATGGCACACTTAGCTGTTATATAAAACACCTGTTTTATATGTGTTCTGTACATCTGTGCATCTGCATGTACACTGCCTTACAGTGTTCTCTGTATTTTGTTGACCTGTCTCTATATTGTCATTTCATTAGGAATAGAGATATGGGTGCATGCTGCTGTGAATATCTTGTGAATATCTCTCTATTTCTTTCCCTTTAAGATATTTCAATTTCTGTAGTCCAAAAAAATCTGTACAGAGTAGGCTTTCATTTTTTTGGTCATTTTCTCAGCTAAACCTGACCTTGATGCTAACAAAGACAAAAAACCCACAAAAATTAGTGGGCTTATCCACTTATTGATCAACTCCTAGTACTAATAAAAAAGCCTTGAAAGTAATTGAAATAGGCATAGCATAACAACGTCTTTAAAACTTTTTTTTTCTTATGGCAATAAACAATCCACTTTTAGAACAGTTTCTCACAGGTTTTTTTAAAGATTTTGAAGTGGTGTTGGGAAAAGCTGTAATTTTATATAACACAGTTTAACAATAAGCCTTTTGGTGGAGACAAGATTTTAAAAATCTGCTGTTCTATGTATGATTTAATTATTATGTAATTTTTAATTTACAGTTGAGACAATAGGCAGTATTGCTCATAAATAATGGATTTTATCTATAAAATTCAGATGATAGATTTAAATTATACTAGGATGTAGTAGCATTTTCCAGAGGTGTGTCAGTCTTGGACAGAATAAGCATTTAATAACACTAATTAAGCAGCTTAAAGGTCACTGTCAGCAGCAGGCTTTGAGAATTGTAGAAGGAGCAACCCAGCAGTGAATCACTCTGTATGTTTGAATATTTGCCAATTGAATTTAAATTATTTCTTTACCCAATATAAATTACAACAAAATTTGAGCAATTGATCACATGTATTTTACTTTTAACTCCAGTTATGTTAGGAAGCATGTGGAAAAAAATCTCTGGGGTGTTCTCAAGCCAAACTCAAATTTATCCCAATCCACATTCATTACCTTGATCTGATGTTCTATGAACAGTCTGAATCAGTGAATTGTAGATGTGTTTATGTGTGTAAGAAACAAATAACCACTTTTTATGTAGGCAGTCACAGATATTAGCAAAAACTACACCTACAGCCCAGTTATCACTATGTGCCCTTGCTCTGATTGTGAGGTAAGCCAAGGGTGCAAGTTCTTGTCTGAAACTTAGACATGCCAAATATAAATGGAGGTTTCTGTTATTGAAACAAGTGTCTGGGCTTCTTCCTTAAAGCAAAGAAAATTGGACAGAAGTTATTTTATTTCAAGAGAAGAAAGGCCTCCTCCTCTAAAATGAATTAATGGCATTTTAAGTTTTAATGGCATTTTAATTTTAAGAATTAATGGCATTTTAAGATTTCCTCCATGTACCTTAGAAAAGGAGTAGCTGAAAGCATAACATGGTCACTGGATGTGCTGGTGGAGGCACCTGATGGGCCTGTCAGGATGCCAATTAGGAAAAACAGCATATTAAAATGTCTGTCTTCTTTAGGTGTACCGTAGTACACCTTCATAGTGGTTGCAATGAAGGTTAGCAGTGAGCACAGAAATTATACTAAAAGACTGCCAAGATGGCAGACAGGTCTAAACAAAAGGGTGGAAATCAGTTCAAAGCCAAGGCACCCGTGTGTTAGAGCTGCCCCATTGTTACTATTGCTGTTATTTCTTTGTTGAGATGCCCCAGTACTCCCCAGCTGTCAACGCCACTGACCAGTGGTACCATGGTGTCCCTGTGTCTTGTGCCACATCTCCTGGCTCCTGACTATTGTCCAGTCCCCAAAGCATCTCTGCTGACCACAGCTTCATATGATTGGATAACTGAAAGTATCTGGAGTGTGTATTGGAAGAAATAGAAGTTTAGACACTGAGCATGTAGACACCAAACTTGTACACACCCTTATTTAGGTGACTTCCCCTTGAGCTAAATCCTATCTGTAACTTGTCTTTTTAAGCATATGACTTTTATTTTCCTATTTCCTTCCAAAACATGATGCTTGCAGTATGAAAAAAAAAAATTAATTTGAACCTTCCTAAGGTTTTCTAAATGGCACAGATTAAAAATTTCCCTTCTTGTTGAGAGCTGGGTGCTTGGACTTTTTTGCAGGAAAACTTCCCAGAAAGGAAGTGAAATCTAATCTAAGCTACCTTTTAAAGTCTCTATAAAATTTGTCTAAAGTTGGAGATTTATTATTTGTTTGTTTTAATGAATCTTCTTTCAGTTTCAGATGAAAGTTTGGCTAGGGCTTGCTGGTTTTGGGTTTTTTAAACAGAATTTTGTGTTTGTTCCTGTATGATCAATGGTTATTGCCAGCATCAGAAAACTTCAAAAGCCCATTGTAGAATCCACAACTGTGTCTTTCAAAGAGTTGCTCACAAAAGTGAAGGAGAGATAATAGGAAGAATCAATATTTCTTTGCGTTTGCATAAAGAAGTCTTAAAAGATGCAGAGCAAAGAGGGGGATAAGACACAAAATGTGGTTAGAACTTATTCTTGAGACAATAACTTGCATGACGTTTTTTCATTGCTTTTATATCTAAGCACAGGGAAGCAGGTTTTTAAAGTATGTGCATGTATATGAGGGAGAGAAAATGATGAAACAAAAATATGAATTTCCTTGTTATATTGTGAATATAAATGCAAATTCAGAGTCCATTTTTGCAAAATACTACAGGCACCATGGCCATAGTGGTGATGTTATGTCATGTTCATCTACCATGAGATGTAAAACACTTCATACATTCAGCAAGGAGACAAGCCTTCATATCAATCAGAGCTTAAAATAGAATTTTAACCAAAATATAGTTGCTTAACAGGATGAACTGAGATTATTTTCCTTGTATAAATAAAACAAAATGCTCATCAAAAACATGAGGGAACTTCTCCACCCTCATTTCCAGTGCAGAAGCAGAAATACAATTTAATTCTGAGGAATCAATTTACACACCACCATCTGATGTGATCTGATCCTTTAGCAGGGACTTCAGACACACTCATGCCCTTTCAGCCACCACAAATTGATAAAAGCTTTTCTTCCTAGCTCAGTTTAAAAGAGATAGGAGTACTTAAGCTAAAGTAGTATCACAGTGTGCAATAATACAGCATTTATCCACTTGCCTTGATTGTTTCCTCCAAGGCCAAGATATTAATTCAGACATATCTGAAACCTAAGCATGAAAAAAGTTTCTTTGATACTGTTTTTTTCTCCTAATGTTGATAATAGTGATTTGCTAGACAGAAGAAGGGAGGATTTAAGTGTCATCCCAAACCTTCTCTACTGAAGCCCTTTTTCTACTAAACGAACATGAAAACTGCTTTTGACTTTTAAACAGAGAGAAAATTTTCTGCCTGTATTTTGGGATTTTAAATTACTGTTAATAAGATGGAATATTAAATACTATCTGTGACTACAGATTCCATGGACTTGATTTTAGGATTGTAAGGAAAGTTGTCACCTGGGCTTGGCAGTGGGTACCTGAGAGCCTTCCTGTGTTTTAATGTGCTGCCCAAGATTCATTAGAATATGTTTGTTTGCTATAGTTTGAATATCAACAAGGGAAACCTGCCTATAGCACTTGCCCAATGTAATCCTATGATAAAAAACAATTGGCTTTCCAGGGGTATCTGGTGACAAAACACCACAAGCTCCTGTTTCAACAATGCCCAATAGGAGATAGAGCTGAAGGTCTTTTCAGGAAGGACCTATGGAATAAATTTTCTCAGGTAGAATTTTATTTCCCACCCATAATAATGCTGAAATGTCTTATGCTATGATGTATGAAGTTTCACATCCTTTCCATTCATTAACATTTCTTAACCCTTGGGAATATTACAGTAGTAGAGTTTCTTTTCCCATTCAAGTGGGAAAGAGCTGCTTCACTGTGGTTTGTGTCATGAAATGGCACCATGAAATGGGAATGAGTTATTCTTTTTATGAAAGCAAACTCTAACTCTTTGCTGAAGTTGAAACACCCTTCATATTATATCTGCTAGAATTCCTTCGTGAAGCAAAAGTATTCTCATTTTTTCCTTTGATTAGTCATTGAAACACCAAAGGAATAATGCATTTGAGATGATATTTTAAATACCAATATGAATTACAGTTAAATTAAACCATATAGCCTAACTGTAATGTAGATTGGCTGAAATATACCAGTAGTGAAGAAGAACATATTATCTGAAAACCCATGCTGAAGTAATCAGAAATGTCACCTTCTTCACTCCTGCCTAAGTAATCTGTTCCTTAACTACACACATCCAGTAACTTTGAGATAAGAAAAAGTTCATTACTCCTATGTTGTTGGTTTTGTTTTATATGGCTTCCATTCTTATTTATTAAAACACACCACTGAGTCAGATATCCTGCTGTGATTTTGGTGTGTGTACCCCCCTCATGCATGCTTTAATAATTAAATATCAGATTTGGAAAGTGGAATAGAGTCCTAATGCTCAGTGCAGCAACAAACCTCTTAGCCTGTAAAAAGGAAGGCATTAAAATGCTCCCCTTGATGTACTGTATGTGTCTAGTGGAACAGAGTTATTATTTTACACTTCTATAGATTTCATTGAATGAATTGCATGGAATGCTGTAATGGTTTGCAATGCAACATGAACTAAAACATTGCATTTTTAACCCAAGGGGACCAGCAGGTTTATTCTGTTTGCATGTGCTTTCCCCTAGACTCTGGCTGCCCTAACAAGAAATTCAATAAATCTGCTTCCAAACCATCTTGCACAAGCTTTGCATGTCCAGTCTGGGCCTGAGGAAATTAACAAGCGAATAGAGCACACCATCGACTTACGGAGTGGCGATAAATTGAGAAGAGAGCATATCAAGCCTTTTTCACTGATGTTTAAAGACTCCAGCCTGGAGCATAAGGTAGCTGGGGCTTGGTAGCTACAGTATTCACAACTCAAATTGTAATAAATGTTCCCTGAAGTAGAAAAGCTGTAGGTTCTGGCCTGTGTTGTTTTTTCTTGCTTTGTTTTTTTCTTTTTCATTTTCTTTCAATTTTCATAAGGTGGGGCCGAGCTAGAGTTCACAATACACAGTGACATGATGCAGGTGCTATAATGCTGAAATGATTGCATTTCCTTGTTGGAAAATATATACACTGATCAAACTCAGTTTCTGAAAATGACAACCACTGGCTGAGTTGAACTCGGTATCGAATACAAGCAGTTTTCTGTCAGATGACAGGTTACTTTGGCACTAACAAAGATTTAGCATATTAATAAACTTACATTTCTATTAAAAATACATATCTATATTTTATCTATATTTATATCTTCCATTTAGTCATAGAATCCCACTGATGTCCTCTCTGCAGCTACAATTCTTATTTCAAGTCAAGAGTAATTTTTCAACTCTGTTTTAAACATCCTTCTTAAAAAACCAGTTTCTAAGAGCTAAATATGGTTCATGTCTTTGCTGCTTCTCAACGGCAATATGATCTCATAAACTTCTCTTTCAGCCTACATCCAAATGTAAGTTATGAGTTTTAAAAGATAAGGTAATGGGAGAGCACTCCTTGAAAGCTGATGGCATGGGGTGAAGTTGCACAGGCCTCAAATAATTTCATTGACTTTCTTTGATAATCTCACTTGCAATGACAGAGCACCAACAACAGGTCTGCAATACTATGTGCACTTGACTGAAAGGAAATAAAAATAGCAGGGAAATGAAAGCATGGTGGCTCACTTCTCCATCAACACTCTAACTTCTACTGGAAAACAGACATTTTTACTTGATTTATGAGAGACTAGTCCTCAGGAAGGCTGATTAGTGAGAGCTTTATCACAACTGGAAAAGAAAAATTCTGCTTGAAGTATACCTAAGCCCTTATTGCACTAGTAATCTTGTAGAAGAAATAACAAATGTTTGCTAAAACAGAAATACAAGATTGCATTTCCTCATGAGGATATTTACACTGAGACACAAGGTAGAACCCCCAAAACCAAATTTTCCACAAATAATTATCTGTTGAAAAGGGAGATATGAAGATACTTCTTTCAGTGCAGTCATCGTGCAAAGCTGACATGGACCCAGAGCAAGCGAAATTCAAGATCTCCAATACCAAATGAATTACTACATAAAGTCCCAGAAATCATGAATGATCTTTAATCTTTTTGAGACACAAGATAAAAAAATATGGTGAAAGAATCTGAAATTTTTTGGTTAAAGGAGGAAACAGCCTGATCACAAACAACTTGATGAATGGGCAAACTTGCCAGTGGCTCATCTCAGCTTACTGTGGTATTTGATCACAAAAGGCCTGAGCATGGGCTGGTGTAAAAGGGCACTGCCCAGAATAAGATCACATACCCAGAAAATAAACTCTCTTATTATTTTATATTTCACAATTGTCAGCCACAAAGAAAAACTATAAAGGTAGTGTAGAATTCAACTTCAATTCAATTTAAGAAAATAAAAAAGATCCACGTGTTAATCCATCACATTACATAGGTCAGATCAAAAATATTAATAAAGTTTTTAACTGCATCTGAATGAAAAAAAGTTTATTTAAAAGTTAAAATTTTTAGCGGATTTGGTACACTTTCTTCCCAGTAAGATATTTCCAATGGAGAATTGGGCTGCAGTGTTTGGAGAATTATGCTTTCATTCAATATTTCCTTAGGTGTTAGTCCCAACTAGTAGCACAGGCAATAGAAATAAAAAACCCATTCAGCAAAGTTGACTGAGTCAACTTTCTGTTCCATAAATTAATCTGGTTTATCGTTTTAGGAAGGAGTAAAGTTTAAAAAATATCACCACTGCTTTATTTGTTCTGGCACATCCACCACCAACAGCTGGACAGCCTCTGGTCAGCTCCTCCTTGCTTCTGCTCAGGGTGTTCATATAGGGAATGTACCAGGACATAAAGGAATGATGTGGATTAAGGGAAGATGAATCACAGTGCCCTCTTTGTTGTGGACAGGAGCAATTATCTTATGGGACATCATGGGAAATGTCCTTTCCCTCCTGCATGCCTGTACAGTAATTACAAGTTTGTCCTTATAACCTTAGTGTTTAACCATACATTTCAGGAAGTCATGGAAAAAGTAATATTTGAACTATTTTCCTGCAGAAAGCAGCTATTTCCTCCATCCCATCTTGTTACTACCACTTTCTCCCTTCTTCCAGCCCATTTAGGAAACACAGCAAATTCAGGTTTAAATAGCTGAGATCCTGGATAAGAAGTGTTACCTTTACCTCATTCAGTGAGAATTGTGCTAATGTTCTGTACCTCAAATGACAGAAAAGTGAGTAACCACATGAACAATAAACTATATTTCTTCCTCCTGCATTAGTAACAGGACTACCATGATGTGGGATCGTGGGGTGACATGAATGGATCTGAAAGGTTACACTGGACCTCTGTTTAAACAGTCTGGGTTGGTTTGCATTTTTTTCACTATAAAGCAATTCCAGATATCAGGTTTACACTAGCCATTAAATTTCTGGATTTCTTCCTTTAAGATTTCAAAAGGTTAGAAAAAAACCCCAAAATAATTCTGGAATCAACATGCACAAAACTACCATGGAGCTAGCACAGATCCTGGTTTACACTGGTTTAGATAGCTGCCATGTCACTCCAGTTTAAGCCACTGGAACATCTTACCGCTCCTATCTCTTTGTCCTTCAGTGGTGATAGGATAAGTGAGTATTCCACAGCAAGCAGTAACAGTTACATTAGAGAATGGGTTATCTCTCTGAGGCATTATGTGTATTTCCATATGAATTCTGCCATACTTTTTTTTATTTTTCATAGGATTTGTGCAGGACCCCACTTGGTATATTTTATAGATTCTTTACTGAAATTGACTAGTCATTACTAACCTGTATTTCACTCATTAATGCTTGATATGTCATTTAGAGACAATGTACCCTCAATTTTGCTAGAGGTTTGTTTGTTTTTTTTTTCCACAAACAGCGTGTAGGCAGATCATCACAGGAAGGTATTTCTGATGGTAGCATGAAAAGATGCTAAAATTTCCAATTATATAATAGCTCATAGGAAAATCTGATCCTACTTCAGATTATTCCAATAATTAAAAGATATCATCATGATGATGTCCCTAAATATCAGCAATTTTAAAATATCCATACTATGTACTTTCATACAGGGTAAAGCAGAGGCACAGGACAGAGAATTTTACATGCTGGTAGGGATTTATTAAAGAAAGTTTCCATTGTAAAGGTTTGTATAAAGATATTCAAAGTCTTCCTGCATATTTTTACTTGGATTAGAAAATAGGCTGGTCTTAGACATGAAACATTTACGTATTTTCTGTGAGGTGAGCACACTGGAAATATCAAAAGAGCTTTGAATTCCAAAGTACACATTTTCTTAGTTCAAATATTAGACCTAAATATCTGAGTTTCTCTGTTTCACAATTTCTGACTGGTAAAATAAACAGAAATTACATGAGTAGGAAAACAATTTTGCTCCTCCTGCTTGCTATATCTCAGCAACCTCAGGCATCACCTCCTTCCTTCAAAGTCAGAAACTTCCAGTTCCAGTGAGGTCTTGAAGACACACTGGGCAAACTCTGTGCCTGTTCAGCAACTTCTCTATTGTTGGTCAGCAACTGGATCTCTGTCTCCTCTTTGGTATTCCCAGAAGTTCGTTTCCTCTCCTGTCTTAGACTTCTTGAAACATATTCTTCCATTCCTCTCCTGTATTGCAGAAACTTTTCCAACATTACTCTGATGAAGAATAAACCTGTTCTCCCTTTTCATCTATAAGGTCCTCTCTGAGTCAAAGAGCAGCAGTGAGGATAAAAACAAACACCTTTCTCCCCAGTGCACAAACATTTTCTTTAGGGGAACATGTGAAGCCTCTCATATTACTGGTGCTCCCCTTTCAAAGAGGCTTTGGAGGAGAGAGGTGAGGAATGAGCAGCATTATTCAACAGGAGAATCCCGGCCTTTCTTAGTTTCAGCCAGCAGGCATGGATAAACAGTTGCCTCCCAGCAGTGCAGATAAATGGCCCAAGTCCCATGGGAGCCTTCACTGGGCCATGAGCAAGTCACACCAGCACAAGTGGCTCTGTGGGGTGTGCAGGGAAGGTTTTCACTGCAGACAAGGTCACGCCACGATTCTTCCTACCACTCCACACAGCTCTGGTTGGCTACATGCCTCCCCATGATTTTTGAAGGGCCTTGAGGCTTAGTGAATCCTTCCATTACTTCTCCAAATCATTAAGGGGTAGACTGCTACAGAGCTGATACATTTATCATTTATGTCAGTGCTGCCTAGGGATGCCAACAATTCCTCATCACAATGTTGTTACTGATTAGAACACAGCATCCATCCTTTTGACATAGTGTTCAACACAGGAGGCCATTCTATGTTTGTGCTTCATTCATCTAGTTTGCCTAATTTCCCTATGGAACAGTTGGGATTTCATGTTATATTTTAAGGAATGCACCTTTCTTTTTCCCTGTTTGAAAGAAGCCCTGGTCCATTATTTATGCAGACTGATGCAGTTCTGTTTCCTTGCACATGAAATCAGGGTGCCAAAAACCTGTGGCCAAAAATCATGCCAAAGTGATACTGCCAACAACAGACACAAGGTGGAATCATGGGAGAGGAGAAGTCAAAATGAGGGACACCAACACATGAACCTCCTCTCTCACTCATGACAAATGGGAGCAGGGAAGTGAAACCTTTTTTCCATCTGGGAGCTTGAGACTGTTTTGATCAGATGTTTATACTGAGATGATGTCCCAGCCAAAGGTCCATGTAGGGAAAATACTCCAAGTCTAGCTAAGATCTCCCTTCAAGAGCAAATTAACTATGAAATCCTGTTCAAAGCTGGACTCTCTCAGTGTATGTTCTTGACACCTTTCTTAATATTTTTTTTTAATGTTATAATGCTTTCTAGGCATTTATTGGAGCAGTTTTCTTTATTTCCGAATTTCTGGAGAGAGATTCTGGTATCTGATATTGCTTTGACTCTTATAACCTTTTTTCAGCCCCTCTAAAACAGCAAAAGTTTAAACAAAATGAAGTTATTGTAGAGGAAGAAAAATGACTGGGGCAAGCCTTTGCAGGATTTCTTATAACACAAAGAAACTTTGGTGGCATCCATAAAGGATATAGAGAATTACAAAACATATTCCTGTGGACTAATCTTCATCTGCTGTAAACAGCTGTGGTTTAATTGAATTAGCAATGATAAATAACATCTGAGGGCTTGCTTAATATTTTCCCTTTAACTGATCTGCTGTTGTCTATCGATGTGTCTGTTACTCAATTTCTTGGCAATTTCCATGGGAAAAGGAACCTAATAGTATTCTCAGTTGTTTGATACACTGGAGAAAAATATTTTTTCAATAAATCTTTATAATAATGCACCTCAAATAGTCTTTTACTTTTGGAGAACCCCCATATTGCCAAGTTTCCACACAGCCTCTGACTTTGTTAGGATACAGTTTCAGCATCCCAGCATCCCTAATAGTCCCAAAATGTTCCAACTGCATAATTTTTTTAAAAAAGAAAATTGGCTGTCATGGAGACACCTCTGTTCCATCATGCATGCAGAGTCACAGATGACTCCAGTGCTTGTCTTCATGCGAGGAAGTCCGTGGTTTCTCTGGTTATTAAGAATTTTATTAAGCAATTAAATGTTTAGTATTCTACACAGCAGCACAAGCTCCTGGCATCTACCTCAGGATTTTTAAAACAAATAATTTTGAACTAAGCAGAACAATTTTGTATTGCAAATTACAGATTTTTTGCTCTCTTGGTTAAAATATTTTACCAGATTATTAACAATTTATTCAATGGGTTTTATTTTCAAACAAAATTCAGGTTTATTGATTCATTGGTTCATTGTGCTAATTTTCCCCATGTCTCCTATATACATCAGGCTTAATGAAACTACTTCATGTGTTAACAGCTAATTTACTTTTCTCTGTGTGTTTTCTTTTTTTATTCTAGTATTCTCAAATGCGGGATGAAGTATTCAAATCAAACTTGGTGTGTGCATTTATTGTTCTTGTATTTATCACCGCTATCCAAAGCTTGCTCCCTTCTTCCAGGTAAATATAGAAATATATCTCTATGTATATGAAGGCACTCTTAGGGACACAGTGGAACAACATTTTTAGGATTGATGTGCAATGAACACAGTGTTTGGAAATATTTGGTCACTTTTTTTGCAATACTAACTACTTTTTTACCACAATATCTACAACTACACGTTTTTGAATGAGACAGCAGCATGTGCTGATGTTATATTGTTGTGTTTTCAAGTAGAACTACCACCAAGTTAAGTGGAAATTTTGAGTTACAAAAATTTGTTCTGGTGTGTCCTGGTGAAACATGATCCAGAACAATAGCTGTGCCTCTTTGATAAGTGATTAATAATCACCTTGGGTATCAGTGACTCTCTTGGTTTTGCTTAATAAATGCTTTGTGAGAGAATTGTACTGCTTGCTTTGCTGCTGACAATGTGATTTGCCCAGCTGGGAAAAGTAGTCTCAGACCATTAATAACCATGGAGGTAGATCTGCTTACACTTTGCGTTCCTTTGGGGCTGACCAAGCAATATATTCCTATCAAGGTGATGAAAATCTGACATAGATGAGACCTTGGTGTCCACATTTCACAGACTCAAACATATCATTTGGCATTTTTGTCTCCAATTTAATAATGAGATCACCAGGGTATGTGCAAAGACTGAGGTCAGTTTTCTAGCACAGGACTGCCACTGTAACAACCCTGTGGTCCCATTTGGTCTTTGACAGAGCAAGTGTTAAAAGAGAATTCCCAGAATAACATATTTCTTAGGTAGTTTCTACTACTCAGATGAACTTTACCTTATGGCTGACAGCAGAGTAACTTTGAAAATTTATTGCTTGTACAAGAAATAAAACATTTATTGTATTACAGTAGTGCAGAAAGATTTCTTGGATCATTTCTGGAAGATGTGAGTTACCAGGTTGATGTCTGAGAACACCAAAGTGGGAGTTAGGTGCAGGCAGGCAAATACATTCTGTAGCAGTGTTGTCTCATATGTTTTGTAATTCTCAGCTGACAAAGTACCTGGAGTAGCGTGTGACCTTCTGTCGTTCCTTATGTGCTATATTGCTCCTAGTAAGTTTGCTTGCTTTTTAAAAGATCTTCTCACAGTACACATTTAAAGTTCTTCACTTCTGGTAGATGCTTTTGTTTGTTTGTTATTTTTTTTCCTCAGTATGTACAAGAAGATTTATGGAACTTATTAACAGAACCTGTTTTCCAAAAAGATTTCTGCTGCTATATCAATCACTGCCATACCAGATTAAAGAAAATAAAAGACATTTTTTTCTACCTGCACAGATTCATCTCTGTTAACTCCTCTGAGGATGTCTAGTGCCATTGGAGTGAGGGGGAAGGAGTCACACAAACACATTGCCTGAAGCTGTCTCACCTCCTAGTTTCTCATCTTGCCAGTAGTCTTGTGTTTTTCCCTGAGGACCTTTTTGTCACTGAATGTTAAAGTGGCTGCAAATACAAATAGGTCAAAATTAAGGTTAAATAAATTCCTACAAAAAAAGATCAGCAGAGGTTTTAAAAAAAAAAGTGACTTTGTCTTCAAGAATGCCCTGGAAGATTGATTGCTAGAACCCAGGAAGATATTTAAGGAAAGGGTATTTACCACTACCCTTTTTGTGGGAGAAGCTTTGGAGTCACATGGGTGTTTATTAGCAGTTCCTGTGTTCTGTCAGAAGCTGAAGATCACTGTCAAGGCTTATGGAGACAAATTCTGGTCTTGTTTTTTTAATGTTCTGATACTCTGCTTCAAAAAGTGTGTTTCAAATTTTTAAAAAGCATGCCTGTCAACAGATGAGCAACCCTAAAATAACAGGATAGGGGTTTTGAGTGAGAAGGTTTCAATATGCTTAAACATATTGGATGAGAAAGTAATCTGGAAGTTCAAATTTCCTAAGTTCCAGTTATAAAAGCAGTTTAAGGCATGAGCAATTGAACAAACTATCACAAAATTAGACAGGATTTGGATTCAGAGAATCCTTGAAACGACTGCATATTCACTTGTTACACCTCTGGTAAATATCAGAGAAGTAAAATACTAGGGTGGAAAACCATGGAAATAGTTTCCATGAAACCACTAACAAACTAAAATTCAGTCCTCATGGTAACTTACCCATTTCCTAAAAACACATATAAGAGTCTTTCAGTGAATGCTTCAGATTTCTGTTGAACAGGATGAAATTTTATATTTGCTTAAGTAGATGTGAGAATAGTTTTTGAGCTGAGATTTTTTGTTTCTGAAAATTTGGTGAAAATGCTATTTAAATTGTCATAGAACATATATTACTAAGGTTCTCTGGGGAGTTTACCAGAGAGTTTACCTTAGTGTTAAAGAAGGGAATCATATCTCAAATTTAATAGGTATGGAAGTTTCAGAATTTTATCTCAGTTTATATCTGTCTCCCTAAGGATAAATATTTGATCCATTCATGCATTTTTCCCTGACAGGGCAGATGCATGTGAATTTAAAAATCTTTGCAATAGTTTTCATTCTTTGAAATATGGAGTCAGGGAAATTACTCTAAGTGAGATAAACTAATGCCGTATTTTTTACCATAATTGTCCTTTATTAAACCATTATGTTGCCAACTTTGCAGTGATTCATCTTCTCCATCTGAGAGGCCTGGGAGTTTCATCAATTTCCTGCAATGGACTATTTAAATGCTCACATGGACAATAGGTCTTACTAGAGTAGACTGCTGAAATACTCTTGTTTCTGCCCATTTTTGACTGGGTTATTCTTGCAAAGGAAAAAAAGCATATTTCAAATTGCTATTAATTTAAAAACTTGCATCTTCTGTTTTACATAAGTTTTCCTTTTGGGTCAAATCAGTTGATTTGTAAATCAGAAAGAAGGAAGGCAAAAGCTCTTTTTAAACTTAATTTGATCTTGGCAGTAAGAGAATCCCTGAAAAGAAAATCTATTGGTCTTGAACCTCTTCTTGAATGAAGGGGTGATCCAAGCCTGGTGTCCTAGTTCTGGGAGGAGTTCATGGACAGAAAATCATTACAGTTTTTTGTTCAGATTCCTCTAACCTTGTCAATGCATTTTATTGTACTTGATCTTATCAGCATGCTCCCATCAAAATCTGAGGAGAGATACTGGATTGTTCATCTCAGAGGTCATACTATGCCACCTTCAGCTTTGTTTTTAAATCAAGCAGGCTTAGGCAAAAGACAAGCACATCAGTCTTCAATTGATAAGCTACAGCGGAAAAAAATTTGTTGCCTATAAATTTATTGTGAACAAACACAAGGTCTCAGTTTCTCAGGCACATAAGCAGGTTATTCTGCAATTTTGGGTTTATATCCCATACTTAGGTGTGCAGATGCTCCCTTATAGTATCTTAATTCAATAACATGGGTTTTACATGTAGAGTTTGGCAGTCCAAAATAAGTGCTAATGTTTAGTGCCCTCAGGCTGGACCTCTTGAGGCTTGATCCTAATATTTCTGAAGGCCTGAATTTGGTTTTGTTCAGAGCTGGATCAGGCTAGGTTAACAGAACTGGTAAGCTACACCAGCAAATATAGACTGTCTATATATATCTGAAGTATAGTTAGACACTATCAGTTCCAAATCAGATCACAGCCACTTGGCTTTGCAAAGTTAGAAGGCTGTTGCAGAATACTGCTGTACTGTGGGAAACTGACAATTAATCTTGCATGACCCTCTGTCAGTGTCTATAATCCAGGATCAAAGTATAGTCACTGGAGAATGAGTTAATGTGAATCTCAAGTTGGCTTCTATCTGCATAAACCTAAGAGAGACTACTATGCAGTGTGATGAATTGTATCCAAAACCACACAGGTGATGAGCCCTCCTGACTCCCTTAACTAGTTCTACGTGGACATGTTGTCCATCTTTTCCCTTGATTTATTGACTGATTGTGCTGAGATTTAATGCTGGATTCTCTTTTTTTTTTTCTCCAGAGTGATCCCAATGGTCATTCAGTTTTCTATCCTGATTATGCTGCACTCCGCTCTCGTGCTGATAACTACGGCAGAGGATTACAAATGTTTACCCTTAATGCTCCGGAAAACTTGCTGCTGGATTAATGAGACCTACTTGGCAAGGAATGTCATTATCTTTGCATCCATTCTGATTAATTTTCTTGGAGCCATCATCAATATTGTAAGCCTATAGGGAACCAAGGAATATTATACAGTAAAAGATGATTTATTACTTATTAAGCTTGCTACAGGACTTGGTAACTACATCTTTAAGCTGTCTGTAATTTAGATAACATAAAAAAGGCAAAGCATCACAGCTTCAGGAAATTCAATCCATTGCTTGATCTATGTATTTCTGAAATATATAATTATTTCTCCCTCATGAGTATCATTTATTTTTAAAACCTTTTGTCGAGTTTCTGTCCGACATATCCACTCTTTGAGGACAATTTGTAATTTTCTGACATGCTGAAATACTTTCTTAGAGACTGTCAATCCAAAAAAATGCTTATCAATATTAAATTCTTCCTCTCATAAATTCTCAGCTCATCTTACAGTTCTACTATTTGGATTATTAAAAAAAAATAAAACAATTCTAGAATAATAATTTTAAAAATTCCAATAGAGCCTTGATTATCCTGATGTATTCAGCAACAAGAGAGAGCTTTGCATAATTTAGGCAGATTATAGTGTCAGACAACCTGACAGGTCTGAGCCAAGAGTGTGGTAAATACCTCCCAGATAGATTAAAAGTATCACTGATAGGAGAGTAAGTCAGAGAGAGAAAAATGCATTTCTATCATTACTGAAAAATATAAATACAGTAAATGTCAGGAGGTTCAATTGGGCTAAAAACTTCCTGAAGAAAAGGACATTGGGGCATTACAATAAAAATCACTAAGCAGTGTTTTAGAATTTAGAAGTTTTAAAATCATGTATAACAAATACCTTTCATGAAAGATTTTGGTAGAATTAGTCTTGATCTTTAAAAAAAGATCTCTAACACACTATCTATGCCCAATTTGTTACTTCCCCTGATTTCTTGTGCATTTTTTTTAAGATTTGTCCTCTGCAATTTTCTGGGTTGGCTAATCCAAAGACAGTCAAAAGAAAGTAGCATTTTACTGTCACACCAGTGGTTTTCTATAAAGCAGGAAACAGTCATATGTATTGTCATATATTTAGCTGGACAATGACTTGAGTCACTGAGTCCTGATCTCTATCGGAAATGACAATATTAATATAATCTCATTATTTCATATGTCAAAGTTCTTCCATAATAATAGTTTGTTCAGGAGGGACCTGAATTCATTCAAGAACAGGTAATGCATCCCAGCCTTGCAGCTTTATGTGTCCACTGAGTTCAAATGCAGCCAACTGGAGGGGTCTAAGACTCAGACGCTTTCTGAGCCATAAAGCTTTGGTTTCACCAGGGGGTCAAATGAGTCTTGTGAGTCTTAAGTGCATTCTTATTGCTATAAAATTAAGTTTCTGATCCTGAAAGTCTCTTAAAAAAACACCTATACTTGTTCTTGTGACATTCTGCCCTGCAGAGAGGTGTTCTATACCTCATAAATTTTCAGAAAGTACCATTAATTGTCTGGTGTCACGGAGGAGTGCACAGCCAGCCAGGTAATATTCCTACACTGCAGAGATGGCTGAGTGGCTGAAAGAACAAACAAAAGAGTGCCAAGTTCAAAATTAATCGGAATTTAATGATAAGAAATTGGACTTATTAAATGAATTCTTTAACTCTTGAGTAAAAAGGCTTCTATCTAGCTTGTACAAACCAGGTTGATGACATGACCTATTATAATTATCCAGAGTAAATAAATACATGTGAACAGGAGACTCCATCTCCTTTAAGTGTCAAAACATGAAGCAATTAATGATTTTTTTTTCCTTTATTTTAAGACCATAATATATCCCAACTATACAGTTCTGGTTTCTTTGTATCCAATGCTCATGGTTGGAAATACTATTAAAATCAATGCAGGTCATGACAACAAAAAGCAATATTACATTATCATAACCATAGTTTCATGAGCAAATTCTTATTCCCTTCCTTTCTAAGCATCACAGTTGCTGTTCTGGAACCACATTGTGTTTTGGTACAGCCAGGTCTGTGTGATACCATGAAAATGAAGGCCGGGTGTCCTGTATCCAAAAAGATGATACTATCCATAGGAGATGAAAACAACTAGCAGAAAGGGCACATATACCATCTGACTTTATGCTCCCAATTAAATAATTTTCTTTATAGTATATAGCAAAGTCTAAGAACTTTGAAAGGTCATTCTGAAGAGTCCAACATGAGTCCTCTGGAAGTCCCAGAGGAGCTCATCTTTCCACTCTGGAAAGAGAGCATAGGATGGCAGACCAGATGCTGAATATCTGCAGCACAAATAGGTCCCCCTTTTCCATTTCATCTCCACAGCATGTCTTCTTACTGCCCATTTATGCAGCCCTTGGTACCAGGTGGGGAGCTGGCACAGAGAGCTACAGGTCAGCCAGGCCCAGCCCTGAACCCAGACAGCCAGATAAGCAATCAGTCACCAGTGCACAATATAGCCCTGATTTTGTTTTATTTCTTCACAGCTGTGGTGTGATTTTGACAAACCAATAGCCCTGAAGAACCAGACCTTCAACTCCTCTGCCTCTTTTACGGACATCTGTTCCTGTCCTGAGGTATTTCTGAGGGTACTTTTGAATCTGAGGTGTGGATCCACAAAGGTTATATGGCAACCACTACCTTGTGGTGGAGTCAGGGGCTCAACACCGTGAAGAAGGGAACATTTCCATATGTTGATAGAAAAAGCAGAGGCTGGTTACAGAAGAAATTAATCTTAAGGTCTAATGGGGCATTACAAATAAAATTTAACCTTTGAACATTATACTGAACCTTTATGCTGGGAACACACCCAGAAATGATTTAATGAACCTAGTGCAATAAAACACATTACTTAATTCACATGAATGTAATGGAGAGCAGAACTTACATGACAAAGAAACTAGTTAGACTGTTATGGTTATTTTAACATTGGTTTTGGAGGAAAAAACAAAAAAACAATTCCTCTCTAAGATGAGCAAGCAGGCAACAAAATCAATGTGTCGGTCATGTGCAGATAAGTATGTTGCTTAGAAAGTCATATGGCAGTGTCATGATACTGCCAGCAGTAAGCTCTAAACAGCAGGGATGCAGCCTTTCCTACAGAGAAACTGTACTAAAGAAAAGCTGTACCCAGAAAAATGAATACGATTGCTCCTAAAGCTGTGTGATTGGAGTTAATTTAAACTACATTTGGACTGTGGGTGTTGATGTTGCTATTTTAAGTCTGAACAGCTCATGACCATGATTGTCTCTCTCTATCCAGTATCAGCTGCATGGATTGCATTTGGCAGATGACTAATCATTGAGAAAAATGAGACAATGAGAAGATTAGAAAATAAGATATGAATAAAACTTCCAGGCATCACTTTTTAAGATAGTGACGTAACCAAGCTAGACCTACAATATTAAAAAAAAAAAAAAAAAAAAAAAAAAAAAAAAGCCCAACCC
>JAYDZK010000113.1:143048870-143063938 GCA_034509185.1 Euphonia xanthogaster | reverse complement strand
TAAAAAAAAAAAAAAAAAAAAAAAAAAAAAAAAAAAAAAAGTCCAACTCTGTGGCTTTATCCTCTTTCCAGCAGCATGGGAAGAATTAAAGTAGAAATATGATTCTCCCATCCTGATTAATTTGTGGGTCTTGTGGAAATTTAGACTCCAAAGGAATATAAATTGTTTTCTCCTAGTAGACTTTTCAGTAGCAAACTACTGCATGCAGCATCTCTCCTTTTCCTCTTTTAATTATAGAGGATGATGCTTCACTTATAATGCAATGAAAATGCTATAAAGGCACAGAAAATTATCTCTGCTGACATGGAGCTACCATGAAAAATAGAGAATTTGTAATTTTACGTTTATTTTAGGAAAACACTAATTTTCAAAGTTCCCTGGGCCCTAAAAGGATTTAGCTGAGCACTGAAATCCAAAATAATCTTTCCATACTTCTGATTACTTGATTGTTTACATAGAAGCTTATCTCTGATCACCAGAATTAACCAGCGCTGTTTTCTGTCCAGTATTTTGTCTTCACTGGTGTGCTGGCAATGGTGACTTGTGCAGTCTTTCTTCGTCTCAACTCTGTCCTGAAGCTGGCAGTACTTCTCATCATGATTGCCATCTACTCTCTGCTGACTGAGACCATTTATGCTTCCCTTTTTCTGCAATATGACAACTTTCACCACAATGGAGAGTAAGTGCTCACAGCCCCCTTCAGGAACTGCTTTTTCTTAAGGTGGTGGTTCAAGTCTTGCCAGAGTATGAGTGTATTGGATAGCACCATAGTTAAATGTGGAGTGATGGTTGCAATAGGCAATGACTAATTCAAAATGAATCATAACCTGTTTTTTTTTTTTTTCTCAAGCCTTTTTATTAAAATGTTCATTTCATGAGGGCATTTAAATGTTGATCAGGACTTGCCTTTTATGTCTCCTATAGTCCATCAATGCCAACTAAAAATATGTATTGCAATGCACATACCTTGGTCATTTCTATTCTTGAAAGCCCCAGAGATACCAACTGAAAAATTCCCCCCAGTTTAAGAAAACAGGACTGAATGATTGATTTTTTAGAATAAAATCCAAAAAAATGATGTGCACTTGTGAAAGATATAAGGAACACAGGCATGATCCTGTTTTGTAGGAGAGTGCTTGAAGGACATGCTCCTCTTCCTCCTTCTCCTCCTCCCAGGCTTCTTTCCCAGGAAGAGGAAATGAAGAGAGCAGAAGAGCCACAATGATTTGCAGAGTGAGAGATGCAATTAGTGTTGCAATAACTGAATCTAGAGCAGCAGTAATTTAAATCATTCAGAAAAACACTTCTCCAGTCTTTGATACTTGACCAGGGTAGTATTGCAGTTGTTTGTGGATGTAAGTGCAGATGAAGATGCTCAGAGTGAGAAAAAAGCTGGGATGTGCAGTACAATTAATTCTCCCAGCAGCCACATCCTTACACGCAGCAAGGCTCTGCATGCATAGCTTTCCTTACTTGCTTCCCACATTAACAAGGTACCAGATATTTGGGCTGAAATTCCTTTTTCTAATGCTAGTTATCATTGTGCAGACATATCATACAGCCAGAACAGACCCCAGCAAACCTGACAAACAGCAGTAAGCAATACTTTGGCTAAGTAACTAGAAGTAGAAATCATGATAATTGTCACTGACCAGACATGGCAAAGAATCTCTTTCGTGTGAAAATCTTGAAGAATTCAGAGTATCCTCTATACCCTGTCAGCAAAACTCTCTAGAGACTGTTATCACAGAAGAGTGAGAAAGAAGCAGGAGTATTCCCTGGAGTAGCCAACAGCCATAGGGAAAACATAGGGAAATCAGTTGAGATGCTCCACTTTGACAGCACGGATATGAACTTAAGCTCTGATATTAGGGAGAATGGAGTTCAAGATTGTGTGCTCTGAAAATTATTTGGTTTTTAGCTATATAAATCATTTGAATGAAAGAGTTTGCAGCTCCTTACAAAACTCATCCAGTTATGGTGGGTATACTACAGCACCACAATATGCAATAACAGGTGGGTTTGTAACTAAGACCTTTAAGACTCTTGCCTTTAGCCAGTGTACAAGGGGTCCTTTTGGAATGTGTTCATTTGCAGCTTGTATTTTGAGCAACTTCAAAATGGGTAACATTTGAATTCCAGCATATTTGTAGACGACAAGGTTACTTCCTGCCTGCTCTTGCTCTGTATTGATGACTCATCCCACAGCAGCACATTTCCAGCACAGTAAATTCATTAGGACCACAAAGGCAGCTCAGTTCTCTCTCTCACTAGAAAGTTTCCTTTTGGTTTAGTCTCAAGTTCTGCTCTTTCTTTCTCTAATTTCTCTGTCATAGGAGTCGTCTGACAAATAGCATCCCATATTTCTTTACAAATTACTATGGAAAACGGATCCAGTATCTGGACTTTGCTTTGTTCTTAGATCTCAAGGCAAACTAAAGATTGTCCCAAAATCTCTTTCAATTTCTGGTCCTCATTTACTCATTTATTAGTTTTTTCTCAAAATTTCAAGGTTTTATCACCACATAACAACTTCCTTTTCTCATCTCCCTTTAACAAAATAATTGAAAAGTATCCCTGTTCAATTTAACTTCAAATTTTCTTTTTCTCCCATTTGCTTTCCTATAAGTTTGGCTCTACCATTTCCCCAACCTCTTTTGTCTGTTCCCTGGGAAACATGCTTTTTTAAAAAAAACCCTGGCATACAGAGATACATTCTTCAGCTTTTATTCATCTTTCCACATAACTGTAATTTGTCTCAATATTTGAAACCCCCTGTTACTGCTTTTAACTCTTTTCATTTTATTTTAAACTTTGTTTGTGCTCCATACACAGCAGCTCAGTGATTTCATACAGCCAGTACCTGCTTGGCTCATCTTCCCTGTGGTCTGCAAGGGTTCCCTTTACCTCTCTTGTCACAGGCTTCTCTGGTCTCCTCTTTGTAGCTCAGTAAAACCAGTCCTAGCTACTGTTTGACATTTTTTGGTCCTCTTTTAATCCATGCTATATCCCTGTCATCTCCAAACCCTTCTCACAATATGGGGATGTTTCCTTTCAGCTCCTGCCTTGGAGTTCATCCTCTAGCTTTATTCACTGGGCTTTTACTTTCACAGCCTGGAAGTTTCCCTTTGTCAGCCCCACCTCACCCTTTCCCCCCTCCAATGTCACCTCCTGCATCCCACAGGGGCTGTCACCACGCTCCCAGGATGAGACTGACTGGCACACAGTTTGCATATCACATTTGAAAGTGAAAGCTCATCACCTCCTGTGTACCTCCTGTAGGCTACAATTTAGTTACTTAAGATGTGTCTCCAAACAGGGAGCTCTCCAATTACACTCCTGTTCTCTGAACTAATTACTGCTAAATTAAATTTTCAAATACAGTGGATTTCTTTTTAATGAACAATGAAAATAACCACTTATGAAATGGAACTTCTGAACAATTACAACACTGACAAATAAATAACTGTATTTTACTTTGTTTGTTTTTTTCCAGCACAGACTTCCTGGGTACAAAGGAGGCATCTTTACTATTGATGGCAATGTTCCTTTTAGCTGTATTTTATCATGGTCAACAGGTAATGCAAACATTTTCTTCAACCTTTCCCTTTGTCCCTTGCAATTACAAGATGTGACAACAATTACTTTTAAAATACCACCTTTTAAGCCTTTTGAGCTTATGACCTTTTGCAATTTAATAACGCATATACAGAATCTGATTAAAGAAAGCCCACATCTGACACTGTCTAGCATTCTTAAAGAACATGAACAATATTCTATTCAGCAATACTCAAATTATATAGCATTTTCTATTTGAAGGAACAAACAGGACACTGTTATTTAGACATGTGTGCAGTTCTGAAGGCACCTGACAGCTTCAGTGCACTTGAGCAGGCATAGACCCAAAATATAGAAAGGAAATAAAACCCAATAATTAATGAAACTGTGAAATAGCTTATTCTGTTTATAAAGAAAAAACAATAGACTCAAGGAAATGGGGAAAATTTGGGTTAAACACCAGTACTTAATCATCTCTGTCATGGACCACTTACAAGAACCCTTTCACATGGACCTAGATCTTAAACAGGATTCAGGGGCCTCAGAGATTTAGGACTGATGTCATTGAGGAGGAATTGAGAAACTGTGTATTTCAGGAATACGTACACAAAGCACAGGGAGACAGAGCTGTGGCAAATTTAGATTTAAAATAACAAATGCATTTAATAAAAACCAGCATAAGTAGGGTTTTTTCTCCACACTGTTGCTGGCTCTCAAGCTCTGGATGTCAAACATGCTGAGTTGAGGCTGGTTGTGATCACAAAAAGCAAGGGGCACACTGTTCTAAAGAAAGCACCAAGCACAGTTCCCTTTAGACATTATTGACTTGCTTAAAGATTTTCCCCTCAAGACCATTAGGCTGATAAACTCCAGCATTTCTCAATCCTCCTGGAATGAGGTAGTAAGAGACTAATGATGCTGTGATGAATAAGACAATTTTAGGCACTTTATTACAATAACTTTTTAAGCTGTCCCAGAAGTCAGAGCCTCCATTACTTCTACATGAGAGCAAAAATAAGCCAACATATAAATATTCTATTCATTTTCCTACTGTTTATCTTCTTTTTGGGGGAATGAGGAATGCATGAGTAGGGGAAGCAAGGCATGAAGTTTGTTTTGCACAAGGCACAGACTTAAATTTGATGGAAATCAATGAACTGTGGCATGGCTTTATCACGACATAAAGTCCACTTAGGAATAATATGGAACAAGTAAGAACTGAACAACTCAAATTTGGGATAAGCCTTATAGTATTCCCAATGATTATTAACATATGTCAAGATAAAAATGTCAGGTTTGGGAATCAGCCAAGGTAGTAAGAAAAACAACACTAGACAAGTTTAGGTGAAGTAAGAATTAGGCTGAAGCCAGGCGATGCTCTTCAGGATCCCAATCCTGAGTGTAAATGTCTGTCTTCTACAAAAGCCTGATCTGGGGTGTTTAAGAGTGTTTTTCAGCCCAGAGGCCTGTAAGCAGAACACAAGTTATTTTCCATTTTATTAACCTTTCTGGTTCCATAAAACAGGATGGCTGCACTAGAATTGTCCTTGGAAATGGTCCCTGAGATGTGCTAAATTCTGCATTTTCTCCCAAATGATTCATAATTCCAGTCTATCAATTAAACAGCATCCAAAGGCAGACTCCAGGAACACTTCATTGAATTGTTTATTTTTTTATTATAGAGTTAACATAAAGATTTATGTACAGTTGTCAACTTAATATATATAAAAGTTCCATTCAAACAAAACAGAAAAAAAAAAAAAACAAAAAACAAACAAAAAACCCCACAAAAACCCCCCAAACTCTTCTGAAGTGTGAATTGGGGAACACATTAAGTCCAATAAAGCTGTCCTCCAGCACATCTTCCCATCTCACAAGCTGTAAAAGTTATCTGAAGTAGAATAGCTTAAAACTTGTCTTATTCGAGGTGGATTTACTGAAAAAGAAATTTGTAAGATAATATGTATGGATGATCAATTTTGGAATAATTAACTATTTTTTATCCATTGTGATTTAAAGTTAGTGCCATATTTAGCACCCAAAATTTAAAATTAAATTTGAGAAACAGGTGTGTGGTACCATCTTATTAGATTTAAGTTAATTGCATGTGGCAATTGTCTGCAGAATGGTTGGGTTGTGCAGCATGCTGAGGACATAATGTTAGGCTTCCTGTGTAGTACATCTCTCTTTTCTTCACTAGCTACTGTAATTAGAGGCGTTTCTTAAAGGTACATACCACAGCAGGAAAACATGGACACTTTGGGATTTAAATCCAGAAATATTTCTTCAGAAAATCAAGCCACAAACCTTAAAGTCAACACTACAATTCTTTTAGTTTTAGCAAATATAAGAACTTAGCAAAACATCTTCTTAATATATTCTATTTTCAAATCTCATATATGTCACTCCTTTCTTTCTGAGCTGATAATGTCATCTTGGTAGTCCACTGATGATGAAAGAAAAATATTTCATGTTTAAATGTGATCACAAATAACCAGAGTGATGTAATCTAAAATGTAAAGATTAGCTGCTGCTATTCTGAGCTAGGCTTAGAGATGTGACATTTCCCTGTAGAGCAGCATAAAAAAATCAGCTCTGAAAAACTACCACAGTTTTTTGCTGAACTCTTATTGTAGTAGCATTAAATATCTTGAAGCATCAAAGAACCCAAAATCCAGCAGCAGCTCCTATTTGAAGTCAATCTTTGAAATACCTTTAGAACTCCTTGAAAACTTACAGATATTTTTTTCTTCTCAGTTAGTTGGTAAAGATAAAAGTCAGTTATCTGGTATGGACTCTGTCTTCTAGCATAAAAGAGGGGCAAAGGAAACTGAAAAAGGTTGAAAAATGTGTTTAAAATACTCTTTCCTGACAGTCTTTTTTTTTTGTTGCCATTTATTCAGGGGATTAATGGTCACAAGACAGATCAACATATCAGTAGAAAAAAGTTTGTTTATAAAGCTGGCTACAGCACCCAGAGGGCAAGGAAATCACTGCCAAGTTGTATACAGGCTTTGGAAGTTTATATCAAGCCAAAGTCACTTTTAGCTTTTGGGAAGGAAAGCTCCCTAGACTACAGACAACATATAAGATCCCTTGCAAAGTGCTTTGTTTTTTTTTCTCCTGAAGTTTTTGCCATTCATGACTGCTGCTGACTAAAACTGTGACCAAGATGAGTCACTAAACAATGCCTGAACCCCCTCTTAGTCATTCCCACCCACTACAGGCTGCTCCTTTATTTTAGTTTGGCATATGAGTTATATTTCAAAAAATTCCTCTATCCCAGCACCTTCTGATGTCTTTCAAAATTGTTGTAAAATTCATATATTTGATGGCACAATACCAGCAAATAGATGGGTCTTCTTTACTGGGTGTTATAATCTCTGGTTGGAGCATCTCAGACCTCACAAATAAATGTTCTCTTTCAGTTTGCTAACTATATATATATATATATATATATATATATATATATATTTCCATCATTTTCAGTAATGCTGTAGCTTAATAAGTCACCCCTTGTGCAAGCTACAGTATCAGCTGCCTTGAAATCTGCTTAAAACTCTGCTTCAGTGTCATGCACACAAAATCTCTGGCAGTGTTGGGCTTGTCCATGTGCTGACATGTGTGCCTCTCAGGCAAGTGACACAAGGCTTCAACATGTTCCCTGCTTCAGCCAGCAGACAGCTGCCATTCATACTTAAATGAATAAGAATTTATATATATATATATATATATGTATATATATCTCAATATATATCAACAATGCATATATATGCATGCATGTGTAAGCTCTGCTGTGCACGGCTTTTGTTCTACACACACACCACACTGGAAATAATTTCATTTCAGTTTTTAGCTGTGGGTATCAGGCAGTGAGGCTTTGCATGGATAAACTGTGTTTGTAGACTCTGATCCCACAATACAGGCACAGAGTATTTGAGGGGATGGCAAACAACATATTTTCTCTTTTTTATAAGATTAAAGTTGCAAATAACTGCATGTCCCAACAGTATAGCTATATCATTTTTGTGCCACAGATTTGACGTTCTCTTTGGGAGCACTTTGGGCTGTTATACAAAGTTTTGCTGAAAGATGCTCATTCTTGAGAAGGATATCCTTGCTAAGAGTTTAGAGTTAGCCTTGTGCTAATTTTCTCATTTAAATTGAAAACACTTATGAAAAGGGGAACATATTTATTTCATATCAATACCTTCCAATACCTTATCTCCTGTCAGACTCCACTATCTAAATAATAAAGATATGCACAAAGGGAAAATAATTTGGTGACAGTTTACATCCACTGACCATAGCAGTAATATGACAAATATTATTTTGCTCAAGATTACTCTGAGAGTCTCACTGTACATGAGACAAATAAATAGTCTCTTTTTCTGGCAAGAAAATCAAGTAGTTTCAGAGATCTTCAGCAGCACTGAAGGTGGTTACATGGCAGGAGCAGCCTGCCAGAATGGCAATACAATCTCTACTCTTGTCCTGTCAGGTTTTATTTTTGCCTCTTTTTCTTTCTAAAACTACAGCTGGAATACACAGCAAGGCTGGATTTTCTGTGGCGTGTTCAAGCAAAAGAAGAAATCAATGAAATGAAGGAGCTGAGGGAGCACAATGAGAACATGCTACGGAATATTTTACCCAGTCATGTTGCCCGCCACTTCCTGGAGAAGGATCGGGATAATGAAGTATGGGTCAATTTTCTGATATTTTTGTCTAATTAGTAAAAGAAAAGTAGATCTGGTAGGAAACTGCTGAAACTTATTTCTTGATAGGATTCATTGCACAAACACTTCTAATATTTGGTATCTGATCAACATTGAAAAATAATCATGTTTTGAAGTAAAGGTTCTAGGACCACACCTGGAGTTATGTTTCCATGTTTTGAACCTGCCAGTAGAAAACATATGGGCCACACACAGAGAAATTCTAGCAATAATTCACCAAGATGGTTATGGGATTGGGGGACATAACACGTGAGGAGAGGCTGAGACAGCTGAGATCATACAACTTGTAGAAGAAAAGACTGAAAGAGCATCTCACTGTTGCCTTCAAGTACCTAATGAGTGTTTATAAAGAAGACATTGTTAGAGGCCTGGAACACCTCTCTTATGAGGAGAGACTTGGGTAGAGAAGACTGAGAAGGGATCTCATTAATGCATTTAAATGTCTACAAGGCAGGTACCAAGAGGATGGTGCCAGGCTCTTTTCAGTGGTGCCCAGGGACAGAACAAGGATAAATGGCAATAAATTAAAACACAAGATGTTCCACCACAACATGAGGAAGAACTGCTTTATATAGAGGGTGGCAGGCCCCTGGAGGAGGCTGCTCACAGGGGTCACAGAATCACCCTCTCTGTAGACATTCCAAACCCACCTGGATGCATTCCTGTGTACCCTGCTCTAGGTGACCCTGCCTGGGCAGGGGGTTGGCCTGAATGACCTCCAGAGGTCCCTTTCAGCCCCAGCAATTCTGTGATACTGTGGTTTGGTGAGTCTGTGAAAGCAGAGCAGGGCCCATCCCTTGAATCAAAAGACTTGATCTAATTGGTCCTGCTTTGAAAGCAAATTATACTAAAAGAGATTCAGAAGTCTGTTCCAATCTATGAGTCTATGAAAATCTACTATTCATAATAAAGATAGGTGAATTCAACAGAATGTCTGTGCAAGTTTATGATAGCCCCCTATTGCAGAAGTATTATTAGAGCCCTGACAGTGACTACAGAAGGAACAAGTTGCAAGACACCTGAATCTCTCATATCTGCAGACACAAGAGAACATTTTTGCCATTTCATGTTGCCCCTGAATAACCTGTTTGTGGCAGATAACAAAACTCCCATTTCAGCAACAGAGGCTATGTTCCTAAAAAGTGTTTGCAGTACACAGAGAAAAACGTGGTAACATAGTCTCTGAATATTCCTAACATAAAGTTTGAAGATGGGTAAAGGAAATTCCAGAATTTGTTTCTGGAAGCAGCAGTAAGTCACTTACTCCTCATTTGTAACAAAGTAAATGCATATTATAATATTACTTATATATTTAGGTACTGTATGATGAAATTGGATTTTTTTCATGCAATGTTGGAATTATCTTTTTAATGGGAAAGAATGTTTCAAGACTCACATTGCCAGCACTGACATATCTACTGATCGTGCAGCAAAAAAGAATTAAGGCTACAATTTCTGTTGTACATTTTGGAAATGGATGTAGGCAGCCTAATTAGACTGCACAATGAGGAATCATTGTGTTCTGATTTCAAGTATCACCTAGGGAAGGATGACACAGTGAGAAGCTACAAGAAAAGACATTAGAAATCACTCCTGAGAAATTTTAAACTCTGCGGGTATGAAAGTGCCATAGAAACCCTGCTATGCACATGAGAAAATGTGAGTGTGAAAGGAACCAGGTTCAAATGTTTCATTGCAAATGGAGCAGGCCTCGGTACCAGCCAACAGTGTGTTCTGGCATATCTGCATTATGGATTTTCAGGGAATAAATTTCCCATCTTACACTTTCATTCATGTACAGTCACATGCATAATAATCTTCAGAAGCAAGCAGATGCCCCATGGATCACTGCTGATGCTTCAATAATTTGCCACTGAATTAAATTCCACCACCCCTGTTTTTTGTAAGGCAATTTCCAGAGTAACTATACTTGTGGATGATTTATGCATGAGCTGGCAGACAGAAAAATCTACCAGATTTCAGTGCAATCAATCCTGCAGTTCACGTCTGGCCATTAAGTTAATTTCTCTGCTCTCAAAAAAATGAATTCCCAAAGATGTACTGTAGTGATTTCTCATGGATGTTTTATTTCTCTCCTTATGCTTCTTACCAAAAATAGAAAAATAGAGCAACTGAAGGCTCAGGCAGTTGTTTTCTATCTTCATGATCCAAGGCACAATTATGGCTGAGTGTATTCATGCTTCTCCTAGCACACATTGCCAGATCTTTCACAAGCATCCACAAATTAATGTGTGTTACCTCTTTCTACACCCACAAAAGGGATTAAGAGTGTTCTTAGAGTATGGCTTCCACAACCCTGAAGATGTTCTTCAGTGAAAGAAAGGGTAAGGGCAGGAAGGGAATCAATCACGTTTTCTCAATCAAAGCTTTGCCATGGCTTTGGAAACTAGGAGAATTTCCCCAGGTTTACTCTAAGACACATTGTGAAAGAGCCTGGATAAGCAGAAGCATTAGCAGCATATCAGAGAGCAGAGCAGAGGTTCAGGATGCTTTTCTAGGGAGAAGCAGGATGAAGAAAGAAGGGCCTGAATTGGTCATGTCAGGTATGGCAATCAGCAGTAAATCTTTTTATGTCATGAAACCAAAGCATCAACATTTCTTATAGCCACTAACAAGAACTTTGAGAAAAAAGTACTTCAGGTCATAACAACATAAGAAATGTTCATAAACAGAAATGGAAGTGTCCACCATTACCTAAAACTACTGAATTTGAAGCTAGGCAAAAAAAAATCAAAGGAGAATACATATGATGGTGGTATATTAGCTGCCAGAAAAGCATACCAGGAGTGGTGGTAGCAATCCCTGGAATCTTTAAAGTTGAATTTTTATTTTTTTTTTCTAAAAATTAGCTTTAGTTCAGACAAGAACTGTCTACATTTTCACATATGTAATGACACAAGCCCCTTCATAAATAAATCCATCATTCAGTACCAGAGTGAATTATATGAATAATGTAAGTGGAAGCTTATTCTAAGGCATAATTTATCCTAATAGCCTTCTGTGGCTGATCCCTTATAAGCTGCTTTCTGTCCTTCCCAGTAACTCTATTACTACTCCTACTTCTGTTTCTCCCTCCTATTGAACCCTAAGAGCTGCAACATCTCCCAGAGCCAGGCAACTGAAGAGCTCCACAGTCACCTTAGGAGAACCAGAGTTTACCAGAGAGTAAGGTTTTTCTGAAAACTTGTGAATAAACAAACTTGTAAAGAGCTGCAGTAGTGTGAAGTACAAATTATCCACCAGAAAATGTGATAACTGGTATTTGTACTTGACAATGAATCCTTCATGCATTCAAGTCATTCCTCATGTAAATGAAAAGCAAAATTTCTATTTCACTTTTGCTAGTGTAGCTCCTTAACCTGAGAAGCAGAAAGGGCAGGCATTCAAAGAAAGGGAAAACCCTGCATATAATCTGCAATAAAAACATTAAGAGCTGTCAGCCTCCTCCTGTTGAACCTGGCTAACCCTTAAAATACTCATGTCCACATCAGATGTGAAGATATTATACATGGAAAAATTAAGAAAGCTATCTTAATTGCTGCCAATTATGTTTTCTCCATTATGTTAACACTTCATTTTTCCTCATTTTTCAGGAATTATACTCTCAGTCCTATGATGCTGTTGGTGTGATGTTTGCTTCTATTCCTGGGTTTGCTGACTTTTATTCCCAGACTGAGATGAATAACCAAGGAGTAGAATGTCTGCGCTTACTGAATGAAATCATTGCAGACTTTGATGAGGTAATGCAGCTACTAGAGGAAACCCAATAGTGTTTAAACTATGAGTTTAAAATGGAAAATATGTCATCCTAAATTATCAAATTTGGTAATTATTTTGCTTCCAATAGTTCTCTGATTTTTTTTTTTTGCTCAAATTACAATTGTGTGGTTTGCTTTTTTGCCCTTCATCCTGTCAAACTTTGTTCTGAATCGTCTGATGAAATAGAGGCTGAAAGCAATACTCAAGTATAAACATCCATAAAAGCACAAATCTGCATCAGAGTATCTGAAAGTAGAAAATACTTCAGTTCTGTAGAAGAAAGAAGTATGAACATATCTGCAACTGTTCTGACAAACAATGGTCTGAATACAAAGAGATAAAGGTGTTTCTTTAAAGGTGGTTGAATGGACTCAATGAATTTTAAAGGGTAAAACAATGTCCAGTTAAATGTGAAGCACTTAGCTCAGAAGCAAATATTAGGTAGAGAATGAAAGATGGTGGTGACGTGTTAACTGAGAAGACTTGTCTGGTTAGGATGTTTATAGAGAGATAAATGAAGTTCAGCTGCTTGCTTCATTGAAGAATTCAGAGGTGAAGGGATTTTTTAAATTTTTTTAATGGAAAGGACACGGAAAGAAAAAAATAATGTATTTAGGTATTCTGTCCAGTTAATTTCAGAAAAAGAGCTGAGGAGGGGACAAGATAAAAAGGAGAAGTCATATCCCCAATGTAGCTATTGCTATGCAAAAGCAAAGAAAACCTTCTAAGTGAAGAGGAAGTCAGGATAAATTTGCATACTCTGCAAACTAGTTTGTAAGGAAGCTTTGACAGGTGGTATCATGCCCTGCAATGAGCCCAAGAGGAATTAAGAAAGGAGAAAAAGTATAGGACAATGAAGAGCTTTAAAAAAAATTCAAAACCAGGAAGGATGAAAAAGTACTGCCAAAATTACCTGGCAGAGAGAATTTTAACCTCTCTACTGCAGGCAGTTTTCAGGAGTTTGTAGCCCCCCTGAGATCCCTGAGTGGCAAAAATAGAATTGGAACCACCTCTACCTAGCAACAAGATTGGACCTGTGCTCCAGACTGCAATGGTCCAGAGAGAAAAGGGAAGGAGAAAACATGGTGTCGTGTGACTTCTGTCCTGAGCACCTGCATGGGGAATGAGGGGTTGCTCATAAAGATTGTACCAAGGCTAAGGTTACTGAAACTGAAATTGAGAGTTTATCCATATAATTGGTGAGATACTAAAGCCACGAGTGGGAAATAGGAGAATTCACCGGGAACACTTCCCTGTGCATTTTAACTGAGAACAAAATCTCTGCCTCACAAGAAGAACTCTGTCACCTGCTAAGCTTCTGCACTGCATTCCCTGTGGGGATAAATGCCTGCTTCTTACCTCCAGGATCTAGCACAGCTGTCAGCATGCTTCTTGATTAATAGTTTTGTTTTTATTTCCAGATCTGATTAAAATGATTATCACTCAAATTAATTCATAGCAATAGTCACATTAAGGTATTTTGTCATGCACATTCATGTAATCTTCACAACAAAATTCCTTTGCTGCTGTGACAATTACTGAAGACAAGGTTTTAATCTAAACCCTAACACAATATTACTTTCAGGCCCCTAACACCTGCTCTGTAATTAATAAAGGACCTAATTAGAGACTGTATTATGTCCCAGGCATGTTTAGTTGAAGAATAGATATGTTCTTGGTACAGGTAGGAAATGAAATTATGGGATCCCCTGCTGACTGCTAACCTACTTGCAGCATGGTCGTGTCATTAGTTCTCTGTCTAAACAATCTGAAAGGTGATATGCCAGACAGAACAACTGAAAGGAGTAACCTTATCCATGGAAAAGGAACCACAAATCATTCCAGGTGCTATGTTACACGGCTAGCAAGGTTTCCATGTAACTGTTGAGTGACACTATACAATTTCACAATTCCTTCTTTTTTTCACTGTGTTGCTTGCCAAGATTGCCTGCTGTTCCAATAGGGCCCTGGGAGGAAAATGCAGATGTGCAGCTTGAGAGCAGAACAGCTCCAATATCCATGGAGAAACTCTGCAAGGGAACACCTCTGGAGAGATACGCTGATGTAGAAATCTTAGCAAGGAGTGTAAGACGTGGGCACCTGATGCCATTTGATACATCCTAGGTGATTTGGGACACCCACAGGGGATTGTCAGCTCCCACTCTGCATTGCCAGAAAACTCATGCTCTGGAGCAAGCCACTGGAGGTGTTCAAGGCAAGAGTACACTAGATTACACTGGACATACATGTTTAGACAGCTGAATTGCGTTCCTAAGCTCAGATCACTGTGAATTGCCTCTTTTCCTTACAGAGATAATAATATTAGAGATGATCTGTCTACAGGGCCAAAATGATGCTTCTGAATGGAAGCCATGGTAAAAATACAAATTTACCTGCTTTGGAAAATGTGATAGGTACACAAGAAAGAAATCTGGGATATTTCTTCTTTTTAGAGGGTTTTCCTTGTTAATGCAACACAGCAAGGTTACAATCTGGATCTGCTACTTTACTTTCCACGTAATAGAACTGTGTTAGGGAGACAAAGCCAGTTACAAAAAGATTGTAAATAAATAGTGAATATTGGAACAGAACCTGTTACTGACAACTGCAGGGGGTAGGTACCCACAGAGGAATCAGATTGTGGGGAGTGGGAGAATGTGGTCCAGAAGTGAGTTTTGCAGAATAGGTGGTTGACTATTGTCAAAATACAGCCTTCACTCAGTTTTCTTTTTCCCCCATGGTTCACAAATTTTTTGACTTCCAAATTATCCAGTCTTCCTGCCAGCTGAGGCAGAACAGGAGGTGCTAGCTTCTGGACTGGCAAAAAGAAAAAAAATGAACATTGAAAACCTACCTTTTATAGTTGCTTTTTATGGACTGTAGTTCAAAGACACATACAGGGCTAAACTCCCTTTCTTAAAGGTGTTAAACCAAAAAATTAACATTATAATATTTCTGCAGATATTATGAGTCTTGAAGGAATTTTTTTTTAAT
>JAYDZK010000113.1:143011247-143048770 GCA_034509185.1 Euphonia xanthogaster | reverse complement strand
ACGCTCTTCCGATCTAAAAAATTAACATTATAACATTTCTGCAGACATTATGAGTCTTGAAGGAATTTTTTTTTAATGTAATGCTCTTTCTAGGCTATTTAATCTGTCATTTATGTATGCTAATGTTACAGTTGGGCTTTATGTTTTCAGAAGAGTTTTCTTGTTCACAGATTCTTTCCTTTCCTTGCATTTTATTTATCCTGCAGTAATTTACATAGTGTATATCACAACAGATAATATATTATGCTGCCACAAGCAGAGGTTTCAACAGAACACTGGATCCTGCTTTCAGATTCTGTGATTACTTTGCAGTTGTGTGCTATGTCCTGCAATATTCATTTTTTTGTACAATTTTGTACATGTGATCCCAGGGTCTGGCCTCCACACAACCTTGGCTGTACATGAATTGCAGCATCAAGCCATTAGTTTCTTTTTGGAAACAAACTACATTCTAGTGTTTGAAAATGTGTCCCCAGACTACCATGTTAAATTAGCAGCCTATTTAAAATGTTTTTACAAATGACAGCTGATTTAGGACTGAGTTAGAAAATCTTTCCCCAATATCAAAATGCATCATCCTGTCATACCGTGAAGAAAGCAATTAGTAAATAGACCATTATTTGAAGAAGGGAAGAATCTATTGAACAGACCATATAAAGCAGGGAAAAAAATGCAAACAGGAGATTTGGAAACAATAATGAATGAGGAAAAAACCCATAACCTGGGATAATTTTTTCTAAATTGCATCGCAGCCAATGTTTTTTTCTTTCCTAAAAAGGGTAATTTTAGATATTTATTATACATTTTAAATTAGTGTGCTGTTTGCTGTTGCTTCCAGCAACCATCTGGAAATGAAAATATGGACTGTTTTGAAGCAAGACCATTTTCTCCCCTTGCTCAAACACATGGTGCTCTCAGACTGCTCACAGAGGCAGAGCTACAAGAAACAATCTTATTCTTTAAGAGAGAAGTTGGAAGAGCTGCCCTTGTAAGAGGGAAAGGTACACAATGGGCTGTTCTGGCAGTTTGAAGAAAAATGAGGAGCAGGTCAAGTCTTTGGACTTTCCTGGCTTGGACGGGAGCCATTAAGCATATGGCTTTGTATTCCCTACGTGGAATGCTGTGCAGCCTCCCTTTGGAGACAGATGGTGCCATATCTGCCCACCAACAGCAAAGCTCCCGAGGCCCCAGTGCTCCAGCTGGGGTTACTTTAGTGGCAGGGGATATTTCATGTTCTGCCTTTGGTATGTTTCTCCTTTTGAATGAAATAATCCCTTTAGTGGACCGGAAATTCCAACCCACAAGAGAGAAAAAAGAATGCAGAGTGTAGAAAAAGAAAGGAGAAAAATATTTTGTTATTTTTTTATTTTGCCTGACTACAGAACTACTTTTTTCCATTTAAACCCTAACAAAATTGAGCCTTTAGAATTGAAATTTTGAAGTTCCTTTTCTTGGTGTAGTGGTTTTTTTCCTCCCATGACTTTGTAACCATATTGATCCCTAAATTTATTAGATACCATTTAGCTTATCACAAAGTGTCACAGGGTATCTGGCATTAACAGCAGCAACAAACATTTTCCTGTGATGAGGTGCTTAATGCCTATATCCCATACTCTGTTGTCACTGATAGAATCCACATCCTGAACTCTGCTAAGGTCTTTCAAGGAATATAAAGCTCTGGCTTCTATTTCATGGAAAGTCTTAAGTTAAACCATAAATATGGACTTGAAATAGGGACCAAACTTTCACTCCCACTTCATTCAGTGCTTTAGTCACTCAGCTAATTTTTTTCTTTCTCTTCCAGATTCTCAATCTGACAAGTCCTTTTGAACATCCATAGCTATAGCAAATCCAAAATACATACAGGGATTTACCATTTTCCACTGGTTCTTGGAATTTTTGTTAGAAGGGGAAAATACATAAATTTATAGATTGGGTGATGCAATGGACACACTGGTGTCCAGTCTGACCCTAAGTAGGAGGAAGCAGGGTGTGTAAAAGGACTTGGTGTCTCACAGGATTTATTTGGAGGCATCTACCTCCATCCATTGATTGTGTATAGAATGGTTTGGGTTGGAAGATCATCTCATTCCAAACCCCCTGCCATGGTCTGGGACACCTCCCACTGGGCCAGGTTGCTCAGAGCCCCAGCCAGTCTGGTCTTGAATATTTCCCTCATCACCATAATTGTTGTTGTTGCAGCACTTACTTTGCAAACTGAGTTCCTCCAGTAGAGTTTTAGGAACATTTTTAGGCGATCAAATCTTCTATTCACATATACATACCCAGAGAGTTTGTCTTCACTAATATTCAGTGATCATACCTCAGGAAATGCAGGACTTGGATGCATTTCTCTTAGGCTGGAGTATGTATGTCTTATATTATCACTGTGGAATTTACCAAACAGCCCTCAGTGAGTAGATGATGTTCCAGAGTTCCAGATCAGTATTCCCCAGGACCCAAAATAAATTGTGTGCCATGATGGACTGTAAAGTGTAAAGATACATTCTCACATCTTTAGAAGCATTTTGTGCTAGGAATTATAGAAGTAACAGTATTTTTCTTTTTACATATGTATTAGTTACTAGGTGAAGAGAGATTTCAAGATATTGAAAAAATTAAAACAATTGGCAGCACGTACATGGCCGTGTCAGGATTGTCACCCGAAAAACAGGTAAGAGGATAATATTATTTCAGAAGTAAAGCTTGTGATTATTCTGACCATTCACATGCAAAAATATAAGTGTTATCTTTATGTTGTTCATAAAACTTGTTTTGCTAAAATAAAATAGACATTTGGGGCTTCTGGCAGACAGCAGTTGCACTTCTTGATGAATTGAAATGCCATCTTGTGCTTGGAACAAGAACCATATGGATTCTTTCCTCCAATTTAAGTTTATAGGAGAAAAAAAAATTCTTTCAGTCACACCAATGTGAATCTAGATCAGGTCTATCTATATCTTCACACATGCTCTAAAGCCACCTCAGTAAGTCAGACAGGAACCTGACTAACAACCTCCAATAATTGATGAAGAGAGAGGATTTATTAACTGGCAGCACACTTATGCAAGTGTAAGTGTACTCACGCTGCATTTATAGCATTTATACTTTTTTTTTTTTTTTGATGCAGCATGTCTACAGACAGCATGATAACTACACATCAAAAAGAAAGCAGGTCATTGGTTCAACTGAAGAACAAGCAAACCAAGCTGAGGGGTAAATAGTCACAGAGGACACATGCCCAGTCACAGCCATAAACCTCACATAAGTCAGATGAGAGAAATCCATTCATAATTCCACCCAAGAATTTGCCTGGAAACAAATTAGATAAGGCTCTAAAATACATCCAGTGAGAAGTCATCTGTTGCTGAAATCTGTTTTTTTGGCAACTGGTGCCAGTCCCCAGGAAGAGCAGCACAAAAGGGGTGCAATGCCCCTAGTTGGTCACAGGCTGGGAATCAGATTTGCCTACACTGATCACAACTACTGAAAAGCAGCAGCCAGATTATCATGAGCTTTATAAACCAGAAGACTTCCACTGTTTGTCAAGAATACATTATAAAACTGTGGAGTGTAACTAGCTGAGCATCTCCCACCTACAGAGTAACAAGTGATGCTGACAGCTAGAAATCCATAAAACTAGATATGCATGGGATTTTTGATTGTCAAAATGCTTCTGCGTAGACATGAGCAAAGAGGGATAGAGCACCAGGGAGATAGTTGGTTATAGCTACACAGCTACTAATCACTTCCTTTAACTCTAGATGGGGATAAAAATTCAAAGGGAGAAAAGCTTTATTGCCTTTCCAAGACTGATTAACTCATCTCTTTTCTTGAACTATAATAGCTTAATGGAATTTTAATGGATGTTTTAAATATACTTGTCATACGTACATGTCTGCCACCTTGTCAGCACCTAAGAGGTGCAGGCTGCTGAGGGAGGTTGGCATGCTGAGAACAGAGCCAGTTAAGGATGAGGACCAAGCATAGTGTGAACAGAGCAGGGTGATGCCAAGGAGAGGTTCATGCTCAGTATTAAACACACAGGATGATGAAAACTGCAAAGGGCTGGACTTCATCACCCAGGGAGAGACTTACTTTGTACTATGAACTATGTACTATGAACTATGAACTATGAATCCTTTGTACTATGAACTGAAAATTTGAAGAAAGAATTGCCTTGCTTCAGAGCAAATGAGAAGACATCATGCAATCACTGGGCCAAACCCACAGTCATCTGTTCTGTTGGTGTTCTGGGAAGGCTAAAACCTACTGCTGGTCCCCATCTGCACTTTGACTGCTCTGTAGGAATGTGAGGGAAGGAGCAGGGAGTGACTTGCCTGCCCTTAGCAAAGGCAATTAATGAGCTACAGAAGAGCCTTTTCTCTCCCTTAAGCAATCCCAGATTGCCTGGCCTGCCCTGTTGTTCCTGTCATCATTACATCTCTGAGAGCACTCGAGTTTATGCTTTTCCTGGGTGACAGTGTCAGCAAAGGAGAATTACACATCCCTCACTTCTTTCACTCTACTTCATGCTTATGTGGATCATCCCTTGTTCTCACTAGATTTTGACCCTTGAGTCTGAGCAATCTCAGTCCTCTCTATACTTTCTTTCTCAGCCTTAGACATGTTTCACATGCTTTGTTAATTCTCATCATTGCCTGATTGTTGACAGAAAGTTTCTCTGGCCCTTTAAGCTGTTCCCTATCCAGTTATACAAGGATAACATAATGGGAAGTATTACCATTAACAGCAGTGTGCCTCTCTTTCATCTACAATGTTGAGGCTAGATTCCAAATGCAAACCCTTGGTACTTGTAGGGATGGGTAGCAGCTGGGCAAATGAAAAACTTTACTAACATATTGGTGTACAACTTTTTCCTCAGCAATGTGAAGACAAATGGGGACATTTGTGTGCTCTGGCTGACTTCTCCATAGCCCTGAATGAAAGCATACAGGAGATCAACAAGCATTCCTTCAACAACTTTGAACTCCGGATTGGTAAGCATGGTTCAAACACCAGAGTTAAAATGAGCTTTTGTCTGCAAGGTTGTGACTCCACTGAGTGCACTCCAGTAACATTGAGAGGACATGCACAAGTTAGAAGAGTCTAAATACTCTACCTACTGTTTTCAAATTGATTTCATCCCAGGCAAAGCCAGAAATATGAAATATTTGCAGAATGTAGGCCCTGGTTTGAGGATTGCAGAAGTTCAGCATTTCAGTGAATTGTGAATGGGGAACATAATTAATTTAGTGTCTTTAGTAAGTCTGGTACTAGGAACCCATAGATAGAACACAGAGAGTGAACAGGACAACCGAGATCCAGCACCAAGACTGATATTCACACAGTCTCTAATTAATCTCCCTGCATATTTTTCTTCTTAAGTAAAAAAAAAGTAGTTTCTCCTAAACCCTGGGAGTAGCACTTCTGTTTTGCACAAAAATTTAATTCCATCTCTGACCTGACCAGCGCCAGCAGCTCTGAATTGCTGAGATGAGTAAGCAATTGTTCTTGATGAAATATCCCATATGGCTAGTGGGATGGGACATAAAAAGGAGGCCTGAATATATGGCACATAGCAGGAGTAAATTTGATGACTTCTCACACTGACCTGATCACCAGCCAAAACAAAAAAATCACCTGGAAGGGACATGTCTTTTATAGATAACCTTACCATAGAAAAATTGAGGAATATTCATCAGTCTTGGCATAGAGGGTCAGAGCATCACTATCTGATCTGCACTTCCTAACAGTTTTGAATGCAAAACTCATAGTTCCCAAGATTTCTCAAGGAACAGGCATCCACATTTAGTAATGTGGATCACATGTAAAGATTTGATAGAGCCTGAATGCAAAAGTATTTGATAATATTTCTATCGCCATTTAAAAAAATCTTTAAAAAAAACCCTAAGAAACTAAAATCCTTTTCCAAAAGATATCTTGCACTCTACTAAAATTATTCTTAAACCATTATTCTAGGAAAAAAAAAGGAAAACAACAGATATTGTTTGTATTTTTATGCAAAAATGCCATCTTTCAATAGCTTCAGAGAATGCTTTAGTATTTTCATTTCACAGAACACAAGAATGCAATGTTTTGACTGTATAGCACTAACAAGGTTTCCCTCAACAAGTGTAGTTCCAAAAATCTTTCCTATTGTCTGAGAATAAGTTTTCAGGAGCTTTGGTAACAATGTCCAGAATACAGATGACACAGAAGTACTTTATTTTCACTGACAAGGGTGTTTCATGAAATAAACCTGTTGATATCCCTTGTCAAGTTTTATAGCATTTCCAGATTTTTTTGTTCAATTTCTTTAAATATGCATGTCTTTCTGAAGCCTGGAGATAAGTGTACCTGAACCAGACTTTACATGTTTCTTAAGTGCAAATATGAGTTTTAGTCATTATCGTAAACAGCTTATCTTCTATTTTTTTTTCCTCTTTCCTTTCTTTTCTTTTTTTAATTAGGGATTAGCCATGGCTCTGTCGTAGCAGGAGTTATCGGT
Organism: Euphonia xanthogaster; assembly: GCA_034509185.1. NCBI lineage: Eukaryota > Metazoa > Chordata > Aves > Passeriformes > Fringillidae > Euphonia > Euphonia xanthogaster. The sequence goes on along the minus strand of JAYDZK010000113.1, from coordinate 143,042,259 downwards.
GCTAAGAAACCCCAGTACGATATCTGGGGCAAAACAGTGAATTTGGCAAGTCGAATGGACAGCACAGGTGTTAGTGACAGAATACAAGTGCCTGAAGAAACGTATCTGATCCTGAAGGACCGGGGCTTTGCCTTCGACTACCGTGGAGAAATTTATGTCAAAGGTATCAGTGAACAGGAAGGAAAAATCAAAACATATTTTCTTCTAGGAAGAGTTCAACCAAATCCTCTAATCTTACAACCAAGAAAACTGACTGGACAGTATTCATTAGCAGCTGTTGTATTAGGACTTGTACAGTCTCTTAACAGGCAAAAACAGAAACAAATTCTTAATGAGAACAATAACTCTGGAATCATTAAAGGACATTACAACCGGAGGACTTTGCTCACTCCCGGTGGATCTGAGGCAGCAGCCCAAGCAGAGGGGGCTGACAAAACTGAATTGCCATAATCAGCATTGTTTGTGGGGTTGTTTTTGTATTTCTTTTATATATAAAAATAAATATACAAATAAAAAGGGTTTAATTTTTTTTAGAAGGAGTGTGACTTTTTGTTTTTACTGGTGTGATATTTTGATGAGATTCAAATTTCTATATTTTAACAAATGATGCTAGCATCTCTCCTCAACCACCTGTGGTTAACCTCTGAACATCCAGACATAGTAGGTGTAGGCCACCATTCAGCTGTATCATCTACCAGCAGAAAGGGGCAAAAAATTAACCCCTGACTGGAGGGATTTAGAAAATGTATTGTGCAGGGAGTTAATGACAGCAAAAGGAGGAAATACTGTCCACATTTCCAGATGAAAGCAAAACAAAAGTGAGTAGGTCCCTCTCACCTTTACTTGCCTTCAAGTAGATTTATATAATCTAAAGTATTTATACAATCTAAGGTATATTTATACAATCTAAGGCCTTGTCCCCATAACCACAGGAAATATATTGCCAATACAGCCAAAGGATTTCAAGGTGTGTCATCCTCCCAGGTATGAGGGTCGGGAAGACAGAAGGGATGAATCTTGTCCTAAACTCAGTGATTTCATTGATTTCACTCTTAAAATGGACGAAGGCGTCCTCCTCCTGAGTAGGGTGACTTCACTGTAGATAAAATGTATGTTGGTGTCCACCTGACCTCTTGCACCCAAGGCAGGAGGTCAAGGCTCTCTCATGGGCACTGTCGTGTCCATCAGTCCTGTTTGGAGGGCTCAAACACACTGTGGTGTCTTGACTGGCACACAGACAAAGAGACAACAGAGTTACACCTTGAGTGACATGTCTGCTCATACTGCTGAATCAATTGTACGGCCAAGAAACAAATCAGATTCTCTGGTGTAGTTTTCCAGAGCTTAGCTCGTAACCCTGTCGCTAGTCTGAGTTGTCACCAAAACAAGGGCTTTCTGAGGCTGTAAAATGAGTGCATGTTGAAGTACAGCAGGAGATAAAACTCACTGCTAAGCTCCCACTCAGCTGCCCCAAGATGAGGGGAAGCCAAGACTGAGAAGACCCTAAATTATTTGTGTGCCAGCACAGACAGTCCTACAAGATGCTACAAGGGCACACCCCAGTGCTCCAAGCCCTGCATCAAAAGGAGGCTAACTTTTTGGGAGCTGGCTAATCAACTTCACCTTGGAAAGAGTAAATATATAGCCCAGGTTTATGCACTCGTGCCATGACTCACACCAGGCTGTAAAGTGCGTGAAACCTCTCATCAAGTCTGTTCTCAAAGGAGCTGGGTTTGTTTCAGTAAATGTTATCTTTAAAGTAAATCTCAGATGGAAGAGGAGAACCTGTAATCACACAGCAATGCCCAGATAAACCACACTCAAACAGTACAGGGTAACATACAGATTCTTTGTAAATACAGATTTGCTTTGTGCAGGCTGCTGTTACCTGGCCCTTAATAAAAACTGGGGATTCTTAAAAGCACCGCTGCTGGATTAGCCTCATTTCCAGAAGATGGCCACCTTGGCTAGAACATCCTGACTAATACATTTTAGAAGACACTACTATTTACTAACAAAAAAGTACCAAAACATAAAAGTGTTTAATTGTAATGAGACAAAAAACGAGTTTCATTGTAAAGTGACCCAATGAATGGGTTTTAGGGTAATGTTTTATCAGTAAAGTGCCATATACTGAAATAGAAAATAAGAAAGAGAGACAAATTTCACAGAAAGTTGTATCACTGAATAGTGGGTCTGAGGGGAGAAAGCAATGAGTGTTATGAAATGTTATACCCAGTGATGTTTCTCCCAGTAACTGAGTTCTCATTCCAAATGTATTATTCCTTTTAGCCCCCACAAATATCACTTTTATGCCATGCATGAAATGTCAAACCCTTCAGCTCACCTGGGCAAGTGCTGGTACTGCAGGACATGAAGACATGGAATTGATGACATCTGAAGCATTTAAATTAATTTCATATTTACAGTGGTATTTCAGGCACTAAATAAGGAAGCTTTGGCTGTTTTAAACAGTTTGCTAACAGCTGTCCTCTCCTTAACAGCTTTTTTTCTGCACTGGATGGGTTCGATTCTCCTGGTCCTCTAAATATTTAATTCTTGCTAATAGCCCAGCTGAACTGATTTCCAATTCTCACCACCTCTGCAATGACAATTCACAGGGAGCAGAAGGTGCTGACTGGATAACAGGGCTGGGGACTGGAGTTAGGAGGGCAACTTCACTGCTCCTTAGCACAGGCCCAAATTTCCTGCTTCTTCTCAGAGACACAGATGTCTTTCTTTGTGATTCCTCTCAAAATCCCCATTAGCATAACTGTGTTCCTAAGAAAAATCACTGGCTAGTGAAGCCTGAGTCCATGTTGACCAGATAAAAAGTTTGCTAAATCAGCTCATTGCTGTTAAATCAGCTCATTGCCATGAGCAGTTATTTAGTGAGGAATTTCACTTGTTACTGTAGCAGGTAGATCTCTGCATGAGACTATTTTTCTTCACTTGCTGGCTATTTGTCACCCCAGCAATTGCACTGTTTGTTCCTTTTCAAATGTGGTGACCTTATAGGTTCAGCAATGTTATTTCTCATTGTAGCATCTGTTTTCTGTGGAGCACAGCTATTATTTATGGTCCCAGTCTGCTTGTTGTACTCCAAGACTTTATGGAACTGTTAGTGTAGCCAGCTTTCCCTCACAAGCATCTTCAGGGTTTCTTGTTCATAAAGGATAGAATTGCTCATACAAGGACCTATAAACCAAACACCTAGTAATTATCCCTTGAAACAGGGATGCCTGGGTTAATAAAAGCAAATTGCCTTGAGATCATAACACTTCAGCCAAAGAGGTTGGCAAATATTGAGAACTTTCACAGATTTTCCCTATTAGGAGAAGAAAGCCTTGGCAAAATTTGACTATACTCTTTGATGTCACCTTATTCCTTTCTACAAATGTGGTCTACACAGAAACAAACAGTAGCAGGCTGCTTCCTCAGAAATTGTACCTCAGTTCCTCTCACAAGCTCCATGTCAGGAGCTCTTAAATGATTTCTAAATAAACAGGCTGAAAACCACAGCTGTCTTCTCTGAAAAGCAACATACAATCAACTGCATCAAGGGCAGGTTATGCTTTGAAGTACTCAATCATTAAAGTAGATGGAATATTGACAATGTGGACAACAGTTCTGTACCCAGATCATTACTTTGTAGTGCTCCAAGTGTATTTTTGCAACCATCATGCCTATATTCTAGAAAAAAAGTTATACCTGTAGCTAGAGTGTTTGTTTGAAGGGCAGTGAGGAGTTTTTGTGTTAATTAATTTATGCCATTGACCAATTTTTATAATGTATATTTAGAAATTCACAGTTAGGTACCAATACCAGTCAAGGTATCTACTCTTGGCTCACATAAATATTCAAACCACTGAGTTTAACTCTACTGAGAACAATGTGATAGGTGTGGTATCATTTAGAACTGTGTGCTAACAAAAAAAGCAATTAAAAATAGCTTTTAAACACGCGGGGGGGTGGGGGGGGGGGAAATCACTCACTGTCCTCAGCTTTAATCTATTCCTGATTATTTCACAGTTGTTTTCACATTTGGAAAAGCACAGCAATAAAAAAAAATCTCATCTAATCCTTTTCTCATTAGCAGAACTTCAGCTGCCTTTCCTAAGTGCATTGGGAGTCAAGGAGTTTATACAAACACCCAGCACAGCAGAGTGCCTGATAGCCGAGTTTCCTGGGCTGCCCACTGTGGAGCAGCAAGGCAGGGAGCAGAGCCTGGCTCCCCAGCTGACTTGAAAAACAGGCAGAAAAATAATCAAGGAGTGGGAAATAACCACATTAACCATTATCAGTGGGACATGGTGAGTGTTATAATTGCACAGTCAACTTATTAACCTCCCCAACAATCTTCTTCTGTGCAGTGACACAATTCAGGGTTTGTGGTTTCCCCAGCTCTGTGCTTTACTGGAGGAGGGGAAAAAAAATGACAGCAGAGCAGCTGGCAGATGGGAGGGAAGGGGTAAAAACTCAATATGCATATCTCCAGGCACTTGAGGCTTACAGCAGTTTTTAAGGAATGCTCTCATTAACTCTTCCAGAAGAACAAAAAATTTCCGTTGTTTACATAACTTTAGTAGACAAGGCCCAATTTTTTTCTAAAAATTTTCTTCTATTCTGTCTATTTACCCTTAAGCTGTTCTATATGTGATAGCTGTCAGAGTTACTGAGCCAACCAGAGACTGATTCATTCAGCTCCTTCATGTGGAAACAACAGCTATATGCAGGGCTGGTTAATCTCCTGTAAAATGCCATCTCATGCTACTTCTCCTGACCCAGATCTCCCTCACCTCAAGGTGTTCTGTTTTTCTGGATGTGAAATATTTCCAGATCACAGAATCACAGAATATTATGTTCACAGTCCATGTACCTTTTGAGGGTCCTAAAATCAGTGCCTCCTTCAGCTTTGCAATATTAACTGAAAAAAAAAAGTACCACTGTTGCCACATGGAGACAAAGAGGCAATCTCAGCTGGTTTGCTGAAAATCTAGGGTTCTAAAACAAATATGTGTGAAATTACTTTTGCTTGCAAAACCCACTCCTAGCAGTAGTGACATGGGGTACTCCAAGGGATATTATTAGAGCTACAGAATATTAAGTATATTTTTAATTAACTCATCTGTTATTTAAAATAATAATAAAAAACCCAGCCTCCCGCTATTCATCATTCCACACGGAGACTGTTTTGACAGGCTTCCAGTTTTGTAAGTTTCTATAAATCACCAAGTAATTTGCTTCAGATGAGTGATTGCCTCTTTTGGATGTGCCCAGATCGATGCTCTAAAGCTCCATCCAGGAGTTAAGAGTTACAGCCCTGTCTCGGAGTCAGCTTATTCTGTATGGATAAGACCAAGTCTTGAAGTGGCAGCAATTCATTCCCCGTGTCCCTGTTCCCAAGAAAGGCAAGACCAGAAGCTTGAACAAGCTGGGAGCTGTTCTTTAGCACTTTTCCCATCTGAATGATGCTGAAAAGAAGATCCTAGCAGGACTGATACCACAATGTGAATCAACACTCTGCCTTTACAGCTCATTCTTCATTAACAGCCTAATAATCTGCAAATTGTTATGCTTGGCTGCTTAGCAGTCCCAGTCCTGTTCTCAGGATAATGAGGACACAGGGAATACATTCCACATGCCACAGCTGACACTGCAGTGTGCAGTCACCTGCTGCCCTGTGGGACTCCCCTTTTCCTGGCAATTAACTTGGCAGGACCCATTACCTCTCAGAAATCACCATAAGGATGTTAGCAGGCAAGTTTTCATGGAACCATCTCCAGCAGCATCCTTTTTTCTTTTTTTTTCTGGCTTTGTTTGGGTTTTTTTTATTGCTTCCTGCAGAACAAAGAGAAATCGAAGTACTCATCATTTCCATTTTATTTATCCATTCCAAATTTATTCAGAAACAAAAAACCTCACCAATATTTGAAACTTAATTTAAGCAACATTTCCTCCTCTTACTCTCTCAGATGAGGTAGGTCACGTGCCCATTGTAGCTTGTGGATCTCCCCCATACTTCCCTCCCAGAATTATGCTGTCCTCACCTCTATGAACTGAAAGTTTCTTATACAGCATGTTTGCAAGGTGATCTCAGGCACCAATTCACCCCATCTTTCTGCTCGCATCAATTTCAGAGGACTAGAGCATTCTCCATGAACCTGAGAATTATATTTTAAAAACAAAAAAAAAAGAAAAAGAAACTCCATGAAATGAGTTCCAAACTATTTTGAGCTTTATAAATAAAAGTCAATATTTTATTTTCAGCTTTAAGGTCATGGTGAGCACAGAGAACACCAGTATCACCCATTGCCCCTAGAACACAGTTTCACGGGTTTTATTTTCACATTTGATGCTGCCTTCACATCTAGTCTGTGTTCCCACGCAGAACATACTGACATTGACCAGTCCTAGCTAGGCACAGCAACCCAAGCCTTTGGATTCTCTCTTTGGAGCATCTCCTGTCAAACATCCAAAAAAATAAAACTTTGTTAGTAACTGCTGCAGTGGGGAATTCCCCTTTCAGACATTTTGCCATACCCGACTATGGATTCTTCGACTGAGTCCAAAAACCATCCTTATAGCTCCAAATTATTATGCATCTTTTTTTTTTTAACCCATACTGGAATATATCTTGTGGATGTCAGAAAATATTGCATCTTAGCATCAATACATTAGGAAGTTGTTTTTGCTCCATGTTCCAAAGGTTAAAAAATTACCAGTAAAACAATAGCAAAAAACTTTCTTAATCTGTCTTTGAAGCAGAGACTGATAACCAACCAGAGTTTCTCCTTTAAGGTAGAAGCCACTACATCTAAACAGCAGCCATCATCACCTCTGCTCAAGGCCATAGCTTCAAATTTGGGCACCTGTCTTCTGCATAAGCCCATTTCAGATGTCAGACACTTTCAGCCCTGGCTCAGTTTTGTAACAGTCTTTGCTACTCCAACAGGGCAACAGGAGCAGGGCAGTGCCCATTCCCCCTGTACTCAGCATGGGTGAGCCTGCACTTCAAACCCTGTGGCCAACCCTGGGTCCCTCAGAAAAAGAAAAACGTTGAGGTCTTGGACAGTATCCAGAGAAGGACAGTGGAGCTGGTGAAAAGTCTGGAGCACGAGTCCGATGAGGAGCAGCTGAAGGAGCTGGGGGTGTTCAGCCGGGAGAAAATGAGGTTCAGACCTTATCACTCTCTACAACTCCCTGACAGGAGCCTGTAGCCAGGTGGGGGTCGGCCTCTTCTCCCAGGTAACAGTGACAGGACAAGAGGAAATGGCCCCAACTCCAGGAGAGGTTAACATTGGATATTGGGAAAAATGTTCCTCTAAATCATAATCAGGCACTAGAACAAGCCGTCCAGAGAAGTGGTGGAATGACCTTCCCTGGAGGTATTTAAAAGAGGTGTAGGCATGGAACTTAGGGTATTATTTAATGGCGGAGTTGGCAGTGGTGGGTAAATGGTTGGACTTGTTGATCTTAGAGGTCTTTTCCAACCTAAATGGTCCTATGATTCTATGATCTTGTGATGCCTAAGACTATCAAAAATGTGTTCTTAAAAATTCTGTTGTAGGTCAGTGCCAAAACTAAGTCAAGTTGGGTATGTAAATGAAGGCTTCACTGGAGTTAATTGATTTAATTCCAATGTATGAATGCATTCATGGGCCAAACATAGTAGTTTCTAGAGACCTCTTTAATCTAGTGAAGAAAATCAGAACAAAAATTATGATGGGATGCTACACAAGATCAAAATGGAAATAAAGCACATACATCTGACAGCAAATATGCCTAACCACTGGAACAGGACACAATGAAGAACAATGGATCTCTTATCTCCTGTAGGGTTCAAAACGAGATTATGGAGACCTTTGTGGAAATATATACTTTATTCAATTAGAGGTGCCTGAGTCCACTGATGGGAAAATTTTGCAGATTGTAAAAAAGTGTGCTTTTTACAATCTGTGGAATTCCAACAGACAGGCTGTATATTTCAAGCTTTCTGTTTTCTATATCCATGAATTTGGCATTATCTCTTCACCACTGAGATAAACAACCAAGAGAGAAAGAGGCAAAATCTTCAGTCCTGAGAATCTTTCACAGGTCTTGCTGGTACTGAAGATAAAGGACTGACTGAAGATGAGGAAAGAAAACCTTTTCAATTTTGTGCATTGATTCAGAGGCTGGAAAAACCATAATTTGTTATATGTCTCCCTTTGTGAATGCACTGGAGGCGTTGCAAACCAGTGGCTCAGCTCACTGGCAGACACTCCACCAAGCTATTTAGCTTCCCAATCACTTATATAACTGCTTCATTGATTTTACCAAAAAACTCTGTAGTCAAGCACCAAGAAAGAAACTGAATTACTCCCACAATTGCATTCCACCATTCCCACCCCCTTACTGCTCCCTCTGCCATGTTTCCTTCCTTACCCCAGTGCTCAGAGCAATCTCTCCCCATTGCAGCTGTTCTAAGCAAGGCTGTAAGACCCACTGGGGAGGAGAATTTGTTTCTTGACAAGAATTTCTTCACACAGGGTTCAGTAAGATGTCAGGAAGTGTTTATGGTGTTGTGTGACCTTGTCCAACGGAGGGTGTTCCTACATTCCCTTATAATGAGAAACATGGCCTTGACTTCAATAAATGAAGGGTTTTGCACAAGAGTAGTTTATTATAATGATGTGTCCCTGTCATTTTTGTATAAACATATGATATTACATATTTAAGATACTCAGCCTGATGAGGCTTCTGTACATTTTTACTCTACATCCAGAAAAGCCTCTTGGAAACAGATAACACAGCGTGTAGTAAAAGAAGAATGAAGGGAAAAGCTACCTCTGAGCTTGTCTGGAGGGAAGAAAAAGAGGCACATTAAATGCTCGTAAAATACCTTACAAATAACCCAATTACCTATTTACAACCTGCAATGCATGATGTATTTCTCAAACTTTTCACAAGGGCTGACAAGAAGAATTTTTCACTTTCACTACACAAAATGCAGTCACCTAATTCTGACACCTAGATGACAATAACTCCTAATATTTCACTTGGATTAGCAGTTCCCACCAAGTGACAGAGGTGAGAGATTTGTACTGGAAAGTCACAATGGCAAGGCAGAAAGGTCTCAGCTGCTCTGAATTATTGGTAGTGCCTCACCTCAGAGCACAGCCCAGTCACACTGTTCTCTTGTGGGGGCCTCAGGAGAAGCAGGCACAGGTTCCAGTGACTTTGAACAGTGCTTTGAGCCTACACAGCTGTTTCACACCAGGGGTACTGTCAGGGCAGGGCAGACTTCTTAAAGACTTAGCATCCTGCTCAGGGGCATGAAATGAGAATTTCACAAGGTTTAATTTTGGGAAGACATTTTCAATTGCATCTAAGGGGAGGGAGAGCAGTTTAGTGCCATCGTGTCCCTTAGATGCTGTTAAAAAAATAGTATTGCATCTGAAATGCCACCCACCATGATTCCTTTCTATTGGTTGTCTTTGTGTGGTTTACCCCATAGGTTCTGATGTTCAGTCTTTTCCTAATATATTTTACACCATCTTAAATGGTGTCTTTGAGGCAGAGAAGCAGCTTCTTCAAGACAACAGGAAAGCACTTTGCTGGATGCCTGTCATAGGTGTCCTGAAATCATTATGACTCACGGGAAATGACAGCAAGCACAGCTCAGGGGTTTGTCAGTCATGGTTTTGCTGCATCCACATAAATGTTCTGAAATAGAATGACCTTACTTTCTAAAAAGCTTGAAGTTTAAGCTGCAACATTCTAGAGTGAGTTGTGTCCATTGTGCCCTTCTATGGTTGCTTTTCAACTATGTAAAAAGTTCTTTCTTCAGAAACATCTTTATTTACAACTTTTCCTACCTCATCTGTCTTGGATAAGTGTAAAAAATCAAGGCATGATGGCTGGCAGAGGAACCATAAACCTTTTTTTTAGATTAGTTTACCTAGAAAACATAAGATTGTATTTCTGCTGCAGAAGCTCACTTTTTATTCCTTTTACAGAAACACTTAAAACATGAAAGAAGTATAAATGACACAGCAATTCCTTTTTTTCACCTGCAGGCAGGATGAAAATATTGGCCAGAGAGATGGAAAAGATGAAGCAGACACAGCTGACCAAGTTACTAATTTTGATTCCCACAGCAGCAAAAAGCCAGGCTCAGGATAAATCCAGAGAAAAGGTGTTGTTGTATATACCCTTTTCACAATGACACCACAAGGAAAGGCAGGGATCATGTATTCAGAGCTGTGGACATTGCCTGTGGGCACAGTCCTTCTGCATGTTATGTCCCTGTTTTTATTGTCTTACACTGAAAACATCTAGGACTGGATAATCAAAACAAATTCATTTTATGACTCAATCAAAATTAGCTTTAATGTCTGACCTCACTTGATTTTAATCTATGACCTGGACCCTGTCAGTCTACCAAGTCCTGAAATTTCTCTCCCAACCTGGGGACAGCTAATCCTTTCCTCGGGAGTACATATATTGCATTTCTTCAAGCATTCATGGAAACTTATTTCCTTCCAGCTGTGTCTGAAGACTCCTTAATCACTTCAGGTCTCCATCCCCCTGATGCAAATCTCAGACACAGACACGTGAAGTGGGGGAATGAATGAGCCCAATGTTTTATTGGAGCCAACCAGCTCATCTAAGACTTTTCTTTCCAAGACAAACAGCATAAAGTGGCTTCTGGTGTCTCAGACACCCCTGTGAATTCTCCTTCTAATCTGATTCTTGCTGTTGACTTTCCCTCATGATCATCATCCTGCCAGTATTGACAGGCCACTCCAGGGACTAATCCTGGCATTCTTCATGTTGAATCTTGTACTCTGCTGGACTGTAGCCCCCGAGCATGATGTTCATTGCTGAGGTTGCCAAAGCACAGTTATGAACTGTGAGCTCTATTTCCAGAGCAGCTCATAACAGATACTCTCCTGATATCTTATATTTATATATATGTTATGCTATGCTATAACACTTGGCTGCATCATATCAAGTTTGGTGCTGAAACACTCATATGTACACTTTTATGATATTATTTTAGCATATGAATCCTCCCACACTTGGCATTATCTGAACCCTTGTTAGAATTAGGTGCAAATTCTTCCTTTCTGGTTTTTTTTTTTTTTTTTGGAAAATAGCTGGTACCGTGAGGAGCTGTTGGATTGTTCAGCCTGGAGGAGAGGAGACTGAGGGGAGACCTCATCGCAGTTACAGCTTCCTCATGAGGAGAAAAGGAGGAGCAGACACTGATCTCTTATCTCTGGTGATCAGTGATAGCACCCAAGGAATGACCTAAACTGTGCCAGAGGAGGTTTAGGCTGGATATTAGGAAAAGGTTCTTCACCTAGAGGGTTTTTGGGCACTGGAACAAGCTTCCCAAGGAAGTGGTCTCAGCACCAAGTCTGACAGAGCTCAAAAAGGGTTTGGGCAAAGTTTCAGGCACATGGGGTGACTCCTGGGGTGTCCTGTGCAGGGCCAGGACTTGATGATCCTGATGGGTCCCTGCAAACTCAGCATATTCTATAATTCTATGATGAAAATGATGGAATTTATAAAGAGTCACAAGTATAGAAACAGGATGCAAAACTGCATGCAGAACATACCCATGGGCAAACACAGGCTCAGTCCTGCTTATCTAAAAGAAGCTGTCATGAAATCAATGTGCTTTTGTATCTCACTTCATTTATAAGGTAATAAACACCAAAATCTGCAATATGTTGTGGGTGGTGGAGGAAAAAATAAAGTGAAGCAAAATAAGATCCCTTTGGTAGGGTGCTTGAAAAAATCAGAGGAATTCAGTAGGGTTGTCTTAAAAAATGGCTCTGGAAAACAATCACATCTGCTGACTGTTGCAGTCTAATTCATCTGCAAATCTGCCATGCTGCACACAGAAGAAAACCACAAGCATTAGAAATCATTCCAGTATTTTCTGAGGGATCCATTTACTGTGTAATCATTGTTTAGGTAGCTATGAACAACTTTCTCCCTTTCTTGCTTTGCTGTGACACCCTGAAATAGTACTCAGTCTTTTACCAGCACAGAATGCTAATGTGCAGAAAGATCTGCTGTTTTCATTCCTCTACAGTGCACCGTGTTTAAAAGGAGCTCATGTGGGCCTCTAATAAACAGCTATCAGATGCTCTGCTCATGCTCAATACCCTCTGCCTTGAACAAGGAATGCAGATATGTCCAAAAATATAATGCTATTGTATTTATAGCTGAGCAAAAAATTTAGAATGCAAATTAAAGTGCATGGAAATCATCTGACCTTACTCAAAGATCACATCACTTTCCGAGAAGGACACATAACATCTGAGGTATTCAGGCCAGCTGTAAGACCCAAACTAACCTTGAGGTTTGGCAGTGAGGCTGGACGAGATGATCTTTAAGGGTCCCTTCCAACCAAAATCAATCTGTGACTCAATGCTGTGAGTGAGAAAGCAATTGAAATGAGAAGCAGGATGGCAGAAAACTGGTGCACTTTTCTAACCTGATTTCTTCTGGCAGTCCCCAGCATTTCCTGTGTTTTCCTTCAAACCAGTCCAATTTTTTTTTTTGGTATCTTTGTCCTGTACAGCAGCCAGATGTGCTAGGAATACCTAAATGGAATTAACACTGAGAATAACACCCAGGACATCTCCCTGATGGATATCCATAAGCCCTGGGCTTTATAGCACTGCAGGTATTCAGTGTGTATATCCCTGTCAACGTGACACAGATGCTGCAGTAGCTAATACCACCATGTTCCAGCTGCACAGACAAATCATTGCTCCCCACAATGCTTAAAACAACCTTAACAATATATTGCAACCCACGAAGTTCTGTGACTTCTGTTGTCTCTAATCAGGAGAACACAACCTGAGACCCAACCCTGAAAATCCTGAAAACTCTAGCCTGTGCCTTATATTCTCCAAAACATTTCCTCCCCTGAGCAAAATACAAGAAAATGGCTCATTCATGCTACACTAACTTTTATATTACACCAGATGCTCCTCAATTTGTAACTCTCTCTAGCCAGACCTGGAACCCCACTCCACACTGTACAAAAGGAGTCAGTTATCTCTTCAGTGCTCCTGGAAATGTTATCAGACGCTGGTCCAGTGCAATTATGCTGGGGATGAGGGGAAGAATTCAGCAGTGCTTTTGCACTGATAGAGGCTCATGCAGGGTGCTGACACCTCAGAAGGCTTTGCTGATGGAAGGGGATCTTCCCTGGTTCTCCTCAACTCCATCACTGCACACAGATCCAGCACAGTGGGACTACACAAGGCTCCCTGAGTGGTCTCAGGCTGCATTAATCACTTATTAGCTGCTTCTGTAAGTGTGTGTATAATGCCAGCCTTGAGGAGTTTGTGACCAAAGAGCCAAATGGGTTGAATATGGAAGGAAGTAAAGAGCTCTAAGCACCAAAGGGATTTGTCTGATGCTTCTTGACTTGTTTTTATCAAAGTCAAAACTGCATTTCAGGTTGTTGAGCCTAACACAGATCTAAAGAATGGGGTTGTTTCACTACAGATAACATCAAGGTTTTCAGGCTGCTGTTTTGAACTGACCATAAACATCTATCAAACTTTTTTCTTACCAAAAACAAATCCTTATAGAAGAGTTCCTGCCTGAGGAGTCTAATCCTCTTAGAGCCTCAAAGGGACTCATGGATTTTTGTCTGTTTTCTGTCAGTGTTAGAGGATTTGATTGATTCTTTCATTATTCTTCCAACTCAGAATAATGGAGAGTGGCATTTTACTTGGAGAGATGTGCATTGGCTTAAAAAAACACTCCCAGTTCATCCGTCTGCTAGAGCTCTGGAGAGCTGAATGGTACTTTCAATTTTAGATGCTCAGTCTAACACAGAAAAGATTTCATTTTCCCTTGCTTTAAAGTGTTACACTGTGCTCATAGTTGTATCCCACGTGGGTTTCATCCTTGGTCTCAAACAGGGCTGGGCCAGAGCCTTTCCTGCCCTGGAGCAGCTCTAGGGTTGATTCTTCCAACCCTGAAGGAATGGACCATGCTCCTCACCATGAAAAGCCACGGCAGAATCATGACCCAAAGACCACAGGGATACGTGTTGCCCTGGTGTCAGGCAGATGTGCTGGGGAAGCTGCACAGCTGCAGGCAGGTCCCAGACAAGACCCAGCCTGCTGCTCCAGAGAGTTGCACAAAGCGGGATGAACTGCACAAAGTGGGATGAACTGCAGTGGATGCTGAACTGTCTCAGGCCATGAGCAGCAGCAGACAAGGTACAGTGTTCAGTTATCACTTTTAGTTTGAATCTGAAAGTGACATCTCCACTAGGAGAAAAGGAATAGGTCAGATTGCAGTAAAAAATAAAAGGCAGGGGCAGAGGCCCACAGAGGTAACAACCTTTTTTAAGAGCAATGATCCAGGCAGCCAGGTTTGTCTCAGTTGATTCAGCAGCTCTGTGCCCACATCCACCTCAGATGGCGGTGGGGACAGTCCCTTTCTTCCTCTGACCAGCAGGTTGGAGCATCTTGGTGCTTCCCCTGGGGCAGATGCTCAGGGTTTGTTTTCAGGCAGTCAGGCACATGGTGGGGGATGACCAAGTCTTGCACCCAGCCCCAGCAGCCCTGGGACATTGTTTTAAAAGGGGTGGTTTCTCTGCATCCTCAGCCTCAGGTAAACTGCCATGGTTTTGGCTGCACTTGTGGCTTGCTGCAATTCACCTCTCATTCCACTGCGTTCACTGGAAGACACCACCATGGAGGGAGATCTTGCTTGGATTGAGCAAACCTGTTCCCTGTCCCTGTCCCTCTCACTTGTGCTCCAGTATCACCCAGAGCAGCTTTCTGTTAGGTACAATATGGCAGCAGAGGTAGCAGAAAACATCACTATCCTGAGGCTACAAAACAACTGAGATTTGGGTCCAAATCCAAGCTCTAATACACCCCTTGGAAAGATGCCTTCACTTTCCTATGCCAATTTTCGTTTTTCTTTTCTCCCCTCTACTTTCTATTTGTCATTTATTTAGAAGCTGAAACATTTAAAATGGGCAAAATTCTCCTGTATATTTTATAGATAATTAACATGCTGGAGCCCTGGTTGCCTGCAAGGACTACAGAAAACACGAATGAAAATGCAGCTTACAGCTCAGAACCACTTTGATTAAACCTCTATTTGCATTCAGCACAGCCACTGTGGCTCACAGACACTCCCCCAGCAACTCGAACCAGCTATAACACCCTGACTCCTGCTTGAATAGCTCTGGGTAAAGCTGCCAAGCATCACCCCCCAAACCTCCACTCCACCCTCCCCCACATGCCCAAGCAGAATTCCTTCATTACTTAGGCTGGAGTTTGGGATAAAATATCCCAGAGTGAGATAGTTTTGTTGCCACCAGGTCATCCTTCAAGTGTAGCTCTTTCCATTTGTGTCAGCGCTTCCGTGGGCAGAGTGTTTAGAAAGGGAAGGAGGCATTTGAGATAAAGCACTTAAATTCTGAGTTAATAGAGCAATTAACACTATAGATGAGGATGCTGAAGCCCAGGAGACCTTGCTCAGCTGCTGTGCTGTTATCACATGATCAGAGAGCATATTTGAAGGTAATAATAAATAACTTCATTCAGCTATCAATAGATTGAGAAGCTTGGAGAGCTTTTGAAAAAAAAATAAAAATCTTTCTCTCACCAGGTGGCTTCCACAAGCTCTCCTAGTTCCCACACAATGGTATTTTCAGAATCTTGTTAAACACAGTGGGAAACTTAAATGCTTAAACGTCCTTGAATGTTTTTGCCTTGGCTTTTAGCAACGATTTTCCTTTGCTGCCCTCTTGAGGGGGAACAGCAGAAACACGCCCATTCACAGCAAAAATAAAAGCTTTCATTCACCAAAATACATTCTGACCTAAATTCACCTAGACTGGAGGCAGATCTCTGTGAAAGGAGCCTTTTTTATTTCATGCAGTTTCTTCACAGGAGAAGGTTTTCTGTTGGTGCTAGTCTCTGTATGGTACAGCAGCTAAATGTCAAATATCTGCGTGGCAACACAGCATCAGCCAGAATAGAACAGTTTTTCCCTTAATGAACTGAAGCAAAATAGACATATATACATACATACAATATATATCTATATGTACTGTATACACAGGTATTATGTAAATATGCATTTAAGCACAAGTACTGGATGGAGAATGGATCAAAATTAGCACAGGAGAGAAATTCACTTTGTGGACAAAAAAGCTTATTGTGATTCAGCAATATGCACTTGCAGCCCAGAAAACCAAATGTGCCCTGGATTGCATCAAAATAAACACGGAGAGCTGGTTTTGTGAGGTGATTCTGCCCCTCCACCCTGCTCTGGTGAGACCCCACCTCGAGTGCTGCATCCAGCTCTGGGGTCTCCAACACAGGAGGGCCATGGACCTGTGGGAGCAAGTCCAGAGGAGGACACCCATGAAAGTCATCACAGGGTTGGGGCACCTCTCCTATGAGAGGAGTCGTTCAGCCTGGAGAAGAGAAGGCTCCAGGAAAAACTGGTATCTCCTTCCCATGCCTACAAGGGTCTATAAGAAACCTGGACTTTTGACCTCAGTTCTGAGGTTCTCAGTGTCACTTGCACTCCACATTCATCTCACATTACAGATGATTTTCACTTTTGCAAGTACATTGTTCTCCAAGAATTTCCAAGAAGACATTTATTCTTCAGGGTAATACAGTTTTACCTCTGAAGAAAGGTGATTTTGAGGTTTATATGTTTGTGGAACTGCTTGAGATGAGGAATGATGAAGATTATGCAAGGCCTTGTTTATTATCAGGTAAATTTTTTTTTATTTATGATTATGACAATGAAAAGTACACTTCTTCATGCAGACAGCCTTTTTATACAAAATAGGTAAGAGAGAAAATACTCTAAAAAAACCCAAATAATCATTTGCTTGATGATGTAAGGATTGCTCAAGCCCATAGAAATTACAAAACTCGACAGCAATTTAAGGATGTCCTGAGGCATAATGAACATAGAGTTCAACTTAATGGTGGTAAATCATAACAATTTACCTGAGTATCTTATAGCCCTGGCAGGTTCCCTTTCACAGAACCAGTTTATTAACATGTTTAACTTCTGACTAATGGTTCCACATGATGTTTATTTATGGGTAACCAAATGTTATTATCCAATACAGGGTGGCCCAGAGCAGATAATGTAATCATCTCTAGATGAGCTGCAGTCAAGGCTGCCTCCAGCTTGCTCCACTGTCAAAGAAAATATCCACAGAATGTGTGACATAAACCTGAGAGGCCTGAAGGTCTTTCAGCCATCCCAGTGCTGTAAAAGCCTGGGGGACTGCAGGGCTCTGTAGGCGCTGCATTGCAACTAAACGTGGTTCTCACTAAGGCACTGAAAACAGCATCAGCTCAGACACTTTAAATATGTTACCTTGAGATTATTTCTGCCTCTTTTTTTCTCTCCAGTTAAAAATTATCTCTTTTGGATAGCAAAGGCTGAATTCCATAATCAGCAGGCAGATACTCATATCTTTAAGAAGTGGCTGACATTTCCAAAACTCTGGCAGTTTTTACTGCCATAAACTCTTCCCATGAGTTCTCAAGAAGATGCCCCAAGTCCCTCTTTCCTTGGGCACGCAAAAACCTTTGGAGTCACCATTAACTGAAGTAGATGAAGGAGTATGCCCCCATAAATCCAGCACAAACCCCCTTCAGATGCCACTTTGGGTGATGCTGGCATGTACAAGTTGGCCAAGTTAGTTGTTTGAGGGTGCTTAGGGTACTAAATCTCAGCCCTAAAAGCAATGGATTTGAGAGATTATGCCACTTCCCCCTCCCCCAAAAACAATTAATTCATTAAATCAGTGCATTCTTTGCAGTACTTCACAGCTGCTTCTAAAGTAAGACCAAACATTAGATTTTATGTAAAATCCTGCTATTCTGAAGCACAGTGAGTTCACCTGAGGGGATGTTTTCCAAGATTCCCATTGGTACCTTCCTATTTTCAGAGAAGCAGGTCTTCTGTTGGACTGTGCTGAATCTTGGGTTTTGGTGTATGTGACTTCCCAAATCCGGAAGAACTACAAATGTTCTATGTTAATGGTTCTGTGATCATTTGGAGAAATAAAGGAAATTCTTTGTGTAAATTTGGTGAATTATTTTAAAAGCATTTAAAGGGGGAGACCACAAATCCTAGAAGAGGACATCTGGTAGTTGGAGTGGGAAAGTTCATCAGCAAGCAATTAATTCATGATGTTGGAACAGTGCAGAACAGCTACATCCCCATTAATTTTTCAGGAAGCAATAGAACATATCTTGTCAAAAGTGGTGTTATGAGCCAGAGCCTCAGGTCAAGAGGGTGAACCACTGTAATGGAAGGGATTCATCTACTATGAGCTTGGCATTAAATTTAAAGTGCTCTCACTGGGCTCTGCTAGAGACAATGAAGTAGGCATTGCTGGGAATTTTTTTCTAGCAAAGTATCCCAAAATATTTTTCAGTGGAGATCAGCAACACAGCCACAATTCTACAGATGAGATAACTAAAAAACTAAGAGGCAAATCAATTTATTCAAGGTCACAGCAAACAAGCATATTCCATTCTTTGAACTGGACACCCTTACTCTGCCCACTTGACAAAACTGTATAATATTTGCATTCTCTCAGGCCAAAAATGCTCTATTTGTTCATGTAATGCCTGACATAACTGTGAGTGCCTTTCTGTGGCTGATGAATGCTATCCAGTGTGCAAAATAGTCTGGCAATTCACCAATGCTCTCCACCCATGTGAACCCCAGGCTTTTTCTTATGTCCTCTGACCACATAGCAGCACACAGCTGGAGACACCAATACTTTATGAGGGAGCAGGCAAGTGTTATCAGTTATTTGCTACAGTAACTACTGTTTTGTTTAAATCACTGACACTTGTAAACTCAAGCACTGCCTGCCACATATCTCATTAACAAACAGTCCAAACATGAAGAGCAAAAATATATATTGCTTTGAGATGTGAGGAAGGTGTGAAATGGAAATCAAGACACTGCTCCAAGGCAATGCAAATTTCTGTAAATCACTGATTGGTGGAAATGGGTGTAGCTCTGTTGCATTGACTGATGCTACATTAATTACCACCTTCAGAAATTCTAGCTCATAAGGTATCATTTTCCTTGTGTTCAATTTAAGGAACAGCTTAACCAATCTTGTGCTCAGAGTATTAAAAGCAAACCAACACCTTCAGGTCCTAATTTTCTGCAATCATTTTTCTTCTGTCCTCATACAGAATGTGGCAAAATGACCAAACACAATGTCAAATCTCAGTTTTCCACTCGCTGGACCCACAATAATATGTAACACCCAGAAAACACAACATAAATTATGAGAAAAAAGAAGTGATGTCAGTTAGTATCTCACCTATTGATTTTCAGTAATGAACAACTCATTCAGTTCTGCAGCAATTTCTGATTCCCAAACTATAGTGACAACCCTGTTTATTCACACCTTGTGAATTTGGCACATTATTTTTTCTGAGAGACCAGCCCCAACCTGGCTATAACCTCCTTTCAGAGAGTTGTAGAGAGTGATAACATCTCCCCTGCACTCCTTTTTCTCCAGGCTGAGCCCCCGCCAGCCCCCTCAGCTGCTCCTCAGACTGGTACACCATTGCCTTTCTCTGGACATGCTCCAGAACCTCAATATCTTTCTTTTTATGAGAGACCCAAAACTGGACACAGAATTCAAGGTGCAGCCTCACCAGTGCCAGGTACAGTCCTGCTGGTCACCCTTTACTGACAACAGCCAGGATGGTGTTGGCCTTCTTGGCACCAGCTGCTGTTCAGGAAAGGTGCAGGGCCCCCCTCCCACCCTCTCTGATGCTCACCCTGTTTGGGAGACCTGCACAGCAGCGAACTGTCATGTCAGAATTGCCACAGCTGAGCCACTTTCCCTCTGCTCTGGAACTCTGCCCAGCCCTGCTTACAGCATCTTATTTAGCATTATCAATTTGGCATCTAATATTTTCCTCTTCTACCTATCTATCTATCTATCTATCTATCTATCTATCTATCTATCTATCTAATCTTATATATTTATATACATATAATTCCTCCATTTTCCTAAATGTCTCAATTTTCTTTCTTTGAATTTTCATTGTGTTGACTGCATTGTCCTGTGTACAGTGATGCTCGGAATGAAGATTCTGACACTGTTCAGCTAAATTACTTTGCTTTTCCCAGTGTGTTTATGGTGGCCAAAAGTTACAGCAGTAGCTTGTTGAAGAGTGGCAGAGTCCTAGAAAGCAGGATAGAAAGGAACAAAGCATCTGGGCCATCCTCCTGATCCAAACCCTGTCATGTCTATCCATAACATTCCCACAGATATATTTCTGTTTCTACATTTTATCCAGCACCATTAATTTTTAATATTCCTCTACCTACTGTCTAAACAAAAATATCATTTCACTGGATCGTTTTGTTTATTTTCCTCTAAACCAAACCTACTATTTTATTTGCTAGTAGCTTTTCTGCTTTTATCCTTGATACTGGTGTTCACACAATACAAATGTCTAAGAACCTGATTAACAATCAGCCTACTCACCCTTCTTAGACCACTAACATGGGTGTTAAAAAAGATTGATTCTAACTGTAACCGTTAGCCATGACTTCAAAAAAGCTGTAATTTCAGTGGTTTTTAGGCCACTTGCCTGCAAAGACATTTTGAATTTGTGTTTTGGGTAGGAACCTTTTCACACACAATTCTCAATATCTCCTTTTAAATCAAAAGCTGTTTTGACTTTAAGGAGAGCTGCAGAGGAGAGCTGCAGGGGACAAACCTTTTCAGTGTAATTCTGTCAAAAATCAGATTTTCAAAACATCTCCCATGCTTTTCTACACATAGTATTTTCTTCATTCAAGAGCACTCCTCATTTTATTTGCAGTTTAGGGGACAACAATTTCTGGGGTCATTTTCCTTTCATTTTCTGAGCACTATTCTTTGGATTTTCAGAGCTACCAGTTGTCTGATGCTTTCCAAGTTAGAGTGTTATTCACTAAATAGAATGTATTTCTTTGTCATTTAGACTTTTCTCAGCTCAAGGGAAGTGAGAAAAAAAATATAGCCTTTTTGATAACACCTGATGAGGCAGCTGGACCCTGCATCGGCACATGGCTCTGAGAGACAGCGTTCAGCAAAACAGCACAATGGCTCCTTTTCTGATGCTGAGTAGCTCTAGAAGACTCCTGAACATTTTGGTGGTGGTCTGTGGATCTCAGAAGAGTGGCACACCTGAGGACCTGAGCCTCTCAGCAGTCCCTCAGGGTGCTGGCTGGCCTTGGGTACCTCTGGGATATGATTCCAGAGACCTTCACTCACTGTTGCATCATGCCAAGGACACCTCAGTGTCAGCCCATCATGAAAAGTGAGTACAGATTCCAGGATATTGCTTTCCAGCTATGGCTGCATCACCTGGGCCACAAGGCTGCACGTTCACAGCTGCACAGACCTGGCAGATGCCTCTGCCTCAAGATCTGCTCCAACCTGGAGTGTTTAAAAGGTCAGCTAAGAAGGACTGATCAGTTTTGGGAGGTATCCTATGCTTTTAATTGGCTTTATGCTTAAGAAAATTGAGGCTATGAGAGATTTAGATATGGCTGTGAGAGATTTAGATTTTCAGATAGCAGAGAAACTATTTACTCACAAGAATAGGAGCCTGCAGAAATCTTTGCCCTGTTCTGTGAGAGGGAAAAATATCCAAAACTACCAGTCTTAGAACAGGAAATGATCTGTGTAATAGACCTGTAATTCAGCCACCTGTTTTAATTAGGAAAAGTTAAATTAACATTGAAATCACTGCCTTGAGACATAGGTTTACTGGAAGAAAGAACCAACCGTCAAATTAAAAAGGTAAGGATATCTAAAGTCCATTTTATGTCCAGGAGGTGCTTCCAAACTACTAAACAGTAACTTCTCACACTCTTGACCAGTCACATTTTATTCTTATGTTGTTGCACAGGAAACATAGGCAAAAATAATGCTTTCCTAGAAGTGTATCAGACATTGTCATCTGCTCAGGACCAGCCCTCAGCAGACATTCACAGGGAGCTCATCCAGCCCTGCACAAAGTCTATAGGTCTTCTCTTTACAGTGAAAGGGGTTTTTGCATAAATTTGCATACACTTCTTTAGACATCTTTAGAACACACAAATGTCCATTTGTGCACCTCAGGTTTAAGAATACTTTCTAATAAGGTCTGAACTAGCCCACCAAGGATCTGTGTTTCACAGGACTGGTACAACAGGCATTTTCTGGAGAGATACATCAGTAACTGTCCCTGAAGAGGACCCAATTTTATTTCAACAGAAGGCTTCCATGGCAGACATATAAACCATGACTCTCCCAATAGAACATAGCAAAGAATCCCACATTTAATGCCTATCTTAGGCTTCTCCCCTACCTCATTAAAACCAGCTGGAGCCTTTCTGTCTCTTGAATAGGCCCCAAGAAGACACAAAGCAATTGTGATTAATATTTAACATTGGTAAATTTAATACAAATGCCAGCATTGGTAGTAATTGACTCTGATAGTTTTTAATCCCACAATTAACCAGTTAAAATTAATTATACTTGAGGACTTCTGGACTTCATGTCAGCCTTGCATGCCATGATGCAGGTCTGCTCTGTCAAAACACCAAACCCCAGAATCATGGGGTAAGTGGGCACAGAAAGTTGAGGGAGGGGAGAGCACAGTGAAGAATTGTCTTGACCAGCTTAAGTGCTCTTAGGCAGTGGTGAGTCAGTGGACTCTGGGTTGTGACCCAGCTGGCCAAATGTGGGCACCTGCCCTGCAGGAAGACACTCACATCCCACACTCCTTTATCTCTCCTGAATAGATCTCTGCTGGTTACAAAGGGATCCCGTGGTCCTGTATAGGAGTCTGTATTACAAACACCCAGATCTAAGTGAGATAAATTCCCCCACTGGTACCATCTTGGATTTTGGGGGCAGTAAGTGCCATATGAAGTTGTTGGAAATGTAAATGCAAATCAGAACTTGAATCCTGGATGGGAGATCAACTCTTCTGTGCAAGGACAACTGCAAGGTGGAAGGTCTGGCTCCATCCTTTGCAGAGAGCTGGGCATTAGTGTTCATACACAAAATCTTCCAAATTCATTCTACCTTCTCTTATTCTTTAATGGCCTCTATAAAAGGTACCGATAAAATTCTACTACATTTTTTCATTTTTCAAGGCATAACCATTCATTATCTTCCTGCTTTGCTTTTCACTGTCTAAATTTTTTGTTTAATCTTCTGGCTAATATTGATGCTGATATTAATGAACTTCTCCTCAGAAACTCCCTTTCTATAATTGTTATTAATATGATGTCTGCCATTCAAGGGAAATGCAAATTTTTATAAGGGTTCTAGACAGAAAATTAAAGATCATCTCTCATGGCTGACGGAAAAAAGTTCCTCTCTATTAACCTTCATTATCATAATGAATTGTCACCACTGACAAGAAGCGGTGTAAAATGAAGTTTAAAAATAACCTCAGACTAAAGTTAATCAATTCCTGCCCGGGGATGGGAGGATTTTTAGTTTGTGACATCTGTCAGACCCTCAACAAAAAAAAATAAACTGTACAGGTGTGTTAAAGGGAGACTTGAGACTTCAACCTGCAAAACCATGGAGGGCAGTACTTCATTAACAACAGGATATGAACCCCCAGATGAAATTCAATCACCTTTGACTTTCATCCTTCTGAGGCCAAGCATCAGTGCTACTGAAAACAGAAGACTCCTGGTACTGCTGTATTACCTTAGGAGTTCTAAAGTATGAAAAGCCTCATTTGAGAAAGATCACAGAGGATTTGTTGAAAGTCACAAGTGACCCGAGGTGTTTGCTGCATTCCTCACAGGAGCAGCCTCTAATATGAATTCTACAGCTCTGTGCCTTGGGCAGCTCCCTCAGACCTTTTACAAGGTCAGTTTTGGCCCTTGCAGAGAAGAAAGCTCCTGGGTCCAATCCTTACAAATCAATGAGTGGGGGCTGCTCCCTCAGCCCACACAGGGTGGGATTCACAGATCTTTTAATAATGTTTTGGGTAGTTTGTATAAGGGGCTAGAAGTGCATCATGACAACTTAATAACTTGTTTACCAATCACATCCATATATTTTCTTTAAAATTCCAGAAAAGGTGCAGAGAGTGAAGGACTGTTGTGCTTCCAGGGTGTTTTATCAACCCCTCACATTTACGTAGTCAGTAATCAGTGAGGATGTTACACTCCAACAGCAATTATGCCTCTTGCCATCTAATCAAGATAACTGATTGACTTTGCTACAGCTCCAGAACAAACAGGGTCAGTTTTACCCTCATTATTTCATGAAGGCAATGCCTTATGCAACATCACAGAAACTCTTCTCTCACACCAAACACAGGTAGTACACTCATGGATTTACTTAAGAAGGAATGGTAGCTCTATCCAGAAGACTTGCCGCTTGAAAACTTCATGTTAATTCATGTTTTATGAAAAGTGAAATTCAGGATGTTAAATTTTGGTAACAAGCCCTTTAATTCACTACCTCAACTTGGCTAATGATGCGTCAAATACAACAAAAAACGATGCAAATATAACTACTGAGCTAAACCCTTTTGTACAAGCTGAGAAACAATGAGAAATAAAACATTTCAAGAAAAAAGTTTTTGCATTTTCATGAAACATGAATCTGCCAGATGTTCATTGCGATTGACTGGAGGGGGATAAGTGCTGGAGTTAGCAAAGAACCTACTCTTTTGCCAGCAATATAGAGATAAAAATGTGTTTCACATGAGATGGTCAAGGTTTAACCCCTCATCAGCCCAGCACCTTATCTTCTGTCATTACATCCAGCACAATTTTGATCACAGTCTGTTTGCCCCTATGGCAGTGCTTGCCAGGCACAGTCTGTGCTCACTTGCTTCTATTTTAGTATTGAGGTCTTTCCAGCTAAATACTTTTGTGATTTTTCTCCAGTGACATCGAGACAGACAAGTACCCTAAAATATTTACACTTGGTGGCAATAACAAGTTGCTACAGCCAATGTAAACACCTTTAACAAAATAAGAAATTAACATTGGATGGCAATTTTAGCAGGCGATTGCAGGAGTACAACTTTCATTGTTTTAGATTTATTGTTAAAAACTCATGTAAAACAAATAAAAATAAATGAATTTGGTTTAAAATGGACATTTAATTTTATTAGATAGTTACAGAGCCCAAGAGACACAATTTCACTAGAGCTTTCACCAAATTAGCTTTTAAATTTGCAGTTTCATTATTCCCTTAAGGGTTGAATTTTCATTCAACCCTTAAGGGAATAATGAAACTGCAAATTTAAAAACCTCCCTAAAAATTTTCCACATCTCCAACCAGCAACGCTAAGAGAAGATATTGCAACTAGAAGTTTTCTTAATTTTTGCTGCCAGCTCCAACTGATGTTTTACTTTTGGTCAACAGGCTTTCATCACATGTCAGGGCTGCTCCCTCCCTTGTGTTTGATGGCTTACCTTTTTGAACAGCTATCACACCTCCTTTGCAGAGAACAGCACCCTACAAATTAAAATGTGGCTTGAAAGTAACCATCTATCTAAATTTCTGCTGTGCTTTCAGTTTCTGGTGACTTTCAGAGATCTTCCTCAGGTCACACCTTTTCAACTTGCAGAGGAAATGACAAGATTATTCTCAACAGATTATGTGGCTGATTTTAGCTAAAAGTAACAAGAGCTAATTAATGTAAAACATAGGGTTTTAGATACATACCACTATATAAGATCTTTTAAAATTACCTTTAATTCTGACTTATTTTCCACCCATCCCTGTGAAATGCCACATACCAGATAGAATGCAGTGACTTATTTCCTGTGCAAAACAAGACAGGATTAAAGGAGGATTTGCAATGTATCGTGATCACTTCTTCAGAGCACTTTTGGGGGCATTCAGCACGCAACTTTCAGTGCATATGGCTGAGTCAAAATACTCAATCCAACCACAAAAATTAAAATTCAGATAAATAATTCAGAACTTAATTTAATGGGGGATTTTGCTCCAGTTTCATACATGCTTTTTTTTCCCAGAGGTAGTTTTGCATTGTTTATGTTTTCTTTCACGCCATTATTATTCCTCAGCCTTTTGTCATTGCGGGGAGGCGACTGTAGAACAATGAAACTTTGGCAATATCCTCCATAAAAGTATTCCAGCTTCAGCCAGCCCATGCTCCACAGCAGCCCTCCCTTTGCTGCCTTCATGCAGGTTCCCGTAGAGTTTTGCAGGGGTGCTGCTGCTGCCCCAAAGCAAAGTGGTGCTCTCACAAATGACAAATGTACCTACAAATGCTCAGTAAAGCTCTGACACAGGTGGATATCCAGCACCATATCCTATTCCTTCT
This sequence comes from Euphonia xanthogaster, assembly GCA_034509185.1. Classification (NCBI taxonomy): domain Eukaryota; kingdom Metazoa; phylum Chordata; class Aves; order Passeriformes; family Fringillidae; genus Euphonia; species Euphonia xanthogaster. The sequence continues at coordinate 143,015,878 of JAYDZK010000113.1, read as the reverse complement.
GCCAGTTGCTAAGGGGAGCATGTAAGAAACATCATATGCAAAATGAAATAAAGCATGTTACACAGTTATGAGCAGTGATTAAAAAATTGCAGCTGCAGAGGTTAAATCTGATTCCCACTGCTTTTTATTCATTATTTGGCACATCCCATATCAGGTCTCTATCACAGCAGAAGGCTGCAGCTCATATTCATTTTTATTCATTGCTGCAAGCATTGCCACTGAAGATAATATTATCAGATTTTTATCACATACATCATAGAGTCAGACTGAAAGATTAATGGCATGTCTTGGAAGTCTCTTGGCTCCACCTCAAGATGGAGAGGCTGACCTGGCTTGCAGGCATAGCCAACCTATGGAAATAAGTTCAGGAGGAAGGAAGAAAGTCTTCTGCAACCTCCATGTGGGATCAGCCCTCCCCTTCCTACCTTATCCTCATGCAACCACCCTGCCCTGAGGGACAAGCCCAACAGACTCCCTTCTATGGGAAAATCACCCAGTATCTGACATTACAATTGTAATATTTTCTTGGCATTTTGGATTGGACACGTCCACAAGACAAAAAACTTGTATATTTATTAATGAAAAACTTTTAAAATTGCTCATTTTGAGAGTCACATAGGAATCATATATTCATTATGTCATATGTTTTAAAATTTTATAGGCATAATGATGAAGTATCCATACCCTGAGATATTCTGGTTAGATACTCTGTGGTAAGTAGATCCACTAAATGCCCTCTCCCAGTTTGCCATATGCCTCAATGTTTGTTACTTTTATATTTTTATGCTGAAGATTCATCAGAATTATAAGGTCTATCTCAGATTTTCCATTAATTATCACTTAACAATCCACAGATAATACTAATCAGATTATGGAAATTTTTTAATTCCTGAATTTCTTAACTGATAAATCACTAGTACATCTAGTTACTAGGTAATAGTCCCCATACTGTTTTAATTATTTCATCTCATTAATCAGCTGTACTACCGTAAAACTTCCTTCACAAGTCTGCATCTGTCATCTGATTCCTTCTGGGTTTGGGCTCGAAAGCACAGGCCAATAATTGTTTGAAACAAGATTCCCTCCAAGGAGAGAAAAGCTGGGCAAAACTTCCCATGGGATCTTTCACAATATGAGGCTGTGAAGTGGGCTGCGCCTGCTCTGATGAATACAGCTTTAAGACCAGACTTGTGCATAGTCCATACTGTGAGTTTACACCTGCGGTGTGCTCAGGGAAGCATCCCATGACCATGGGAGTCTTTCACCCAGCAGAGTGGGGAAGGAAAGCACAGGATGGGAAATACATGGTAGAAACCCTTCTCACACCATTTATCTGTGGGACAAAGGAATGAGTGAGAGAACCCACAGCCTACATGGTGGGACAGCAGCAAACAGCCTCCCCGGACCCCCCCTGAACCCCAGTGGCCCTGGGGCAATCCTGCCCCTTGCCATGGCACTCCTGTGTCCTCAATCCACTGCTCCATTGCCAACATTGCAGCACAGGGTGCAGAGTCACCATGAGGGGCACCAGCCTTTTCTTTCTCTCTATCCCAGCAGTCTGGGGACAGCAGTGGCTGTAGGTTTTCCTCCCCCAAGAGAATTGCACTTGCAGGAAGTGCAGAGGGGAAAGTACACTGAGGAATATAGTCACAGCTTTCCCCAGATAAGAGACCATTCAGGGTCTCAGCTCATCCCAATCCAGACCATTGGTCCCAGTCAGGGACCATTTTGCAACTGATTCAAACATTTTAGCATGGAACAAGTGTGTGCCATTGCCTCTTCAGAGATTTGATGAAAACCTGAGGACAGAGGTTGCATAGGCACAAAGAGGAACTTAAATTAAAGATAGCGTAAATAGAAACCTGTTTTGTGGCCAAGATCTAAAAATATGGGATGGTAAATAAATGGGCTCTGTTAGTTCCTTGATCTTTTATCTAGCCTTGTCAGATAGTATATTAAATTATTTAGGCTGGATTGATTAACTCTGATTATCTTTTAAATCCTACAAACATCTCTTGTTGCCTGCAGCCTGGCACAATGATTTTGCTTCCCCCTCCCCTCCATATGCACTGAGAGGCATAAAGTTAATATGCTCTTTGCAAACTGCATAATCAGCTGGATGATACTGAAATGCATTCAAAATCCTGAGCAAGTGCCATGTGCTCAAATCTCTTCAGCAGAAGGACCCTTTAGGGATAAATATTAAATGTGGTGTGGTGGGATTTAGCTCCATGCCTCCTATTACTTTTCACAGGAGGCACAGAGCTGAAGATTTCTCCACTGTGTTAAAAATTTAGGCCTTGATGTTTAAATACTGAACAAAATGTTTAATGTGAGAACATAAGTTCCTCTTTCTTTGTTGTTCAGCCACTACCAAAAAGGGATGGAAACAGTTTATGAGCTGTCATATTGCTTCCTTTCACTGATGCTGCTGAAAATGAGGGCACCATTCAGGCAACTTATGAGCCTCAGCCAATGGCACAGAAGTGATGATTTTAATTTATTTCATATTTCACAGATACGTATAGAGAGAATGTTAAAATTCCCACCCTGGCTTTCAACATCACAAGCAGTACAGGAACATGGATTGAAAGGGAAGGAAAAGGTACCAAATTGTCACCACAGGAAGGAAATTTTTACCTCTCACCATATTTTGGAAGTCCTGGTTGGAGGCAGCATGGGCCATCCTGGGGAAAATGCACTGCCATATAAACAGGAATAAGGATCACCCCTGCACATGGACCCCTCACCATTTGCTGTGTCCCTTTATCTGTAATATCATTGATTTCTGCTCCTGTGCTGCTGTTGCACTGTAGAACAACAGCCACAGAATTTTGTCTTCTCATTTCACTGTAGGAGTTAATTTAGGCAATCAGTAGGATGGCACACACATTATTTGAGTTGTTTTTTATGTGATAAGTATTTAGTACCTAATGGCTAATCATGGTCTTCCAGGATCTGTACACCTGTGGAGACCTTAGGAGCTCCCAAAAATTACTAAGAAGATGAGGAAATACAACTTCACACAAAGGACATAAGCCCATCAGAATCAGTAAATAGTGGAAAGACATAAATGGGCAAAGGGTTAAAGTGGCTCTATTGCTACCTTGTTACGCTGTGGTGTGTTTCCCTACTGATCCTTTTTCTGGGGCCCTGTGGAGAGAGGAGCCCAGGCTGGGGCAGGTTTGCTGGCAAGACTTGTGACCCCATGGGGGATCCTTGCTGGAGCAGCCTGTTCCTGAAGGACTGCATGCCATGGAAGGGATCCACATCGGGGCACTTAGTGAAGAACTGCAGGAGCGTCCCATGGCAGAGACCCCACACTGGAGCAGGGGAGAAGTGTGAGGAGTCCTCCAGAGAAGGAAAGAGCAGCAGAGACAATATGTGATGAACTGACCTCAATCCCCACTCCTTGTCCCCAGGTGCTGTTGGCAGGGAGGAGGTAGAGAAAATCAGTGGTGTAATTGGGCCCAGGAAAGAAGGAAGGGCTGGGGAGGAAAGGGTTTTAAGATTTGGTTCTGTTTCCCATTATCCTGCTTTGGCTAGTAATAGATTAAACTAATTGCCCCAAGCCAGGTCTGTTTTGCCCATGACAGTAACTGTTCAGTTGTCTTTCCCTGCCCTTATCTGCACCCACAAGACTTTTGCCTTATTTTTCTCTATCTTGTCCGTCTGAGGAGGGGAGTGGCTGAGTTGCTTTGGTGGCCACCTGGTATCCAGCCAGGAATAATCCATCACATTAAAAAAACTCCTAAGCAGAAAGGAGTTCAGTATAGTTCCCAGGCTTCTGGAGGCACAAAAACCCAAAAGTGAGAAGATAGATGAAAGCCAAGAGGTGTGTAGCTGGTAGACTTCAAATATTGCTTGATGCTACACGTCCCTTTTATACCAACTGCAGCCCAAGAAGAATCCAGGTTGACACTTGATTTAGCTTAGGATAATCCACCAGCATTTTAGCCAGAGATCCTGGAAATTTGTCAGCATGGTCTTCTTTCCTGATTAGTGGGACAAGAATCTCAGAGTCAGGCAGCAGGAAACAAGAAAGCAAGTAGAGAATAAGTGACAGCCAAGCCTTTAGTGGCAAGAAATCAGGAAAATATTTTGGAAACCTGTTGCTACTATGATATCATTGTACACATGAGTAAACATTGTCCCATGAATTCTTGTATAGAGATTAATTTTATCATGTATGTGACTACAAATAGGAGATGAAATGAATAATTTGCTGGTGACAGTAAATGCACAACTCTGTGCATTTTCTGATTAAATGAAGAAATTATCTATTCAGCAGTGCGGAGAAATGAAAGTCAGACCTGAGCAGAGTAGAGAAATGAAAGTCAGACACCTGAGGGTCTTTTCACAACTTAATGACAATTGTGTGACACCCCCAAGTCAGCTTATCTCTGCAGAAAGGAGACAGCAACATTTTCTTCTCAGAGGCCTCAGGGCCTGTGAAGGTAGCTTAACTGCTATTAATGCAATTGAAAATGGAGATAAAAGACTTTTGCTTTTTCTTTATTTAATATCATCCTGAACTACAGATATGCTCCAAGATGGTTTTGCCTGTTCATTTTTCCCTATTTAATAAGAAACAACTCTATCAGAGCCAGTTACCCTTCACCACATGGATT
>JAYDZK010000113.1:142986134-143011147 GCA_034509185.1 Euphonia xanthogaster | reverse complement strand
CAGTTACCCTTCACCACATGGATTTCTGTAGGAAACATTAAGATCAATTTCAGTTGCGTGGCCTAAGGCTGCAGTGCCCCTGCACAACTCTCTGCTGTGATATCAGCAACTGTGATATCAACTACCTCCTCTCATGGAAAGCTTTGTCTGCTTGAGCTGCTGCTTTCTGAGATACAGAAGCTGTACCTTGAGGGAGCTGCTTGTCTGTCTTAAATTTTCTCATCCATCAGAGTCCCAAGGGACAACTGAGCTGCCATGAGGTCACTGAAGGTTTCCATCTTCAAAATCAGGAGCTGAGACCTTGCTGGGGACAGGCACTGAAGCCTCCTCCAAGTGTAAGCACATACTTGATAACCTGTGCCAAGAATTGAAGATGGACAGAGGGAAGTGCTGGTCATAGCTTCCCCAGCCCTTGTGTGCTGCTAACTGAGAAGCTGGGGTGTCCTCAGTCAGAACCTCATGAACCTCACTTGCTTGGGGCTTTTCTTTAAAATTGCCTGTGCAGGATAGTTTAGATGACCTACTGAAATCCATTCTATATTTATAGTCCATGATCATTATTTAGTAGCCAGGAGAAATGATAAAATGGTAAAGAGTAAAGTTGATGAATGACCCAAAACCTGTTAAGTTTCTCAAAGCAACCATTAGTCATAAAGTGTGATCTAGAACATTTGCAAGCTGAACTCCTGCAAGATGTTATTTAACACAGGCACAATGAGGTTCATCACAGTGCCTGAGTTGTGCTTTCATAATAACTGGGTGTTTAAAAAAGCCAGCTCAGAGTTCCCTGAGGGTAACCAGATGAACAATGGCTCTTTTTGTAATAAATCACTGAAGAGACCAAGCCCCACTCCCAGGTGTGGAAAGGAAATGCTCATCAGGAAAATCTCTAAAGTATTTACCTCTGCCTGAGGAACTCAGTGTAGGATACTGAGCTCAGTGCTAAGGTTTCCATTTGAAGAACGATGGCTTCCACCCACTGCAAAGTTTGGGGATTTTTCTTGTTCCTTTTCTTTAGTTTCCAAGAAAAAAAGGTTCAAAAACAGTGTAGGGAGAGGCTGGAGATAGCACTAGGGAGAAGACTTAAAAAGATTGATAGAGAAGCTTAATAAAAATCACAGTGAGAAGATAAATTGATGACAGAATATAAATGCTTCCATGAGGAAAAGATGACCTCTATAAAGATTGTTTAACAGAAAAGGACAGAATTCAGTCTTTCTTAAAGTTGGGCAAATTCTGACTGGAAATAAAGCAACATTTTAACGGATAATCAAGCACTGAAAACCTTTCTTTACAACCTGATTAAATAGCCATCTCCCTTTAAATGCATCCTCTGTGACACTCTGCCTCTCTGAAAAGATATTTTTCAACTCAGTTATGGGCATTAAACAGAATTGCTGAGTGATAATCTGTGGCCTGGGTAATCCAGGAAGTCAAATCACAAGGCAATGATGATGGGTTAAGACAGTGGGATGCAATTCTTCCAAGTCCTTGTCCAAACTCCTTGTGTGCTATTATACCCTCCAAAATTCTTTCACAGACCTAATCTTTCAGTGTCCTCTACATAACCTTTTCAGTAGCTGAAGTGTCACTGACCTCTGTGCACAAAATATTTGATTGAATCACAACATCAGAAGGATCTTACTGGTGATATTATGCTAAGCCATAGTTCTGTCTCCAGTAGATCCACCTCCATGTCTCTTTGGACTGTTTTTGACTTAAAGAGTATTAAAATGCATCCATTCCTGGAGATGTCTTCCAGATCCTTAGACTGCAGTATAAATTCACTATGACTAGCAATTTTTTTGAGCATCTTCTATTTGCTAAAGCAAGGCAAACAAAAAGAAAAAAAAAAAAAAAACCAAACAAACAAATAAAACAAACACCAAAAACAAAAGAAAAGGTGGTATTTTCCCCAGCAACTTAATTATGTATTTTTCATTTTGATGTCCTTGACAATATTTAGAATTTCACTGATAATCCTCTTGGTTGCTAAGTGACAGTAGAACTGAGGATGAGGAAAATTCAGTTTGCAGGAGAGCACCAACAGAACACTGTTCTCAAGATAACACTTGTACTATCACAATAGAACACACATCAAGGAAAATGATAAGATAAAGCACATCCAAGAAAGGGACTCCTCCAGGAAAGCTGATGGTTTGCAGATTTTAACTGAAACAGTCATTACTCAGAAAAATGAACGGGTTTCAGAGTGAAATCCATGTTGTCACATACAATTGATACTTCCAGCTCATACAGCAGTCACTTGCAGGGCTCTGATTCGGTGGTTTCTTGAGCTTGCTGCCATAACCCAGGGAAATGTGGGGTATCAATGGGTAAGTTTATTCCCCAGAAGATTTGATCCCAGTGAAGGTGCAAACAAGGTATTCTATAAGTGGCAGACTGAAATTTCATGATCTCTGATCCCTGTTCTTGTGGGACACTTTAGCTTGTCAGATTTCTGCTGGGAACTCAACACAGCAGAGAGGAGGCAGTCTAGGAGGTTCTTAGAGTATGTGGAAGGGATCTTATGAGAGTTTATGACCTTCAAAAGAAGAGGCAGGCAACTCAGAAATAATTCAAAGATGCTAGGTCATGTAGAGAAAAAATTAGAAATGCGAAAGCTCAGCTAGAACTCAGTCTAAGCACTGCTGCGAAAGATAATAAAGTGTTTTATAAATGCATCATCAAGAAAAGGAGGGTTAAGGAATATCTCTATACTTTATTGCCACCGAGGAGGAGGACAAGGCTGAAGTATTTAATGCCTTCGTTGCCTCAGTCTTCAACAATAAGACTGATATCCTCAGCACAAGCAGTTCCCTGCGCTGGTAGTCAGGAATGGGGAGAAGGCTAGACCCCCTTTAATCCAGGAGGAAGTAGTTAGTGACCATTTAGACACTCACAAGTCTGTGGGGCTGGCTGGGATCCACCCAAGAGAATGGGAGCTGTGGAAGAGCTGACAAAGCCACTCTCCATCATTTATCAGCAGTCCTGGCTCAGTGGGAGGTTCCAATTGGCTGGAGGTCAGCAGATGTCACACCCATCTATGAGAACAGCTGGAAGGAGGATCTGGGGAGCTACAGTCCTGTCAGCCTGAGCTCAGTGCCCAGGAGGCTTATGGAGCAGATCATCTTGGGTGCTGTCATACAGGATAACCAGGGAATCAGGCCCAAAATTCACAGGTTTAAAACAAATCAGGTCCTTCTTGATGTCCTTCTCTGATCAGGTGACCCACCACGCAGATGAGGGAAAGCTGTGGATTAACCTATGTGGACTCCAGTAAATCCTTTTATGCTGTTTCCCATGGCTTTCTCTGGAGACGCTGGCAGCCCATGGCTTGGGCTGCTGCACTCTTGGCTGGGTTAAAAGCTGGCTAGATGGCCAGGCCCAGAGAGGGGTGGTGAATGGAGTTACACCCAGCTGGCAGACAGCAACCAGTGGTGCTCCCCAGGGCTCAGCAGCGGGTTAAGCTCTGTTTAATACCTTGTCTGATGATCTGGGTGAGAGGGTCAAGTGTACCCTCAGTCAGCTGGCAGATGACGCCAAGTTGGATGAGATTATTGATCTGCTGGAGAGTAGGAAGGCTCTGCAGTGGGATCCTGACAGGCTGGATTGATGATTTGAGGTCCCTTGTGTGATATTGAACAAGGCTAAGTACCAGGTCCTGCCCTTGGGTCACAACAACCCCTGCAGTGCTCCAGGCTGGTGGCAGAGTGGCTGGGAAGCTGCCCAGCAGAAAAGGACCTGGATGCTGGTTGACAGCAGCTGAAGACAAGCCAGCATGTGCCCCTGTCAATGGCAGGTCAGTGGCACCCCAGTCTGTGCAGCAGGGATACTGCAGCCAGCAGGATCAGGGAAGTGGCTGTTCCTTTGTCCCTTTGATTTGATGTGGCACGTGGGCCATGGTCTAGTTGCTGTGGTGGTGTTTGGTCAAATGTCAGACTTGACCATCTCAAAGGTCTTTTCCAGCCTTAATGAGCCTATGATCAGTATTTTTATAGCTCTAAGGGGAGCTCTGTTTCCATGTGGCAGCCTCAGAAAGGGTTGGGGACTGCCTCCTATGCTCATCCTTCGGGAATGCCTGGAGACATTCTGCATGCACTGTTGAGGATATATCTAAATCTTTGTTTGCTGGCCCCTGGTATCCTAAGAACACCTAAATTTCTCTATAGTCCTGTATTCAATCAGCAGCCTTGCTGTGGATTTGAATCATATGAAAGTGCAATGACACAGCAGAGCAGTATCTAACCCCACAATTTATTTTTTCAGAGCAGGAAAGAGGTGTGTGTGTGTGTGTGTGTGTGTGTGTGTGTGTGTGTGTGCATCTCTAGAAAATAACAGGAAACCCATGCCAAAATTTCATGCGGTGAGTCATGTCTACAAATAAAAGCAGGGGGAAGGTATTTTGAAATTTGGTTTTATTTTTTATTATGCTGGTCTGATTTGATTGGTAATAAATTAAATTAATTCCCCCAGATCAAGTCTTTTTGTCCATGGTGACCCTTTTGTTCTCTTTTCTCTCCCCTGTTCAGTTGAGGAGGGGAGTGACAGAGCAATTTTGGAGGGCACCTGATGTCACCCACCACAATCACAAATATTAATTGTGCTTTATTTTTCCTTGTAAATATTCTAAAAGAATATTTGGAGTGTTAAACTAAAAATATGGGGTGCTATATAAATAAATGACAGATCCATTAATCTTAACCATGCAGATTAAAATTACCAGTTCTCAAAATCTTACCTTTGGTTTGTGTTTGTTTTTTTTTTAAACAGATATATCATAAGAGTATGGTCTTTATGTTCAGAAATCTGGCAGAACAAGATTAATTTAGAACTCCAAAGAGCAGTTTTGTTTAGTTTATTGTTTTGTTTTTGTCTTGAATCTTCCACTGAGGTGGAATGACTATATCCCATCTGTTTCATTTTACACTTCCATCCTTGTAGCACTTTAGTATTTTCTGTGTTACTTTGCCCACTTATAGGACTGACCAGCTGGCCACAGATCCCATTTAGGCAGCTGCTAGATGCTCCACTGAGGCCCTACCTGTGCCAGGGAGGGTTATTAAACTGATTTGCAGCCTTCACAGGAAGCTGTGGATATCTACCTGTAGAATCAGCATTCTTTTGCTGTTTCAGTCAGTGGATTTACACAGTAGCTCTCACATCTCAGACTGGTTCACAGTGTGTTTTTTCTGATTAATTTACAAATATGGCTTCAGAAGACTAGCTTGGTTCAATGTATTTGTTGAGTGAAAGTGTAAAAGACCATACTTTATGAACAAGATAAAGATTTAAAAACATGTGTTATAAATCCTTTGCTCTTGTTCCAGCTTTAAGCAGCTGATTGAAATGAAAAAAAAAATTAAAACACACGGTTATATTTTCAGTCACTGTTTATTAGTTAATTGCATGTTTTCTGTATCCTGACATAATCTCTATTTGATTATTTAAAAAGAAACTGTACCATTCTGCTAAAATATTAGTCATAAAGACCACCTAAAGGCCTCCCTGGTTTTTAGCAGCCATCTGGTTGTTAGAGAAAACCTGGCTCAGAGCGAAAGTAGGAAAAATGCAGAACTCCAGAATAGCCCACATTTGAAGGGGGGAAAAAAATGTTCTGGGTTAGCCATCTAAGAACCCACCCAAAACTGCTGGGTGAAATACGAAAAAGTTAAAAATATATCCAGGCCTAATGCTGCATAGCAGAGCATCTTGGAAATTCATGAAACAGCTTATTATGAACACATAAAACCTTGTGCCAATGAATAGCCAAAATAATGGATGATAACAGGAGTAGTTGAGACAAGGCTTCGTGTTTTGAAAGAAACTCTGGGATTTTTACAATAAACTGTGATTTAACAAATCAAACTTCTGACAGACTTAAATTTAGTAGAAGATGAATCCCAGCAGAGGAACAGAGACAACAATTATTTTAAACTGTAGGCTGGCTTTATAAGCAGACCTTCAAGCTACCTGCTAATATCTGTTTTGTTGCTATTTTTCAGCAGTTCCTAGGTTTGGTTTGCAGCAAGGAATAAAGAACAAGGACTTGGGTCTCTCATCTTCAAATCAGCCACCAGGCAAGTAGCACTGCCCTGCACATCTCTGTAGGACATTTACAAATTGGTAAGTGTTGCTATGTTCATCCTCCCTCTTCTCTATAGATATGCAAGTGAACATTTGTGTTTGTAGGCTTTTTATTTATGGTATAACTGCAGATTTTGCTATGACAACTCAAGTATTCAATATTCTCCAAAAAAAGCTAAAAGTCACTTTTTATCCTTAAACTGGGCTTTTAAACAGGTGTAGTTTGTGAGTTTTCTCATCTCTAAAACACTTTTTGGCGATTATGAGGACTTTTCAGTTGATTTTATGAAAGTACCAGGAAAGAAAAAATGCCTCAGTAGATCTTAAGTATTATTTGTGTTATTATTTATGTGTTAAAGGTTTTTGTAGACCTTAAATAGCACTGGCAGTTGGGTATTTTCAGTCATGTTATGTATCATTTCAGGGAAACATTTTACCCAGACAAAGATACAACTTTTGGCAGGAGGGAGGAAATTTTCATTGTATTTATTTTTCTTCTATTAAAATAAATCTGCAGCTGGTTCTCCAAGGGCTGACAGGGGCCTGCCTGAGCCCCTCAAGCTGTTGCATGATCAGTCATCCCTGTGGGACCAGGCAGGACAGAAGGGTGCCTCACCCAGAATCTCCTGGACTGTTTGAATTGCCCTTTAATTTCTGACTATAGGAGATAGGATTGAGAACCTGAGGAGATTTTTAGCTGGGGTTCTGTGGGCTGAACACAACTCACATGAGCCGAAGGAGAGTGCCCATACAGTGGAGGAGGTGATCATCTGGAAAGCACATCTGGGATCCAAGACCAAGCATTCCATCCATGGATTTAAGGGATGAGAAGGCAAACACCTTTGAGAACTTATCATTTCTCTGCTCTCATTTTGTCTGTCATCTTATGCTCTCCACATACAGGTCCTGAGAGACAAAATGAATGTCTATAAATTATTTTGAGCATCAGATGAGTGATTTGAACCAGGAGCTGAATTATGACTGGGTAAGGCGCAGTATGGTCATGGCAACAAAATGGATCATCTTGACAGATGGTGAAGTTGATATTTTTGTCTCTTTGATTCCTTTTCCACATTCATTTTGGAGTAAACTGGGTGATTTTTCCTGGAATGATAAGCTGTCTATCTGGACACTTGTGTGTAAGCTTAGATGAAACATATCCAGAGTTTTATATAGATCCAGCTTTCCTTTTCTTTTTTTTTTTTTTTTTTTAATTTAAAAAGGTGGTAAACCTCTTGCTGCCTGTATTAAAAGAAGAAATGAGGCCTTTGTTCAACTGTTTTGTCTCCAAACTACTCACATTTCACTCCTGAAGATAAATCCAGTACCCTTGCCAGACAGCTTTTTAGAAGACTGTGGCAATTAGAAATCCAGGAAGAACAGATTTGTTGCTCTATTTCTACAGCTAGGCCAGACACTGGCAATGAAAAAGGAAGCTGGCTCAGAACAAGGTGGAAATTCTAAACTTTCAGACTTATCATGTCTGAAAGTTCCTCATGAAAATCTGCCTTTTCAGTCTCAGTAATAGCCAGATGGAAAATTTCTATCTTTAGAGACTTAGAGGTTTATCATATTCAGAGTACTTTCTTTTTTTCAAATGTTGATCTCACTTATTACTGTAGAAATATATAATAGACATGTTTGAGGGGTTTTGTCTTATTGTGATAATAGCTAACTGAAGCTTCTCTGTGACAAAATGACCCTCCAAGTAGATAAGGGGAAGGCTGTGAATGTTGCCTACCCTGCCTTTAGTGAGACCTTTGACATGGTTTTCCACAATATTCTTCTGGTGAAACTGGCTTCCCATGGCTTGGATTGCTGCACTGCTTACTGGATGGTCAGCCTCAGAGAGTGCTGGTGAGTGGGGTAAATCCAGCTGGTGGTCAGTCACCAGTGGTGCTCCCCAGGGCTCCAGATTGCAGATAATTCTATTTAATGTCTTTATCAATGATCTGGATGAGAGGATCAAGGGCACCCTCAATCAGTTTGCAGGTGACACTAAGCTGAGTGGGAGTGCTGATCTGCTGGAGGGTGGGAAGACTCTGCAGAGGGATCTGGACAGGCTGGATCAATGGGCTGGATCAATTGTATGAGGTTCAACAAGACCAAGTGCCAGGTCCTGCACTTGGGTTTCAACAACTCCATGCAGTGGTCCAGGCTGGGGGCAGGAGGATGGAAAGCTGCCCAGAAGAAAATGACCTGGAGGTGCTGGTCAAGGGCAGCTGAACATGAGCCAGTGTGTGCCCAGGTAGCCAGGAAGGTCAATGGCACCTGTGTGCAATAGTGTGGGCAGCAGGGCCAGGGCAGTGATTGTCCCCCTGTACTGGGCACTGGTGAGGCCACACCTCAAATCCTGTGTCCAGTTTTGGGCCCCTCACTGCAGGAAATGCATTGAGGGGCTGGAACATGGACAGAGAAGGACAATGGAGTTGGGGAAGGGACTGGAGCACGAGTCTGAGGAGCAGCTGAGGGAGCTGGGGGTTTTCAGCCTGGAGAAAAGGAGACTCAGGGGGAACCTTATCACTCTCTACAACTGCCTGACAGGAGGCTGTACTCAGGTGGGGATCAGTCTCTTCTCCCAGGTAACAAGTGATAGGATGAGAGGAAATAGCCTTCAGTTTGCACCAGGGGAGGTTGAGGTTGGATATTAGGACAAATTTCTTCCCCTAAGGGTTGTCAAGCATTAAAACAAGCTGCCCAAGGAAGTGATTCACTCAGCATCCATGGAGGTATTGAAAAGATTTCTGAGCGTGGTGCTTAAGGACATGGTTTAGTGGCAGATTTAGCAGTGCTGGGTTAACAGTTGGACTTGATGGCTTTGGAGAGCTTTTCCAACTTAAATTATTCCATGATACTATGATAAACATAAATATAAAAGTCAATATTACACAAGACCAAAACTCACACCATCAGGTACAAATTTTGCTTTTAAGTGGACCCATTTAATGTCAAGCAAAATGTGGAAAATGTAAAATAACTCCCAAAGATTAATATAAAAGTAGCAGGATATGTTTGTATGTATACACATGTTTTCAGAACTTTGCCTGATTCTGGTTTCTGTTCCTCATCTGTAATACTCATTCCAGTTTCATCAGATGGGAGAGAAAAAGTCTGAATTAAATGTCAGTTGTTCAGAAAGTCCAGAAACAATATCCTGACAGCTCTCAGCAATTCACTTAATGAGAGACAGCTGCTGGATTTGAAGAGCTAAACAAACTGTCCTTTGATCTGAAGTGTTTAGGACAGAGGCACCTTCCCTAGGAGCACGAATCAGACAGATGTACTCCTTAAAACTGTCTGCCCGTCACTCACTATGGATCTCAGATCAAAAAGTAATTCTGCTCTAACCCAGACGCAGTACATCAGATAGCTGCTGGGTTAAGAAACATGTCACATGTTCTGCTTTCCCTCTCACCATCTACCTGTAGATATGAACTTGGATATGAACCACTAGATGTTTTTTTTTCCATTAAACCTGACTTTTATGTAAAGCAAAATTGCACTTATAAAAACTTTAGAGAAAAAAGTCACCTGGGCTACCTGTGTGTGTGTGTATGAATATTCAGCATCCCAATATCAAATGGCTAAAGTGAACACGTGATTAAAAGCAGGAAAAAAAAACTGTACAGAACAAACCAACCTCATAACACATTTCTTCCACTCTGAGGTCTAGTAGAAAGTCAGGTTTCCAGCTGGGAACTGCAGACAGCAGCAGCGCCCATTCCAGACAGCAGCAGCACCCATTCCAGACAGCAGCTGGGAGCCTGTCCTTGCTCCACACAGCCATTCACCATGGGATGAAAGCAAGTGCTCTTGGTGGAAGGAGGACTAAATGGCTCTGCTACAAGGTCCACGACTCCAGAATGCAAGTGTCTTGGGATTTGGGGTGTCAGAGGAAGAACTATTCATTCTTTTTTCAGCTAGCACTTCCTTCCCTTTTTTATTTCTGTCTTGGCCCCCTCTTATCTCTTAGGGACAAACACAGCACAAGTCTCTCTGCTCTGCAAACCATTGTGGAGGATGGTGATGTTCACTTGTGCTTCAGTCTCCTCAGGGAAGAGAAGCAGAAGAGAAGGATGGAAAGAGAAGCCTGCTTAGCACAGGAATGAAACATTTTCCTGTTTTTCCTAGCGAGGGCTGCCTGTGAGAACAGGGCTGTGTTTTCAGACCCGTCTGTCTGCAGGCAGGTCCTACCATCACTAGGGCTCGCAAGAGAGCTGCAGGAGCAGCCTTGGCTCGCTGCAGGAGCCGCTGCTCCTCTGCTGAGCCCAGGCTGAAATGCAGCTGCCTGTGCCTGCCTGCTGCCAGGAATCGATGGAAATCTTGGGAGGGCAATCTGCACAGCAGGAAGTCTTACAGCCCCTGCCACAAAATACAGAGGGATGCCCAGGCTCTGCAGGTGTGTCTGTGGAAGTGGATCCTTCAGACCCTGCACAGGTGTCTGCTGTTTGCTGCCCTCCATCTGCTTGTGCTGCCCCTGTTCTGGGCTGCTTATGAGCTCTCAGCAGGCAAACACTGCTGTGACATCTTCTTCCCAAGTCTCATTCCCATGCAAGCCCTGACAGAGTGAGAAAAGTAGGGGTTTTTTAAATATCACCATGCTGTTACACCCAAACAAACACCTCTGAACAGTGAAATGCCCTGTCATTACTTCATAATTAATCATATGGCTTCTCCTGGCACTGTGGATGACACCACCACTGGCATCAGCTCAGTGTGGGTTGTGCCCTGACACCAGCACCAGCATTTCACTGTCACCTCCCTCCCATTCCAGCACCCTTGGGAAGTGCTGCTGGGAAGGGGAACGTGACAAGTTGCATTTCTGAAGCAGATTCAAAGCCATTTCTGTATGCTGTGTCTCCACAGAGCTGGGACAACTTGACATAATTATTGTGCCACATAAACCCTTTCCTAAACAACTCGGCTGCTGTCAGAAAACTCCTTGATAGGCACTCACAGACGGGTTTTAAAAATAATTGGTCCATATTTTCACAGGTGCTGAGCTTGTAATCTCAGTCATTTCATTACAGGGTAGGGTACAAAGACTTAAGAAAGTGCCAAGGCATCACCGAGGTAAAGCGGATCACCTGCTTCTGAACTCAAAGAAAGAAAACAGACAAGTTCTCCTATTCCTGCTTAATTAGCATCTCATTTGCATTTGGTTATGCAGCTGCTCATCTGCACTCAAAAAATATGCAGCTCTGAGATATGGGGGACCCTGAAAACAGCGTTTGGGCAAAGATTCCACCTTGTGCATTGTGTGCCCATAGGCCGTTCTAAGTCAAATAACTGATCAGAGTGAGACCCATGTGATGGGAAGATTTGTGGTTTAATGGGCATAGCAATGGCTTCAGAAGGGAAAATACATTATTTAATACATTATTTATCTCCCTGTACTGAATCCTAAAGTGCCTTCCCTTGTGCAAGGTGAGTGTCTGACAATGTTTGGTGGAAAAGTAACCTGACAGAATCTTATCCCTGTTTTAAGACTTGGTCCCCTTGTGACTGTCATTCAGATAAGGACATTATCCCTAGGAAATACAGATTTTTGTCATTCCTAAAAATTGTTCATCACGTCTGATTTGGCTGAAATTGCCCTTTGGGAGCACACAGATGATTCACTAGTACAAAGTCATCTGGACCTCAACGCTGCCTTAAAGAAGGGAGCAAAGCAGCATCCCTTCAGGCCTGTAGAAAGTAAATCTCTTGCTGATGTCAAATCCTTCACACCAAGGTTTTGCAGCACCAGGATCTTCTTGGGCTCCATTTTAGTTGTGTTATGCTGGTCTTCTGAGTGATTACAGGAATGTGTAAGAGCACTTTGTGCTTTCTGAACCTGCTGAGTGGTGTTTGTAGTGCCTCTTGACCTCATTTTCTAGAGGAGGCAAAGAGCACAGGAAAAGGCTAGGAGAGCTGTATCTGACAGCTTCTGGGAGAAAAAAAAAAAAAAAAGAATGGTCTGGAAGAGATGTGGAGAAATCTTCCATCTGTATCTAGGAATCCCTG
Source organism: Euphonia xanthogaster (assembly GCA_034509185.1). Taxonomy (NCBI): domain Eukaryota; kingdom Metazoa; phylum Chordata; class Aves; order Passeriformes; family Fringillidae; genus Euphonia; species Euphonia xanthogaster. Next base: position 142,999,054 of record JAYDZK010000113.1, on the reverse strand, counting down.
CTAGCTAGGTAGCTGTGTGCTGAAATGTGAAGAATGGAAAAATGTATAGCTGGGGAATAAGGGTCTTCCAAGGACTGACATCCTGATTTCTGTTTTTCAGGTAATCTGTGCATTTAGTAAATCAACTGACCCAGAAAAGAAATGTAGGGACTTGGTTAACTTGCCATTTGTAGGCTACTGGTAGGAACAGCTAAGTTCCTTATAGAAATAAAAATATAAAGCAGTAACAGTTCCACCCTAAATATATCATTTTATGAAACAGAAGTGGTACATTGAAGTCACTCATTGGAGTGACTCTCATCACAGGCTGCTCATACCAGTTAGTCCGAAGGAGGCCACAAAGACTATTAGAGGGCTGAGGAGCCTTTCCTGTGAGGATGGGCTGAGACAGCTGGGGCTATCCAGTCTGCAGAAAAGAAATCTCCATGGAGCTCTTATTGTGTCCTTTCAGCATCAAAAGCAGCCTACAGGAAAGCTGGAGAGGCATGTTTTATATGGGTATGTCATGATATGATGTGGGGGGGTTGTTTTAAACTGAAATAGGTTCAGACTGGATATTAGGAAGAAGTTTTTTACAAGAGGGTAATGAAAAACTAGGTTTTTCTGTCAGGTTCCCAGAGAGGTGGTAGGTGCCCATCCCTGGAAACATTCAATATCAGGCCGGATAAGGCTCTTAGCAATTTATTTGAAAATGTCCCTGCTCATGGCAAGGGGATTGGACTAGATGACCTTTAAAGGTCCCTTCCAGCCCAAACCATTCTACAATTCTATGATTCCATGACTGTTCCAGTAAGAGGCAAAGCAAGGGGTCTAGGGAAAAAATCTGGGAGCATAAAAAAGTGAAGGATCATGTTGATGAGTCCAAGAGCTCATCCTGGAGGCAACATTAGGAGCTTTCATGTTAAGAACTGGGGTGAATCTTGGACAGAAAGTAGGGATGGTTTTGCTCATTTCATTTCTCCTGCTTTTGGGAAAATGGGATTTTGTATATCCATGTAATAGACTTATTTGGTTTGGAAGGGACTTAAAAGTCATGCAGTTCAAACACCCCTTCCATGGGCAGGGACATCTTCCCTTAGACCACATTGTTCAGTGCCCCATCCAAACTGGTCTTGGACACTTCCAGGGATGGGGCATTTACAACTTCTTTAAAAAAGGTAAGTCAAAATCTATGTCTATTATCTCTCTCTCCTCCTTAAAGTGACAAAAAGCAGTTTGAATTCTCCAGTCTATTTAGACTATGAAAGGCTGATGTCACTTTTCTGACTTACAACAATTCTTTGAGCTATTAATTAAAATGATATAAAGCACTTGGAGCCTCATATTAATGACACTGTATCTGTGCATTTTATCACTTGATTTATTGCAGTCCTGGACACTAGACAGGAATGTTTCTCTGCACATTTTTGTCCTTTGGCATTTCTGAAGCACTCTTCTGTTTTCTCTCCCTGTTTTATACCATGAAGTTTAACTAGCCGTCTTTTTATGTTTACATCCTTGTTCAGCACCCTCCTCATTCATTAGCTGTCAACACCAGGTACCAGCAGAGTTTCAGAAACCACTGGTGCCAATGTCTCACAGTCCTCTATCAGAAGCAATCAGTCACTTTGGTGAAATCTGTCAAGGTGCCCTCCTTCTAAATATATATGCACTGTTATTCCCTTCAACAAATTTCCTGTGTGGTAAGCTGATGTTCAGTCTGTAAAAGAGGAAGCTCCAGGAAATCCTTACTGCATCCCTTTCAGTGTCTGAAGATGGTACAAGAAAGCTGGGGCTGCACAGTGGCAAGGTAGGGTCATGACAAAGTAACCCCCATAAAGCAAAGCAAGCCTGAATCCATGATGCAGAATGTGATGCTTTTTTTGGGTAATGTATGATTGCTGAAATTTGCTTATGCCAACAGCTGAGGGCAGGTGCAGCTTCTGGGGACAGGCAAGGTTCAGCACATTGATTAAGGATCTGTCAACCCTGGAGCACTGGGGACTTGCCTTCCCAAGCAGAAGGCGAGGTCAGAGCATGAAGACAAAGATTCTTGCAACCTCAATAACAAAAGTGGGAGTCAGCTCCCATGTCCTCATCCATTACATTCCCTCCAGTTATGGGGAAAGGGAGACAAGCCTCACAGAGAAACCTTTCCTCCATAATTCCTGCCCAGACATGCTCTTCTCCACTGACTCCAGAGGGAGAATCACATTTTCAAGCTCTCCAAAATCCATCAATTGAATCCTACAGTTCTCATCTTCCCAGCCTGGTTAGCAAATGCACACAGAACTCCATGGGAATTCCTTCAGCAGCGTTGAAGGTCCCACATACAAACCTTTCTGCCCACCAGTGTGGCAAAACAGTACATGGAGAATCACTGGGAGACCACATGGCATTGCATCATCTTCCTCCTGATTCTCTGGAGGCAGTTTGTGCATGTTGGACACACTCAGAGCAGCATCTCCACTTAATACATCAGTCAGGCTGCCCATGACTTGGGACATCACTCCAAATGTTTAAATGGGGACCCTCCCCTTGCTCATTGCATACCAAACAAAACCTAAAACATTTTCTGGGCAAATACAAAAACTAAAAGTCCTTCCTGTCTTCTTCATCTCTCCCTTCACAGGTTTTATGATAATTTTCAAGTGTTTTTCTGCTTTTCTAAAAAGTAGAACTGACAATATGGAAAGCAACTTTTCTCCCAACAGAGATAATAATACATGAAAATGTCATTACAAACTGGTTTCATATATAGCATCTAGATCTAGGAATTATGAAAGTATCTCAATCTACCAGCTGCTATGAATCAATGCAAAGATGAAGTTGACAAGAACTAGAGTTACAAGCTGACATTGGAGTTCATTTGAGGACAAACCTGCTTTTCCAATTTATGCAAGGAAAAGAAGAATGACAAGGGCAGAGAAAGGGGGGAAAAAGCCCAGCACAAAGCCATAATGACCACAAGTCACTGGTGACTTCTTTTCAGGTGATCTTTTTGGAAGATAAACACAAGATCAAAGATTACCTAAATGAAAGAAACAGACTGGGTAATTTTTTTGGTCCTTGTATCTCTTCCTATGTACTTGAAGGACAAGTTACTTTCCCAAAGTTTGGATTAGCACCTGTAAATTGTGAGCATTCTGCAAGCAATGAGACAGGCAGTTCTTGGCAGCCCTGGCCTCCGATCTGCTGTGATCTGAGCCTGGTTTGTCATCTCCTGCAGTGACCTTACTGCCTCCCTGGAGCAGTCCAGTGATCTGCTTGGATATTTTTGGAACATCTATGGTGACAGTCATTCTGTTTTCCTAAGGACTGGAAAAAAGAAAAAAAAGAGACGGATTTCATAGTTAGAACAAGCTGAGACCAGCTGAGGGTCCTCGGAAAAAAAGGTTTTTTCCTTCCCCTGTGATGAAAGGCAACCATAAATTCTCCTATTTCTTCCTTTTGTTGCTAGCAAGGATCATTTCAACCCTCAACTGCAGTCTCTGCTTTTGACAAAACAGTCTGAAGAGATGCTAAAGAACCAGGGACTGATAACCTGAAGGGACCCAGGATGGGTAGGATGGAATCTGTATGGCCACATTAGGGTCATATTAGCAGCCTCTGGCCACAGTGCAGCTGCCACTGCCAAAAAAGGAGCAGGATGCCCTTCAACACCCCTCTGTCCTCAGGAATGTCATCCCTGGCAAGAAGCAGAAATAATATACCAGCCAAAGAAGTTTGCAGGTGCTTGTTCTTCTAGTTCCCATTCAAGAAGAAGGAGGCATTTATCAAAACTGAAAACTGAAAGTTCAAGCAGTAAGGTTTTCATAGACCACATGCAATTAAGCTGTTTTTAAGGTTAAGTGCACAAGCAATTGCTGGCCAAAGTCTTGATGCCCAAGTTGCCCTAAACTGACTAAAGAACTTGGAAGAGCCAATTAACATCTGTTAAAGTGTTTTAAAAGGTTTTTCTATCAGGGTGACAGCTACCAGGGTGACAGCTGATGGAGGACAGGGATTATCAAGTGACTGCTTGGAAATTAAAAATTCTTCTGAAATATTCAAAATGGCCCTTTTAAGAAACAGCAAGCATTTTATGCAGTCTGTTTTATGAAACACTGGCTAAAAGGACTGAACCACATTTGCCAGCTTCTGATACAGTTTGTCAAACTATTGTGGCAGCCTCATGGGATGTAACATGGACTGACACAGCGGCTGGATGACATAGCTTCAGCCTTGAATATTGTGCAGGCCTGTGGCTTGCTGTGTAGCCACTTTCCTCCTGGGTTATTTGTCAGATGACATAGCAGTGGCAGGTTTAAACAAAAATTGGTGGAGTCTGTTGACAGGAGTTATCCCATTGCTTTACCAGGACAAACATTCAGAAATAAGAGTTCCTTTTCATCTCCAACACCCTTCAAGACACTGTGCCCTATATTCCTGCCACATCACTGGAAAGAATGGGAAAAATTAATTGGGAAAGGGTGTATCAAGGCAGGCCCCTGGAAGACTTTTTCCCTGGCAGTCAGTCCCCATCACAGAGTCAGGCTTCTTCTCACGCAGACCTGCCTGCTCCAGGATTTACAGCCATTGCTGCTCTCTTCAGCAAATGCTTGTTTAGCCTGGAGCCCAAAACTTACTGGCTTTGCATAAGGACAGCCCAGCCTTGTCCTTTTCACACTTCATCCCTGTGCCACAGGGTTACAGGGAGCAGTCTTAAGCAAGTCACTCAGTATTTCCCCTAGTTTTTTGGCTGGAGGTATGGGGCAAGAAGGGTGTTATCAATCAATTGCCAAGTAATTGTAGCTTTAAACAGTCAGAGTCATGATGCTTTCCATTTCAGACAGTTCAGCAGGAGAGTGCTTACCTTTACACCAAAAGCTCTCATTTCTCTGTAGCCTACAGTGCCCAGATGCTGATCCCATAAAAAAGGCACTACCTCAGTATTTTCAGGTGAAATCTTCAGTCCTTTCCCGCCAATGCAGCATGAGCACATGCATTTGGGGTGCAATTGCACAATACCCACATGTTTCCAGAAGACTCTCTTGGACAAGGGCTGCTATTCTAACAGCATTGCTTTCACAAACAAACCACAAATAAATACACAGAACATCTTGTTTGCTGTTTCTAGCAGCAGCCAAGAGCTTTATGACTGACTGTTCTGCCTGAGGGCAGCCCATGCCCAGCACATCTTGGCCAAGCTACTCCAGGATACCTCTTAATTAGTTTGCTGAGATTCAGGGACAGGTGAACTTTAACAAGTCTGCAATGACTCAACATACATGAGCACCAAAAATCTCATTTAACCAGCTGTTCCCAATTGCGAAGTTCAAGGTGATGCTTCTGCAGAAGCTCTGCACTCTTCAGCTACTGTAAAACTTCATAGCTCTATTGAAATTATATTTCAATAACCCTTTCAGAAGACTTATGGTCTAATGTTGTTTAAAAATCCTTTCATTATAATGCTAATCAGTTTTATTCTTGACTCTGTCACTGACTTGTTTATCAAAGAAACCTATTTCACCTTTTCTTCATTGTGCCCATCTGAAAACAGGTTAAGTACTTTTAAGAATCTTTATTTTTCAAAGTACTTTCAAGCCTGGAGACAATTCACCATACAATACTCAAACATTGCTATGACCTTGGCTTACCTTGTAGGATTATATTAAGCCAAGGACCTCTTTCCTCTTTTGAAGACAATATTGTTGCTGAGATGGGTCAAAATAGCCATGCTTTTTTTCAAGAAGGCTACCAGGTAACCACTCATCTCATAATTTCTGCTTTGTGCAACTAAAGGGAAGTTAAATAAACACACAAGAGAGACTGCATTGAATGAAACAGGGAATATTCTTGACTGGGTCTGATCACATTTATTCCTTTTGAACTCGATAGTGCTGCATGCCAGAAAACTTCCATTCATCGTCGCCAATTCAGAGGTTCTCTGGCATTTGAAGTAAATAGCAAAGCAAATTTAAGACAATGTTTAATAAATGGCACACTGACAAGCCTGAGTCCATTTTTCTTTGTATAAAGCAATACTGAGTTATGCTATTTTTTCCTAATGTTTTCCTTCCTTTCTGACCCTTGTCTCCCATTGCTGGTTCACAGCTATATAATAATTGCTGGGCCAGTCTAAAACTGTTCTTTTAAAGCATTTTTAAAATCAATATCTTGACTATAAATAGTAATGGTAATATGATCTTTCTTTGTGTTCCATATTGCACATGAAAGATCTTCCTGGAGGCACTACATGAGGGAGACCACACTCACATGCAAGGAAAATATAAGCCAGAATTGTCTGTGAGGCTCTTTAGCACTGCAGCACTTAGGTTTACAAATAGGAGAGTAGCTGTTTATATAAGTATAAAGGGGGAAGCAAAGTTTGAGGAAGAGGCTCTATCTTCTCTCAGAACAGCTGATAAGGTCAGAGAAGAGATGAGCTTCATCAGCTTGCTTAGACCAGGTGGCAGATATTGTTTGTTTCTACCAAGGAACAGACACTTAAAAGAGACCTGCAGAACTTCACATGCTGAACACAAGGCTCACAACTGGCTCCTGGCTCACCTTACCCCACGGGCAGAACACAGATACCATCACAGCCAAGTACCATCCTGCCACTCTCCCAGCCACTCTCCTCACCAGACTTTCCACATCCATCTCTCCCAGTGAACAGGACCATGCAGAATGCGTGGCTTCACCAGTGTGGGACAGGGGCACAAGCCTCTGTCACAGCTGCTGCTGTGCCAAGAAAATGGAAAGCTGTGTTTAGAGAAGTCCTGGCTGTGAAAACCTGGCAATGAGCATGAGCCCTGACAATGAGCAAACATTCATCAGCGGAGCTCCTCAATAGGGGAGGGGTTACACAGATCTTGTGTGTAATGCTAAACTTTGAGATGTCCAGCATGAACAGGACTAAAATCACAATTTAGGGCCTAACAGAAACAGAACACCTGTAATTTAACTGAGCTTTCAATGTGCTTTTAAAACAACAGTTAGGACCCTTGTATGTGTGGACATATACCAGAAGTGTGATTTGCATGGTTAATTATGAGAACAACCTGTAACACCAATTAGCTAATTGTCAGCACAACAACCAAAATGGGCAATGAGTAAGAGAAGTCAGAGCTGACAGCTTTTGTGCTTTGTCATCTTGTCTTATGTGTGGTTTCTGACCAGCTGTATGCAAGCATTGTATTGCTTGTCAGATGGAATAAATAAAACAGAGACATCATTACAGCCCAGATAACCACAGTGAGAAGGGTCAAAGCCCCTGGCTGAAGAAGACCATGGAGGCTGGCAGAACACACACCGCTAGAAGGAGGCCCAGGCAAGCATCATGTAACCCATCACGCAGTCTAAGTCCCATGGTACAGTGCATAACATCTGGAGCACTTTGGGATAAGATTTGGATAATTGTGAGGTCTGATAAATAGGTTATGCCTGTCCATAAAGCATCTATGATCTTCCTCAGCTATGTTGCACATTGAAGCTTCTGGGGGTTTATTTTTTATTTAAAGCTGCTGGAACCAGAGCTGCATTACTGAGAGGCCAAGGAGATCTGTTTTCCACCACTGGATGGAAAACAGTTTTCTGACTGGGTGGTCTTTGGAGCTCACAACTGCTGGACAATACAGCTCTAAGTAGACTTAGACTGTGTTACCCATTGAAATGATTCATGGCTTAGAGAAAGATACAGGGATCTCCTCAAGTAAAAAGAGGCATTAGGAACAACTCAGCTGCTCCATCATTCTCTCCCACCTATGGAAGGCATCATGTTGGGACATCCTTTCTCCTTTAGTCCATAATTAACCCAAATTCCTGGGAGTCTTCTGGGAGTAATGAAAACATTGTCTGACCCTTTGCACAATGTTTATTGGTAGAAAAAGATGGTTATGATAAGAAAACTGTGAATTACTCCACCACACCTCAAAATGGTAGGTGAAGATCAACACCTCTACCCCAAGCACTCCCTGTGTGAGACATTGTTCTGCAGAGGCCACCTAAATGTGTCACTCCCTCTCAGATCTTTGTTATGGCTGCCAGCAAGGTGTCAACTATGACAAAAGAAAGAAAGTGTTCAGCAAAACTTCATCTAACTTTCTTTTCTCTCCAGCAATAACCATCTATCTCAGAATACCAGCAAGCTGGCCACTAATATCACTGGGTTTCCTTTCTGACACTGTTGTCTGTTGAAACAAGCTAGCAATAAAATTCTTCACAATATTAACAGCACTTATGCACCACTAGCCAAAATTTTCAGAGTGCTTTGTGAACACAAATTACTTAATCTGCATAGTGGAAACAAAAGTTGTGTGACTTTGACTACTGTCCCCTTAGGTTTGAAGCAAGACTGTGCAACTTAGTTTTGCATAAATTTATTTCTGGGTCAAGCCTTGCATACTTTGCCAGCATGAGATAGTTAGAGAAAGGGAAAAATATGCAAGAATGGAAGAGAGTGGATTAAAAATTGCTTTCAAAAATTTCCTTGAAATAGAAGCCTTACAAGGGTGTTTTCAGAGTTCATGAAATAGAAATAGCATTTTAAAACGTTTAGATCAATAGTGCCTAGTCATGAAGGATTTTCTTTGATGCTGTGCTGGAATGGAAAGCCATTATAAAAATCTAGATGTGTTCAATTTCACAACAGATAAAAATTGAAACCCAGAGCTAGACTTCAGAATCAGAAGATCGAAATTCTGATCCGGACTGTAATGGGACAAATCACTTAAAACCATATCTCTGTATAACTTCTTATGGCCCTTCACCTTAAGACCTAAGATGCTATCAGTGAAGGTGAATGTTGGTGTTTAAATGGGTTCTTGTCTCTCAGAAGAGTGTGACCACTGAAGCTGTTATGCCTGTATTACTGAACTCAAGAAATGACTACCAAAATTTTGGTTTGGCTTCAGCACAGACACATATTTGAATTTCTTCTTCTAATGTTGCTTAGGACTTGCTCTAAAATGAGCTCCAGATAGTCAAGACATGGAGAGAATCAAGGACTCAAAGGTCAGGTGTGGGCGCTGGGCAGTGCTGTGCACCAGGGGGCACAGTGCATCTCTGAGGAAAGAGAGGGTGCACTTACCATTAGACAAAGATTAACTTCTGCATGACTATCATGAAGAAACACTGACATCACATGTGGCCCCTTTGGATCCTTCCTAATTGCCAGCTCACGGTTACCAGCCCACTGTTTTAATCCTCTCTTCTGTGCTGCCCAATCCCTTTCCTTTCATTCTATCAAGGTTTATGGACATTATTACTTGGATTTGTAAGTATTTGCTGTTCTCTTAAACTTTCAATTTAACTTCTTCCAGAGAAACTTTTTTTTAGCCCCAACCTAACAGCTTCACTAAGGTGTTTACAGAGACAGAAGAAGTTGCATTATGCAAACCATAGCTAAAAAAATCTCAAGAAATGGGGCTCTGCAGTGTTTATCCCTATGGGCCAGAGTCAGTTCCTTCCTTGGTGTTTCCCCACAGTCATTCCATCCCTTTTCAGAGCACATCAGTACATCCTGATAATGTTTTACGTGCATGCAGACAGCATGGATGGGTGAATTAATTTCATCACTTGATCAGGCATTCATGGAAGTAGAAGACCAGAAGGACATTTTTACCCTAAGGAAAGGTATTTATACTTACATCATCTGTGAAAAATTTGTGCCCTAATCCTCTTAAAAATTGCCAGTGAAGAAGATCTCACAAAATCTGTATACTGTTTGTGCTATGCATCTTTCATATTTTTAAATATTTTCCTAATGTGTAATTTACATTTTCCTTGATGATTAAATTGATTAATGTGAACTGATTTTTTCCTGTCTTACAACAAGTACAACTGATGACATTCTCATTGGCCTCATCACACCATTTTGCAGACTAAATATGATTTAATCTGTTTTTCTCTAGATTAACACTCTTTTGACAGACTTTTCAAATTTTTTTCTGTCTATTTCATTTGGATTATTTTCTTTTTGCCTATATCTTTATTTTAAAATTACTCTGCTTATTTTTAAAGTTACACTTCTCTGGTCTTACATCCAAAACCTTGCACAATACCTCTCAGAAGAAAATATTTGTAACGATGCCCCTTTATAATGTAATTTCAGTTTGTGATCCCCAGTATTCACCATTCTCTTTTTGGCAGTTGTACCAAAGCAAACATTAACCACCTTTTATTTGTCCATCTTTCTGAATTATAGCATTTGGCTTTCATGGAATCTCATCTGACCACTTTCAGACAGCCTCTCCAATTCAAATCTAATTTTGAAGCTGATCTCTGACCAAGACATCACAGCCCAATTCTATCCAGGGGTCTCTTCAGCTGTCCTGAGCATGTTGCCTCTTCATCATCAAAATCACTCACAAAATAATGTCCAGCTTAGCAGACCAGACACGGCCCCTCTGAACCCCCATCTTTCACTGTAAAAATCTCCTCTTTCCCTGTGGGTCCTCAACACATATTTACATCCACTGCCTTCATTTAGACCTTATGGTCTAACCTAGGACCCTCTTAAGGGAGGTGGAAATGAAGGAGAAATGACAGACAACCCATCATTTGTCCTGCTGAACTCCTGTGTCAGTGAACTTTGGCTCTCAGGCACCTAAACTCTATTCTCCTAGTGCTCATGCTAGAGTCAACTGGGAGATCATCAGTAGCATCACTAAAGCTGGAACTATTATTTACTAAACAGACTTCATTTTCCGTGTCCACATAATTTTCCAATTCTCTTTCAAAAAAGAAAATTAAGTTAGTTTGGCCCAATTTGCAATTGACATGGTTGCACCCATGGCTTTTCATGACTGAGCCTTAAGTGGAAGGAAGCACCTTTAAGAATATTTTATTATTCTACAAACCTGAAGAAACTGATTATTTAGTAATCTTTTCTTGTGTCTACCTAGGTAGCAAAGTTAAAAGAGCTGATCTTGAAATCCCTGATCCAGCATACACTTCCCTTCAGTCCTCTGGAACCACAGTGCCCTTGCTGAGTTCTCAAGATAATCACGGGTAACTCAGAGCTGTCTTGGATATTCCCTAAATCCACCCAATTTCATCAGGTCCTGCTGAGCTGACAGCATCTATTTTATATAAATAATCACTGACTTTTGGTTCCCTCCCTGATCTCATTTGCATTTCAATCTCTTTGTTAAAATGAATTTTTTTCATGTATCTAGGTATAAATAATATTTTTTGGGGAGAAGACTGGAGCAAAGATGACAATTACTTTCAGTCTTCTCTGCAGTCTTCTCCCCTTTTTTTTGTTCTTCCCATTAATGGTGAGGTGCTACACACGCTCTTTTCCTTCTTTATATTTCTAATGTATTCACAGAACATTTTCTTGTCAGCTTGGTGATTTCAAGTGCTGGATTAGAACTTGGACCTTTTGTGTTCAATCTTTACTTTGGGAAAGATTTAAAGAGGAACAGGGAAAGAATCAAAGGAGAAATCCAATGAGAAACTGAAGTAAAAAGCAAGACCAGGGCAGGAAAGGAAGAGACTTGGAACACATAATTAAACGAAGAAGCTTCTCTGTAAATGCAGTCCTATTTTATCACACTCAGTTTAAAGATTTATTCCGTATGTGCAGATAAAAATATTAATCTAGGGAAACCATACTGGTGTTTTCAAATAATTTGAATTTCTGGGGACACATGAAGGGTGAGAAAATCTGTGAATCTGAATCATTCTGTCATCTTAAAAATTAGTTGTTGTGCTTTCCCAGAGTACCATCACAAGTCACCCAGGCCATTTTCAGCTCACTCAGCTGATGCAGCAGTAAAGGTCACTTTTCAAACAAACTTGGTGCTGGCAGGGGCCCTCTGATACCCAGCACACCTGTCTAAGCCAGTCTCTTTCAGAAGATCACCTACAAAGGCACAGCTGATAGAATCGGGTCATTGTTTCACCCAGTTCTGAAGCCTTGGAGGGTATCCTGGCAACACCCCCAGCGACTTCTCAGGTGCCAGGCTGTCACCATGTCCTCTTGCAAAGGGAAAAGGAGCAGGTTCTCTGCTGCTGCCTGCAGGGAAGGAACAGGAGTAGGTCCATTGAGCACACACAGTGCAGAGCAGGCAGCTCAGGGGAATCATTAATGCAAAGACTCTGCTGTTTCCCCTGTGTGGGAATGAGTTGTTATTCGCTGTGTTTGTACTGCATGGCAGGTGTCACCTTAAAGACGCTGGACCACAGTGACATGCTGGTTTTTGACCACTATCAGTAGCCTGACATTGGGCACTGCAGAAGAGACCTGATCTGCTGATACTACCAGCAAGTTTGTTACCCCTGGGGAATGAATGAAGGGATGAATAATCTGGTAGAGAATTATCCCTCCACCTGCCTCCCTGTCTTTTACTTGTGTGCACAGGTAAAATATGTCTGGCTGCCAGGCTGTGAAAATATGAGGGTACCTAAGCATGCACATAGTAACAGTCTTTGAACGGTTTAAGGTTTTTAAACTGACTTGACATTTCAAAGTTGTACTACAATACTGAATTTTAGGTACATGGGAGAACCCTGGCAGTACATTCTTTCCACACAGCAGATATGGAGAACAAGTCCAATGCAGATCACATTTAGAGTAAAGCTTTCAAATATTTGGTAGCTGGTAAGTGGGAGCTCAGCCTATTCAATTAATTAATTGTCTTTGATAAAATTTTTCCCCTAGGGTGCTTTTCCAATTTTAAGCTATGACTCTGAGCCTTACACTTTGATATCAACTATGACTACGATAATGGCCTGAGCAAAGCAGGTGATTTACATCCAAGGCAAAAGAGACAGACCCAGGGCTAAGGAGTTAATGATTTTAAAAGGTGTGACCAGAGAGGAAGTGGGAAGGAAGGAAGTGGCGGAAGGAAGTGGCGGAAGGAAGGAAGTGGCGGAAGTGGCGGAAGTGGCGGAAGTGGCGGAAGTGGCGGAAGTGGCGGAAGTGGCGGAAGTGGCGGAAGGAAGGAAGG
>JAYDZK010000113.1:142888541-142986034 GCA_034509185.1 Euphonia xanthogaster | reverse complement strand
TGATAATGCTTATCCTGAGTTTGTGTCTAATTTTGGAATAAGGTGCGGCTATGTTACCACTTTTTCATAATTTATCTTCCTCACAGTTTGTTTATCCATCAGATGCTGCAGAATGGAAAGAGAGTGTTTTCTTCATGGGCTTTCTGTTCTCCCTTCAGTCTTCTGTGCATAAAGGAAAAAAATAAGTTCCTCAGAGTGGCGACTGTTCTCTCAAGCATTGAAACAGCTCTGCTGTCTCCCAGCAGTGTAGCAGCACCATAGCCACGAAACCCGACCAAATGCAATGTTTTTAACTTGGAGGTGAAGTCAGTGACAAAAGCCACAGGAGCCTGACCTGATTACCACCTTCTGGAAAAGTAATCTCCAAGAACACAAAAAAACAACCCCTTGCAAATGCAGTGATGGTTTTACACCAGTGTAAGTACCAGTCTTACTGGCTGCTGTGGCAGGATGTGTCCTCCTCCTCTCTACCACAGATAGCTGGTGCAGATATGGAAGAGATAACCCAGGGTGAAAAGTCCAGCAGGGAGTCATCTCTGCTGCCTAAAAGGCTCAGGCCCCAGCTAAGAATCAACATCAAAGTCTGCAGAGCAGATGTGGGAAGAGATAAAAGAAATATCCTTGACTGAGAGACACTGTTTTTCAAACTATAAAAGACACGTTAGCAAAAAGGCAGAAGGCTCTTATGCCCTAAGAAATGTTCAAGACTTCTCTCTGGAGTTTGGATGCAGATTCCACAGTTACTTTCCTGGGAATTGAGGGAAAGGATCTCGATCTGTGCCCCATCAACAATTGGATGGTAAGGTACTTTGAATCCTAAGTTATATTATTTCTTCACTGGCTGTAAAATTAATGGTACCTTTTACCTTGAGCTGAATGTATCTACTAGTAGTCTCTTTTTTCCCCCTTTCTCTTGTATATTATATAGCTTGTTTTAGTCTTATGTCTGTAAGTTTTGCATCTATTAAATGAATAGTTCATTCTATAATGGACCAAATCAGGTATTATTAAACAACTTGTGAATGAGAGTGGGTTTTGGGGTGCTGGCCACCTCAATAAAGCTACTGCCTGCTGCTGGAGACCTGGGCAAAAGGCAGGGACTTATCTAAACCCCCACATCTATTCATAACTTTTGTGACTGTTCAGGATTTGACTCAAAAGGAAAGTGTCTGAAGTTCATACTAGCAGCTCGTATGCCATATTGAAAACAAAAATAGGCACCGTATTGCTAAAAATACAGAAAAGTATTCTGGAGTTTGTTTCTAGTTTGCTTGATTATCCACTAACATTAAAACATGTACTTCTATTTGCTATTTATAGTGGTGTCCATGTCATGCTTTGGAGAGGACCGGGGAGGTTCTAATGATTCCTGTGGCAAAATTAGACATAAACAAAGTCAATGCTACACCTACAAACAGTTTATTAACACAGAAATTGGCCCTAACAGAAGTGATGGGAAAGGAAGGATAAGGAAGAAAAAGAAGCAATATTTCAGAGAGTTGAGAGACAGAGACAGAGGGTTACCACCATGGATCCAACAGTGTCCTGTCAGTCCAATTTCATCAGTCAGTGGGTGGCTGGTGCATGAGCAGGAGCAGGAGGCTGACAGGTGACGCAGTTCATCATTCCTTATATACAGCATAGCCCCTCCCACAGTCCAATTGTCCAAAGAAACAATTCGTTCTCAAGGGGTTTGCCTGAAGAAATCCTCCTAGCAACAGAGCCTCCCTCTGCAATCAAGGGGTTGTTCAAAGAAGTCTTCCTTGGAGCAGATCCACCCAGCCACAGAGCCTCTCTCTGTCCTCCTCCCCATGATGACCATGGATCCCAGAACATTCCTTTTCATGCCTGCTGCCGTACGTCAAATCCTGCTTCTCCAGTACTTTTCCGAATACAGAAGTGGCAACTAAAGCACTTTACGTTAGTTCTTGCAGTAAAGCATATTTCTAAGCAACAGTTCAAAATGAAGTTCAAACAACATTGAGACATTTTTGTCTTAGCATTCATCAGTCCCTCACAAGTGGCCATAGGAATAAATGTTTATGCTGCTGTACATATTTTATGAAGTCTATGGTTATTCTTATATTTTGGGGCTTTCTGCATATTCAGGTATTTCTTTGTGCAGTGTCCGAACAGGAACTACAGGTTCACATTGTTAGGCTTTGCTCCAGAGGAGGGCTAGTGAGGATCACTGCTGCTTCAGAGAAATCTCAGAAAAAACTTGTATCACATAAAATATTCCATGTACTAGAACTAAGGGGAACACAGATAGTGAGATAGGTCTTCTTCAAGACTGAAATAGAGAAACATCCACTGCTCTTCTTCCACTGTGCAGAGAGTGAGACATGTCCTTCCCTGTATGTCATCTGATTTTTCAT
This sequence comes from Euphonia xanthogaster, assembly GCA_034509185.1. Classification (NCBI taxonomy): domain Eukaryota; kingdom Metazoa; phylum Chordata; class Aves; order Passeriformes; family Fringillidae; genus Euphonia; species Euphonia xanthogaster. The sequence continues at coordinate 142,983,656 of JAYDZK010000113.1, read as the reverse complement.
ACCTGCTGACAATGCTGGCCTCTCTCTTGCCTCTCAAGGACCTAGAAGCAGCTAAAGCTTCTTTCATTCCTAAATAGATTTACAGAAAGAAAATTCAAAAAAACATCCAATGAGATCCAATCCATCACCAAGTGATGGCTCACTTGGTCTCCCTCTCACTGTCTGTCTAATACCTCTTTTGCACACTGTGATATTCTGATATTATAAAGAAGATGGCTTATAAACTTTCCAGGGGTAGAGAATGACCAGGTTGCTCTAAACATTTACCCACTTTGCATTAACACTGTCTTGGAAACTTTAGTATGTTCTGTTTATAAAAAAGCCTGGAATGTTCAATTCAAATGAAAAAAACCTCTACCATGTATGTGTATATTTGAAGAAAGGAATTTATTTTATGTTTTACATTTTAAAATTTATGTAAGTATAATTATATATATCTTATAATTTGAAATAATTGCACAATGAGGTTACAAGTGCAAGAATAATATGAACTCAATGCTAAATATTTTCCAGAGGTTTTTCCCCCTTCATTAGCAGGATATCAGTTAGACAGACTTGTTTCTGCATATCTACTAAATGTATTTGTAGGATTGCTGCTTGCATGTTTCACTTAGCATGAATTCTTTTTCTCAAAAAATATCTTCCCTTATGATGTGCAATCCTATGCCTTTGATATATTTTTTCCACAGAGGTACCTAGATTACTGGTAATTATTTTCTTACTTATTTTGTGAATTGTTCTGCATTTCTCTAAAAATCAGCCTCCTCCCATGAAAAAAAAAAAAAACCCAAAAAACAAAAAAAAACCAAAAAAACCCACCCTCAAAATACCAAAACCCAACCAACCAAACAAAATAGAAACTCAAAGCAACTCCACAAATATCTTCCTCCGTTTCTGAGTTTCACACAGGTGAAGGGTGAAAAGATTTTCAAGTGGGTTTGGAAATAATAATTTCGACATTGGGTAAACAAACTTAAGGCCAGATTGGATAGGACTTTGAGTAACCTTTTATAGTAGAAGGTGTCTTTGACCCTGGCAGGGGGGGTAGGACTGGGTGATGTTTAGGGTAACTTCCAATTTATGCCATTCTATGATTCTGTGAAAAGTAGACAGTTTTTCAAGATGAGTAAGATGTTTTATTGCTATATAAATTTTCAGAATGAAAGTGTTGCACTCTTCAACTAAATTAAAAATCCCTTTGAATTTCAGAAGTCTGGAGTGCTGAAATCTCATTGACTTCCTTACCAATAGGAAGAATACTGGTGCTGTAAAAAAGTGAAAAATTTAGGCTGCCTTTCTAAAAGGCCATTTTTTAGTACTGATGTGGTTTTCCTGATTTAAAAAAGAAAATCAAAATAATTTTATAATGCTAGTTTACTGTATGAATGGCACATATATTTACTGTATGAATGGCACATATATTTTTTGAACTCTGGATTTTCAGACGTGCCTTGCAATTAAACTGCATTTTATTATTCTAGGAAAAACTCAGAGGAGAATGAAAGTGCTATCAAAAAACAAAATAGTTCCCAGAATGTGCAGTCTGATATTGCTATGAATCCTGAAATAAGCATATTTGTTTCTTCTAACTACTCCTTTTTATGTGGGACTGAGGGCATCATATATTTAACAATGGTCTAATAGTCAGATCAAGCAAACTTGGCTGCCTCGTTACATATACACAAACAACTGGAAACAATCCATTTGGAGGAGGAAAACACATGAAAAAGAAAGACTGTAATGGCCTTGCATTGACGTAGCAATTCTACACAGCATAGAGACCTGAATAAGCTTCCTTGGAACAAGGAAGTTCCAGGGTTTGAACTTTATAGTTGGGTAGGTTTTTTACAGGCTTAGATAATTTTATTTTATCTTTCTGTGTTGTTGTTTGTGCTTGTATTCATTAAACTTAAGATTGTGATAAAATGAGCCAGAAAACGGGAAAAAAGTGGAAAAAATAGTCTTTGGAACTGGACTATTTCATAAGTCTGGAAGAGCACAAATTATTTCCAAAGGAAATTATTTATTTCATGTTTCATGGAAGACACATAGAACATAATTTCTCTTTTTTAAAAAATGATGTTTAGTGTAAAAAAAGCAAAATAATTAAATTGGCTCATTTATCTCACCTCTAGATTTGAAGGCTGAAAAGGCAGGTGTTGCTGTTATTGACTTGTGAACTTGCTTTTGTATCTGTCCATTAGCTCCATGCATATGTGAGCAACTGAAGACCCATTTTAGCAGAAAATTGAGGTTAAAGGCCACATTTCTGTTACCAGTCCCACTACCACAAAGTTTAAGCAAACTTTGTCTTGCTACAGCCTTGCTCTTGGAGTTCCTCCTGCTCTGTTAATGTCTCTGAAGCTGAGCTTGAGGCAATAGCTGATGTTCAGTAAGAAAAGTGGTAAAAAAGGTATCTGTTATTACACTCTGCTGTCCTAATTAGCAGAGTATGAGCTGCTTTACTTTACAAAAGGGGAACTGGATTATTTGAAATATACATCTTCTTTTTTTTTTTTTTTTTCTCTGATGAGAATTCAATCACCCAGGAAATTTTGCCGAGAAACTGACTTAACAAAATGTAGAAAATTGCTAATAGAAACTGGGTGGCAGCCAACTGGTTGATATCTAGATATGACAAAAACTGAAAGCAACATGTAATCCAAATACTAGAAAAGGGCAAAGAATTTTTTCTACCAAAGGTGGCTGTTCTTCAAGGAGAACTTGTCATGAATGTTCATCTTCTTGTCATGAGCAATTTTCATCTTGAACATCATTACTGTTCAAAAGTTAAAGTTTATAATGGTTTTCAGACATGTCAGTGTCTTAAAAAATGCTTCTGACCACTAAATATTCATGCTACTATAGAACAGAATGATTAATGGAAATGCTTAAGAATAAGAAAAAAGTAGTCCTGATTTGTGATATCCTCTATTATTACCACACTGGAAAAAGAACTCGGACAAAATCCAAATCCAAGCAAAATTAAATTTTCAAATGAGGTTGTGGAAACTGGACATGATTCTTCAGTTAGCTGTCTATTCAGAGTTAAAAATAGATACCTAGGAACATTTTAATAATATTCTTAGCTTTGAAACTAAATTTTACTTTTTCATGGAGTTCTAATAATAGAATTGCAATAGCACTGACATATGGCAAGATGACAAGTGGTAGAACTCAGTAGGTATAGCTCTTCCTAGGAAAATGGTTTCATTTAGAAGGGATTTACCTTCAGCATTGAGACTTTTGAAACTGCCTGCCAGCTGTGGAGCCATGTGGAACTGTGACTTCTGAGATGCAAGGTTTAGATATTTTGCTGGCTCCTTGGCCATTAGGATTATTTTCAAACTGTGGAACATCAGTGCATGGTTCCATGCCAGGGCAAGGTCTGGAAGTATCCCAGCCTGCCTCTTGTCCCCCCCGCTGGATTCCCATCAAAAGGCAGAGTAGAGGTGCAGGCTATTAGGAAGCTGGACTTGGTTTGGACAGGTGTAGAGGAGTCCATCATCATTCCAGGGTATCCATATGACCTGCAAATTAGATGCAATATAAAAGTCTCCCACCTTCATCTTATCAAGAAATACTTTACAGATATCAAGATTATTCAAAATCAAAGAAATCATATTCTATACAGAAGGCTACTCTGCTCCTTTTAATTTGCAAATAATTAGAGCAAGCAGGATAATTGTTCTAAAATATATTTTCTGGGCTTCCTTGCAGGCTGAACCAAAGCATCTACTACAATCCATACTGGTCTTTTTTTTTTCTAGCTCTGGTGTAATACTTATATAAACCATTGAGAGCTAACCATAGTTCCCCAAAACATTATTTGCAATTGGAGCTGTTACTTGCAACTTGGAGGTAGCTCATGGCCACTATTTTCTGGTTACTTGAGACTAGATATAGAGAATCCCCAAATGTATTTTCCACCCACCAGCACAGATTGCTTGTTCAAATACAACAGTCAAAGCTGTTGCATGAAACTGTCTCAGCTGGTTGTGCCCTTACCTGATTATTCTAAAATGTATAAAAGTGCAGACACAGTGAGACACAGCACACATTGCAACAAAGTGGTAGATTGCAGGCAAAAGAGTAGTAAAGACAGGAAATTGTGAAAGCTGTCTAACATTTTCATTTCTATGTTTTTATTTTTTCCTTGAAGGTCATGTCTACATACATCTCTACATTTACAAAAGTATTATAGTTGAGTAAATATCTCTTCCTAACCAAAGAATAGTGCAATCAGTACAGATAGTGGAAAGGATTCTGCTGTATTACTATCACAGTTCTCCTACCATGGTAATCAAATGTGAATAAACTATTCCAGCAGAAGTGTTTTTATACCAGTTCACTTATACCCACCCTAGAGCTGGTAGTTTATATGGTGAAAGTGGTGTAAACATTACATATAAACAAACCTTTTACATTCCATAGGGGAAATCGTGTCTTACCAACTTCAGTATGGCTGGGAATACCCAGCTGTGCAGTTTTCCCATTAATCAGATAGGATTAACAATGTTTGCTTACCTCATAGCAGTCCAGAGAAGATCATTATATTTTCATCCTTTTTAGGATGAAAAGTGCTATGCAGATAGTAACCACTTCAAAAGAAGCTATGATGATCTGCAGACCAAGGTACTGCTTAGCTATGCCATGCTCTCCACTGGAACTGCCTGTTCACAGGCATTAATCTCTTCCTGAAATCTAGCAAGTGAATGCTTTCCAGAGTTTAAAGGATTTTTAGGTCTGAGTAAAAGCAGCTGCAGTGCTTTGCAGTGTGCAGTGGGTGAAAAAACCCCAAATTTTGAAATCATTAATTGTGTCTCTCCCAAGATGAAGCAGTAATTTTGTGAAAAGACCAAGTTGCACTCTCAGCCCTGTCCAAAGCAAATTCCTGGGGGTGCCCCAACCATGACACACTTGTTACCTCACATTGGGAGGACTTCATCTTTCCACTGAGAAGCTGTAGGAACTTCCCTTTTGACTTACAGCAAGGACTATTAACTCCACAGATGTCACTAGGTTTTACATGGCAGTGCCACGATAAAAAAAAATTAAAATTTTACTCTACAATATTGTAAATAATTAGTTTCATTTTCCCCAGAGTTTTACAATTAGCAGCCATAAGAACAAAAATTGCATGTGCTGCAGATCTGGCCTTGAAAATGCCATTATACATGAACATGATTGATGCTAATAACAAAGTGCAAAGGATACAGATAGAAAATCTCCAAATTAGTACCTGTGTCAGATGAAAAGCAAAGGGCTTACAGTTGTATTTCCGAATTTTCTCTAATTTTTGAAAAGTGAAGGGGAAAGCAAAAGTGGAGGGATGCGAGGTTTCCCACAAAACTACAGAGCTAGGTCACCAAAGCAACTGTAACATAAAGGAAAAAAATGCTGCTGAAGAGCAGTCTACCAAAGAAGCAGCTTTGTGTTGACTCTGAATTTTTTTTGCTACTGAGCAGTTTTTTGCTGATACCTAGATTTATAGTTCACTGTTGATTATTTAAAATATATTTTGTGTTCAAGAAAAGCCTATTGCTATTTGAGAGGAAAAAATTTCAATTTATTTTTTATTAATTTATTGTCTTACTAATCAGTGTAAAAATATGCAAATATTTTTCTTAACATGCTTTTAATCACCAGTCCATGTAGGAGCAATATTCTTCAAGTTTTCATTTAAAACTGCTTTTATTGCTAAGCTGTTGCTGCCATTATGTTGCGTAGGGATTTAATCACTATTCTGAGTATGCACACAATTTCTATTAATGCCAATTAATAAGCACTGATTGAAAAAGAGAAACACATAATTGTTTCTAATTTTCATTTTTCACAGAAACTGTTTCAGCAAAGCATTTGTTACTTTTATGGTGACATAAATACTTTTCTATTAAAACTAAGTCAAAAGCAGAAGATTTAGATGTGTATTTTTTTCCTTTTTCTTCCCATTTAAATATAAAAAGCCTATTAATTTGTAAATTTAATGGAATTTAATAATGTGAATTTTTGTGAATTTAATTTAAATTACAAAAAAATCAATAAGGTTGGATGGATCATGGATTTCCCTGGCATCAGCTGAAGTACGAATTATATCTATTAGATCTGAAATTGTAAATAAAGGTGTAACATTCATGGTTTGGCATTTTCTTACAGAAGCAAGAAAAAAGTTTTAATGGAATGTCAATTCCCTTGAATTCTGGGACAATGTTCAGTGAAAACAGGTCTATATTTCAGCATGCATATTTGGAAGCATTCTGCTTACATGTGATACTACCTCAACATGAAAATAAGAGTCAAACAAGTAAAAAAGAAGGCTTCTAGAAACAGACAACATAGCCAGTTCTGGTGTAAAATTTTGATAGCTATATAGAGACAGTTAATTGTTGATTCCACATCTGCAAATATAGCCTGTGTTTGGAGTCATCTGAACAGTAGAAATCAGGTGTTGCTTGAACAAAGAACTTCCTCTACTGCTCTTCTGTATGTGCTTTTAAACATATTTATAAATAAGTGCACTGAAATGTATTAAAAATTTCAGCTGTTTCTGACAGTTTTGCCTTCCTATTGCTAAAAAGTTTTAATTTTCTCCTATCTCTGCAAAAAATAGATTGTAAGACATTAAAATATTATTGGAAATGCTTTTTTTATATGTTATAATTTCTTGCACTATGTATATAACATTTTACTCTGGATAAGGGGAACAGTTAAAGATCATCTGCATATTGATTTTTAGTGTTGTTTCACTTTTCTCCTTTGAGTGCCATTAACCACAACTATTATTAATTACTTTTTTAAAAAAATAGAACTTACTATTCCCTTCTAAAGAAATGGAAACAATACTCTATTCTGAACCTATATATCTTATAATAATTTATTGACATGTGCAGGTATCCATCTTAAAAAATCACATATTAATCGGCAAATGTGCACATATATTCTGTCCGTGTCCTGAATGTTTCTTCTTAAAGTTTTTTACACGTCCACTGTTTTTTTTGTTTTTGTTGAAAATAAATTTTCATGGGTGGAATAACTTTGTATTGAAAGAGTATTTTCACCTAATATATACACGTCATTTTCCAATCTAATTTTTTGGTAGGTGGCTTTTTTTTTTTCCAAAATAAGAAATGTTTGATAACAAAGAAATTTGGTATAATTTACTCTTTTGTCAATGAGAAATTGAATTGAAAATGCAAGACTAGTATATTATCAAGCTGTGACTGTTTCTAATTGCAAACATCAATCCCGGTTTTCAGGATAGGCTGTTTTACTTTTTTCTTTCCCCCAAAGACTTGATAAATAATCTACGCAGATTTATTGTAAAATACCGAAGGTTTGGCTATGAAGCACTGTGGTGGGGGCTGATTTATCTTAAAAATGCACAAAACTCATATACTGCTGATTCTAATCACACATTTCTCTAAAACTCATTTGAGTGTGTTTTTTCAACAGAGCAGAAGCTGGAAATCTGTCTCAAGGAGAATGCCAAATGTATCAGTATGCCAGAGTGGCTCAGGGTAGGAGTAGCTCAAGTGCTATAGCATCAATCCATACTTTCACAGTTTTTCTCAAGTTTGCAGCACTATTTGGGTTGAAATATATGTATACGCATACTTCACAGTGCCATACCAATGGTTTTTAACAAATGCACTTAGAATAAAGTCGAAAAAAATTAAACATCTTGCTGTATCAAAATATAAGATAATAATAAGTAGTACCATACAGGCATGATAGACTGTTGTTAAAATTGAAAATGAGTTCTTAATGCACCCCCACTTCCCTCATCATAATTTCTGCTTTCTAGAAGTCCATTTAAGGTGCTATAATTTTACTAAAATGCAGTCGTATTAAACTAAAGCTTGTATGCAAGATTTGGTTTAGCTGAGAGTTTTTTTTTTTTTTTTTTTTTTTTTTTGGGGGGGGTTTGGTTTTCTTTCTTTTTTTTTTTGTTTGTTTGGTTTTGTTTGAGTTTGTTTTGGGTTTGGTTGTTTTGGGTTTTTTTGTTTGTTTGTTTGTTTGTTTGTTTTTTTACTTTTATGCAGTGAAAAAGCATTGGTATTCCTTAAAACACAGGTTTTTAGCTTTCAAGGTGTTACTGTTTTGGTTTAAAAAAATGTGTAAAAGTAAGATAAGCAAACATATTAAAAGCACTCTGTGAACTGGACCTCTTCCAAGGAAAGTGAGACCAGTGTCCTGTTCCTAGCTGGTCCTGTCTGCCCTCAGAATAAGCTCCAAGCTACATGACTTTTATCTTCCCATCTGGGTAAAAAAATAACAGTGGAAATGAGCTAAACTAATGGATCTATATCTGTTCATAGAATCCATCAATTTGTCTTGAATAAGTATTCCTGAACAGAAAATTGCTGTGTGTGCATAAAACTGGGGGGTTTGTTTATTCTTATCAGGCATAAGATTATACAGGTATGTAGAATCTTTGCTTTTACCACAGTTTATTTCTGTACAAGTATATAGAATACACTTGTATATTCTACACTCTTAAGAGCATGCATGTTGATTTCTTTTTTGTCTTATATATGCTACGCTTTGTTTTGGAAAAGAAAAGAAATATCTGTAAAGGATATAGGAAAAAAAACCCCATCTTTTAAGAGAGGATTTTAAAGAATAAGGATATTTCCAAATATTAGGTGGACCTTAAAATATACATTTTCAAATTAACAGATACTTAAAGAGGATGTGGATGAAATTAAAAACCCTCTTTGTATTTAGCCATAAAAAAGAGAAGAACAGATTTTTTTTTATGTGAATCTTACTTTTTAAGAACAGAATGAAATTTCTATTCATGTTCTTGAATCCACATGTTCCACATACTTATTCAAATATATTTTTACTCAGAATTCACAAAATTTGCTGTTAGTACTCTAACTGCTTTCAGAAAATGCAATTATAAATATTTACACCATTCTGGTAACTATTTCACATGCATTTCAAGAGCCAAATTGCATGAATTTTAACATTTTCCAATTAACTGAAGAAGTTCAGTAATAGCCAGTTTAAGAGTTTTCCCCCTTCTTCTCAAGTGAAACCACCTGGCAGCTATTCAGCTATTCCTCCTTAATTTCTTTCTTTTTTTTTTTTTTGGTGATTATTTGTAAATCAGTTTTTGAAAGGTTTGGAAAGAAGTATGCTAGTAAGGAGAGCAGCATGAAAAATATTAGACTGAGGAAGCCAATACATAAAGTTATTCAGAATAAATCTGTGTCAAAAAAAGCTTTCACATTATTAGGAAAATATGGCATGTTCAGGAGTCATCAATATGGAATAAGCCACTATTTATATTCTCTAGATTTCATTCTTTCAGTTGTAATAATTAGTTTTGTTGCTGTGTAATAATTGGTTATTTATTTGAAAATCAGAGTAAACGAAAATCCAGATTTGTGTCAAAAAGACAACTTCCAAAGCATCCCTTTGTCTTTATGGATGAAGAAAATAAACAAGAGCTCAGACAAGTGTATTTCTATTGACTGAAAACCTGAACAGCTGAACAGGATGTTCAGTAAGGCTTTGTGTCTAACAGAATACTTTTTTTATTTCTAACTTATTCAACTTATTCCGAATTTCACACCACACTTTTGCAATATTTTTGGGGCGGTTTGGGGGTGGGGTTTTGGGTGTTTTTTGTTTTTTTTTCCTAGCTAACATTACAAAGTTTTGTTTTCGGAGGATTGAAACAGAAAAGAAGGAAAACCTTTAAGGTGGGAAATCATTATCTAACCAAGATGGCTGGACAGAAAAAGAGGTGCAAACAATTGAATGAATTTCAAAGTGGCATAATGAAATTTTTCATAAATGGTTACCACATAACAGTGCAATATGAATACAACTGTGTGTGTGTAGGGCAAGACACCAGAAACCTCCCCTTCCCATACTCTGTCAGAGCATATGAGCAATTTTTCAGTGAAGTCCTGGCTTATGCACAGAGAAGTGCACGTGCCTTGCACATATGTGGAGCTGGGTAGCTTTCCCCAAACCCTTGAAACCTCCTGCAAATCTCTTGGTATTTTTTGCAGCAGGGCTTACTTCAGTTGCAGTTCTCCGTTTGTTACCATCTTTCTGAACACATGAGCCAGGTGTAGGCCTGGCACATGGTAGAACTCAACTCCCAGATTTTGTTAAGATATTCCTAAATTAAGACCTCTGCTACAGCAAAGTATAAAAATGAGTCATTACAGGTCCAGGCCTAAAACACCCTATCTTACTTCCTTTATCTGACTGAAAGCCATACATGGCACTTGAATGAATAGAACAATGACTGACTCGTTCAGCCCTTCAGGTTTCTGTGATTCCTTTCCAAGACTACATTTGAAAGCATGGTCAACTTTACCTCTGTGACGAAAAAAATTTCCACCCCCCGCCCACTAAATCTAGATAGTGAGGGACATATTTTTAAACTTAGAAAATATACACCGGCCTTCAATTGCAGGATCCTCACATATTTGTAAATGACTAATAGAAGATGGCAATTGTGTGGGCATGACCTCAGGGATACAACTATAAAAGTGGCTGAACCTTAAGAGATGGTGAGATGCTGAGACTGGAAAGGACACACTCTTAGAGATAACTACAGAACTTGGAAACTCATGGTTATAGGACAATTGCTACAACTTTCATTGTTCTTTTTTCTACCCTCACTCTGTTATGTCCCACAGAGAAAATTATTCTTTTTAGCTGTGTAGGTTTTCAAACAGTTAAAAGAGGAAAAGCAGAGAAAGAAAGGGAAAACTATATTTTCAAGATTCAAATTAAGTATTCTATCTCCAAAGCTAAATTTACTATAGTCTTCTGAGCAATTATTCATAAAAGGACCAAATCATCAACAAAAAAACCTACCATCAAACCTTCATTCATGCCCAGCTGAGGATATTAACTTTCGCAACCTTTTTAAAGCTGTTTCTCTAGCTTCATAGAAAAGTGCATGGCATGCACTGCATAGTCCTAGTCTAATCAAAAATTATTTCATTAAAAAATTGCTGCATAGGTGTTTTTTTCCAGCAGACTACACACAGCATTTTAAATTATCTATCACTTTTTCCCTTTGGACTTCACCGCTTACAAATGGAGTTTCATGCTTCATGAAACAAAGACTTTCAGGCTGCTTAGGCAACCACAAGCAACAGACAGGAAGATGAAAATCTGAGGCAGAATCTGAAATCCCAGGCAAAAGTACATCAGAGTGGGAGTTGGTTTACGACGCCTCCAGTGCCCACCCCAGAGGAGTGAGGAATAGCAACTTCTGTGATTTCACTGAGGTTTTTACAGTTCTACAGATCACTGTCTGTGTACAGCATGCTGAACCAGGAGTCATAATGTTTTAGAAAACACTGTTTCACACTCTTTTAAGGCACCCTATTATTTTTGGAACAAGTGTTGCTATTTCTTGTGTTTGGTAGAACAGTACTCATCCAGCTGTATAGTCCTGTCCCCAGTGATGCCCAGGCATGACTCCCTTTGAGAGGATAACAAAGAGGGCTGCTAAGAATAACATGAATGAAAAATATTATTTCTGCCCCAATGAGCAGAGCGCTGCGTACCCTGAGGGCAGTGCACAATTGCTGTGTTGACTCACTGAAAAGCAAGAGAATTCATATTGTCTTGAGGGAATGTCTGCTTTCCCAACATGCACATGACACATGCTTGTTCCTTTCCTATTCAATCCAATTCACTGCCTTATTTTTTCCTGGAATGAATACTGAGTAACAACTGGATTTGCATACTTTGTTTCCCGTTAAACAAAAATAATAAGAAGAAATTCTCTGAACTCATTCAGATGGAGGGGAAATACAAATTTCTCACACAGCAAAAAAAAAAGTCTTGAATTAATATCATTCTTTAAATTTGCAACTATGTTCTCTAGTCAAGCATTGCCTATACTACTGAATTGCTTGATGCAGCATTAGAGTGACACTATGGAGACAGTTGAATCCATGCACTTTTAAGCTCATGTGGGACCACCCTGGAGCAAAGCTAACAGGATAAATCAGAAATTACTTCAAGGTGAGGAATAATTAAATTCACAGTGCTGGATAATGTTAGAGAAGGAGCTGAGCAATTATGCAGCCAGAGCAAAACCAATTGTTCATACAAGTGCAAAGTACAACAAACTATTAACTTGAAGATACACAAGAAAAACCCTAAGATCACATCAAAGCTACTGATACAGGCTTGATGTTACATGGAGTGGTTTTATACATTGCTGTGAAGGTTTCTGTACAAACAATGTACTGTAGGTATACAGTGGGTCCCACATTTTACAGTGAGTATTCTTGATGGTGTTTTTTTCTCAGTCAGTCACTGACCTTATGTCTGATCTCTGGAAAACAGCTCATAGCTTTGCATTGCTGAGGATGAAACAAGGAGCAGGCACTGCTTGGGCTGTTCTTCACAGTGTCTCTACTGGCTGCACCCTACCAGCACACCCACCACCATGTAGCCAGTCTCTCCCGTAAGCACAGGCATTTTTATGTATAGAGATAACAATGTGAAAGGAACTGGACTAAACTCTTTTCCAAAGGGACACCTTATGTCTGTATTCCTGTAGGAGTTATGTCTGCTCTTAGAGGTCTAACACTCCATTGGACTCACATGATTGAAATTGCTCTCTCCACAAAGACCTCAGATAAGCCTTTGTATCAGTCATATTTCTTACCTTTACTTCTGCCACCATTTTATGGGTGGCTTAAACTGATCTGTGGACAGCTTCTCCATGACCCTGTATTGTCACCTTGTCTGTGCTGACACTTGGGACCACCATGCCAATGGCAATCACAGCATTTGGACCATGTGGCAAAGGGCACAGGACTCACAACAACATTCACCTCAAGTGACATAAATGACCTTGGTTATAACTGTGACATTTGGGCATGTCACTGCTGGTAGTTTAATATTTTTTTAAGTAAATAAATAAAATAATGAAATGATAATCACAGCTTTGCTATCTGAATATGCCTGTGTCTATTTCAGCAAACTACAAAACATGGGTATTGGAAGTATTTTCATGCACTTTATTTCTGAGAAAATAGATATTCTTTCCTGTGCCCAGTAAAAAAGAAAAAAAAAAAAGAGTCAGGCTTTCACAAACTGCAGTTCAAATCTTGAATTAAACATGACTGATTTTTTGTCTTACTAGAGTAGCAGAGATTTCTGGAGATTTCAGTAGGAGTTTGCAGCACACATCAAAACATACATATCTACTTGTTTGGATTCCCACAGACTTGCTTAATTCCCATTGAGTGACTAGAAACATTCTGGTTGACTTAAATAGCTTTTTGATCCATACCAGTCTCCTTTGGAGCAGTCAAATTCTGTTGAATGAGAACTAGCCCCCTAAGAGTTATCACAGCATGCATCTATATCCTTGTTTCATGAAACTTTTTCTTCCCTGCTAGCACCATTAGCTTTTTGAAATTGTACCAAGGGCTCTTTTGCTAATCATAAACCTTAATGCTAAATTCTCTCTACAGCCATCTAATTCCAGATACAAAGAAATTTTGATTAAAATGATAAAAGACACCTTGCACAATCAGAATGCATTAGAAAAATATTACATATTCACAAATTCCTTGGTATCTTTTAGTCAGCATTATTTTTCTTGATGTTTATAGTTTTATTCCCTGCCTTTTTAAAGTATTGACTTTATCAATGTATTCCTCTCAAATGGAAAAAAAACCCTTAGATTATGAGGACTAATGGCCACCTGTCTACTACTTCCACGAGTAAATGCAGTAAAAATTGACCAAAACCGGTCTCTACACTGCTCTGTGCTTGCAAGACAAAAATGTATAAATTTGGACCCTTTCTATTTATAAGTACTCAAAAAATCTGCTACTGGCATTTGGCTGTTGGAAAGCATTACAATCAGAAATAGAGAGGCAAGAAAATTAGTTTCTGTACTGGACACAGTTTGACATTTATGCTTAGTTTAGTCTACTTTTTCTGAGCAGAAGTTTTCCACATTTTGGGGCAATTCGTAGGCTTTCATGACATGGAAAGGAACAGATAATTTTCTTCTATCAGATGCTACCAAAAGAAAGAGTTCTAAAATAATATCATTAGTCTTGTAAGCCCTAAACCAATCTTTCCCTTTTCTAATAATGCAATAATCATATTCAATAATGTTTTAATATTTAAGCCTTAAAAATTTTATCTGCTTAGGATTATCTCTTCTTCTAACAGCACATTTTATGTCTATCACAGTTTTTCACTTTCCAAGGTCTTTGACACTAGAATCCTTTAAATAACAAGATGAATACATTTTAATTAAAAAACTTCAGAAAATTGCAGCATCCTATAGTTGTTGACAATCTAATCTCTGTAGGCCATGGTGGTGTCACACTGGTGTCATATTGGATGATACAGCTGTTTTTCATGCAAGATATTCCTTCTCCTCTAAAGATGCTGCTTTCATATCATGACAATATGAACTTTGTTACCAGACCAATTAAAATAATTTTGTTATTTTTTTCCTTTTGTAAATTCTCTATGAATTTGCAGTTTACTACATGAAGACTTATTTCTTTCTTACTTTTCCTCTGAGGCAAGCATGGTTAAATTGTATTATTTAGCACTTGTTCATAACTGCATAACTGCATTGTATTTGGAACTGCAAGGCTCTGCTCACAAAACAGATGTAAATGGATGGGAGAAGTTTTTAACTCTCCTGCAAGCATGCAGATGCACATGACGTTCCATATGGACAAAATGCAGCAGCTCCCACCCAAGGAAAATAATCCTTTAATGAAGCTTCTAGCAGATCCAGACACCAGCCCATACCAAGACTAGAGGCTTAAATGCTGGTTTCTAACATACACTGAAGTTTTCCATGTGGAAAAGTTATTAATGAAATTTTATACATTTCTATTTAGACTGTTTGAAATGAGCATTTAATTTTGAATAATATTTTCAGAGCATAACAATACTTTTCAATTGCAAATAAAAATATGCTTTTATCTAGAGTTCAGTTTTATAATTTATCTTCTTTTTCTTTATTTGACTGAGGAAAAAAGAGAAAAATAAGAGGGTGTGAAAAAAATTTTTGCATACAACCTTTGTATATTTTAAAAAACTCTGCTTTCTGGGTTATCCTAGCTGGAAGCCAAAAAGTATGGAAAGTAGCTCTTTTCACATTTTCTCCTTTGCCTTGCTTCCTTCAATACATTTAATTGATGGCAACTGCTTTTTCCAAAAGGAATTAAAGCGGCAGGGGACACGGGGGCAGGGGAAGGTTATATCCATAGTGTGGATTGTCATAACATGGCCAAGAATCTCTTATCTCAGCATTTTACACCAGAAAAGAACAGGAAATCTGATAATGCTCAGTATTCTCTGCCATTCCTGCCTGAAAGCAGATTATCTGCCTGAAAGCTAAAGTATGTGTAGTGAAAAACAACTGGTAGAAGTTACCATGCATCGTCTACAATCAAGCATGTGACTGTGATATTCTGCTAAATTCTATGTATGTGTACTAAACTATATATAGAAATGCCATTGTTATGAGTACTCAATGTGATTCCAGGTAGATCAGCGCTGCACGTTTTTTTTTTTTTGGAAATGCAAAAATATAATGAACATTTTAGGCAAATTTGGTCCATTAATGATAAAGATGAACAAGCTTAAACTTAGGCCCTGCTTTCACCACACAATTAAAAGAAAAAAAGTAATGTTAAGGGCAAAATTTTATTTGTTGAGGTATTAAATGTTGGTCAAGAATAAGACAAGGAAAACCATGGGCTAGTTTTAAAGCTGTGGGTTGTTTTTCATTACATGAAATTGTTGGTTATTTGCATTCATATTGTATACTGTAGAGCACACTTCCACCAAATCACAAATAAGTGTCTCAATGTGCCAAAGTACGATGAACCATGCTTTCAGAATAAAATGCATAATTAGAGAACAATTGCAACCTGTGGTACACAGATCAATGCGTTGCAGCTGAGCTACCTCCTGCACCTACCAGCAAATGTGTATCAGTCCCCTGGGTTCTGCCAGAGCATAGAAAAGAAAGCCAAAACCCTGTAGTCTATTAGGAATACAAATTCAATATATTTCCTCTAATTACTTTTTAATTTCCATCTCATTTATGTATAGTACCTACAGAATGAAAAAGACTTCTATTCCTTATTCTGCCACTGTCTTGCGTGTTTGACCTTAGTCATATTACAATTACTGTGTTGCTTAATTGATTCTTCTGCATCATATGCATAATTAAAACTACTTGTCTTTTAGGCGTTAAGTGGACCTACAATTACCTTTTACACTGTGAGAAAAATGTTTTAAAGAAGAAGCTCAAATTAATATTATTTTTTTAAAAATTCAAATTGTTACTTTAAAGTCATAAGCTCAAAATTAATTTACTAAATTATTTAGTTTTGTCCATGAGATACATATTGGTTTAAAATGTTCAATTCTAATGCAATTTAACTTAAACCCTCTTTTTTAATACTAGAAATATATTTTTTTTTTTTGTTCAGCTAATGAAAAAAAAGGGACTCACAGGCTAGGAAAAAATGTTGTTTTGTCTTTCTTTTTTGATACTGATGTGTAGGATATTGTCCTGGTTTTTCAAAGAAAGACCTCATTTGGCATTTTTATATAAGGCAAGTAGGATTGCAGAGTATAGATCAAAGTGTATGGAATCTTCCTGGAAGTCAAGACAATGGAAATCAATGAACATTAGAGGAGTAATTTTTATAGAGAAATAATCTTTTTTTTTTTTTCCCCATGGATTGGATCTTACTTTATTAAATGTATCTATTGACTTTTGTGTGATCATCTATACACTAAGGAAATAATGCCATGGGGATTTTATTGTGCCTTATTGTACAGTTTCACTCCAAATACAGACAACCAAAATATCCAAGATGGCCTGGGATTTGAGAAAAAGTGAGCAAACACAATAGGCAAAGAGGCTGAATATAATATATAATGACTAGATGCTAAATATAGAATATAAAGATTTTGGTATATTGTGTATTCTGTAATGAATGGTAAGACAGATGAGTGACTAGCACAGTTATTGTTACTTCACTCAACACTTACATTAAACTTTACTTAGAAATGCTGACCCTGCCATTTCTTTTGTGGATAAATTATACCTCATTTTCAGTTCTATGCTTGAAAGAGTCTTCAAAGGAAAATGTAATTCCAGATGCACTGTATGTAGAACAAGATGTGAATCAAGCCTTCTCTCTTCATTCTCTTGTTTTTCCTCCTTGTGGTCCTCTGCAAGCCAGCAGTACCTCTTGTCAAGATAAGACACCTCTGTCACTCAGCCTTCATTTTTGTGATAGCAGTCAAAAATATCCAAAAATGAAATGCAGAAGACTCTTCTGCAGACAGAATACAATATCAGTGTTGTCTGTTCATGTGCTTACTTATCAGCTGAATTTACTAAATACAGAGTACGCTGTGTATCAAATAGGAAGTCATCCAGGAAAATAGTGCATGTCAATTGCTCAAAAATGAGAATGAATGCAAAGGTTAATGGGTATTTCACAGATTTATGATTCAACCTGTGACCACCATGAAACCTGATGCTATAAGAAAATTTATACAGAAACAGTAGAATGTATCTATTTTCAATAGCTTGAAATATCCTGTGACAGGATATTGCTGAAAATTCTCCTATGAAGAATGGACATGACTTACATGATTTGAAGTTACTCTGGAACTAACATTACATGATTCAAAGTTGTGCTGGAATGACCACCTGGAATTGGAGGTAATGCTTTGTACCTTGGTTACTTCGCATGCACAACAAAAGAATGTGTTCTACAAATAAGCCACAAACTGAAAGAGTCCATTTCAGTCTATTAGGAAAAAAAATCCTCCAACACATAAATTTGCAAAAATTTAGGATGATTTTTAAATACTTATCCTTCCTGTTGAGAGAGGTACTTAACCTACTTATAATTTATGTCTGTTTTGGAAGCGAATGAATAAATTTCAGAGTACACTACTAGTTTTATTTGTCATTAAATTGTATATTATGCTTTCTTTAAGATTTAGAGCATTACAAAGACCAGAATCTCATGCAACAACCTTGTTGGATCTCCCAAATTGTTTAAGTAAAACAGATTTCTTCTAACTATTGGTGCAGACTCTACAGTTCGGTAGTTCTGATTCTATCTCACAGAAGACTGGAAAATATCAGTATAAAACAGGGTAGGTTTGCCACTATATCACAGGCAGAATATTTCCAGCAAAC
Source organism: Euphonia xanthogaster (assembly GCA_034509185.1). NCBI lineage: Eukaryota > Metazoa > Chordata > Aves > Passeriformes > Fringillidae > Euphonia > Euphonia xanthogaster. The sequence goes on along the minus strand of JAYDZK010000113.1, from coordinate 142,965,436 downwards.
AGTGAGATGACATAAGAATTCTGAGGGCTTAATTTAAACATGAATTATTTAACATTACAAGCCTTAAACTTGCGTTGCTGGGGAATTTATGGTAAAACTCATGCTCACTCTGATTTGAGCTGCTTGAGCATGCTGAAGTGATAAAGTTGATCTTGCTTACAAATTAAATTTTTAAAGCTGGTAGATTAGTATGACCATAGGCTTGATCCATATAAAGTGCTGAAGCTTTCTAGATTCATGTGGGATTAGGAGACAAGCCTCAAGTAAAACCTTTCTCTAACAGAGACTTGTATAGTGACTTAAAACCCAATTAGGCTGTGCTGCTTGGAGGTGTGAGTTCTATTGCCAGAATCACCTCTATTAGATACGTTTCTTAACCTCTCTACATATCATTTCTATGTTCTATAGAAAAAGGGCATCATTGTCTCCCATGCTGTTGAAAGGCTTTCAGATGAAAGACTTTATGTAGTCAAAAAGCAGTAGTAAATCATGGCTATCAATTTAAGAGTTTAATTTAAGCGAAGTGGAATATCACTCTGTGTTCTGTTGTATTATTATGTGCCTGCTAAAACTGTTGTATGATCTGTTCTCACGATAACTTGAGATGTTTTGTGACACAGGTTGAAAAGATGAAAGAAATTATGTTATAATGAGTGCTGTGGTATTCATTTTGTCATCACCTTTATCTAACATAGCCTCATAAAATGGCCTTTATCTAAAATAGCCTATACATTCAAGAGTATGGTCAAGCCTGGATACAGACAAATCCACCTATTAAATTTTTCTGGTGTTGGAAAAAAAGGGGAGTTCTGGCACAAGGGAGAGAAAAGAATATTAAAACCTCCAAAATCCCAAATTACCATCATCCTTTCATGGTCCATGCTTCTGTGTTTGACTACTTGCTGAATGCATGTCCATGCAATGTTTATGGTACATCCTGAAGATTATGAGACAAATTTTCTAAAACTTTTTACTCTCCTTATCTACAAAAAAGACAGAAACCTAAGATCAATATTTTCCAACTTTTACAAATCCTTTGAAAATTCAGCAGGGAGCTATGACGCAAAGATTGGTTTGCCTATGTGGACATCTGAGCCATGCCACATGGCTGCCTCTTATACCAGCGCTGACCTGCATTAAAAACACTGTGGTGTCTTTCCAGATGTCCTAGGGTGATGTTATGATGCTTGTATCCCCATTCGTGTGTGCTGTTTATGGTGGATATTATGTTTTGTGCATTCAAGACTGGCTCTGAAGAGTGAAAGTTTTGTTTTGGTTTCTTATCAGCTGCTCCCCCACGGCTGGTGGGACACAGAGACGGGACAGTGCATAGTGCTGCTTTTGCTTTTTGCCTGGCTTTTCTCTTTGTTCTCGCTGTTGCTTCTGCTTTGCTCCTGCTTTGCTCTTGCTTTTTTGCTTCTGCTCATTAGTTAGCTTAGCTAAATAGTCCAAATTTCTTCCTGGACTGTTTCTCCTTTCCTTTTTGGACCTACTTGAACCTGCTCTGGACTGGGACCTGGGAAACACTGAGAGTTTGCACCTTGTGGCTGCAGCAGCTACTCGAGCGCTGGAGGGACTGATAACAGAGCGACCACCCCCAGGAGAGACTTTCTGAATTTGCCATCTTTTTCAGAGCAGTGAGAGAGTGGTGTCATCTGCTATTGTTCATTTTGTGTGCTGGGGGTGCTGTGCCTGTTAAATAAACAGGTTCTTTCTGGAGGGGCCCCCTTTTGGAGGTTTTCTCCTAAATTTGCCCTAAACCAGGACACCAGACAACTGCTCCCAAAACATCACATCCTCTCTGCATAACAACTCAGTCAGCTCTCCTACCAAAAGGTCGGGATGGACCCCAGCACAGCATGACAGATTCTTTCAGACGTGTCAACTGCCTTCTAGGCAAACATTGATCCACAATTCCATTAATAATTTAACAGCCCTTTTCAAAAAATTGGATCGCTAACTTATAATAGCCAAATATGACCAAATATGACCCCCTCCTATTTTTTTTTTTGTGCCAGAATGGACGCTCTGTGAGATACATGGTGCTGATACACTGTAGAGACATAAATGGTCAAGCATTTTCATCCTTTTTTGTCACATTATCTGCCCACTTCTCTTCTATATGTCGTCTAAAAATCCATGCAATCCCACAATTAAGAGCTGTGGATTCTTGCCCTTAATAGCCATGAAGCTTTCTTACTTTAGGGAGAGGCTGTTTTAGCTTGTATCAAACAGTAGTGACTTTCTCATACTCTTAGTGTAATACTTACCAGGAGAATGACCTGACTCGTGTCAGTCACAGTGAAAAGTTTTTAGTGGTGAACTCACAGATGCCTTGTGCATATGATCACAAGAGTGGTCCCAAAGACTGTGACTTCCACATTGGGGAATCTGTGAAATCTTTGTGCCAGCTTCATGAACCTTCTTTTCACTCACCTTGTGTTAAAAAATTTGAGCTATGAATGAAGCACCAAAATAGGTGAGGATGCTGAAGGGCTGAGTCATGATACTGACACAGGCTGCCAGTGTGGGCCATACTTTGGCCACGGCAGAACAAGGTGGGATCCTGGCCATCAGAAGCATTATCTTGGCTGAAGTGAAGTGTGAGTGCTCCAGATCCCACAGTTGAAATACAGGACTGTGCATGGCAATAAGTGGGTCAGGCAGCCTAGGACTGCTGTCATGAAGAATACTCTCAAAAGCAGCCTGTAGCTATTGCACCTCTATGGTAGCCTCTGTGCAGAGCCAGAGAAGGATCTTTGGCATAATATAAATCTATAATGATTAATTTATTTCTCCCTTTTAGTACCAAACATAAGTTATACCACACTGTCAAACTATTTTGGCAAGTGCTGCATAAAAGCTGGTGAAGGGTAGCTTTTATGCTTAATTTTTTTCCTTGTTGTATCCATTTTTAGCAGGTCCCACTGGGATGTCAGAAATGGAACTTAGGCCTGGAAGTAGTAGAAACATCAGCAGAAGATAACAGCAGAGAAAGGCTGTACCTTTACTGCTGCTTTCTGTGTACAATGTACAACAGATGCTCTTGTAACAGCTGGAAGGAAATAATTAGCATAACAAAAAGACATGTTATAGTGTTGCATCAAAAATTTTTCAGCAAATGAGACCTTGATCTTCAGCTTTCAAGGGAAGGAAATATATTTAAATTGATTCTTTCTAGTTGAAATCTAGTTAGCTAAAAACAGTGAGACAAATGTAATTTCAGGTAAGCCCCTGAGTCCTCCAGTAATTTTGTTACATGCTAGTCACCACCTCACTTTTTCTTTGGCCAGCAGAGTCTAGGAATACCAGAAGGAACCGATCAAAACACAGGACAATTCACTGTTTTGCTTATTTAGCTGATAATATTCCATGGTTTCTGATCAGTTTGAGGGATAAGTGAGGGAAGCAGCAAAAACAATTTGTTAATGTAAAGATTTATTGAATTCAGTAAGCAAAAAAAACCCCACTTATCCTTCTATTTATTGGACTTTCTATTAGTTCTTTTATTTCATCTTTCCCGTTAGCCCACACCACCAACATAGTATTCTCTTGTTTACTTACTTATAAAAGCTATGTAAAACTAGAGATACTTTCCTTTCCCCTATTCTCTCGCCATAACTCTGAAATTCTCAAAGTAATCTAAAACCTATAATCCCACCAACAGAAAGGCAAAAACACATTTTCATTTGAAAAGCACCATGTTTGAAATCCTCTTTGTGCTTAGAGAATCACAGAAATATTTAGGATGGAAGAGGTCATCAACTCTAACCATAGACTTAACATTGCCAAGTCTACAACTAAACCATGTCCCTAAGTTCCATGCCTACAGTGCCACTTCTACAGTGCCACATCTTTTTAATGCCTCCAGACACGGTGACTCCAGTACTTCCCTGGGGAGGCTGTTGCAGTGGTCATCAACCCTTTGGGTGAAGAAATTTTTCCTAGTATCCAAGATAAAGCTTCCATGGTGCAACTTGAGGCCATTTCTTCTTGTCATGTGGCTTTTTGCTTGGGAGAAGAGACCAACAGCCACTGCACTATGGCCTTCTTTCAGGTAGTTCTACAGAGGAGTTTGTCAAAGAAATTAGTCAAAGAAACTATATTGAGGATTAACGTTTATTTACTCACTAAATCACATTTATTATTTAGATTGTTAATGATAGTTTTAATTTTATTAGAAAATGAAAAGACATCCACAAATATAACAACAAATAGAGGGAGTAAAGAGGATCTTTCTAACAGTTACTGCCTTTCCCCCTATCTTCTGATTTTAAATAACTCTAAGTTCAACTAATATTAGCAAAAGACACCTTTAAAACCCTGAGCTTAAAATTTTCATATACAAAACTGCCTACTCTCATTAGAATGATTGGAAAAATGTTAAAGAGTATTAAGTAGCAAAGGAGGTCAGGTAATTTGGGATGTTCACTTCAATGCAATAAGTTATCCTATGTTGTTAAAGGCTTTTAGAGATGGAGCTAAGTAATACCAAGTAAAGAATTTTTTTTTCTTAAAGGTAGAATTATTGTGCCATTCTGACTAGAGTCCAGGATATTTGAACAGTATAAGGAGGAGAGGGCAAAACATGAGTGCCACAGGTTGACCTCACAGCAATGATGAGTAAGAAGGTCCTTTGAGGTCTGTCAGCATCAGGGGATGTTTGCAGGATGCAGCACCTGTTCATTACTGTGGCATGGGCCCCACAGAACATCAAGCTGAGCATGTGAGGCAGGCCAGGAGGGCTGAAGCCATGCTGGACCTTGTCTATCTGCCTACTGCCCCAGAGGAGTGGGCAATTGTAGTTGGACTAACACCAGCAGAATAATTCTTACATCTGCCTTCCATCTGCCATGTCCTTGTCAGCATTCTTAAACTCCTTCCTATGGAACAATAACCACGTCCAGAGCAGCTAATTCAACTTGCTGCCTACTGTCTGTGCAATCCCTATATGGCTCTTTCCTCAGGGCAGATGGGGTCCTACAAACAGCCACAGTCACTGAAAGGAGTGACACTGATGACCTCAGGAAACTTTGCCAGGGACAAATCATAACAATTGATTACTGTCAAATCTCTTCTCCCTGCCTAAATCAAACATTAGAAAATTGTCAAATGTTTTTTCCTCAGGATAATGCCAAAGTGAGAGCAATAGGTTAATAGTCTTGCCTATATATACTTTCTCAATGTCAATAATTAAATTTAAAAAATATGTTTTTCTGAAATTAGGAATGGCCATACAAAGAGGCTATATATATTTTCATCATGAAGTTCTTGACAAGGAGGTACATTTTATTTGGAAAAAAAAATCCCTAAATCCATTGAAGCTACAAAGAAAAACACTTCTGAAAAAGATCACAGATCAAAACATCACACAAAATAAGCAGATAACTAGGCACAAAAAAAAACCCCAAAAACCTGGCATCCAGACAGACAGATATTCCATGCAAAATAAGTGCTAGTTAATGTCTTTTAGCAAATCTGGTTCTATTTCCATCCCCAAAATATCCCTTCTCCAGAGAATATATAAGAGAGAGCAGTCAAAGAAAGGTTTGGACTTTCATAGTATTTGTTCTTATGAGGGAAAGAAAAAAAGAGAAAAGGTTAAATTTATTCTCTTTGGAAAAGGGAAGACTTTGAGGTGACCTACTTAGCTTCAGTGGTCTTTGTTACTTGGCAACATATGAAATAAGATGGCAAACAGAATAAATGTGTTTAAGAGCCAGAAAAGACACTTTTATAGACAAAGGGGTTAAATGATATAGTTACAAACCAGAGAGGTGAGGTTAAAATAAATCTAAAGGATGCAGTCTTACTGAGGCATGTGGCCTTTTCCTGACCAGCAATCTTTTATGTCCTCATGATAGGTTTATTAATCGAAATAAAATACAAAGTTTTACATCTGCTGGCTCCAGTGCAGTAAGTGAAATGGTAGGTATAAGAAAGAAAAATAAGAATTTTATTAAGCATTTTTCTCATTAATGTCTACATTTTGTTTTCAGAATTAACCACATACTGTCCACTGACAAGAGGTGGTGAGGGAGGCAGCTTTAAATCTATTAGGGCTGAAAAATATATGATTATTTGAAACACTGCCTTTTCCACGTCCTAATTCTCTCTTGTCCACAAGTGTCACTATTCTAAGCAAACCACTGCTCTTCAGTAACTGCTAATGTCATCTAGACACAGAATGCTTTGGACCTTTAAAATATCTCAAAAATGTGTTAAAAAGCTAATTCATCCTGTGAGAAAAAACAAGGAAGATTAAAGGGATTAAACAACAACAAATATTTTTAAGGTGGAAGACCAGAAGTGGCTACTCCGATCCTGCTTTACATCTATCTTCTACATTTTGGTGTGATTTACAGTGTTTAATTCTATTAATTGCCATCTTTGATTACTCTGCAAAGCATCACTTCAGAAGACCAGCTCAAGATCAACCTTAGTACGCTGTATGAAAACAGTTATTTTAAAACATTTCCAGTGGGAAGGTTGAGGTTAGAAGAAAGGAGTTAATTCTGGAGGCGGGATCTGGTAGTGATTGTGGACAATTCCATAAAAATGGATTCCTGCATACAGGAACCAGGAAGATGCTGCCCTTGGCAAGGTCAGGAGGGCTTTTGGATACTTTCTTGGGAAATGTACAGCAGAAGGTGACATCAGAGAGCAGATGGTGTAACCCAGAAAGTCATGGTTGTTGCCTGCAATTTAGGCACCTCTGTTTGGCTGCTGGACAACCTGCCTCATTTCCTCATACCTGCTCCAAAAATAATTACCTTGTGCCCCCACTGGCATAGCTCCTGGGGAAGGCAGGAAGCGTGAGGGCAAGGTCCATATAGATGAGACAGGTTCCTCATGAGTTTGGAAGGCCCAGACTCAGACAAGAGAACAGGAAATCTTGTGACTAGGTAAAGTTGCTCTCTGTATGTACATAAAGGTATATATGTGAATACATGTATATACAGTATATTTTGCTTCTCTCAGAACTAGTGATTATTTTTTTCTTTTTTCCTGCAAGGAAGTTTCACCCGGTCATAATCTTAAACAATTGTAACTAGATTTCAGCAAAAGATATTCTTATATTGTAACTTCCTAATAGAAGGAGAGATAATTGAAACTATAGTTCATTGAAAGCACTCAGGTTTTTAGATGAAATTTGATCAAATTAAGCAAATTAAAAGCTATCACAACATTTAAATTTAGCAGAAAATTACATTAAAAATTGCAGTTATGTGATTTATTAAGTTCTAACTCATTTACAAGTATCTGTTGAGGTGAGCAGATACCTCACTACTAGAGAATATGAAAAAAACATGGAGAGATGCTACATTATTGCTATTAAAATGCCAGCGGAAAAAGTAAATAATCTAATTTTATCAGTCAGCCCCTTTTACCTTCAAACATACCAGACTGGCCTGTGATTTTTTTGACTGTTTGAAGTAGAATGTCAATAGAAGGATATGTAGTGAGCAGTATGCAATACTCTGTTGTCCTCTCTCAAGAGAACAGAGAATCAGGAAATCTCAATCCAAAAGATGAGAGAAATAATGAAGTTCAATGCTTTTTCAAACAAACAAACAAGGAAGAAAACAGGCTCAACACAACTTGGAGATAATGCTAATCTCAATTGTTTTATCTTTGATTATCCAACAGTCAACTTTTTGAAAATCGAACATATTGTTTGTGCTCCAATTTCAAAACTCAAGTAGAAACACAGTCTGCTTACAATGAGTTTCAATTGCTGAATTTTTCAAAGGACCCTTGAGTCACCTAGATAATAGGGGTTTAGCTCTACTCAGCAAATATATCCACAGAGCAGCATAATGCAGTTGTTGCTGGCTTGGACAACAGCAATACTTTCTAAATATATAAGTTTTTATTCCATAAGGGACTTGAATTCAGTCTCTTCATGGAAATAGGAGAGATTAGATACTCAGATGAATACGATCATCATAATTTCATGGCTTTTAATGAATGCAGTGTACATTGGCTAAGAATCTCTAACCTTTATAACAATAATCTATGTTTCAAGGAAATTTTTCTCCATCAAAGTCCATCTTAATAGTTGATTACCTTTTGCAAAATGGTAACTATGTACACTGACAATCAATTGGTTTAAGTGTAAATTTCAGGTTGCATGTTTGTAGTTTTTTCATCTCTAATTCATTTTTAGCACACCATTTGTGATAAAAATATTGACTTTTATCCATTGAAGGAGAGATTGTGTTTGAACCCCAAGCATGATGATATTTATGATAATAATGTAAAAAGGCCAAAATGCTGAGATGGATCTTAGGTCCCCTGAAGGGTGATTTTGTAGACTGTTAGCAAAAAACTATTGACACAGCTATGAATTGATACAGCTATGCTGCAAATCTGTCAGATTTGACTCATGCTGTGTACCTACTAACATAACCAAATCTAAATATCAAGAGAGACTTTTATGTTTGCATGATGTATCTTCATCTTAAAACACTAGAAATGTGTATTCTAGCTTACAGGACTCACGGTTAGAAGTGAGCATAGTTTATGCTCCTCCACTCATGAATTCCATGAAGAGGAATGACATTTTCTTGTGCACTGTAAGTTTGTACGTATCCATTTATGTATAGGTACATAAATGTTGTTAAAACAACAACAACAACAGCAGCAATAAAAACCAAAACCACAAGAAAAGCACCATCTTATCCCACCCTTCCCAAAAAAACCCACCCCTCTAAAAAACCTCTCCATGCAACTTGGTAGGAATATTTATCTGTACCTAATATTGTCTATGAAAAAGGGCAGTGAAATGATTACTGCAAACTCCCGATCCAAACAAAACACTGTTTCCTTCCCATTCTCCATTTCCTCCCAACACCTGCCACTGCTTCTTCACACTGCTTCATTGGTAATTGCTCCCCCTCACTGCCAAACTGCTCAGCACTTCAGAATCATATCAGCCTTTGGCCCAGAATTAAAGCTCAAGCCAAGAAACATGGCAGAATTTACTGGCTTCTCTTCTCATAAAAATTTTCATGGTTTTTTGAGCAATTCCAGTGGTGAACATGGAAAATACATTTTGTAAATAAATTATTTCAGGAAAAGAATTAATTCTGGTAGGAAATTTACATTCCTAATCAACATCACTTCTCTATAAGTAGTAGTGGGGAAAGTAAAGGCAGGGAAAAAGTTGGCTTTATACTGTGGTGTTGTCAACCAAGTCTTTGCAGCTGCTTGGGCTTCTGTTTTTGTATAAAAAGGTATATATTGGTGATAGCTACAGGGAACTGTCAGTCATATCCCTTACAGAGATGCAAAATTGAAGATTTACCAAATGTATACAGAATATTTCTATCATTGATGGTGGAAACAGCAAGTATTTGGGGAAAAACCTTTTAAAAAAAAGTGTGGAAATTAACCTAACACCCTCACAGATTTATATGTACAAGAGACATAAGCTATTCACTTAATGCAAGTTTTTCACTGCTATTTTATTTCTAATGTGAAAAGAAAGAGTTATTCAATAGAATGTATCTTGAGAAAATCCTAAACCCTGCTGAACATAAAAACTTAAGTCTCATGAACAATCATAGCTTTTGAATATTAAAACCTTCTACAAACTCAAGCAGGAAAACAGAATCCAGCGATTTTTAATAGGAAATGACAAGTGAATTGTCATCTGAAAGGATTAAGTTAAATCTTTAATCTCCCCTTTTCTCTATATGGAAAACACCACCCAAACAATTTCTCTCAAAAAAGGATAAAACACCATTGCAATATTTTTCACAGAGGCTACTTTTTTGTCATCAAAAGGTTGTTTTTATGGTTCTATCATCTTTATTCCACTGGCGTTACTTCTTTAAATCTGTTTCAACATGGTGGGGGAATGGATAATGTTTACTTTTTAAAAACCTTGCTATTTTACTACATTCTCATTTCTTGTTATACTGTCACAGTACCAAGAGTAAATAAATAAAAAATTACCAAAGCCCTGCACCTCCATCTTTAAGAAAGAACTTGGAGCTGTATCCACTACTAATATGATTCCAATTCTGCTGCAAATAGTGTCTGGCAGGTGTGTACTAGTGGAGTAAAAGCACTTGGCCAAGAATATACATTTCAAAATTAGATGATTTTTAGAGCCATTTTTTGTAAAGAGTTTAGGTCTCTAATGTTAAAAGATAAATAAAAGTCTGATGCAAGTAAACAGAAGAAAGATGTTCCTCCTAACAGAGATTACTTCTGTGACCACTCATTGCTCCTCATATATTCTTGAGTTCAGAAAGAAGCAGAAGCCAGGACCAGAAAACAGGGAGTCAGAGAAAAATCTTCTTCGTAGAATCATTCCCAGCACACAAAGTACCTCTCAGCAATTACTCCACATTGACTTTTTGTGCTAGAAAATATTCATGGAGGAAAAGTTTTAACGATCAGCCAAGATTTACACAGAACACATGGTGGGATGGAAATTTGTTAAATGAGTATCTCACGTTTGCTCTTACATGTCCTAAACAATTTCCAGTAGTTCTTGTCTGTTCTTAAAAATTCCCACTGATGAAAATGTCCAAATACTGATGTATTTCAGTGCTCCAAGGCTCTTCTCAGTTTTTGGTGACAAGGCAGGAAAGATATTTCTTCCATCTTTATACTTGAGGATCTGTGTAATTGAGGATTACTCAATGTTCAAGGTGTTGACCTCCTATTGCCCAATTTCTCAAGTGCTCACTCCTTTGTTTTTTCCAGGCTTGTAAAATGTCTAATTTTTCCATGCAGTTCTTCCACATCTGCATTGTCCTGATTCAGAGCAATAGCCATAAAATAATTATTAATAGACAGAGCACATATCAATTAATGCAAAGAGATTGTAAACAAATTCAAGAACTCTGCTTTGTCACGGTTTGCTCAATGCTCATTACAAATTATCAGTACTTTCAGCTGCTTACGGTTCAGTAGTTTATGTGCGGTGTTATAGCTAGATCATTAGACCAGGGCACCTATTTTTCACTCTCTACTAGCAATCTTTCAATAGAAACATCATTTCAGACCTGCACTTTAACATGCACATATCTAGATATTTTCTACTCTCTATTTAAAATTGGATTGAGGTCTGTAGCTAAAAATGTATCATTTTCCTAACCAAAAAGATGAGGTTATTTTATGTGGTCATTTTTAGAAAGAAGCTATGTGATTACTTGCTTTCCTGCAACTGTGATTGTATTGTCCTTGGTAGTTTTACTGGACTTCAAGACTGAGATTCCAGAGCCAAGTGTTCCGGGAATTCGTATCTACGAAACTTGTGGGGCACAGTCTGAGTGTGAGGCTGTCCTCTTCTTAGCCTGCAGAGCTATCTGGCTTCAGGCAGAGTATTCACTGGAATATGCTATATGAATAGTCAAGTATTTTGAAATGATAACCCATGAAAAATGTATTTATGACATTTGGACAACCAAACCCATTCAGAGTAGTTCTGACTTAGATTAATATAGTCATCAAATTGATAAAACTTCCGGCAGTCATTCATTTCCCTCCCTCCTTCCCTCCCTCCCCCCATTAGTAATTTATCCAGCAGAACACCTCAACAAGTCACAATCAGATAGGACTTGACAGGGATGAATGAAAGAAAAAGGGGAGGTACCTATTTCAACAAAACTATTTCATGTAGTCCAGGCCTTAAATTATCTCATGTAATGGTAATAGGAAAGATGAAAGATTGTTTCTGTTGACATGTGGAGAGTCAGGACAAACCACAAATCTTCAGGTGCTTACTGACCAATTCCTGATACCGTCATTTCCAGGGAATCCTTCATCTCCTTTACTCTCAAGGACTTTTGAACACTTCAGTGATTCCAGTATCCCTTAAATTGGTGAGAATCCTTGCCTAATTTCGAGACAACACTGGTTCTTATTAGTACATCTAAAACTTCAGGTAGACACCTGACTTGAAAACAGCTGAAGCTTTCAAATGTCAACTGGAGTACTTAAATATTGCATGTGTTACTCTTAGGAGCAGCCATTGTTAACACTTTCTGAAAATCTACAGCTGATGAGGATTTATGATGTTCCGCATACCCTATAACACTGATAAATGTCACATTCACATCCCAACTCATATGAATTATTCTTGAAAAAACTTTACTATTTATACTTAAAATACAAAGTGTCTATTTGCAGAGTTAAGAAGATTGAGGGGAGAAGACTGAAAAAACAATCCTGAAACTCATGTAATCTACACTTGCTGTGTAAGGGGAAAAAAAATTAAATTGTAAGACTTTGAAAACTGTAGTCCAAGTAATACGTCAATGTTATATGAAGACCACAGAATACTATCTATAAAAATAAAAGTATAAAAAGGAGGGGAAAGTAAACGCTCTCTAAGTCCTGAAGAGAGCATTTTTAAGTAAACCAACAGCTACTATTATTACTGTTATTACTGTATTATTATTATTATAAGTTGTTGTTGCTGTTGCTGTTGTTTTACTTTAGTTTTTATTTCTCTTCTTATTTCTAGAATGACACTGTAAATCTAGAGTAATCTGCTAGGAGAAAGCAAAAAAAAAAGGAATCTAATTTTACATTGGATATGTTTCTTCTGCAGTAGGCATCATTACAGTTAATTGCAAGCACTAAATGGAACACAAGACTGAGTCTGTTTTGTAATTTTGACTACTGCATTAGCATTTATATTTGATTCAATGTAAATTATTTTTCTTTTTGAATATATGCTCCTCACTTTTTATCCTCATGCATATTGCCAATGAATCAGGATCTGAACTAAGTGCCAATGGTAAACTGCAATAGCTCAAGAGGTTATAGCCTATTGTCATCTCTGATCAGAAGTCTGGGTAGCTTGTTCAGTTAATGTAATGAGGTTTTGCTTCATTCAAGTTCAGAAAATCCTGGCCTACCTGGTTAACTTTTCACTGTGAATATTCAAACTTAAGTCTCCATTTTAAAGAAAGCGACCTGAGTACTGAAATTTCACTCTACCAGGAGCTCAAAATCCGTGGTGATCACCTGAGCTACTGAGCCTTCTACTTCATCTTTCTGTGAGAGAGGTATTTCACTGTTTAAAAGTAATCAATCTTTGGAGCAGAGACAGAAGTAATTAGTGGCTCTTATGAACAGAATTTTGTCTTACTCATGTCCAGCCACATCCTTTCTTTGCTTCAGAGCTTTGACCTCTCTGTTGTTATATATGGGCTGTCTCCATGGACATATATATAGAGAAAATTAAATCTCAGGACTCTTGGATAGTTAGGGTAGCCATAGTACCTCACAGTAGCTGTACTAAGGAGGGGCTGTCAGTCTACCAATATGGATTTATAATGCTTCCAAGGTATTTATAATGCTGACAGTGGTGGTGTGTATGACCTTTCTCATGTCAAGACAGCACAAATGACCCATGGAAGAAATATATACTTTCATAGTCATTTGCAGATGGAACTTACCCAAAATACAGAATCTGAGTTTCTCTGATATTTTCAATATGCAGAATCTGACTTTAGATCTTTATTTTGCTCAATGGTTTACAAACATTGCTTATTTGGTTCTGAATACATGTTTTAACTGTAAACCCCTCTTTTCTCCCTTCAGTACATATCAAATCTTAACTAAGCCTGCAGCTCTACGTTAAATGCAACAGTGCCTTACATGTAGAAGTTATCTTTGATTGTAAAGAATAGTAGATGAGGAGGACAAACAAGTTCCCATTTCTCTCAGGTGCTGCTGAATCTAGATATCCTTGGTAATAGCTACTAATTATGTGCTACTGCCTAATCCAACAAGCTGCCCTCATAAGCGCTTCTGGCAGTAGCTCTGTTATTAATTTATATGTTAATTTTTCAGTGATGTTGAAAATTGTAGCCTTTTTTTTTTACAATACATTTCCTTGAGCAACCTTCTAATTTTAGATTCCATGACTTCATTAAACTTGCATTTTACAGTAATCCTGGGTAAGGCTTGATCCAAACCCATGAAAGTCAATGCATACCTTAATTTTAGCATATACAGCGTACACACACATGCCTCCATACAAGAATTTTGGTGTTGGTACAAAGAGGTAAATATGGCAGGAAGTTTTTGCAAGTGTTAGTACTTTACCTGTTACTGACATTTGTCCTAAATGTTAGATTCCTAACCCTTTTTTACTGATTTCTGACATCTCAAAGCCACTTAGAAAAATATTTAATAAGAAGTAAATAGAAAAATAAAATATATCATTTCTAAAAGTCCAGTACTGCCAAGCTTACTATTCATTTCGATATTGAAGTTTATATTTTGAAGTTTTATCTGCAATTCAACTTAGCATTTGAACTTTGACCTCTTTTCTTAATTAAAATGTAAGGGTTCACACAGGAGTTTAGAAAGAAAACAAAAGGCAGGCAAAAAAATATAATCACATAAATTATGGTGATGATGTAAAATATAATTTTTGGAGCTGAATAGACAATTACAGTGTGAATTTAGACAGATTTAAGACTACTTTCTACTTCTTCTCAAATAATAAGCACTGATTAATTTTGTGGTGTCAGGTATTTTCTATAGGAAGTTGTTTGATATTATAGGGCCAAGCACCAATAGATCTTTCCCCTTCCACAAAAAATCTAGATGTGCTTACTGCAGCATTTTCATGATTTCACTTAAAATGTCATTTCTCTATGTCAGCTGCCAGCATTTTATTATGAAAGCTTATAATTATGAATTTTTTAAAAATCCATTTAAATGTAGGGTTAAAATATAGAGTATGGAATGCAATGACTTACATTTTATTGTGAAATTTCAAAACATCTCTCTAGTGATATTTAAAAGCCCATATAATGATATCAGTGGGCACAAAAATATCTCAGAATGTCAACTGCAAGCATCTATTTCCGAGCGCATGTATAATAGTGTAATAATATTTTTCCTGTGAAATTATGCAGACTTTTTTAGTACTTCTATGTAATACAAATACAATTTCAACCTGGCATCAGAAAACACAGTATGGGAATCTAACTTTTAACTGGAAGTTCTGGCTTTTGAGTCCAGAGGTCTTTTCTTCAACCAATACAGAAGACAAACACAAATACTTTGAGGAAATGTGAGGGCGAGCCAACTATTCACCTGGGCCTATAAAATTTCTGAAAATATCCCCTGGGAAAAAAATTAAAAGAAATAATTCTCATACTCAGATTCAACCTAATGGAAGGTTGACAGTCTAGGAAGCTTAAAAAACATTTGTGCTTAATTTCCTCTGGCAGAAACCACCTTTGACCCACATGCTAAAAGGTGCCTTTGTGTTACATCCTGACCACAGCAAGGCCTGCCACGCAGACACCCAGAGCTCTCCTGCTCTGCCTCCAATTCCAGCCTTCAGCACACCTAACTCTCTGCAAGAAGAAAAAGAAGAAAAATAAGAGATTAAAGCTTTCCTCCTAAATTCTGAGGAGATCTCTTTTATATTTGAAAGAGTGTGACACTTTGGAATTTAATATGTTGAGTCTGTCTACATCATTTATCTGCCTGTCATAGTTGAGGCTTGGGTATTTTCTTTTTTTTTTTTTTTTATTTTAAGTTCCTTTTCTTTACCTATATTTGATTGTAAGAAAGTATTTAGCAATAAAGTGCATAGACAACCATGAATCAATGTCCCTGGGCAAAAGCTCATTATATTAAATATTAGAAACTGTTCAGAAGAGACAGTAATAAACAATATCTTGCATAAGATCATAACAAAACAGATGCCTGAAAGAACAATACTATACCAAAAGTAGTCACAGAAGAAGAGCCATTTATCTGTAAATGCAGAAGCATTTTTTTTTCATGTGCCACCTTCTGTAGCTCAGTGCAGCCTGCTCAGTACTGACGTCAGAGTTCCATGAGGAACTAGTGTCTGCTGTCAAAGCAGTAGTTACAGGACTCCCTTCCCATCTTCACTAGAGATCTAAATCTAGAGCCTTCTGCTATAGATTTCTGGTGGTACATGAGACAAGGAGAGCAAAGAGTAAAAAGGGCTGGAAAAAAAAGGGGTGGTGGAAAACAGCTTAGCATAAAACCAAAACCTTAAAGACTCCCTCTACAGTGGCTCCCCAAAACAACCTGTTTGAAGGTTGAATCAAACCAAGACCAGAATATCAGAAACATAAGTTCAACCCAGGCTGAGCAATGGTTACTAGACACCACTTTAGATACAGCTATTTGCATTTTATATGTTTTATACTCACCTCTTGTCTTCTGGCTCACCAGGAGAGAAGACCTGTACTTACATAAAAGAATAAATATGAAATATGCTGAATGTCATGGTTTTCAAAATCACCATCATAATTGTATTTTCTAGTAAGAAGTGAGTAGTGAATGAACTGTGAAATAGTTTAGCTTGCTGCTTGTTTCCTATGAAGTATTCACCAGTTTCTGTCTCTGCATTGCTGCAACAGTTGTTGGGCTGGCTGGCAGCAAAGAAGCTGACAAAGTGATGGGAATCCTCTCTACTGTTTACCCTGAGGGTGTCCGCAAAGCAAAAGAAAAATGAGGGCTTTGACTTTACTGTTTGACTTGCTTATTCTGAGCAGGTTACAATTACAGGCCACCTATCATTTTTCTGTACTCAAAAATACAGAGCACAAGAGTAAATCCAGTTAATGAGAGCTTAGAAGCAGGTGCTGTCTTTTCCCAGCTAATACAGTGGTAGAGGTAACATTAAGAGATCCTTATTTTCATGCTAGGGCTACATAGCATATTCTTTTTGAAGTTGTGTTTGTCTTGGAGGCATCCATGCCAGGGAAATTAAAGTATTACAAAGGTTAATTTACAATAAGAAACAGAGGCAGTTTGCCTTTCAGGTGATGGCTGATCTGTTTCTGATCCAGAATGTGGTGACTTATGCTGGACCAACTTTTCACCCTAGCCCCTTATTACAGGGATAGAGGAGCCTTTCTCAGGTGTGAGTGTCTAGGAGGTTACCACTTAATACATGAAGTGAGTCTTGGGATTCTGTACTACTAATATGGACTGGGCTGTGAAGTATCTGGATTGAGCAGGGTCAGAACTCGATGATCTTTAAGGTCCCTTTCAACCCAAATCATGCTATGATTATCATGGTGTGATTCTGTGTCCTGGTACACTAGCATATCCAAACTAAAATATGTTCAGCTTTTACGAAAGCTGATTTTAGATATAAGATTTTTTTTTCCTATTCCAAAAAGGAAAATAGATTAGTATACCACAAAAAAGGACGAGCAGCTTCAACAGCAATTTTTTGCTCAAAACTTGGATTAAGGCATGCAGACTCATGATAGAGAATTTTCTTTTTCAATTGGCCTTTAAGATATGACTGAAGATAATCCATGTCTGGCTAGAGACAGATATTCTAGGGCTTCTACTAAATCAATTTTCCTAATGCATTTGAGGGTTTTGTTAGACATCTTTTTCTTTTTATTGGGGAAATATATATTAAAAATCTAATTTAAAAATAATGAAGTTACAAAGTCTCCAAATTGCAGGAAATGACAAAAGCTCCTTACAGTTTTGACATTTTCTATACTTCACATGGCAATCTCTAGCTACATATTGTTATTTCCACAGGACATAATGCCTCTGTGAGGGAACTGAACAAATGGAGACAAATTAACAAATTGCATAATTACAGAATTGTGAATTTAAAATAAATTTTGGAAAACAAGGTCTGTGTATAATTTTAAATATAAGGAAACTGTAGAGTTAGAGACAAGGCAGTTTCAGAAATCTTCCTTGTGGAGGGCACATGTGTAACATATTTGATCTTTACATGTAATCCTTCCTCAAATGAGAGCACATTCTGCAGCTGTTGAGAACAAAATTGATGTTTACATAGACAGCAAAACACATAAGAATAGATAAGCAACAGAGTAAAAACACGTACAAACAAAATCCAGCTATATTGGGGTCCTGGGTACAGCAGACAGGTAGTGGGGGGACGGAAGGAAGTGGCGGAAGGAAGTGGCGGAAGGAAGGAAGTGGCGGAAGGAAGGAAGGAAGGAAGGAAGGAAGGAAGGAAGGAAGGAAGGAAGGTTGGTTAATGGGCTCTGTTCTAGCAATTCCTCTTAACCTACATTTTTGTCCCTAAAACGCATTGGGGTTTTGCAACAATTTCTTTGTTTTAATAATCATAGTGATGAACACCTGGTGAAATAAGGTGCTTTTTAGTGCTCTGACAGCATTAATCACTGGCATAACTAACTCAAGGCCAGAGTGCTGTCACAGCAGATCTACAAATCAAGAAGAAAATTGTGTTCCAGGTCTCCCTAGAAGTACATATGCAATGCGGGATCCATTTGGTGATCTCTTATGAAATCTGGCAGAGAGAATGGATTATTTTATCTCAGTGTTGCTTTTCAGTCTTAATATTTTCTCTTTCTGATTTCAATCATGTTCCAGGAAAACATCTCTATTTCAGAGAGCACTTAGCCATATGCTTACTCAGCAAAATCACCTGCTTTAATCCTGTGAACTCCTCAGTGACACAAATACATGCAAAACAGTTCATCTGAATTTCATTTACATTGAAGTTGGAATTCACCATGCCAGTAAAAGCGCTCCTCTTTTTTTTTTTTTCTGCATGACTGTTAAAGATGATTTGATCATCAAGAGCAGCCTAAGTTTGCACTTGTAACTTTGACTCAGGTCTGCCCAGTCCAGATCCTGTGAGCTCTGGAAAGACAATGTTTGGATGCTCACATAACTCCTCAGCTTTGATGTGGTTCAGTTTATTTATAACAGCAAGCTCTTGTGAATAATAATTCCTGCTTCAAAGAGTTCACAGTCAGCTTCAAGTTCCTGGCCCCACGCTGCTCCCCCTCCAGAAGAGCAGTCTGGTTATCAGGGCACTTCCCTACCACCCGTGGGGGAGCGTGCAGAGGGACAATGCCTCCAGTTTGATTCTGGCTGGGCAAAGCTCAGGACAATGCCATCAATCAGCAAACTAATTCACTGGATTGTCAACATTTTCAGACATTATTTTGATGTTCAGTTTGAGCCTTTTGTCCTCTACTGCGTATTTTTAGAGACTCTTGCCACTGGCATTAGTGAAATATTTACAGATGAATTCTTTGACTTTTGATGTCATCCAAATGCTCTAGGTGGCAATTAAAACTCAAAATAGAGCAGTGACAAATTCAGAGTTGTGAAAAAATTTCTCTGCTCAGGACAATATTTTCACTTCAATCTATTCAGTGAATTTCTATTGACATGTACAGGAAGTTTGCCCAAGGGCCCTTGAAGAACGATGAAATATTTTGCCAGTATTGCATAAGGATTCTAAAAGCATTGTGTTTCACCAACCTGATCTGACTTTCTGTCCTAAGAGAAGAGAAAGGCACCAAGCACTCAAAAAATAAATTTCTGAAGGAAAAAATTCAAAGGGATTTTCCAGCCTTTTTGTTTGTGGTTATGAAAACATCATTTTGGGGTCTGAAGATTCAGCAAGGAACATAGCTTGTGTTTCTGGATTAAATTGGACTTTTACATTGCTAACTAACATATCAGAAAATTGGTATTCACCTACACTGTGACTCTTTGAAGCTCTGTGTGGTGTAGAAAATCACATGTGGAGCCTTTTGTGGAGCAATTAGCTCATCATTTCATCTTTCCAAGGGTGTGCTGTAACATGCCTCATCTTTTCTTCCTAGGTCAGTAATTTCAGGCCCCTAATCATTTTTATGGCTCTCCTGAATGCATTCTAATTTCCAGTAGTTAGAACTTAATGCAATATGCCCAGTGCAGTTACAGCAAAGCCTCTAAGAGCTAAAAAGGACTTCAATCATCTCTTTGGTCTTTAACTGCAATATGTTTTCCTTTATTTGCTGATATCAAAATGACAAATTATATATCCCCCATCATGGGAATGAAAGTGCTCAAACTATTTTCCACACACTACATAGAGCAACTAGTATTTTTCTGACATGCATTGTGTATTTTATTCTGTATTTTTAGACTGTTTCTCAGTGTCTTATTTCTGTGATTTCATTAGCATGCACAGAAGCTCTAGCCCATTAAAGAGCTGTATTCATCTGCTCACAATGGGTGTTCACCTTGTAACAAAAATCTGTCATTTATAAGGAATTAAGGCAAAATGTGTCTGCCATCAAGGAACAAACAATCTGAATACAGTGCTGAGACAGCACATAGTTCACCTGGAGAAAAGAAGGACAACACCACTCTTGTGGTTTAACCCCAGATTATTTTTGATGGGCACTACAGAAACTCTGTTCTCTTCTACAGAACATAAAAGTTTTAACTGGGCAGGGACTGCCTGTTGGGCAGCTCCGCTGGTGCTGGCCAGCCAGGTGGCTTTTGCTAAATGTGTATGTCCAATGTTTGAAGGTCCCACCACCCCCTGCTCTCAGCGTAGTCTTTAACAGTCCTTTGCATCATTCAATATTCCCAGAGGCTGGGGCATGATGCAGGATGTGATATCCCCCCTCAATGCCAAGTGTCTATGAGACTGTCTCCCAAATGAATACCATTGTCTCAGTCAATTATTCCTGGGATGCCATATCTCCCTAAAATTTTCCTTTCAAGGCCCAGTATAGCGTCCCAAGTGGTGGCATGTGGCACAGGTTCTGTTTCCAGCCATTCAGTGGTTGTTTTCACCATTGTAAGAACATGATTCTTGCCTTGGCAGGTTCTTGGGACTGTTTATATATTGAATAAAATGTTCTGTGGTGTAGAAGATCCCTTTGGCCAGTTCAAGTCACCTGTTCTGCTCATGCTCCCTCATGATTCCTGTGCACCTGCTCAGAGCAGAGCACAGGACACTGAAAAGTCCTTGACTCGGGGAAAGCCCTGCTCAGCCCCAGTGTTAGCAGTTATCATTGGACTAAATTAAAAATAAAGTGCTGTGTACCAGCTACTAAGAAGAAAATTACCTCTATTTCAGCCAAAACCAGAGGGTGTTGACACATGGGTGTCAACTGGACACTCTTCGGAGGGAACAGAGGGAAAGAGGCACTTTCAGGGAGAGTTTTGTCTGGTCTGCTTTAGGCATCCATCTTGGCTAGACACACCTTAAAGATTCAGTGTCTCTTCACTGAGTAAGGGGGGCAGGACTCTGCTCTGTAGGTGTCTAGTGCAGGGTGAGATGAATCCTGTTTTATTTCTCTCTAGTTACAGCCCCATTCAGAGTCATGTACAGCTGCAGTAGATGCCTGATTTCAGCTATAGCAGCAAGTTTGTCATCAGAAACTGAGGGGGGTGATAAGTGAGTTGGATCAGGACTAATTTCCTAGGATCTGCAAGACAGTGGGGAATTTCTACACCACCTAAGCACAGCTCTCAAAATAAGCTAATTACCAGCCTCTCTGTCCCACTTTCACACTTTTATAGCTTTGATCATGGGAGCCTTTGAGCCAGACTCCTGACTCCCACATTACATATGTACAGACTCCTGCACAACAAGCCCATTTTGCCTAAGGACCCCCTGGGTATGACTTGAGAAATAATACTAGACTAAAATAGGATTTTCATTTTCTCTAAATATAGTCCAAGTGGCCAGGCACATTGCTGCTGGTGGATACTTGGATCATATGATCAACCATGAACACCTTTTGTAAATATCTTTTGCCAATAAATGCCAGAGAATTTAGTTTGCTGTTATTTCTAAAAAGCAAATTTCAGCTTCTGGAAGCTGAACAGCCTGAGCTGCTTCTCAGGGTGAGAGGAATGGCTGAAGGGAGTGGGTAGATGTGTTCAACAAAACAAGCAGCACAATACCTTCATGGAAGTGCTTTATATTTAATTAAAAGAGGCTGTTTTAAGCTGCCACTGTGCCTCAGTCTCCCTCACTTTAACTAAGAGATCATGGTAAAGCAGTGCTCTGCAAGGTGGAAGATAGATGTTCAAATTGAAAATGTTGTTCATTTAGTGCTGCTCCAGTACTGTCCATCTCTCAAGGTCATTAGCAAATCTGCCTAAAGCCTCATTTGACAGGCACTGAAGTTGCTCGAGTCTAAGCACTGTAGGGCTCAGTGGAAATGATGAGATTTCACAAGCTATATTCAGCTTGCTAAGATATAAGCAGACACCCTCTGGGCACACTCAGGTCTCTCAAGCTGAGCAAGCTAGCCTGGGAGCCAGGCTTGACTTGGCCACTCTGCGACATGTCCTCAGAATGACAGAACAAAAGCCAGCAGGCCAGAATGATGGCCATTAGACTGTTTCAATTTGCCAAAAAAAGTTTTATTTCACCTTGGGCTCCACATTCAGTATTGCTTATTTCAGGAGAAAGCAGTAATATATAATGAGAGCAAACACCAGATTTTCACAAGATAAATAGTCCCAAGGGCACATGCAGGACAGAAGTCCTTTTTTTCCCATCTCTTGCAAAGAAACTGGCTTCATACTCTTTCTTTGTTCTTTTGTCCTGCTTCTTGCAGCAGCATCTTTATCGAGACTTTAAAAAATGGCACAGACCATTATTTACACTCCTGAGTTTTCCTCAGTCATCCTCAAGAATGGCTTTTTACCCCAGAAAAATGGGAGAGCTCCCTGGACTGCTCACACTGGAGACAGTGGCAGGCTTTGTTGTGACCCAGGCTTTTCTTGTCACATACAAAATGTTGACAGGAATTAGTCTCCACTGGAAACTCCTGCCTGCTTGAGACAGGGGACAATCCTGTGTTTAAACAATCCTTAACAATCCCTAGGAAGAGGATACTGGAAGGATCTGCTGGGACCAGTCTCATCTCCAGCTGTCACATATCATCAAGTTCCATCTAAAAGCTGATCTTGCTTCAAAAAAAAAAAAAAAAAAGAACAAAGCCCCCTAAAACTATAAAGTCATTTTTGTTCTTATTACAGCTACTGGAGGTTCTTCCAGAATCTCAACAATTGCTGCAAAAATTAGGGGCGTTTTTCTAACTTTCAGATATTTATCCATAAGCTGTTAGTACCTAATTTTTCTTATATCTGTATTCCTCAAATTAACTCCTTCCAATATTTCCCTGGTGTTGACCCACTGTATTTACAGCTGACAGCCACACCTCTTCTCACTCACCCTTCTGCAGGATGAGACAAGCTCCCAGCTTGGTCAGACTCTTTCCAAGTGGTGAACCCTCCTTTCCCCAAACACCACCATGACCCCTCTGTGACTCTGCAGAACAAACTTATCTTTCTTTTCAAAGGGGTGAGGAGAAGGGTGCAGTACTGCAGCACAACTTAACACTTCCCTGCTGGAGATACTTCCCCTGAGACACTCCAGGAATGCCTTTGCCTTCCTCACACCTGCACCATGGCTCATGTTCAGCTTTTATCTGACTATTACATGTCTTTCTTCTCCTTAGTTACCTCCTGCTGATGAGCTCCCAGCTTATTGCAGAAATCCATCTTATTACTCCCTAAATCCCTGCTACAACAAATTATTTAGGTTTCTAATACCTATTTAGACATCTCCTAACATCCTACTGAAATCAGTAGGGATCAACTGATGCTACCCTGCTCCCACTGAAATCAGTGGGAATTCATTTTGTAGTATAGAGAAGACTCAGCTGTCAGCTTTTCTCCAAGATGCTCATAATAGAAACATGATCAGCAGGAGACAAGACATTGTGAACCTTCATATTTCTAATAATTGCTTCAGGAGTAATAAACCAGAAGGTGCTTTTAAAGACCTAGTAATGAATTCAAAAAACAAAATAAGTATGCACACTGATTTGAAAGCATGCAGTCTTAAAAAAAAAAAAAAAGAACTCTGCTAACTGAGAAGCCCTTTTTGGTAAGGGAAAAAATGTAATACTAAGTCAAAAAAGGCAAAGTACTACTAATAATGATAATAATATAACAGTCCTAGCTCTTCTCCCTGAGTCAGAAGGGCCAAGTGGAGCTTCACTGAAATAAGATTGTCCCTCCTAACCTTCTAGTTCCCTAAATCACTGTTGGTACCCCCAGGAATTTTCAGTTTCAGAGCTTCTGTGAGTGAATCTTGAAAGACAGTGACTTCAGAGAGAGTGATCTTTGGTTATTGTATTCTCCACATCACTATTTCTGACATTTTCCAAAGCTTCCATATGTTTTTCTTAGTGCTACAGTCTAGCCTTGCCAAGTTGCTAAATTATTGCTGGATAATACTGCTTGGGATATTGCTTGAAAAAATAAGGCACAAGAAGACAAAAGTCTTTGACGGCAAAATCACAATAATTTAAGAATATGTTCCTCCAAACAAGCCAAACCCAGGCAATTATTTGTTGGGAGACCTAGACTGTAAGAATATTGCTAATCATTGGGTTCTGCAAAGTAATCAAAGTGTGTGCTTTACTTCCAACCTCCTCTATAAACATGAAATAATGTAGTAAAATATGAGAAGAGATTGCATTATAATAATTACATGACATCTCAGAAGCAAAGGCATGTCAGTTTTCTTGTAAGGCAATTTTTTTCTTGGAGCTTTACCCAGGATGACTGGCATTTCTTCATGCATCAGAGAAAAGCCATTGTTGCAGAAATGGGTGCAAGAAAGGGGTAACCAGGACCTCTGGGTGCTTCCCTGCAGCTCATGCAGGGGCAGGAGCAGAGCAGAGCACTGAGCCCTAGGTGTGCACCCAAACACCCACCTATTCACCTCCCACTTAAATGAGAGGACTCAATTCCAACATAATTTCTCTTCGTAAAGGTCAAAAATGTTCATAGTATCTGGCTGTGGTGAGATTTCCCTGACAAATCTTTTTGGAAGAAAACTGAAATAGCTCCCTATGAGAAGACCCAAGCCAGACACAAAGGCTGGCAAAGTAGTCAAGATGTGTCCCAGGAGACTTCAGGAGACTTACAGAGCAGCCTGAAGATACAGCTGAAAGCTTTTTCCCACCCCTCAGGCTTTTTGAAATAACTCAGCCCCCAGAAAAGTCCAGATTTGTAGCTCCAGAGGTAACTTGGTGAAGTTAGTGCTGTATATTAAAGAAGCACCATGAAGAAATTTAACCCCAGGAGTGTCATTTTATATTTGTGTATGTGTGTGTGCACATATATGTGTGTACATATATATATATAATGGAAGACAGAGAGATGCTCAGGTACTGCTTAAAGAATCAGAGAAGATGCATGGAGTTGTAAATAACAAAGATATGTTGACAGAAATACTCCCAGCCTGTGGATTAAGAGATAGATCCTGCAGGGTGGCACAGGCCACTGCAATCTTCCCTAAAATCTGGACTAAGCTTGTGTTTGATGAGGATAACTAATCTCCTTGAAAGGACTTCAAGTGAGGAGAATTCAGCACCTTTACTAGTAGCTGCTTAAATATCTAATTTATCTCACAACTAGGACATTGCCTTTTTTTCTAACTTAAAACACATGTCACAATATAAGAGAATACAAGGCTGGGAGAAACCCTATAGGAAAAAGCCTGAGAGGCCTCTTGATTCATCTTTTTTTCAGGTAAGGATCAGTTTTACCTAACATGCTGTTGTATATGGTGTTGGTACTCAGCAATCTGCAGACGCACAGATAGGACAAAATCCCTCATTCCCACTGTCTCACAAAGAACCTGGATAGATTGTGTTCTTTATCTCTTCTAAAAAAACGTTTATTTCATTATTTCTCAATTAGTGTTTGGGTCTGGTCCTCTTCTGGTCTTCCTTTATTTCCATATCTGTTTGTCCCATATCTGTCAGCTCAGTCAGATGAAATATTTAGTTCATGAACCATCCAGTGTTGTGTCTGAAGAAAGGATGACTGTCCTACAAACATATATATTTTTAATATATATATCTCCTGCAGAGAAATTTGTGTTCTTTCTTTCCTGTCCTTGTGTCCTTGCACCTTGATTAGGCATTATGATCCTTAATTTTCTGGATGAAAACTAAAAAACCACACCTTTCTAATCATTCTTCTCATAACATGTATTAAAAAGCAAATAAATATCACCTGCTCTATCAGAGGATAAAACATCATATGTTATCTGACCAAGAGCTGGTGACCAGACAAGTCCTCTACTAATGGCCTCATCCAGCACCAGCTACGTTAATAACTCCAGTTCCAGCTGTGTCAGTGAAACAGTTTTTCATCCACGTATTTTTTTGCCCTGTTGATTCCCTTTAATTCAAGATTTTAAGCAGTGTGTCAGGCAGTATTAAGTGAAGAGCCTTGGAGAAATCCAAAGGTACCTCCTCAGCACAGCTGTCTTAATTATCCAAACCTATAATCTTATCAAAAAGAGATAACAGGCTTGTTTAACAAGATGTACCTTCCATTAAAACCATTTCGCCTGGCATCAATTCCCTTTTTAAGGTCTAACTCTTCACTGACAGAGTCCTGAACTTACTGCCCCACTGCCTGGCCCATAAGAAACATCAGACCGACTGATGGTCTCTGATTAATCCCTTTTCTCTCTTACACAGGAATAAAAAATAAAATTGTCTGAAGATACAGACTGCCTTATTTACCAGGATGAATTAACAACTAACCTCAGCAGATCTGGGCAATTCTTGCTTCATCCCTTCTTGATGCCTAAAGTAAATTATTTTCTTGATTTGTTTATTTGAAGAAATCTGGTATCAAATTCTGCTTCATATCTTCTTTTGATATGGATAGTAATTTTTTTTTTTAAATACACAACATTACTTGGGCTTAGACCTTTTTGGTTTTTTTCTTTCAAATATAGAACAGAAATATCTGCAGATAATTTTTTCTTTAAAATTTTTGATCTTATATATACTTACTGTATTACTTTTTATCTGAATTCAGTAGATAACTTAGAACTCACAGAATTCACAGAATTCACAGACTGTGTTGGAAGAGACCTTCAAGATCATCAAGCCCAACCCATTCCCTAACACCTCAACTAAACCTTATACTTGACTTTTGCATTTATTTTCTGCACTAAAATATTTATTCTTATTGTTTGTAGTCCTGGAAATTGTTGCTATTCTATTGACTGTTTAGTTTTTCCTATCAATCACTTATTATATTTTAAGACTTGTAACTTTCATTTGTGGTTTTTTATTCCCACTTCTTTCCTGTTCTTTACATTAGGGAAATGCTTCTTTCATAAGTGCTTTTTCCTACAGGATGTCTTTAGAAAAAACAACCAACCCACCAACCAAGCAACCAACAAAACAACTCAGTTTTCTTATTTTGTGTTTGGAAGATCATGATTTAATGGACCTTCAGGAGTATTCAGATAACAAATTTACAGAGTTCATTAAGCTTTGCCCCTTGTGTTCCCACGTTGCAAACAGAGGTTTCAGGAGAAGACAGTTCTGTTGTCCAGTGAAAGGCAGAAGTTGTAGCTGCTAAACATCTTGCTCTTCAATATTCCAAAGGTGTATTCCAGCAGTCTTTCTGAGCTGGAATCATACATGAGCACATCATGGTTACATGAGCTGAGATGAAGAGTGGCTTCTCTCTTTACTTTCCCTTCCAAATTTAAAGAGCTGAAAGGATCCCCCTCTCTTCCCCAGAACCTTTTCTCTCCCATTTGCAATGTCTCCCAGGTTCTGTTTAATGAAGCTTCTTCTGATGTCTCCAGTTACAGTGCAGGTCACTGCCAGGGGACCAGGGGGCTGTCCCTCCATACCTCAGGATTGCATGTGTAGTTAAAAACCTTCTCCTGGAAAGGTGCTCCGCTATTCTACTCTTCTTTTTGCAGGAGACCTGCCTAATTTTTCTAAGACTGTTCACCTCTTTTGGCCAATCCTAGCTACTTTCTGAGTTGTCCATTTTGAGCTGCACAGAGCTTATTTTTTTCCCCATTTTTTGAATCTGTTAGTTCTTACATATTGTTATCCTCTACCTAACCACATGGAGATATCATTTCCTTTCCTCTCCTTTTCCAAGCTGTTTCTCACTCCATGCCCTGGTGATAGAACCTCAATTTCTGAGGCAGAACGTGCTGGGCTGTTGTGTGTATCTGGATGTCAAGGAAGTCATGTCTGCTCCTGACATATGTGATCAGCTATTCCTCAAGAACAAAATTTTTCCACACCTTATAGGCAAAGACTCTCTCTTCAGGAAGGATTTTCTAATGCATGTCATGACCATTGATTTCTCTATAATACTTGATAGTATTTAGAATTAAACTTGTCCCTAGAAAGCAAGACCACCAACCTTTCTCCCATTAATTCCCATGTAAAATCCATTAACTAAAGATATATTACATCCTTCAGCTGAGAGAGACTAGAAAAATATGTTTCACAGTCAGTTTCTCACAAAGAAAATTGAAACAAGCTACTGATATTTCAGCCCTAAAGCAAAATGTAGCTTTTTGGGAAGTTTATCTGAGTTTTTTTCACAATAAAATTATTTATTTTCAGAAATCTAGACAGGCAAATTGCTCACTTTTCCACAATTGAGCTGAGATGTTTTCTGCAAGTGTTAACAAGTAGAAGGCTATATTTGAGTGCACCATGACATCTCTATAAACAAAGCATACTCTATAAACAAAGCTTACTGGGGGAGGAGAGATGGAAATGCACCCTGATTTCCATTTAAGGTTCAGTCTTGTCACCCTTGAATATATGAACTTCCCACACTTTCAGCACATGGATGCAGGATGAAAAGAGGGATTGCACAGTAAAACTTCCTACCAAAAAAATGCAATGTTGAAAGCTGTCAGTTGAATGTCCCATTCTTTGTGTTAATTGCAGATCATTAAAATGTCACAAACAGAAATCTGCTTCTTAAATCTGGACTTCTGAAATGAGCAAAAGGAGATGCAGAATCTAGGTCATGTAATTTCAGGGTCCACAGATGTCAACAAAACTTCATAGTCTGGGGTGATTAACATTCAACTGCAGCAACTGCTACAAAAATCTTTTTTGATGTTGTTCCAAAGCCTCAAAGATGTAACCATAAAACTGTCCAGCAATTGTTGATGCTGGATTGGGTTTCTCCTGATTGATTCGGAACACAATTTTCAAAATTCCTACATCGATTTTCAATACTTGGTTTGTAAAACATTGGAGGGGGATGAAATGAAGAATAATGAGAATATTTGTGTGCATCATTGAATCTGAGGGTGAAGACATCAGGGTGCTGAATTCTTAGGTATTTTAAAGTAGCTGCACCACCAGGTTTTTGTGCTGTTTGTTCTCAGGGTGAGGGCAGGCACCAGGGCAACATGAACTTTACTGTACTTCCAAACCTTTATTCCTTCCTTGAGCTACCCTCCACTGTATGAGGGAAGGGATTAAATCCCCTCCTGCCTGGATTAGCTGTGGAGGTCAGGCTGCTACAGCTCCCCAAGAACCATTTTCTGTCAATGGATGTCAGATCAACAGCCATGGGCCACTAAATAGGTTAGGTGGCACTGTGATTATTTCAGTGTAGGTATGGAAGGATAGATGGATTCAAAACTCCTCCAAGGGCACTTTTTGTCCCAATGCCTTCCACAGGCAGGGTGAACCACATCATTCACTGACAGATCAATGTACCATGCTGGAAAAGCACCAGTGTTGGAAAGGGGCTGCAGTGCAGGAACAAGTCTGGCCATGTTTGTTCAATTGTCTGTGGGTGTTTTGAGCACAGAGCTTCTCCAAGAATGGATCCTAAAATCAGCAGGTTATTGCTTGGCAGGCTCTGCCATGTGCAAGCTACTCTTTGCTGGAATTCCTCTGTGTCTCTCTGACCCTGCCTTGAAATATATGCAGTTAATTTATTACCACACCTGCTGTTCCCAAGGTGTATTTCAGAATGACTTCTCCTTGACTCGGCATTATTACCATTCCCTCCCATCACCATTTAAGTCATATCCCCTCCCTGCATTTTTCCCGTCTGAATTTAAAGGGGTTGGGGAAGCAGAGTTTAATCACTGAGCTTCACAGGCTTTATTATGTTCTGGCATTGAACCTCAAAGCTTGGCAGTAAGGGAACTTCATAATAAGTTATAATGATCCATCTTTTCTTATGTATGGTGAATTTTAAGCCCCCTTTTCTGATAATTTATTATTTGTACTTGGTATAGGAATTATTTTATTCTCCCAAGCTCTAACATGTAGGAAAAAATGCTATGAAGCAATATATATCTAGACATGCTTCCACCAAAGACAAAAACCCAGCCCCTGGCAATTTCCTTGGAAGCTCACCAACTTACAGGATTGTTTAGATGGAAATTGTTTCATTACCAAAGTGATTTATAGTGTTATCTACAGAGCTGGCTTTCAAGACTCATGTAGACAGAAAGATAACATCCCATTTCAACTCCTAAAATAAATTCCTGACACTGAGAGATCTTACAGAATTGCAGGAACCTCACCTTTCTTGGTCCTCTTGTTTGGTCTCCCAAACTCTGTCTTGGCTGTGGTCTGGGGTCTGAGAGAGGGCACTGGTATGGTATTGATTGTCTGAGTAGAGAAACAACATGCTGTGAAGGTCTATTTTGGCTTCAAGCCTGGGTTAGGTATGGAAGATCATTCCTCAGGACTGGCATAGGCAGTACTCTTCTGGGAAGCACTTGCTGTTTGTGAAGGGTCCAGGCTCTGCCAAAGTAAAAAGGTGGGTGCCAGAAGGGACATTTACGCATCTCTTGGAAGGCATCTGCAGCTAAAGGGAACAGAATCCAAACTTCTAGGCAAAGGATCCCAAAAAAACCCTCTGCAAAGCACATCCCAGACACTCACTTCCCTTCATCAGCTGCAGCCTTTGAGGGTGATGGAGGTGCTGCCCATGCCATGCTCCTGGCTTTTCTTGCTATGGTAATCCAGAAGTTGTTTTCAGGACAGAGCTTTAAAAGTTCATTGTTTACATTGCATTGCTATCTTTGATTCCTTCTGCTCATCTGTCTTGTTTCCCACTCTCCCCATTCCCGTGGACTGCCTGTCCACATCATTAAATATTTAACACCCCTTTGTATTGCACACCAGGGATAGCACTGCAAACATCAGCCATAGGATGCAATTCAAAAGTACAGAAATTCCTCTCTGATTTGAAATAAAGCAGGGGAAATGTTCAACCTTGAGATCATATTCTTCAGTGCATTTGCATTTCTGTATTTCTCACAGCAAATAATTTTAAAAACTTAATTTGCATTTCAATTTTTGTCATTCCATGCTTACTGCATTTCACTCCACATAAAGAGTGAAAATAGACTGTGAAATTTACTGGAAGCTAAGAAATCTGGCTCTTCTTTTCTAGCAAAATGATGCAGTGTTTGACTTATAAACCCAGCAAGGGAATAGCTCCAATTAAAATTGTTTTCATTGGAATGCTTAAATATGGAAATATTTCTATTGGTTTGAATCTTCATTTCACAGAACCTAAATTTCGCTCTAAACTGATGTGTTGGTACAATTTCTGAAAATCGATATATTCTCTTCCCAGCCAGCAGGCCCTAAAGTTGACTAACACTTAAAGAGAAGTTTTTAAGTAAAATTGCTGAGGCTTATCTGATGAAATAGCCCCATGCTATTTCTGAGCTTAGTGACAGGCTTTAAAACTTCTACAAAGAATAAAGTTCCAGCAAGAAAAAAGTCTCAAAACATATGAGCAAACAAGAATTTGGGAAATGTATTGGAAACAAACCTGAAACAAGGCAGTCCTCTTTTCTGCTAGTTAGCTGGAAGTGGAATAAGATTTTTTCAGGTTTTTTTTATCTCCTCTGGGCTGGAATTAACCTACCTTTCAAAGTTTTTTAAATACAAAAAAATGTAGGACAAAATCCAAAATTTTCTCTGTGGACTGATTTCCGTCCTTTAGAATTTATTTTTTTTGCAAAACAGAAATCTCAACTTCATTATTTCCATGTCCAAATCCAACAGAAAATGCTTCCAAATGCAGACATATGGATTTAGTGTACTTCCACTGAAAACGTGTGTAAATCTCCAGTTACCTTTCTTTGCCTGGAGGAAAATTCCTTACTCTTCTTACTCCTTGAAATTGACTGCAACAACACAAAGGATGTCTTCTGACAATTAAGAATTGCTTGTGATGGAAAAAAGTAGCCATGAGGTCACCTTAGCAGAATATCTTTAACGATGTTGAGATGCTCTTTCAGCCCCAGAAAGACTCTCTGACCCACACAGAAATATTGCTTCTCCCTTATGACACGCAACATATCTCTGCAACATGTTGCTTTGAAGGCTTGCTTTGTTTGGGGCTTTTTGAACTCTGCAAGGAGAAATTCCACTGGCAGTCTTTATGTTGGAGAAATGAGTCAGGGATAAGCACTGGATCTGTGGAACTCACTCTTGCTACTAATTAATGCATATCCTGTGAGGATTTGAAACAATAACACCAACTCTGCCACCAGCATGAAAACAGAACATATCATTGCTCAGCAGAGAAGAAATCTCTTTTCCTGACTACCTGTCAGTAAGTAATCACAGGGTCCTTCAGAGGAAGAAAAGGTGGCAAATAGAACAGTTTCTTCATCAACCTGCTTTGAATGAGCAGGGAATCCTGATTCAAGAGTTTTTCGTGTCTTCTATCATAGGTCAAGCCAAAGTCTAAGAATTTTATCTCAAAAACTCTGTGCTCCATAGTAATCATTATTACACATGTGATGTGGTACAGACCTGTACTGGACCTGCATCCAGGGAGCTCTGAAGGAATGCACAAGGGAAGGGGTCTCCCATGAGACATGACTGAGATAATTTCCATATTGCTGGGCACTCGAAGGCAAGGAGGGAAAGGAGGGAAAGACAAATCTCCTGTTCCTGCTCCCAAAGCGCAGGAAGAAGATGCCATGTGGCTGGGGTTGGCTGTCATCCACCACACTCCTTGGCAGTCCTCTCCCTGACCCAGTGCCAGTTCAGAGCTCTGTACTGCAGCCCAGAGCAAGGCTCTGAGCCTGAGCTCTGCTGTGAAAGCACTGATTGAGAAACAGAAGCAAAAGATGAAGTCCCAGAGGGCTGGAAGGAGGTCGTTTTAAAGATGAAGAGGTCATCCAGCTGTGAGAACACTTACTTCCAAGGGGGTAATTTGAGCTAAGCTCTGACCTCCCACAGACTTCCAGCATGCAATCAAAGGAGAATTATAGGCTCTACTTATGTTCCAGGTGCCCATGTACAGCATGGGTGCAATTGTATTTTCACTTCTCCATGGAAATATAGGGCAGATGAAATGGAGAGGTGCTGCCATAGTGCAGCAGTTGCAGACATGAAAGCCTGTAGGGTCTGAATGGGACACAAGTGTGGATCTTCTGTGAAACTGGAGGGAGCTAGGATGAGGCAGTGGACTGCCAGGCCAGGGATTACCATGGGAGAGAAACTGAGATGCAGAATAATGGCTTTTTGCATTCCCAGAGCAATTTCAGAAATGACAATGGTATCAATAAAAACCATTCATGGCTCTGTTACACCCAAATAACCAATGCAAAGCCCAGCTAAATGTCAGATCTCCTCCACTGTCATAAAAGAATTTGTGCTGTGCTGACAGTCAGAAACAAAACATTTAGGGGAATGAAGAAGATTGTAACGAGAAATGTCAGCGAGACAGAAATGTCTGGTCCCTCACAATTTCACCCTGAAGAAACACTTTCCTATAGCATGAGACTGGGGATGAAAGGGAGTGAAGGAAGGTTATGGATCATGCCATGGAAAGTCCTTGTTAGAGAGAACTCTATGTAACTATAAATGTTATAAGCTGGTTTTCTTGCTCAGCATCAAAAAAAGACAGAGAAAGTCACCAGGAAAGGTGTCATAACTGAGAAGAAATTCAAAATTTAATTGTTTGTTTATTTGAACCAGAATGAACAGCAGTTACATTTTCCACCATGCTCACACTTGTACCTGAGACCTTGCTAAGTGTTACTGTGTTTAACCTCACAAAATCCTTTGGCAGGGTAGGTACTGCGGGAGGACTGTTTCTAGGACAGCCAATTGCCAAACTCCACCAGTGAAAGGGCAGCCATGGCCTGGCTGCCTTCTGTGCTTGTGCCAAGGTGCAGCACAGCCAGCCAAGGATGGCAGAGATGGGGACACATGGTGGCTGTAAGGAGCCACAGGCCATTCTTTGCCCTTCTTATGACATCAGCCTGAAAGCAGAGAAGTAGGAGTAGAGAGAGGGATGGTTCATGTTCTTCAACCACACCAGGGTGCCCCTCATCCAACCCAGTGTAGACCTTAGACACACACCCATCTTAAACCTGAATTTCCTCACCACGTATATCCACACTGTTCATCTTGCCCAACGCTGCTGGGCAGCTTAGAGCAACTTCCACCATGACAGCTTAGACCCCAATCCCATGAATAAAATGAGTTTGAGCAGTCACAGATGGTCAGCCTTCAGCCTTCCATCCTCATTAGAGCCCCATTCTACGAGAGTTTAAGGGCCATTGTTAAAATCTCGGAGCACAGGGGGAGGAAAGAAGCCAACACAGAGAATGCCACGTGTTATACTTGCCCAGCAGCTGCCTTCCATCAGCTGTTCTGCAGAAATGTGCACTAGCTCAAGAGGGAGCAGTCAGGGTGCTCACAGAGAGGGTGTAAAAGGACTCTGTTGAAGCATGGTTGAGCAGACAGGTCCCTTGTCCTGTCCTCCCAGAGGCTTCCTGGAATCATGTCCAACACTAGTGAGGGTTTTATCAGCGGCTTTCCTATTTTTAAATAATTTACACAAAAGCATCTTCCTCCCCTATGTCTGGTTATTTTTAGACAGAGAAAAATATACGCTTTTATCTTCATAAATAATCAGAACCATATGGCCTAAGCATTCTAAAGAGATCAGTTAAAACAGTTTTCCAAGGGAGGAACTTTGTGTGCACTGTGTGTGCATAGCAGAGCAGAGCTGTGTCGGGCTGGCAGCCTCAAAAACTGAGTGCAGGACTCGCAGCCAGCTCTACAGCCCAAGACATTCTGACACCACTGTTGCAAAGCTACCTTGGGCTATATAAAGCAGGAGACAGGTCATTTTTTGCATAGTTGTGTTCTGTTCCTGACTCAACATGACCAATAAGTGCCAAGATCAGACTTGGAGCTGCTAAAAAATCTGAGACAATCTCAGCATGACAAGACAGTTGGGAAACTTGATATGAATAAAGGCTGAAGGAACTGGGTTTGTTAAGACTTGAGAAGAGGACGTTAGTGGGAATCTAATCACAATCTTCCAATACTTAATGGTAGTTATAAAGAAGAAGGAACTTTCTTCACAAGGATGAGCAGTAAGAAGACAGAAAGCAATGGGCACAACTGGATTTAAGAGAAATTCCACCTGGATATAAACTATATGCTTCACTGTGAAAATAATTAAACATTGGAACCAGTTGGAACCAAAAAAGCAGAAGAGTCTTCCTCAATGGAAATATTCAAGCCTTGACTTGGCAAGGCCCAGATAACCTAATCTAAAGTCTGCTTTCAACAAAA
Source organism: Euphonia xanthogaster (assembly GCA_034509185.1). NCBI lineage: Eukaryota > Metazoa > Chordata > Aves > Passeriformes > Fringillidae > Euphonia > Euphonia xanthogaster. The sequence continues at coordinate 142,930,220 of JAYDZK010000113.1, read as the reverse complement.
GGTTGGACTAGGTGATCTCTAGAGGTCTCTTTCAGCCTAGACCTTTTTTGTCATTCTGTGATTCAGAGTGCTTCACGTAAGACAATCATCCAAGTGGAATAATTAAAAAATAAAATCCCCTAAGTACATCAAATGGACTCAGTTAGTGAAGTAGAGCTCATAGCCTGTCCTAAAGATCAAGTTCTGCAGGCACAAAGGTTTTGACTCTGAGGGACCTGAAGATGCATGCAAAAAGGAATGAGTTTCCATATTTGAGATAGGTATGCACAAAGTAATTCAGATCAGTTTATAGTTCACCATATTTTGCAGCAGAGCCAGTCTGGAGATGTCTGGCCAATAGGGGAATCCCATTGTAGAAGGTCTTGTAGTCCACAATGACAATTTCAGTATCAAATGCAAAAGGATAAGTGAGATCAGCCCCCATGTTTCTATGGAAGTCAGTGTTCCTTTTGCTGCAAACACCCAGCAATTTCTATAATTCATCTGCTGGTTTCCACTCCCATCCTGCCACTTGGCAGGTCTGTGCAGAGCTCTGGAATATAAATCTCCAAACAGCCAGCAGGAATCATGCTGCAACCTGCACGTGGGGGTTGAGGAGACAAACATATTCCCCAGGAGAGCTTGTTTATTTTTAGTTCTAGAGAACCCACTACAAATCTGTTGAAGAAAATAAAGACAGAGTCCCATGGTGTCAGCTAATGCTGTAATTAGGAAGACAGATGCATGTATGTGCAGAGTAGATTAGATGAGTGATCACTGCCAAAATCAGTCAGTGTATCCTTTTCAGGTCATAAAACTGTTTTTAATAGTAGGGCAGAAACATGCTAACATTGCTTCTCTGTTTACTTGCTTGTTCTAGTTCCTTATCCCAGGAAGCAGTTGCTTTGAGCATTTCAAGCTGTATATAAGCAGTTAGCAAGCCTAAAAATTAAGAGCCTCTGCTGGAGAGTGAATGAAGGTCTTTGTGCTGCCCAACCTCCAGCTCTCCTTGGCCAGCTGAGATTTACCCTCATGTGGGGACTCTTTGATGGATGGTATAATGAGGCTCAGAGGGCTACTAATCCCCCAGGGTATAGGAGGGTCGAACAGAGGGTATGAAAGGCCACGCTAAAGCAGATTTCAGCAACTCTCAGCCAACAGCCACTTTGGCACCATTCCCAGCCAGCGTAGGTTAGTGCAGTCTCTGGGGTATTTCTAGCTGCTGAGTGTAGGAGTCCAAGAGAGAAGAGAGAGTGGGTAGGCTGCAGCATCTGTACCTCCCTCAGTAAAAAGTGCAGTGCCAACCTTCCCTTCATAGAGACACATCTACATGCACACACGATCTCATCCTCGGCCTCACATGGCCAAGAGAAAATGAAACCTGTTGGGTTTGATGAGGGGGATGGCCAGCAAACACAGACACAACAAGCTGGAAAGGCAGGTTCCCAAAGGCTGTTGTGTCCCCAAACTCAGTAGAAAATTATTGATTTGTGCTTATAGTGGGGGCCATAAAGCCAGTCAGAGTGATCAGCAGAGGTAGGGTGTGCCTGCAGTAGCCTTTTTAGAGATTAGGAGAATTTCAGATACTTGATCATTGCTGCCAGCAAGGGGCAATTGAACATTTATAGATTAATGGATGACAGACATAGTATTGCCACTGCAGCTGTACAGAGCAGCAAAACAGTGAAAGATGACTGTGTGGCTCATCACCATGTGTTCCCTCATCTCATGGTAAATTAGACACAGAACAATTCTCCTTCTCCCCAGCTCTACTCTGGTCTTTTCATTTCCACCAACATGATTGCAAACTCCAGTCCTTTTGACCTGTACTGAAGGAGAGAGAAAATCAAACACACACATTCCTTGAATTCATGACTTTTAAGTTATTTACCTCTGTTATCTCTATCCAACCAGAGTACTGTAGGGGCTTTCTGTCACAGCAATACTTGTCACTGCTCTGACTTCAACCTTTCTTTTTGTTAGTACTTTAAAATGATTGGTTTTCTCTCTAAACAGGTGCTTAGTTTTAATCAGTGTTTAGCCCCATTACTCATCTAAGTATTCATTATTTCTCAGTTCACTGATGTTTAATCATCCCCATTTGATCAAACTGAGTTCTTCATCTGCTCTTCACAGCTTCCACGCTCTGACTGGTCCCTGGTGTACCCAGCTGCTTTTCTGCCTATAAAATTTCTCTATAGACATTTTATTTTTTACGTCATGCACAGTTGGGATCAGTAGATGAATCCTTCCTTTGAGTGATTGCTTTAATATTCTTCCCTTTTGCCTTTTGTGCATTACTTGCTTTGTGTACATGTGGGATTTGTGCAAGAGGTGCTAATTCCTTATGGCGTGGGTGTTGTAAGCGACAGGTGTTAATAAGGTTGGATCTGTGACTTTTACTTTACTGAACTTTAGGATTCTTCTTCTCATTTTAGCTGTCTCTTTAACACCTTTGATAGGTCTGTACAACTGTATATCAAGGCATATTAGAGCAGTCTCATTGATATTGAAATTGATAAGTTTGGGACACACTCCTCTCACTCTCTCTTTGAACTAATCCTTTGATTGAAGAGCTTTTCATTTATGCTCATACTCTCACATTTCTGCCCTGACTTCCAAGGGAAAGGCATCCAGTCATTCCCTGGGAGAGCCTTGGGAGGGCAGAACAAACTAGAGCCCTAAGAAAGCAGTCTGGCAAAGGAATAGCCACAGTGGCCACACATGTGTTTAACCCTTACTTTCCCCACATAAATTAGGTTAGTTTTTTATGAGACAGGTTTTCCAGTAGATACTAACAAGGATTTTCTTCCCAGAAATGCTTTCCTCAGGTTGAGACTTAGCCCTAGCAGCAATGACTCAACAGCTACTAATTCCTAACTGGAAACAAGCCAATAATTAACCTCATTTGGAGTCTTTGCAGAACGTGATGGACAGAAAGTGGCTCTGCACTTGACTCTGGGACCCTGAGAGACTCCAGCCTTTCCTACATTTATGTATTGATCCAGACATCGTTGCAGTGTGATTTCAGCAGCAAGAGTGCTGCATTTTTCTGCGTCAAGTTCTTGCAGTGAAAAATGATGTGGCAGCACAGTTTTGTCAAGGGCTTGGTTGGTGTTCACAGTGTTAACTTAGATCCCATTCTGATTTCCATAAGCTGCTGCTTCTGCTGGTTCACTTGGTGCATTAAATGTTGCCTTGGCTACTGTCAGGGCTTCAGTGTAGATGTCTGCAGCTGAACTGTTTAGATTATCTCTGTAGTCAGTGGAGAGAAAAGTGAATTTCCACAGGGCAGTTCATTCTATCTGGGAATAGGTGTCAAATCTGAAAAGTAAATCTGTCAAGACACAAGGACTAACCCAGATGTTGACCTCTGTGTGGTGTAAAGTGCTACATTCTTACTCAGATAACACAAATCCCAACCTTGCCTTCTCTTCAATGACCTTTTGCAATGCTTTTCACCTTCTCATGATGTTTTCTTGGAACAGAAGAGCCCAGGGTTCTTCTCAGCCTCACAGCTCTCTGCAGACACACTGCTCTGGACTCACTTTATTGGCCCAAATTTAAAGAAAGTGACAAAGTGTTGAAAAAAATCTTTTAAAGTCTCTGTCCTACCAACACCCCCAAAATATGTTGGTTTCTGTGGAAACATTCCAAAATAGGAGCAGAGTTGTTCAGAATTCATCCTATTTGAGCAGAAAAAACCTACAAGGCCTACAATTCTCCACAAGTGCTCAAGTTCTGCATTTTCGGATGGTCCTGAAAACTGAGAGAATGGGAAACTTACTCACCATTAAGCCCACCAGTATGAGGAGCTCCGACAAGGCCAGACCAAGTCTCTGCAGCCTCCAGAATCTGAGCTGGACCAGACAATTACTGTTTGCCAGGACCAGGATAAATCTCTTCACAGAATTCTCCTCAAGGAGCAACAGGTCATTAAGTTAATAACAGTAATTTAAAACTATAATTATCCCACCAACAGGGAAGCTGAGAAAAAATTACGGAAGATCCACTCATGTATCTCTTGCTCCCTGGGGTGTCCTAACCCTGCAGACTATGCCACCCTGAAAAGAAGGGTCCAGTGAGCAGGAGCTCGTGTCACAAGGAGGCCCATCCATGGCCATAGCAGAGAAATCCATGAATTTATATTGATTCAGGGTACCAGCTGGAAATGGCAGGGTTTCTTTCCACAGCACCATATCCTGCTGTGCTGTCACTTATCTTCCATATGCTGTGGGAATAAATAAAAAAAAATTAGCCTCCAATGGCCTTTAAAGCCACTAAATGCCACACAGAATCTTTTCTCTGATAACCATTTACATTTAATTTGTGTCTATTGAAATGGGAGAGAAGAAGAAGGAAATGCACCTGTATTTATTTATCTCATGATTTCCTGATGATTTTGTCAGACCTGCTGTCAATTAGTCATCAGTTTTGCTGCCAGAGAGAATGTTTTTCTCCTCAGAGTTTCACTGGGTTAAGTGCATGTGTTTATTGTCTGTTGGAAACACCTTGCTTAAACTGTGCACTGAGGGGATAAAAAAATCTGCATTCAAAGAGAATAAAACTCCTAAGGACTCAGTTCTCTGCCATCCTGCACTAAATTTGGCCATTCACAGCTGTGCTAAGCAGATGTAAAGCTCACAACAGGAGTGAGCATCCACTTTGCAGTCACTTACGTGACCCCACAGAGTGCCAGGCTCAAGGAGTTGAATCTTTGTAGTTGAGAATCTACCAATTATGGAAGAAAATGGGCTTTCAGCATTTATGTATTTAAAGTAGCTCTGTGTGTATATGTGTGCATAAACAGAGAGAAAATAAGAGCTTCAGACTGGCCATGCATCAGCCCTTTGAAGCCATGTGAGTCATCAAGAAATTTGGTACAAACATTATGACACAAATGTTAACGTGCCTCTGAAGAGATGTTATTTTCTGTTGCCAACAATTGGAAGAGGATTCATCTGAAATGGTCAGATGGGAGGTAATCAAGAAAATCAGTGTTGCCTGGGGTCCATTTATCCCATCCCAAAGCAGACATTTCAGGTAGGTAGGATGAATCATGCCTGATCATTAGTTATGTAAAGACATTAGATGCATAAAATTAGGGTTAAGTTTACCATTGAGGGTTCCATCTGAGTAAGAAAGCTCCATAATCTCTGAAGAAAAGAAAATATCCTCATGGATTTACTATTTTTGTCCTACCAAAAGCAAACATTATTTGGTTTGGCTCTTGCACATAAATTAGAACAGAGAATAACTTTAGAGATCAGAACTCCTGAAGTCAGTAAAAGTGATTTCTGTGAGCATTGATAAGTTTTGAATCAAGCCTGAAAGAATCAGATCTTTACACCAAATACCTGCTTGAGATAGAAGCAATGTCACACTTTTTAGCTTTGGTTTTCTGCCCCCCAGACTGGCTGTTTGCCACCAGCCACAAGATCCCCATAATGCTTTGCCCCTTTGCCCACCTGCATTTGATCTGGAGCTGTTGCTGGATTTTCTCAGCTGTGAAGCCATGGTGGAGGGTGGATCAAGACCACTTTCACAGAAACACATGGGATTGTTTTTCTAAAACCAGATAACTTCCCTAAACCTGTGTGTGCAGAGACATGTCAGGGGAATGTGGGAGGGAGAGCAGGAAGGGACAGATACACCTCGGGGAGGCACTGTTGCCCGTGCTCCTCCTTGGGTAAAGCATGAGGGCTTTGATCATGCATGGGAGTCTCGTATGTTTAATAGCCTGATCACCCCTGAGCTCCCACCCTGCACCAAGTGCTTTTTGGCATTGTAAAAGAGAGCCTTTGTTCCAAGTATCATATAATGAAAAAATCTTTGGTACTTCATGGTAATGTGAATTACTTGATCCAATATTTAGCAACTGAAACAGGTGCCAAGCGGTAGAGTTATTTGGGCATTTTCCAGAAACACTGTTTATCATTGGGAAATGCCACTTTGCTGAAATGGAGATTTCTCTTGGGAAAGTGCCCATTTTGATGAAATTTTCTTAAGAAATGTTTCCATGGTAGGATAGGATTTCTGGTCAAAATGCCAGAGAGAGAGAGAGAGATGTTTTTGCTCCTCTAGGAAAGCCAGTAGGTTATTGTTAGGGCACCTGGTGAGGTCAGGACATCCAGACCCAAATCCATACCCAGAGCACATCTTTGAACTAGCCAGTTATCTGGTTGGGCACCTGAGCAGTCCATTTGCTGCTCTCGTCTGACTTCAGCATCCTCTATAAGAGCTACTCTGCATTCCCCAAATAACTGTTGGTGTAGGAATATGAACCCTAGTCTGAACAAGGCTTCAGACTCAGCCAAGCTCCTTCTCCTTTCCTGGCCAAATATTATTTACTCATTAGGAATGTAGTCACTGGAAGGAGTAGCTGTTGCTCACTTAGCTTTAGTGTGTGCACCCAAGTCTCAACAGCTGTGCCTATGCAACACCAAAACCTGTACATGTGTCCATGTTTACAGCCATGCCTAGTTTGCCTTCCCCCACACAGCAGCCTGGTGGACACCCTGCAGCTTGCATGTTGATTAAAAAGTGCTGAGCAGCAACATGGCCAAAAGTTTCTGATGTGTTCTGGAGGACACATCCCAGCTCCACCTAAATCCTGCAGAGGACCCTGGTGAAGGTCCTCTGGTGGGTCTGGTCTGAGATGCAGGCTAAGGGCCATCTCAGTAAAGACAGCAAATGCAGACACTGAACTCAACAGGAGTTAAAGACATGGATCGCTGTGGATGGCAGCTGCTAGGGTTGTGTGGATCCACTTACTTAAATCAATTAACTGAAATTAGGAATAGTCTTATTTATTTAAATTCAGTGAGGGGTGCTAGATATCAGCTTTTGCATTTGGCATGTCACTGATATCTCCAGCTGAGTGAACTTCTGACTTTTTTCCTGGTAAATTTCCATAGTTTTGCATTTTTAATGTCATCTGAGCAGACAAAGACCACAGATCTTTTTTGGTTTTTTTAACCACAGACAATTTCATTATACCCAGAGCTCCTGAATGACCCACATTGTGGGCAATAATCTGTGAGAATTTTTTAAAGTTTTCTCCATGGAGTAAACATTATTTGCAAGTACATCATCCATCAGGGCTCTCTGAGGTATCGTAGTGATCAGCAGCACAAACAGAATGCTTTTTATTGTGATCCCAGCAGGTTTTTTCTTATCTACAGACCCAGTGTTTTGGATTATGTAGGAAAGGGTATGCAGAAAGCTTACAGCATCTGAAATTTTTCATTTTATTTCTCACTGCCTCATGTGTTGAACTGAGCAGAAAAAGTATATTTATATACTCAGTTATGAGGGCAGTTGCTGAGTCAGAAAGAGTAGTTTTAGCAGGCCAGGAAGGGGAAGTGCAGAGACTGGAACAGTTGTTTTGCCAGTCTGATTTCCAGTTACACCACTTGACATGCCCCAGTCACGAGATGACTGAGCAAAACAGAAGCTGAACAGTGGCTGCCCCTGCCCCACTGCAGCCTTGCTTGGACAGAGCGGATGCTGTGGGAACAAAGAGTACTGATAAAAGTGGAGTAAGGGATAGAAAACCACCAAAGGGAAAGTCTTTGCCTGCCAGAGCTCCCACCGTGGCCCTGCAGGTAAAGACAAGCCAGGTGGTTATTGCCACTGTCATCTCTCTTTCACAGTGCCGCTGATATTTTGGTCTCTCCTTGAAGGGTGAATTCTAGGTTCCACACATGGCACAAGCTGCAGTTTTTTCAAAACTTGGCAGTTTTGAAATCTCAAGTACACACCCCCCTCACCCCTTACATACCCAGGCAAATATGCTTTTCCTCCTAGTGCAACAGATTCTTCAGGAGAGTAATGGTTTATTGATTTTTTCCCCATTGGTAAATGTAGTAGAGGACAGACAGATGGAGCATTGAAATAACATTGTCAAAACAAACAGATGATAAAGAAGATTTATCTAGCAAACAGCTCACTTAAAGGCATTAGTTTGGGGCAATCTATGGAGTGTAAGGGGAACATCTATCCTCAATTTGCCATCAGTTTCTAGTCAGTCTGTACTGAAATAAAACTGGACTGCAATTCCATCACCATCAGGATTGTCTTCTACAGTATGAGCATCCTAAATATTTATATTTGATCATTGGTTTACAGTCCCATGCTTTAATATATTTTCATACACTTGCAAATATTAAATAAAATACACGTATAAAGTTTAAAAGAATGATTTTTAAAGTCCCATTTCTGAAGAAATCTGTACATTTATTGCTTCTCTTAGTCATTTTGAGGGAATATGACAAGAGTTTCATAGCACCAGACCTCTACTGCATAGTTTACAGACAATGTCTTAACAACCACCAAAGGTTCTAAGACAATAGCTCAACAAAACATGTGATGAAATCCAGTCCTGATTAACAGAACACCTAAGGACAAGCCTAAGTTTCATTTAGAACAGCAAAAAGTTAAGTATGTCCTCAAGTCCCTCCCTGCCCCAGCAGCTGAGCCAGGTCAAGGGGCTGCAAGGCACCATTACCTGACACATCATGCCTGACCCACATGTCCCTCTGCCATCTGGGCTGGTCTCAAAAAGCATTTTCATCTCTCCCCAGCAGGCTGCAGCCACACCTGGAGCCCCAGGAGCCCACCTGGGAACATGAGAGCTCAGTGGAAGGGCAGCAGCCCAGCCTGTCATCACAAGGAGGTACCAAACATCCACACACTCTTTCTCCTTCTCTTTCTCTGAGAAACCATATAAAAAAGGAAAAAGTGGTTGTTTAGATGAGTCTGTTGACAGGTAGCTAAATGTTTGGAATTAAGGCAATACAGAATTTAAATTGTGGTTATTCACTTTGCACATTGGAGTAGAACTCAAGGTTGATTGCAGATATTTCAGATATGGTCAAAACACAAATTCTAACTTAGGTCTAAATCAACTGCTTGCTTCAAATCATAAAAGGTTCTAAAATGTGTATATATAGAGGTCAACAGTAAATTTTTATTTATTCACGAGCCTCTGTCTCTACTAATGGCTGTGTTGGCAAGTATAACAGAAATGAAATATGGTCCTTTTTTCTCTGACTTCCTACTTGATTATAGCAAGATCCAATGAAATAATTAATTGTTGCAAAGATTGTACAACTAAATGCCTGGCTATTATTTCACAGGTATGAAAATAAATCAGGATTAATTACATTGGTTTAAAACATGGCTATAAAATTTACATGGGTGGCATCAGCACCAGACTTTATAAACAGTACATTCAATTTCTATGTAAGCTTAAGCTTTGAGGAACTTCAATCTTCAGAGCAGCTTATCTGCCTGAACATAAAAATTCCTCCAAAGATCCCAGCAGCAATTAAAAACTCCAAAAGAACTGAGCTATGAAAAATTTGGAAATATCACAAAGTTTTTGAGAAGTTTTCAGAGGTTCAAGTATTTGGTGCAGATTGCATCAAAATTAATCAATCAGCCTTTTGGGTAAATAGGCAAAGTTTTTAGAGAGGAACAAAGTAAATATTATAGATATACCTATATCTATATAGGTATACAGATATATCTATAATATATCTATTATAGATATACCTATATATAGTATATATAGATATATGTACATATATATATGTATGTGTATGCATATATGCATATATATGCATATGTATATATATATAAATAAATATAATATTTTCTGCTAATTTGTGCTAGTCCTGAGATCCAGATTTGTTTTTTTTCCTCCTGACACTAAAATAAAAAGATAATTAAACCGCCTAATTTTCCAGTCCTGGCTCAAAAAGGCTTACTCTGATTTAGCTGAAACTTCCTAAAATTTTAGAGAGAACAAGAATGATTTTCCTAAGAGTCAATGTGCCAGAGAGCAGAGCAGGAATGGAGGAGTTCAAGGAAATATTTCTAAGTCAAGCCTGTAGTGCAGAGTGAATTTTAGCCAGATGTGATGAGGGGTTCTGCTGCTTCTTTTTGGTTTTTTCATTGTTGAAAAAAAATTGTCATTTCATCAAAATGTAAACTCAGCAAGGAAGCCTGCTGATATTTTTCTGGACAGACTTTGGACCATTTGTGTGGGCAAAAGTGGAACAAAAGCAGTTAATGTCTTTCTCTAAAGCCTTATATCTGGGGTAATGGCTTGGAATAAATGTGGTAACCAGTAGGTTCTGTCCTTCTTAACTTATAGGATAAAACCAAACCTTGTTTCTCCAGCATTTTCCTGACTTACTTATTTCATTATTGAACTTTATAAAATAAAAACTTTGTCTATCCTTTCATATTGGACAAAATAGGATCCAGGTTTGAATGGGGGCTTCTGACCTGTGTTATTTTACAAACAATCACCTCTTTGTTTATTTCTGGCTGCTGCCAACCATCTCTCTGGACACTCTGTGCACGAGGAGTTCAGCGCAGAGCCTGAGTGACTCGGTGACACTGCAGCAGAGACTGGAAACATCCCCCAACCTGAGAAAGCTGCAGGTGCCATTTCACCACAAGGACTCACTGCAAGCAAAGACTAAGGATGTAACTTCTCTCTTTCAAGGACAGAGATGAAGACTGGAGCTGACCCCAAGGAACTTGCTCTTCTTAAAACATTCTGAGCCTATAATATTAGGATGGGTGTTGGCTATGCTGGAATAACCATGGTAGTCTCTAGGTATTTAAATGCCTAAGCCCCAGCCTGTTCCTGATTTTCTCTGTCTAGACATGGACTCTAGGATCTTTTATTACAGAAAAATCTAATGCAGTGCTTTCTATTGACCTCCAAGCAGTCCATGCCAGGCTGAAAATCTTTAATGGAGAATACTTTGGCAGATAACTGACTTTGGCCTTGCATGTAGCAGGGCAAATATTGGAGGAGGGGATCTGGGGACAGGTGATGTTATTCTTGGATTCACAACTCACATCTGCTGCAGCTTTTAAACATTGCCTTGCTTCCACTCCCCAGCCTTCAGCTACTTTAGTGACTTCACCTCCCAGCTCCAAATTTAACGAGTTTCTAAAATCTGTCTACAGCAAACCTGGGGGTTTTGACTCAACACGAACTTGCAGAATGTGACACAGACAGTTAAATCCAGCCAAGGAGGATTTGGGTTTGTTTTCTCTCCTAAAAAGAAGCTGTAATCCATTCAAAGCATTACAAAGGTATTTTGGAATCAAGCTAACTCATTTCTGAAGTCCACACTGAGGTAATGTGTTATTAACCTCAATTGTTCTGTTTTAATCTTCTCTGTCCATGGGAACAAAGTTGAGTTTTGGCTTTGGCTTAAAAAATAATCATCTACCATCCTGACAGAACTCAGAAGTGAATGGAGCTGTGTGAAGGAGAGGACAGCAAAGGGCATGGGGTGCTATATTCTGCTGAGGCAAAAACCAGAAGAACGAACATTATTTTCCAGACCATTTAATGCCACAGGCTCATGTGTCGTGGGCTTACTCGAGTGACTGGCGGTCGTAGCTCTTACCAAGAGTGTCTGATAACTTCTGCCCTTGGTGCTGAGTGGTTAACCCACCCTGGGGTGCTTCCAGTTTGGAAAGCAGAGGCAGCCCAGAGGGAGAGGAGGCTGCTCAGCTCCCCACTCTTTGAGGGATTAGTGTAACTGGGTGCCTCCAGCTCTTCACAGTATTCAAAGGACCAGGGACCATGACAAACTGATAGTGACTGTGGCTAAAGAAGTTCTCCAGAAGCCACCAGCTGGCACATTTCACCAGTAGCTATGATCCAGGTTTACTGGCCAACTCCTTCTGAGCTGCTTTTTCATCATGTAAAATGATTCTGCCTGCTCTGCTGCACTGATAGGGAGAAGCAAACGGGAGACAGAAAACACGTGGGAAATGCCAGTTGGAACTGAGAGAAGTGATGTGCTTAGTATGGAAATGCTGCTGTTTCATGGTATTTAGCAGGCCCCAGGTCAGGCTAGAGGATCTTAAAGAACCTCCCATCTAGGAAATATGGAATACTATTTTACAATTTCCTTACAAACAAACAAACAAACAACAAAAAATTGTTTACTCATGCAAAATGTATCAGAGCAAATGTCACAATCTGAAAATACTTTCACCAGTTCACTGTCCCTCCCTGCAGCAGGAAGGAAAGGGTGGGTAGGGCAGACGTCAACAGGAAAACATCTGTCTCAACACCTGGCAGAGCTACAAGGTAAGGATGTGGGTGGCAGCATCTTCCTGAAGGGACCCTCAGGTCTCAAAAGCCTGGAAAACAGTTCTCACGACTATGCAATAATTTGAAAATAACAATGCAATTGTTATTTTCAAAATAACAGTGCATAGTCGTGAGAACTGTGTAGAGTCTCCATGCAATTGCTTGTATCTCTTCACTCTGTCCTCTTGGCAAGGAGATCCAGATGCTGATTTTGCTGAAGTCTGCAGATTTCACAGTCATTTTTCTGTTTCCTGTGAAGTGGTTTCTGCCTTTGTCTTTCTCTCTCCTTAATTAATTCTGCATCATCCAACTGCCCCTTTTGGCATTCCTGATTTTTAATGGTCTTAGCTTTATATGGTTTTCAATGATAATTCTTAAAACTAAAGTGTATAGCTATCTATTTAATCCAGTTTTCTGCCTTCCTTCCTTTTCATCTGTGCAATATGATTCTCTCCCATCTTTTTTTCTGCAGGCTGCCAAAGCCAAAACAAAGCTAGTCCTATTACTCTGGTCATACATTTTTAATGAATTTTTGTTTCATGCTAACTGTTCCATTCTTTTTAATAGATTTCTATCTTTCTTTCATGTATCATTTTTTATAGAGCTTTCTCACAGGTCTCCCTGCTGAGACTCTTTAACAGTAAGTCTCAGAGAAATAGGAAGACTCACATCAGCCAGCCTGAGACGAGCTGGATCCAGTGCACAGGTCAGCTGTTTCCACTGGGGCTCCTGGGAGCCCAAGTGCTCGGTGCTGCATCCTCACCCAGGTCCAGCACAGCACGAAACAGAGCTCCACAGCTTCCTGCTGCAGGAAGCTCAGGTGCAGCTGGCTCAGAAGAGTCAGAGTGAGCTTTTCTGTGCCATCATACACTCCACCCCATGGCATTCCTCCCCAAGACAGCTGCCTTTAGGGAATGGCTGTCCAGCCACCTCCTGCAGGATTTTTCCAAGCAGCATTGCATAGACTGTAACCTTGTCCACTTTTCTGCCTCTGTCAGGTGTGGTTAGAAGAACATGCTGTGCATGCTTATTCCTTCCATTCAGGCCTAGTTTATGTTCATTCAGTATTTTGTATTTGAACCTCTGTCTCCTTGGTTTATCCTCTCCCAGGAAGCCTGCAAGTGCATTTGTTTTCAAAGTCCTTGGGTGGAGTCATTTCTCCACTACAATTCTGTGACATTTCATTTCCCTTCTTGACTGCAATCAAGAAGGTGCAAAGTTTTTGGATTCTGGATATTTCAGCATTTCTGACAAATAAGTGTCAGTCTTTTTGGATGAAAGAAAGACTTCACTTTTCTCTGCCAGAGAAGAACCTCATAAAAAAGCCTTTTCCTTTTCTTCTTGCCTTGCCACTTTTGAACTGAAATATTCCGTTGCACAGAGCTGAAATAAATTGGTCAGAAAACTTCAAATGTATCACCTTCATCAGGACCTTTCTTTAGCAGCTAAGCCCAAAACCACTGGTATGTCACTCCATTTCATTCCTCCAACACATTAATATCAAATCTAATTTTGGGGGCCCTCCGTGCACCATGGTTAGGTTATCACATATCACATGTGTGTCTCCAAAGCCATTCTATCTTTAGAGCCTATTCAGATAATAGAAGGACTTATCCAAGAATCCATATTGAATTGGTTGGGATACTAATCCATGGCTTCATGTTTCATTTCTGCTGTATGTGATGTTCAAAATATTATCATAGTGAGTAACTGCTCTGCCTCTGAAGACATTTAAAATGACTGGATGCTATCTAACAAGAAAAAAGAAAAGAAAAGAGAAAAGGTCTAGGGATGTTCTGCAATAAAATGCAATTTCTATGCAAGAAAAGCAAGACTCTTTCAATATATAAATATGGATTTTTCAATCTACATTGTTTCACACAAGTATTTAACTTACAATTTCTTAACTTCAAGTTTAAGCTACCAAGTCTGTCTTCTTGAAGTACAATTATACAAAACCAAATGTCAGTAAATACATTTTATGTTTCCTGAAATTCAGGCAAAAATATTAGAATAAAAGAACATCCTCACAGTGGTTTTATTTTTTTATATAAAAAAACTAAACCTTATGGAAAATTCTGCAAGTACATTGTAAATCTGACTGTTCTGTTGGCCTCCTCTTACAAATTCCAAAGTGATAGGGAGGACTTTGTACACAATAGCAGCTGATATTTGAATAGCTTGCATGAGGTTTTGCTGTTAGCATCTCAGCCTCAAACACCTGGCAATATTTCCATTTCCCCCCAAAAAAAAGTTTAGAAGGAAAATAATTCAAAATTGAGTTGTCTGGAATTATTTTTGGCCTGAACTTGAATCACCTTTGGCATTAAACATGCCTTTCATTTTGGCACTTGAACTTTGCTCAAGGAGATGGGGAAGAGCACAGGCACAGTGCCATGTTTCAGAACAAAATACCCATTTTACATTACATTCCCACTGCCTGTATCTAATTGCATGTGAATATCTGACAGGAAATGGAACAGGATACTCAGCATTCAATGCTTTTAGGAAACAGATAATCGGTAAATTGGTCTTTGTTATAGTTAAAGGAACAATTCTTTTACTGGACTGACCAAAACCAAATTACACCAGGGATGCCAAAGAATACTGACAATCTATACTGTACTGGGCAAAAATGGGATAATTCTTTTTCTCCTGTTTTTGCTCCATTTCTTTCCCTACTCTGATGCTCTCTCCTTGTAGGTGCGTGACTGGTAAGAAAAAAAATATTTAACTTCAAATGCTGTTAAAATAATTAGTTGTCACATCCAGGTTTTACTTATTGCCCGGCCAGGATAATGTCTTTTTTAACAAATTTTCATGGCCGGCCCTACATTACAGAAATTGTGTTCCTAATGATCATCCAGCCTTTGAGATAGAAATTGGCTTTGCACCTTTTGAGAATTTTGAGAGAGTGATCTATTTAAACACCAGTAATCAAATGGTTCAAACATGTGAGAAACCTTTTTTTTCCCCATACTTTCCTGATAAAGATATGAGGGGAAAGAATGCTTTTCAAAAAGAATATTTCCAAGCAGACACTCGTAGCCTCCACCTAATGCCAACAGCAAATTATTTTCCTATTAAACTCTCCCTTAAGCAACCTTCTTCTCTTCCAGGGTGGTTGGTGACCTCACATTTGAGAAAAAAGGTCCTTTTCATATGGGCTCTTCCAATCATTGCTCAGCTTGATGGAACCTAAAAGGTTGTGGTTTGTGGTTGGGTCCTCTAAGGTCCATGACTGACCTACTTGATCTTTCCTTTCTCCTTTTTCCTAGAAATCATATCCCCACATGGTTCAATTATTGCATAAATTACTGAAGCATTTTTTGAGTATTTTTTCCCTTGTCTTTGCAGGATAGGGAAAAAGAAGCACATAGCTGGGTGGTAACTGTTCTTCCCTTTATTACACAGCATGATCTGCAAGTGGTGCAGACACCATTGGAGTGGATATGGTTTATGTACCCACCATGGACCCAGGCCAGGAAATGTAGTGCTGTTTTCTCAGAGAGTCATCATAACTTGCCATCTTGCCCAGTGTGGTTTTGTTAGTGTTCATGACATTAGAATATAAAACACCTGTTAAGGAGCAAGGCTAACTGAATGATACAACTCAGTAGCTAAAATCAGAAGAGCCCAGGGGACAATTTGAGTAGCTGCTGCAGTCCTAAATTTCCCTCAAAATAAGGAAAGGAAATAGTGAGGAAAAGAGTACAAACATCTAACAAATAGATATGACTTTAAATAAGGCTTGTGAGCGGCCAGATTATATTTTACTTTGTACATTCCTGCATGAGAGAAATAAAATATTTATATTAGAAAGTAGAGGTGCAATTTAGATTAAACCATTTGAAGACTGATATGCCAGATGACAATGAATTTAATAACTCTTTATAGTTTTCAGCACCTGTAACAGTAGGATGGTGAAGGACTTCATTAAAATTTACAATGCCCCTGCCAGATATTGCTATTAGAGACCACTGAAAGGACGGTGACTTGCCCAAGGTAGTACTACATTGAATTCATAACTCATAAAGCCTGGTCTAAGTATAAACCCTGAACAATATCAGCCTGGTCCCTCACCCAGAGGTCTGGTGTCATCCTGGTGTCTATGGGAGTAATCACATCTTTTTGCTGCTTCTGTCTTCAGAAAATTTGGTGTGTCTCTGCTTCTTAAACACTATCTCAGCTGGAGATGAGCTAATTTTTGTGGATTTTGCATTGGCAGCATCAAGTTCAACAGTCCCTGTCTGATGGATGACTCTATGGCAGCTAAGAGACAGTGCTGATGCACAGAGTGAGAACATTGGCTTTTTCTAGTAGGAGCAGCAACCACGAGCAGCTCTGAAAAATGGCACAGATGTCCATTTGTTTTTTAAAGATACATTAATCTTTCAGCAAAGTGTTTCTGAAGTTGTATTTGGACTTGGCTTTCGTTAATGTCCCACATTGCTAATTGATTTTTCTGACCTTCCCAGCCCGTATGAAAACAGGGCGGCTGGGGCTGCTGAGGGGAAGCACTGTTTGCTGCCACAAGAGCCACATGGCCGGCAGCCAGCAGCACAATTACACCACGTGCCTGGAATGATAATTGAGCTATTGCTCCCCTCTTCACTTTTAACCTTGTTCTTACCATTGATGCAGCCTCAGTGTCACAGATTGGCAGACGAGATTGGCCACAAAGACTTATCATGATGACACTGCCTAGAAGGTCCTCTGAAGGCACCACAGTCAGAGTCCCCTTGGGTGCACCCAAGGAGGAAATAAGACAAAATAGTTATTTTTAATAATTATTATTGTTGCTACTACTGTTGTTACTGCAGCTACTACTGTTACTGTTATTACTCGCGGCATTCACCAAGGATCTGGGAGGTGCTACAGATGATAGTTTCTCCTAAGCAAAGAGCAGGATGGACAAGAACATCATGTCCCAGGAGGAAGATCTACCATTTTTCATTCCTTCTGTCCCCTTTGTACAGCCTTTACAGCCTCTCTCATGGCTCTGTTCCAGTTTTTTGCCTTCTCTCAACCCCATTTTTCTGTAGCCTGACCTCTACTCACCATCTCAGGGGCTTGCAAAACTCCTGGGGAGCCTGAGGACAGTTTAAAAAGTCTGATGTGCAACAAGGAATGAAGTTCTAAGCTGAAAAATTTAATCAAAAGTGGGCCACCAGTAAAGAATTTGGCAGAATTAGACCCTTTGGAGATCTATGGTGTTCAAGTCTGTATAGCACATAATGAGAGACAGTCCCTTTCCTCAAAAAAAAAATTACAGACAAAGTTCCAGAGAGGAGACCAAAGAATGGGAGGTACATGCTGGGAAATAATAAAGAAGGACACAAAATTAGTTTCTTTGACAGAGAGAAAACTTTGCTTTAAGATTAGAAATGAGGCAGAGAGGGTAAACAGTGGTAAGAGAGCAAAGCATTTGGTATAGATATAGACTGATTTAAGACTTCACATTTTAGTATTCCTATTTTTCAGAGCACATTTTTTCTTGGGGTTTCTTGGGTTTACTTTTGTTTGTTGCTTTTTTCAGGGTTTTTTTTTTTGGGAAGGTGTTTTTTGTTGGGCTGGGCTTTTTTGATTTTGTGTATGTGCTCTTTGTGGTTTGGGTTTGTTCTCTTTTTTGTATAGAAGCTGCAGAACTGTTCCTTTTTTAATTTTACTTCTCTTTAGGGAGGATATTTTGCCTTTTAGGTAATGAGATTTTTTTCCCAGTAAATTCCCAAGATTTTCTCTATCTCTAGGATGAACAGGTGTAAAAACTACATCTACATTACTTTAGCATTTCTAGTCTCATTGCTGGATCCTTTTCTCAATATTTTTCATGTTTTACACACATCTCCTGGGTACCAGGACGGCAATTTTTAGGCCCAAGTTTAACATAAGAATTCAGACCAAATTTAATAATAAAATAATAACAATATACACAGCACCAGTTGAAAACAAAACCACTGAGGCAATATGAGTCATAACAATATAACAATCCATTACGTGCCGTCTTTTGCTTTTTTCCTCTTCTGCTTTCCACAATTAAACACTAATGGTCATGAAGAGATTCTCTGGGGCTTTTTCACAATATAATTTTTCTCAAAAGCATCTACAGTTGCTCATGCACTATTGTTCAAAACATACAAATAAGCTGCACCATCAGACGTTTCAAAAGTAGAATTTTACTGCCAGTTGGAGCATGTTTGAAGCGCTCTTTGCCAATTACAGCTTGAGAGAAGCCAGGGAAGAGATGTTTATAGGTATTCTCTGCACTGTAGGAGTGGATTCAGACACAAACTTCATGGGGGCTGTGCAGAATCACTGCCTCTCCTGTCTGACTGAGCACTGCACTTATCACTGCTGATGGAAAGATTAAATCCCATTAAACTGCCACATTTTCTTCTTATTATTCCCCCTTCACCAGGAATTTCTCCAGCAGCAGGCTTGGACCAAAATATGACACAGAGTTCACATGTGGGGCAGCTCTGGTTTTGTACTGAGACTCGGAGCAGTTCTTACAAGGACGTGATCTCCCAGGGACATCCTGACTCCTCCTCTCTTTCTCTCAGCTTCAGAAGCTGTAAATTTCCACCCACAAGTGAGACAGGAGCTGAGTAAGGGTAGCTGATTTGGCCACTCTTATTTGAAAAAAAGAAAGAGGAAAACAATATTGAAACCACATACAATAAATAAAATGCTAGTGCCAATTAATAAGGGAGAATTAATATATTTCAGTTGTCCACATAGGGCAGCACTTGGTTTAGTGACAATTTTTTTCTTTAAATAATCAAAATTAGTGTTGGTATTTCTGGATGAGATGTGAAGGAAAACTCATGGGTTTAAATTCAGAGAAAAAGAGGAAATTCAGCATTCTTATGGACCCAGTCTATGACACACATAGCTTAGTATAAGCACAAGAGTTCAAGTTCAGACCAACACTCTGTGCTTTGCTCATCATTGCTGCTCTCTCAGAGCCACAGCCTGACATCTCTCCTCTGCCAATGTTTTATTACATCTCACATTATTGCATTTTTTCTTAAAGACCATGCTCCTGAAAACATGCATTACACAAGAATGTCAGCTTTCTCTTGAAGAAAATGAAGTTTCCAGACCACACTGCTGCAGGACAAGGCTTGGAAAACATGAATCTTAAGTCAAACATAAAAGCCTCAGAAACCAGATGGAAACTCAGAAGCATGCAACCATCTCTCTGCCTATTTTTTTTCCTTTTTTTAACACCCCTTTGCTTTTAAAGCTGTCATACAATTTTTCTGATACCTGACTCATGATTTCTGAGTCCCCAAGGTTGGCAGTCCAGCTTCCCATGATAGGAAAGTTCTCCAGTGAGAAGCCCAGCAGCTCTGAGCGAGAGGCAAAATGAACAAAGCATCACCCCTGAGCTGTGCAGAACATCAGTCCACAGGCATGACTCCCTCCAGGCTTTGGAACCACTTGTCAGGCTCTGTCTGCTCATGGCTCCAGGCTGCCTTCCCCGCAATTGTCCAATTGCATGAGCTGGGCAGGAAGACTGTAAATATTTAACAAACGTGGAGCTAAAGGAGCTGAAGACACACAATCATTAAAGTCAAGGCAGAGCTCTCCTCAGGATGTAAATCCAAGGGCTGTCTGGAGATATTTCCATTGTCTGCAGAGGAAACCTTCTAATGACCATGACCTTAATCTAGGCATACTAATTAAGAGTCTAAACTAAAGTTGGATGAAACCAGGCTGAATCCTTGTGTCTTCAACAGTTTCCTCTTCCAAGAGGGATTTTTACAGCAATCATGAAGTGATCCTGCAACTAAGAGAAAGCTCTAAATGGCCACCTGAGCCAACTCACAGGAGAGTGTGGATAATTCACTACCACTCATACAAATCTCATTTTTCAATGTCATATGGATTAAAATTCATGCCTGGCACCTGCAGGACATTTTGGTTTTATGCAAAAAAAAAGAAAAAAAATTCAATCGATTTCTCCAGGTGTGCATTAACAAATTTATATACAGGGGTTACAGAAGTGCCTTTAAAAAACAGTCCCTTTTTTTGGGTACTTCAAGGCATGAGCTACAGTGGTGGTCTGAGGGATATGAAGCACCCCTCACAGCAAGAAGCAAGGTCTTTGACTCAGGGTGCACTAAGAAGCAGGAATATACTTTCTGCTGCTCTCCATTGAAACCTCTAAGATATCTCCTTTGGCACGCCCTCCTCTCAGAGCTGCTGAGTCATCTGGGTTTAGCAGTGGGTCCTTCCACAAAGGCTGAGCCCTGGGCAGCAGATGCAGGGGTTGACCAAACTATAATCTCCAGTTTCACCCCAGATATTTATGGTTCCAAAGACTGGAAACAAGAACCACACATCTCTCCATGCCCAAGTGTCAGGGAGGAGAAGGTGTGGGAGTTGAGAGGAAAAGAGGTTTCAGAAGCCACGGGGATAGTTAGGAGGAGGAGGGTGGTGTGATCACAGGCAGAGGGAAATACATAGATGTAAACAAACACAACCAAGATGCTGAACAGAAGCAAAAGGCTTCCCAAAGCCTGAAGTTTGGAAATAACAGAATTAAAGTTGCTAGGGCAACCATAATTGGCCCCACTGTGTATAAGCTTTAATTAGATAACCACAAACTGTTTTTTTCTGCAGGACCTAAAGATCACTTCCAGTGCTGGGATGGGTGTGTGGTGTTGGGCACCAAGGCCGATGCCCCAGCAGTCCCACCCATAGTCAGGGGACAGCTGCAGGGACAACAGAACCGAGCTGGGCGAGCAGCAGCAAAGGTGCTTTCACAGTAGTAGAAAGCACAGCCACAGATCCAGCAAAGCAGGGCTGGTCCCTTGCTGTCTGGTATCATGTAGGAAATCACTGATTCCTGTATTTCCACAACTAGTCATTAGTTGGGAATTTCTTTGGATATGTGGCTCAATGAAATTGTTCAAGGCCAGGTCGGTTGGGGCCCTGAGAAACCTGACTTACTGGGTGGCATCCCTGCCCGTGGCAGGAGGGATGATCTTTAAGGTTTCTTCCAAGTCAAAGCATTCTCTGATCCCATGACTAACACTCACAGCTCTAGAGAGGAACATTCACACAGGAAGCCAGAGGGTGCTTCACCCTGGAGCAGCCTGACACACAAGGCTGGGTGTCAAGCACCCTTTTCTGTGTCATTGCAGGCTTTGGACAAGTATTTCCCTCTAGTAAACCCTCATAGAAGCACCAGAGCAAAGCAGTATCCTGAAGTGGCATGAAAGCTGGACATGCATGTTTAGTACTGAGGTCACAAACTGCTCAGAGCAGACATAAATGCTGCTGGGGCTCAGCACAGAGTCAGCACACAGAGGTGTTTGAGAAGAGGCTGCACTTCTGCCTTCAGCATCAACATCTCCTTTCCTTGTGTGGTCACCCCAGCCGTGGCCACATTCCTGTAATACTCATCATGAATAGAACATTAGCACCAAATACACGGCAGGCTAATTACCCTGCTGCTGCTGCTGCTGCTGCTGCTGCTGCTGCTGCTGCTGCTGCACCTAAAGAGCCAAGAGCCACTGGGTGACCTTACAGAGGTCATTATCCTGAGCCCTTGCACCTCCTCATATTCTGTCTCTCTTTCTTTCATACCGGTGGCTTTTAATTCAGAACTTATCCTCACTGCCCTTTCACACTATGAAACATGATTTTAGTCTGGTTTTTCAACCACTTTTCATTTCACTCTCATAATCTAAAGAAAACCATCTAAAGCTCTCCCAGGTCTTTACTGTGTCACTGCTGTTACAACAGTATCCGTACCATCATTTCAATATTTCTGCTCAGCTCCAGCACTAAAGGAGAATTTTGGATGCACACACAAGTATTTGTGAAGCTGTTTTTGCTGACCCAGAGAGGAGCATGTTATTTTGGATCTCCCTTTTGAACATGAACACAAACTAAAATGAAGGAGAAGCAGAAAGGAAGTAAGTGGCTCACACAGTAAAATTGCTTTTGAGAAGAAATGACTCAGCCATTTTCTGCTTAAATG
The DNA here is from genome assembly GCA_034509185.1 of Euphonia xanthogaster. NCBI lineage: Eukaryota > Metazoa > Chordata > Aves > Passeriformes > Fringillidae > Euphonia > Euphonia xanthogaster. Next base: position 142,908,108 of record JAYDZK010000113.1, on the reverse strand, counting down.
CAAACACATACACAAAAATATTCCTGCCACATTATGCAGAAATCACCCTTGTTTCAGCTGGGAAAATAAAGAGCCACTGAAGCATGATGAAAGCAGCCAGAGCCAGCCAGCTCCTGTGCCGAGTGCCCACGCTGCCCTCCCCCTCCCCTCTGCTCTTCTGCCCCTCAAATCTGACCAAAAGAAAAGGGTTTTGAAAACCAGAAGGGGAGGGGGATCATTCCTGGCCTGAAGTCAGACTTTTGCTGCCAAGTTTCAGTCCAGAAGCAATTTCTTACAGCTGAGTTAAAAACTCTGGGCAGAAAAAAGCTGGGAAACAGAGAAGGGAGGAAGACAGGGGTTTTTGATGGAAAAGCAGGCATGACCTTCACTTCAGCAATGCAAGTGGATGATGTTGGACTCTTCCAGGGGCAGAGAGGTCTTGTTTCAAGGCAAAACGCTGAAACACCATCTGACAACAATTTAAAAAAAGTGATATTTTTCTTTCTTCCTTCCTTTTATCATTTATTTATTTCATTTTCAGGCCATTCTTGCTCATTTATCTGAGTTGCTTTAAAGTACCTGTCAGTTGAACCACTGAGTCATATAATTAAACATTGTCATTTTAACGGTGACAATGTTTCTTCAGCTGGGTTTTTTGTATTTTACCTTTGGTAATTTTTGAAGGCACTCCCAGAAGTTCAACAAGCCCAAGGCCTGTAGACATCAATTGTGGTTCACCTGCATAAAATCTGCTTCTTAAAAATAATTTTCTGTGTTTGCAAATGTTCTGTATAAAATGCTAAAAATCTGGACGTGTCTGACTTTAGACCAGTGGGTCAAATACCAAGAATTAACCATTTTGTGACTATTTAAACATAAGACTGTACTGTAATTCATTCATTCTGATGCAAGTATTTGTACAAACAGTGAAGAAGAAAAATGACCATAGATACAAGGGAGTTGCAAAGTGACTTGCCAAGTATCACACATAGGATTTTGGCAAGTGGAGGAGGACCCATGTCTCATCACAGAATAAAGAGCTGTTCACTTTTTATCACTTCTCTGACCTCAGAAGAGTGTTTCCCACCCTTGTTAATTAATGGATGTATTGTTCATTTCTAAACAAAATGAAAAGCATACAAAGAAAAATATTCACAGAAAGTTTGTTGCAGTGTTGTCACAGTATTTTTTTATTTCCAAAAGAATGAAAAATAGATGAAATGTTAAACAAATGTAAAATTCATTTGTTACTTTTATTTTGCTCCTGGTTTGCTTGCTTGCATTTTGAGGGCTTCTGTGTAGGAGTATTTTGCATGGGTGGGAACAGGGTTTTCAGTATTTTGTGGAAACGCCTCCAGATTCTCTGCACCAGTCAACCTCATAAATGGGTTTTGCTCCAGCATAAACTGCCTCTTAGTGAGCTTGAGGTTGATCCATGGTGTCCATGTTGATATGCCCTCAACCTGACCTTCAGAAAACATGACAGTACAGGAAAATAGGAATTCTGTCTTTAGGCTATTTACATCTTTGCTCTTGTGGCTTACACCAATGAGCATAAGTGCATCTGGGTTTAGGGAGAGGTTTACCAGAGATCAGCCACCAGAAGTCACTGGACAGTCAATGATGATATCAGCTGTGAGGCAGATGTGATCTAGCTGAGAATGGAGATTTCTAGTTAGCAGTGATCTTGAAATGTTGATAAGTTGCATTGTGTGAGCATAGCACAGGGCCTTGTACTTTGCATCTAACACACAGCTGCACTGGGGCTCAAAGCACCAGGAGCACCAATAGCAAAGATAAACAGTGTCTTGGATGGTTGAACAGTTAATTTCTCTTGTGTTTTGACAATATTGTGAAGAGCTTTTAGTGTCCCTGGATCAGTTTGGGGAACTACTTGCAGAAGGGAACTACTCATTCTTGCACTTTGAGGAAGCAGTGACTAAACCACAGCCTACAGAAAAATCAGTTCAGCTGATGCTCAGGGATCATTCTAATCATCTGCTGATAGTTGCTCATGTTTCAGTCATGTGAGAGCCACTGACTGAGGGCCTGAGTAAGAAATGTAAAGGAAATCCTCACCTTACAGTACCTAGGATTATAGTCGTGAAAATATGGCTCTCTCATCCAGACCTGACATATTTTTCTGAGACCCTTCAGTGCACTCTGCTGCACAGCAGACACTGGTGTAGTTGATTTCTTTAAAAATAGTTCACAGATTTGTATCTTCTGGTCTGTGTCAGAATTAGGAATAGGGCCAAACCATATCCAATTACCAAGTTACCACTGATGCTGGAAAATATGAAAAAAATAAAATCCAAATTTATCCTTGGATTTCATTTCATTACACAGCTTTGCCAAACCACATTTACATAGTTCACAATTTGAAAAAGAAATAGGTCTAAAAAATTTGAAGAATTTTCAGAACTGAAGTCCCATTTTTCTATACCACTTCAGCCAGATCTTCAAATGCAGGGAAGTATGCAACTCCCACTGAAGTCATTTGAAAGCAGTTGGGTTCTGAATGTCTTAGCTATTTAAAAACTCTGAACTTATGCAAAGTCAAAAACTGGGTTTATATGAGACTTGTTTGAAACCATTTAACTGGCATCATCCTGCTGTGAACAAGACTGGATATTTGATATAAAATTATGTGTTTCATATTTTTTCCATTGGAAAACTGAAAAAAAAAGCTCCTCTGACTGTTTTATTTATAGTGAAGATGCTTGAACTACCTTCTATGCAGTTTCATGTTCATATCACAGCTGGTGTAAGCTGGTCTCAGTCCTGGACAGAGGTCCCAGACTGGACACCTCAGTGAGTTGTCACTGCTTGCAACTCTGATTCTCCCGGTTTGTTTTTTTTCTTTTTTCTCTTTTTTTTTTTTCCAGGTTCGGTGCTAGTCTCAAATGCAAAATATCCAATCCAGGGTGCTGGTTTGCCTCTGCAGCTCTATCAGCTGTGTAGAAAGTCAGCAGTTGCATCCTAAACCAAACCCAAAATGCAGTTAAAAGTGAAATGCTGCGCAGAAGGCTAAAGGAAATGCTTCTGTCTGCTCCTAGATTATTCAGTCAAAAACAATTTTTAGGTTATCTGGCCACTTCCCAGCCTTTCCTAAATGGAAAACTCAGTCAGCCCTAGCTCCACTCCTTTTAGATGTTTGTCGCCGAGTTGAAATGGACTGGAAAGATGCAGGGCCAGGGACTGTCTGCCAGGAGGCAGGGCTTGTATCCCACTCCTACACACAAAGCCATAAATCATATTCTGCCATCAGATCATTATTTTTCTTCTGTTTCTTATAAACACAGCAGCAGCATCAAATGAAATATGAGCCTTCCAAGGCTGTTGGATTTCCTTGTATGTACTGTAGAAGGCAACATTTGCAGACATATGGCATGCAGGCTACTCTTAGAGAAGCATTTTGAAAACTGAACTTGTACATTTTTGAGTCCAATAATTGTAGGTGGTCTGGGTTACTCACCCTAAATCACTTCAGTGGTAACTATTTCTCCTAGTCCTACACATCAGTCTGCATGTCATTATATTTGATGGGATTTTATTAAATAGATATCTCAAATATAATCTCATGGAATTAACTATAAAATATTATCTTCTGAATGCATGTTTTTGCCTTTTTTTTAATTAGAATTGCTTATTTGGTTACAACACCCAGGAGTATGTTGGTCAAGCATACACCACTTACAGTGTTCTGGTGAACAATCTGGATCTACTCTCATTCCTTCACCAATTTGTATTTCTTCCTGATTTTTGCCCCTTCCTTTGCCACACAAGTATTGTTAGGATAATGACAAAAAAAGTCTCAGGACTTCAGTTGTTACCAGAGAGGAAGACACAGAAGTATCTCAAATATTTTGTTAGTTTTGCTCTTTTGATTTACATTTATCCCCCTATCGACAGAGAGAGAGAGAGAGAGAGAGAAGTGGAGGTCCATACACATATATTCGTATCTGTAGATAAATACATATACCATATATTTTATAATTAATTATTTTTATGTGATTGACTATTGAGTTACCCTCTTCTGTAGAGGAACTGTGTTGCACAGGCCTTTTTTGAAACTGCATATTTCAGGCATGGCCATGGAAACGAACAAAGGAAGAACAGCTTTAGTTTTCCTTGGTATCGGGATCTATATGGGTACAAGCCCAGAGCCTGGGAAGGGTGATGAGGATTGTTGTGGTAGGCAAGTGAGTTGAAAATCTTTGTGAAAAGACAAAGAGGCAGGATCTGACCACGTGGGACCTTTTGTGCGAGGGTGGCAACATCTTCCCGACAGCAAGCATGTCCAAAGTTCCTCCCATGAACTCTCAAAAGCTTTGCTGCTTGCACGCTCTGCTCATGGATGCTCAAGGCTGCTGTGACCATGCAAGGGCCAGATGCAAGCCCAGAGGTCCCCACTTCCAGCTTTGGAGGCAGGGCATCCTAAATCACCCCTGTAACTGCACATCTCATGCACTCAGAGTAATTTCTTAGCTTTTTTAGAACAACCTGGGTCTGCTCTGCAGAGCAGGGTGGCCACATTCAAATCACCTCTGATGAGGGACCCTTGCCCCCTGCCTTTCCCCAGATCATGGCCAGGGGAGGTTTAAGACACAGACCCTTGGAGCCAAGCCATAATGGTGACTGGGCCTGGCATTTTCACAGCACAAATGATCAGGTTCCACCTCCTAGAACTGTTTCCTGACACCATTGAAACAACTGGTATGAATTCAGCCCTTCCCCTTGCCACAGCCACAGTGAGGCATGGGGTCAGGAGCAGCTCACCCCAGCCAGAATCCCTCCCTGTGTTTCCCTGCCGCAGCTGTGACCCATCTACAGTGACACTGGTCCGAGGACGTCCTTTGTGCTGAGCGTGCAGCAGGTTTAATCACACTGTGCAACCTTTAGCATGATTGCATTCTTATTTATTGCTGCACTGACACAGCCAGTTCAGCTACTCTGCTGATGGATACCCTCATACATTAGCTCAGCTAGAAACCTGATTTCCTGCCTCTAAGTGAACTGAGAGATGCTCGAGATGCTGATACAAATGTCTCATAATCCAGCTATAGCAGAGCATTAGGATAATTGTCTTGGGACCAGGTAGTGCCAGATTGATAGTCCCTGTTCCATTTGCCAGCAGAGCAGGTGCAGATGCTATTAACAAATGCATCCACGCCTTTTTAAAACACTGCTGAGCACTTTGCTCCAAGGCTAACCTTCAGCAAGGAGTTCCTTGAGTTAATTATTCACTGTGTCAGTACAGATAAAATGCCGAAATTAGAATTAATAAAATGCTGGAAAGTTAACCCTGAAGGGAATATCTCAGAGAAGGATGCTACACTGACAAGGAGATTGAGTGGATGACCTAATAAGAAAAATTTAGTCCCTTTTCTAATTTCTGTTTTAAGGCTTGACCAGATGTGCTCAAATCCCAAGCACATGACATGCTTTGAAGCAACCCTCTAACACTGGGTACCTTCTCAAACTAATTTTTCCTCTGGATATAGTATTCCTCACTGCTGTCTCTTTGGCCTTGTTGCTGCTGACAAGACTGATATGTGCATTCACACCCAATTCCACTCAATTAATACTCACTGTTTGTGCTGGAGTGTTCATAGCCAAACAGCTTCAAGGAACACTTTGGATAAAGCATGAAATATTATTAGTTGTTTACATTTCTTTGCTCTCAGCCCACCTCTGCTTTTAGTTGTGTCTGCAGACAGAGCTGCAACTGCATTATCTTCTGCTCACTCAATCCTTGATTGTGAATTGGAAGCATTCATTATTTATCCACATCTGTCATTCATAAACCTGTTTATTATGAAAAGGATTGAACATTTTCCCCATACAAATCCCATTATTCCGTTGGATTTGTAGTCATACCATCCTTCTTCTTTGAAAATGCTGTTCTCTGTTCCTTTAGTAACATTGAGCAGTTGCTGCCATTTAGATAGACACAGCATAAATTCCATATTTCAGTGGCCCTTCTGGAGTAGCTGCTGTTATTGTTGTTCATCTCACCATCCACTTGCACCAGTAAAGCAGTGGGAAAACCATACAGAGTGTACTGAAACACCTGAGGGTGCTTCCTTCCTCCCCAACATGTGGTAGGGAAAATCAGACTCTCAGACCATCTCGGGGCTTCTGCTGGTCAGAGTGACCCCGAGATACATTAGAAAGTCTCTTTTCCCAGTCCAGCGGTCGAAGAAGGAGTCAGAGCTCTTCAGTTCTCGGTCTCAAGGTTGTTTATTGTTTCTTATCTATAAAATTCTTTCTCTTGGCCTGCCAAGGTCCACTCAGCAGGTCAGATAGAGGCACTCTGACGGCCGTGGAGGTAGTATTATCTTTTATACTAAAAATTATGTGTACGTTATTTACCATAACTTCCCAATACCTATCATCTATGAGTTTGTACTCTAAACCAATCTAAAAGTGCCACCATCACAGCAGAAGATGGAAGCTAAGAAGGAGAAAGGCAGGACATGCCCAGATTCCTCCATCTTGCCTCCTGAACCCCCATTCTAAAAACCCCAAAAATCTATTTTTCACCCCATGACAAACTAACTATTATTCTACTTAAACTGTCATGGCTTGCAGATCCTCATATAAGGTTGGTAATTTTTCCATGGGTCATAATCAAAGTCACAGGTGTCTTGGCCTCTGTGCCAAGGTTTCTGAGCCCCCTGTCAGGGTCTCAAGTACTGCAGGGCAGCCAGAGGGATTTCCTGGGTTTCGACACAGCACTGTCTCTCCCTCTGAGCCTTCCAACTTCTCCTGTTCAGCAGTCCACAACATCTGAGAGCAAAGGCTGTTTCTGCAGAGATGAGAGTTTATCAGGAGGCACAAAGAGCTTTTGCCCATGGGATGGGCAACTACTGATTTTCTGCTGCTTTGAGAGCTGAAGAGGAGGCCTTTACAGCAGCTGGAAGTGTGCATGCCCAGACTGTGCCCTGAAATTTTGACCCGAAATTATCCTTGTTGGTCCTTTGCTCTGGGAAGCCACCCCGAAGTGGTCCTAGCCACTGACCTGGAAGGTGGGGGGATGAAGATCACCCTGATGTGGACACAGCAGCTTCCCAGGAGCTCAAATCAATGCCCTGGGGAGGTGCTTCTTCCAAGGTCAGGCAGCTGACTGGCTGTTTCATACCCTGCATAACTCCCTGGCACTGAAGGCTAAATATTTGGGTTTTAAATAGAGAATGATGTACCTGAGCTTCCGAAATGAATCCAACAGCCGGCAATGTGTCCAGCACGGTCAGGCCTTGCTCATGATGTGAACTCCACTCCAAATTTAGCTCTAATTTAATCAAAGTAAAATTGTCTCTGGGCAGCACATCAGAGGGAAAATGAAGTAGTACAAGTTACTGAGAGTCTGTGCTACCCCTCATGCAACCTCCCAGGAAGTCAGTCATCATTCCTGCTCTCTGTGAAGTCAACTGGTTTATAATAGGGCTGGATTAGATATTTTTCCTGCTGCTGTTCACTTTTTGCAGGTACTCTCAAGCCTTAGCTTCAATTCTTCAAGTCAGAACAATTTCCAGGAAGGACTTTGCAGCACTAGATACCACTGCAGCTTTGCTGTGATGTTGAAAAGCCACACAGCTATATCCAGGCTCTTAGACAAAGAAAGCTGCTGTCATAGGTGGAATTTGTGTGCAAGTAACAAAAATAAATTATTTTATAAAAGACCCCAAATCTACATTATCTAGACAGTTCATCTCTCAGATGGGAAAACCTTCTAGCAGTAAAAGGACTCGGCTGAGCTAAGAAAGATAAGCACATGCAGCTTTGAAACTGCCAGTGTAACAGGTTAAGATGAAATGAACAGGCATATTTTAGAGTAGGGAGAAATGCTTTGTGTTTTCTTCTGGGACTGGCATGACCCTGGCTTTGCCCTGGAAATGTTCCTGTCTGAATGTTGACTAAAGCTGTGGACATTGCGAGAGGAGAAATTTCAAGGGAAGGTTAAAAAGTACCTTTGGACAAAATCCTATGAGCTTCTAAAGCCTTTAGGTTGAGATTGAGGCATGTTAAGGTAGAGCAGGCAGCCTGGAAGTTGCATAAGGAAAAGCTGAATTTGGATCTGAAAAGTTACAGATGCTTGGCTTGGAGGAAGAGGGAAGGTGTCACTGGTGTGACAACACTGAAGAGCTGGTGACAGGTGTGGGAGGGACACTTCTGAAATGCAGCCCAGATGTTCATGTCAGAGAGTGCCAAAAGCTCCAGGGCCTAGAAGTTATGGGGGATGTGAAGATGCTGGGGTGTACTCTGGCATTGGGTGATGGTGTGGGAAGTGTGTGTCCTTCACCCATCCTGCCTGTGCTGGAGCAGCAGGCAGTGGCTCTGCTGAGGCTGCAGCAGTGCATCGCTGTGGAAAAGGCAGGAGCTGCACAACCCTGGCTTGCAAGAAATGGCAGAGGTAGCAGCAGGGGGCTGTGCAGTATGAATTATGGCCTGCATCATATTATTATGAATTGGCAACTTCTCTAAAACACGCCCATGTGGCTGCAGCTCTCTTCACAGAGAGCAGCGGGCACAACTTTCCCAAGAAATATCCTGGGGAAAGTGGTGAGAAAGCTCAGAGAAAGAAAAAACAATTCTTATCTCTAGTTAGTGCTCCTGTTGTTTGGCACATGTGGAATATGTTGTGGAGATTGTTTACTGAAGAGGGATTTCTTCATTGGACTCTGGTGATGGTTGTTTGGATTGATTGACCAATTTGGTCAGAGCTGTGTCATGACTGTCTGAAAGGGTCAGGTTTTTCTTTAGTTTAGTATAATATTAGTATAGAATGTAGTGTAATATAGTATAGTATAGCTTAATAAAGCTTTTGTTCAGCCTTCTGAAAGCATGGAGTCAAGGCTCTTTACTTCTGCGTCAGAGGCTCCTTGCAACAATAATGCCCATTTCAAGGATGGCTTTTGCTTGGTTTTTTCCTCCCTCGCTCATCATCCTGGAAGAGGAAGGAAGTGTTTTTCTAATGAACATGAAAGAGTAATTACTTAATGGATGCAGTAAAGAGCCATGTGTGTTCTGCATTTGCCACTAGTGTGAGGCAGACTTTTTTCCACACTGGCCATGAGACAGTCATTTCACACTGGCCATCATCTTGGTTGCCAAACAACAGCAGTTTCTTGACAACTGCATGGAGACAATGTGGCTCGAGGGAGGGGAACTAAGAGGCTCTGGTTTCTATTCTGAACTATTTTGTTTGTCCAGTCCCTTCTTTGTTGTCAGTTGACCTTTTTACATTTAGCAGGGGAGCAAAATGGAGCACTCTGTGGAAGAGTGCTCCACAGAGCAACCCTGCATCTCCATCTGTCCTCTTGTAAGGACATGGTGAGCCAAACCAAGCACTTTGCTCTCGAGGTTTTCATTGCTCTTATGCTTCCTGGCAGAGACATCTTTCATTAGCAGCCAAAAACTGGTGCAAGGACAATGCCAGCCCTGGGCTTTCTCTCTCCTCCTTGCACTGCTGGGTCTTTGACAGGAGGCTGGGCAGTGAGCGCCTTGGCTGTAGTGAAATGTCAAAGTAACTTTAGGGAAAGCTTTGTGACCCTTAAAGCCATGGGGTTGTTTCAGATGGAACCCACACCCTCATAATGCTCAACCTGGCATGCAGTACAAGAGGGGTGCTCTTACCACTGGCTATGGGGAGAAAGGTGCCTGTACTGAACAAAGCTGCTTTTCCAGTTCCTGCATGGATAATGGCTTCACCAGTAAGTGCTGGAGAGGGGGAGCAGGCCAGGAGGGGTGGAAGGCACAGCTGTGTCCTGAGACCCCACCTTCCTGAGGGATTGTGTTGAGAGGAACTGCCCCACTCAGGTGAAGGACCACTGTCGGTGCCAGGCTGAGGTGGTTTGGGATGCAGCTTATGCAGCAGGAATACACACAAGGAATGGGGCAGGATTGTGGCTCAGTGTACTGCAGACCCTCATAGATGCATTTTGGACTTGATAGCTTGTGTGCCTGAGTTGTATAAATGCTTCACCTGCTGCATCTGGACAGGCAGAGAAACTGTGTGTCCCTTCCTCTTAAACCACCAAGTTCTCATTTCACACTGACCAGTGAAAAGACAAAAAATGAGTTCTTCATTTTAGAATGGCTTTGACAGTATCAGCAAGCAGCACTATTTCTTTTGAATATGCTTAGAAAACTCTGAAAACAAGAAAAAACAAGACCAAGCTGCCTTTTTTTTAATATAAAAAAGCTAGTAATTTTAATCATTCAAAATGACTCTCTACAAGACAACAAACAGTAATACACGGTTGCAATAAAGGTTCTCCTTTGGAAAGCACAAACTATCAACATAACCACTACACTTATAAACACATTTTAACTTTCTAAGAATATACAGTGAAAAAAATGGACAAGTAAATCCAAAAGAATCCCAAACAACAATAGTACAAAACAGGTTCACACAGATTGCTTTTTGGCAACTGGTTATAGGTTACAAAATCACAACTGTTCTTTCAGGACATTATACCAGGCCAAGCCTAGGAGCCCATCCTGAGCCAGCTGGGTTGTGCTGGCTTCCACTGACCTACCAGGAATGTTATGTACTCTGGAATGTTATGGTAGTGAACAGTGGTCTCCGCTCTAAGACAATACATTAAGGCTGCGGGGTTTCATGCACAGCTGAAATGGTTCTGTCACCTAAGACAACAAATCCCATTTCAGTAAGGCACGTGTTTGTCTACAAAATGGGAAAGGCAGGAGTCAGGCAGAAGTGAGAAGTGCCTGTTTCCCAGGTGCTACTGACCTCACAACCCTGCTGTTACCAGTGATCTGGCAAATGCTCTGAATGCATTAATGTGAGACCACCTTGAATTAATAAGGACAGTAGTGTTTCTGCTTTAAAAATGCCAGAATTACCTGGAATTTTCCTGAGCTACTGCTCACTTTGAAGCACAGCTTTTAGGCTGTGGACCACAGGCAAGTGGTGTTCTGTGACTTATTTTTAGGGGGTTCACAGAAGGCAATGATGGCAAATAAGCTTATATGGGTTTTGGAGTGGCCAGCATACATGACATTTCTAAAGGAGCCTAACACTCTTCTAACAATTTTTAAGGGTCTACATTGAAAATTACTAGGTGGGACTGTGCATATTTACTGATGGAGTGGTCCCATTAAAACAGGACATCATTTTTGGCAACAGTGTAGCGCAGAAAAGACCAGTACCTACACAACAGAATTCTGCAACAGAAGCCCAGTATTTTAATGGAAATGACAATTTCAACAGATGCAATTAATTCCCAATAATATGTCCTAGAAAATTAAGTGCTACTTCTTCATTAAATTGTGTATACGCTATAGAGATGTTTAAATACCTATTTCAAATTAAGCTCTCTTCTTTCCATACAAACTATAATTTGTATGTTAATCCTTCTGAAAGGGATCGGTATTTTGAAACTTTGCTCATCCACAGCCTCAAAGATGAGCCCAATGGATCCTGGGATACCCTTGAGTCAGGATAACTCTTGAGTCCATAAACAATAAAGCTTTCAAGCCTGACTGCTAAATTACACTGCCAATGCAAGGACATACAAAATAAACATGTATGAAATTACATTGCTGGGAATCCATCCATGGTTTTGAAATCCCATGTTGTACAGTTATTAGAAACAAAGAAATCTGAATGCCAAAAGATATTAAATATATACAATTCTCCCTTCCTCCTTTGAAGGTCCTGTTTCTTACATGGCCTAAAAATGCTTTTCTCCCAAATGCTGTACACCTTGCTTGATATGTTGCTTATTGCAGCTGTGCATGTATGTTGGTCAGAATGACCAAATGTTTTACACAACGAAGTAACATCGAGAGGAGTTAAACTTCATAGAATTAACCTATAGAAAGTAATTTCTAAGAAGGGAATGGAGTTCTATGAGAACCATTACACTTGCTTCATGGATTGCTACAAGTAGGTTTCACAACCAAGTCCATGCACCAGCATCAAGATGGAATGAAACAAAAAGAGTGCAGCATCCAGTTAACAAATATGCTGAGGAAACAGGCTGTATATACAAAAGGTATGCACTGTTTACCTGACACATAATTTTTAAGGTGCTTAATTGATGTTTTAGGGAAGGTAGCAACATATACATATATGTTGTGTATACAAATCTAAATGTGTATAAGAAACATAATACAGAACCAGACAATATTCCCAGATCCCTGATTTGATTAGACTCTCTAATGCATAAGAATGTATTTAAAATATATAATAAAAAATATCTAAAAAAAGATACCTTTTACATAAAAATAGCTCCAGTTTGTATGCTTTTCTGCTTTGCTGCCCACAGATTGGATTCTGCTGGGTGGGTTTCATAAGGACGCCATTTGGACCAGTGAGAGTTTGAACAACTGTGCGTGATGAGAGAGCTCCGTTACTCGGTCCACCATCTTCTGCAGGAATGCTGCGTTGGGGTAACTCAAGGCAGCCGCCTTGGTGGCCAGAACAACGCTCTTGAGCAGTTCACACAGCTGGTTGCTGGAGTTCATCACTCTGTTGCACATGTCCTGCGTCGTCATTTGCCTCGCGAGCGTGTCCCCAATGAACACGAGTTTGTGCGCGCTCAGAATGATGAATTTGCTGTGTGCCACGAAGATCCGTGGGGGCTGAGAGGAGTTGACACAGCTGAAAAAGGCATCGATGGCGTTCAGGAGGGAGTTGAAGTGAGTCTCGCACTGGTCGGAGTAGAACAGAAGCAGGCGGCTGTCATGGGAGGTCTGGAGGGCCTGCGGAGGCTTCCATTTGGAGATGTCGTTCTCCACTGGCTTTGTGATCTCTTGCTCCAGACGCTGAAACTGATTGATCTGAAAGGAAAAACAAAAGCTCCCATCAGCAAGTATTCTGATAAGATGCTGTTATGTATTACAATTTCACTTTGTGCCTCGGGACATCCCTGGGTATCCTACCTTATGCTAAGTAAAAAGTAACAGTATGTTTTCTAGGATCAAATGCTTTGATTACTGTAAATCCAAACACGCAGAGTTCAGAAGAGAGAAACATCTAAAATACCTCATTTGCATTAAAAAACCCCAACAACACAAACTCCTGAATTTACAGGCTGTTGCTCATTTGGAGTATTCTGAGATCACAAGTGAGAGAGATGGATCCAAGTGGCAATGACTCCTACACAGTCTTTAAAAAGCTGTCATCTCTGTGGGATTTTAAGATGAAAACCCTTTAAATCTCACCTCCTCACTGCTTGTACAATTTTCTGCCATACAATATGGCAACAACATACTGAAGAATTAATATGAGGGAAAAGTGACAGCCCTCGATCTTGTGAACCTACTATTTTTAGCACTAAAAGTGAGGTTCAGCACAATATTTAAGCTGATGGTATTGATGTTCACTGAGCAGATGTGAAGGTGGCACATGTATTCAGTATGGTCCAGTGATTAAGGCCCTGGATGGCAATTCAGGAAAGCCAAGTTCTCTAGCTGGCTTTGTGACTGACCTGCTGTGAGACATCACAGAAGCTTGTTTCTCTTCTGTGGTGAACTTTTAGAGCTTTTAAACTCTTTGCTTTTTATTATCTGTATCCTTTGCACACTGCTAAGGGGAGGGTCCCTCCTGCTCTATTCGACCAGTGCTCCCTATGCGTGAGGAATGCTGCATTTCAGGGTAATTATACACCTGGGAGAACATACCTGATGGTGCTCTAGCTCCATTTTGCTCTGCTTGATGATATTTTCTTTCTCCAGAAGCTCCTTCTGTTGCCTTTCAAACTCTTCTTTCCCCTGTTTTGCATAACATAAGAGACTGTGTTAATTCAAAACTGCTTCTGAGCTAAATGGCAGCTCACAGGTCAAGAAAGAGGCTGCTTTGTATTGGCTTTTTCACTGGTAGTGCACCACTAAAAGGACAGAAAATGAAAGGATAATGTGGCAGAGCAAAAGGCTGTCACTATTAGAAATCCAACAGTCCTCTTTGACAGGAAGCAATCACCCTGGTGAAATTACTCTCAAATATGCATTAGCATGGCAATCAATTGCTGCTTTCCCGCAAGAAGCTTCCAGAAAAACCGCAGACAATTCCCACATGGCCTTGTGCAGAACAAGGTCTTGGGTTTACCTACCTGCAGGTGAACATAATCGTAGTCATCCATCCAGCTCTTCTCCGAGCCTTCACTGGTGGCACTGTAAGGGTGCTGGCCTTTACTCAGGAGCGGGGGAAGGGAGCTGCAGTGGTTCTGTGCTTTTTCTCCATGACGTTGCATCTGAGGACTGTCATACACACAGTCAGGAGTGCTCATTATATTCTCTGCTACGTTTTTGACACGGGAGCTAGCCAGTGCCTGTTTGAAGAGCAGCTCTGCGTTGACACTGATGGTGGTGGTCAGCTGCTTGGCATCGTCCGGGACCGTCCTTGCCACCATAACAAACCGATCCAGGTCATCGCACTTGTTCTGCACTCTGTTGACAGCTAGGACATTCAAAGACCAGCTGTAGCTGTTCAAGTCATGACTGGTTTGGGTAAGGATCTGGTGAGAGTCCTCCAGCCTTTGCACCTCCCTCCTCATTTTGTTGAGGAGGCTGAACTCAGACAGGCAGGAAGCATTGGCTGCCGATCCTTTGGCAAACTGGAGGTACTCCAACACCGACTGCTCTACCTTATCCACAGCAGCGTGAATTTCATTGATGTGTTTCTCCATATACCCATAGGACCGCCAGTCTGGTGTAATGAAGGCGGTGAGGTGATTGACAGCTGCCTCCACCATCTGCTGGAGGCGATAAAGCCTCTCTATAGCAGTGTCTGGATCAAGGACTAGTCTTTTGTCCTGTGCAGTTGATGCTGAATGAGAAGAGTCTTTTGATGTCGTTGACGATGTGGACATGTTACTCCTCGTACTTCCCGTGCTGGAGAAAGACAACCTGTTCATCCCATCAGTCACATCCTGTAAGCCTTTATTGTCTTGCAGGATTGGTGGTGGCACATCATAGACACCTTCTTTTCCTTCTGTGATGGGGTTTTCACTGAGTCCTGTCTGTTGTCCTGGGAATGCAATTCCCCTTGGGGTATCATAAACATCTTTTTCAGGTGCAATTTGCTGTCCAAGAAAATGGTTTTGATGGTTTGTAGGGATGTCATAAACACTCTGTGTCTGTGGCATTCCACCTGGCAATAATAGGCTTTCAGGAGAGAATCTATTAAGTTCTTTTCCAGTTGCTTTGGTGATGGGAGGAGGAATATCATATACTCCTTCTGGTCTTACACTGTGGCCCACTGAAGAAGAAAAATCCTGCAAGTTTTCCCCCAGGGCTGTATCATCTTGGCATGCAGATGGAGGTGCAGCATAGACCTGAATCACAGAAAACAAAACATGAAACCTTTGACTAGAATAGTGAAATATTTACCATCTTCCATTTGGGATGGAAGATCTGCTATTGACTTTCAAAGAGTCAGATACTTAAGTGTGACTGAGAGTCAGTTTTAATATCTCACTTTTATCACTCATCTTGATGCAAATTCCCATAAGCAGCAAAATCCAAAAAAGGCGGCAGGCTGCCACAAAGATAATGTAGGTCTAATTATCAATTTATAGTTCATAACCTTAATTTTGATGCAGTGCTTCACTTTACCAGTTTTAACAATTTAAAAACCTAAGAAAGTTTTTGAAGTACTAAATCTCCTTCTCCTTCAGGATCATACATGTATCCTTGTTAGAATATGTCTTTGGCCAGACACAAAAATACAGGATCTTGTGGAAACAGAGTAATGCTTACCCCTTTGGCAGGTGGTATGTCATACACTCCTAAGGCTTTTGCTTCTCCCATGGGAACTGGAAGTGCAGGACCCTTTACCGATGTGGGGGGAATGTCATATATCTGAAGAAAGAACAAATTGATTACAGAAACAAGTCGCCTCAGGGAAAGCTCTGCTATTAGATGGATTTTCATATTTTCTTTCTTTCCTCTCAGAAAGTTTGAACGTGACCAGAGCTCTTCAGGTTTTTTTCATATGGGAGAACATCTTGGATTTGCTTAGAATTTTGGACAGTTAGGAGGAAATGCACTTTGCTAGTTCTCCTCTGGGCAATGGTGTGGACAGCAGGCTGGAGAGATGAAGTCAAGGCTGACTTCCCTCCTGAGAGGTAAATCAGGGTCAGTCTACTACAGATACCTCTTGGGGTGAACATGTGACCAGAACTGATCACACCCTTACATTCAGGGTGGTTGAGTTCCAGGTCCTGCCAGCATCCACTCTACAAGCCTGAGGTCCTGGGGAGTCACTGCTAAGGGAGCTCCACAGACAAAGATAAAGTTCAAGCTCAGTGACACAGTGCAGTCAATAGGTGGTGAAAACAACTCCCTGCATAGCAGCTGTTCATCTAGGCAGTAATTTTACCCTTACTGAGTGAAGTACTGTCAACTATGCATCAAAAAAGTACAGGGGAAAAAAAAACGTTCCCAGGCAGCAAGTTTATTCTGTTTAGATATACTCTTTGATCAAAACAGAGAGAACAAATGGGACTTTTGCGTTTGGTGTGCTGCCAAATCTTAGCCAACATCAAATAAAACTTTGAAATACGCCTGTGATCTGTGAATAAGCCACAGCATCTAATTAAAACATATTTTCTCTCTGAAATGAGAGAACTTGCCTTGCTTATAAAAGTCTGGAAGAAATTCATCACCTTTTGTGCTCTGTCAGCCTTGCTGGCACTTTTATTGGTACCTACCCCTTGGAGAGGGCGAACAGGGGGGATATCATAGGCATCCTTCTGGTGCTTAGAAGAGAATTCATAAACATAACCTTGTCCTGACCTGACTGGTGTTATTACCTGTGGGTAAAGGAAAAAGAGGAAATGTTAAATCTCTGAGGATGTTCTCTCTGTAACAATCCAATCCTGTTAACATTCATGCATCATTGGCAATGTTAGTAACACCAGTCTGCACACCCTTCTGAGAGCTGAACATTTTAAATGAGTGTTAGTAGCTACAAACACAGCATTTTTTCTTTCCAGACCAGCCCTGACATGACTGTTTGCTAGTGCTCTACACTGTCTTCTATTTGCCAAACACAGATTCTGTGCAGGTCTGAGAGCTCTGTCCTTTCTTCCCACTGACTTCCCATTAGCACAGACCGCAAGAGGTGATGGCTGCACCACCCACTCGCTGAGATCAGGGCTGATCCTACTAGGTGTGGGTGTCCCCACTCCTTGTCAGAGGCTTAAAATACTATGTTAAGTCTCTGGGAGTCTACACCTTTGCTTGTAGAGGTATTTCCCAGCTACTCCAGCAGGACTCCATGTGTTACTGTGCTCCATAGCACAACATCCTGGAGAACTGAGTGTGAGTTGAGGCTTTGGAAATTCTTTACATAGAAACACCATGCTTAAACCTTCCGAAGCAGGACATTCAATTTTGCTGTCTCTGCTTGGTTTATCCATGTTAGTGGCTAAGAGATGGGAAATGTCAAGCCATTCTTGAAGTATATAATGCAATAACAGCCTCTGAAAAACAAGAAAGCTTAGCTTTTACATTTTCTGACATTTTGTAAACCATTAACTACCATAATAACTACAAATAAAATCTGGTGAAAAATAAATGCCTTAAGTCTTGGACAGCATCGGCACAGCAGAATTTCAGTACAGTGTGGTATGAAAGAAATGTTACCTAACCCTAAAAGAGAGCTGGGTTTGTAGTGGAAATGCTGACATCTTAACCTCTGCTGATGCTATTTAGCTCTAAGAAAAAAATATAAATACTGTAACCCAAAGGCACGACATGACAAATTACATAGGCTCGTACAAGATGTGGCTTTGTACTCGGCTGGGGAAAATTTTATGCCAGAGCTACCTAACTCTCCTTAGAAATGTATGCAAGACATACCAACAGCATTTCTACCCAAACGCTCAGTAAGGATCCCGTGGCAGTTTTTGCTGTAAGGAATCCTTGCATCCTGGACGGATTTCACAGTGAGTTTGTCTTGACTGAGGTGAGGGAAAGCCCCTCATGCCTCCCCCCTACCTCTTCTCTGCTATGTTAACAACACAGGCTTTCCATCTTTTCACTTGCCGCCCAGATTTGGCTGTGCAGTCTCTGTCCCTGTCCCACGAAACAACCACTGGATTCCCCCTCACGTGGGTGCCTTGCCAGCACAAGGACAGGTCTGATTCAGTGAGTAGCCCAAGGCAGCACCAGCCCCTGCCCTGACTCTGTGGGCCTTGGGGGAAGGAGCAACAGTCACACCTGGCAGGCGGGAAGACCATGGCTTTTGCAAGTGCTTTTCCTTGAATTCTCACCAGAAGACAGGAACTGGAAGTGATAGAGTCTCCAGTGCTTCAGATGAGAGAACTGCTCAGTTGGGCATGGGGCTAATAGGGCTTACATACACAGGAGTTTTTTTTAAAAAGAATCTAAAAATATTGTATTTATGACAGGCTCTTCCTACCCCACAGAGTCACCTACTGCATTGTAAAAGGTATCTATGGGCAAAACTTTTAAGGAAGTTCTTTCTGAAGTTACTGGAGGCTTCCCATAATGGGTCACTCCAGACACTATCCCTCCCAGGCCACTCTCATGAAGTACTGGGATTATTCTGTTTGCCAGAGAAAATTCTAACTTGTATCAGCATCACTTCTTCATGCTTTTTCTGCTAGTGAGGTTTAGTGACCAGACTAGAATAGCTTGCCATATATATTTTGCATCCTTTTTTTCCCCCCGGCTATGTACTACCAGTCAAATGCCTTCTACCTAAGCCAAGAACAGAAGGATTTGGTTTTAAGTAATGTTTACTCAGAGATTCCTTCCAAGGGGTCCAAAATTACAACCATGGAGTCGCTTCAATGAGTCATTCAGTGTGTTAAAGTGATCCTCTGGGAGAACTGACAATGTACAGTAAAAACAAAGGGCTGTTTCCTGGGTAGCCCATCTCCACCAGCCCTTCTACTGCTGTGAACACAGTGGCATTCAGCTGCTTGCTAATATGCCGGGAAACTGCTTGACCATCCCAGAGAAAAGAAACAACAGGGTGCTCATGGCAGGCAGCCAGAGGCCCCACGCAGCGCTGGAAGCAGGAGGAATGGTGCACTGCAGCAGTTTGGCTCTGCTTCACCTGCTGCTTGCTGCCTAGAGGGACAATGAAGGACTCAGGATGTGTCAGGCTCCAAAAGGACAGATATTGGTTGCTCAGTGTGTAATTTTTATACCCACTTGCTCAGTTTTGTTCTACACCAGAAATTGAATGACTGAACTGCTTCAGGATAAAAGGAGGCTCAGAGGAGACCTTATCACTCTCTACAGCTCCCTGAAAGGTGGTTGTAGCCAGCTGGGGGTTATCTCTTCTCCCAAGCAATGACTGACAGAACAAGAGGACACAATCTTAAGCTGTGCCAGGGGAAGTTTAGATTAGATGTTAGAAAAAAATTCTTCACTGAAAGAGTGATTGGGCACTGGTCTGCCCAAGGAAGTGGAGGAGTCACTGTCCCTGGACATTTTTAAAAAAAGACTGGATGTGGCACTCAGTGCTTATGGTTTAGTTGATGAGGAGGTGTTAGGTCACAGGTTGGACTTAATGATTCCAAAGGTCTTTTCCAACCTTGTTCATTCTGTGATTCTGTGATAAAAGACACCACCA
>JAYDZK010000113.1:142842057-142888441 GCA_034509185.1 Euphonia xanthogaster | reverse complement strand
TATCACTGAGCATCAAGATGTGACAACTGAAGTACTGGGGCACCAGAAGACAAACGGGCAAACATTGCATTTGCTTTTGAGACAGGTACATAGCAAAAAACTCCAACCAGACTCCTACTAAAAATCCCAAGCCTTGAAATCAATAAGGAGCAGCAGGAAATATCAAGAAAAAATTCTCAATATGTCAGATAGTAAAATTGTAATATATTGTGAGGAAGAAAAGGTTAACCTGTGTGTATCTAACATAAAGACGAGTGATACTGAGTTTCATAGGCATATTCTTTATGAAACCAATCAGAACAATGGGTGAAGAGGAGGCAGAGAGACTGATGGCCACAGAGCCTTCCTTCAGTGAACTCCTGCAGTTGTTTTCATGGGCAGTACACCTCAGACTTTCAGATGTGTGCCAGCTCTTCCTCATCTCCCTTCAAGCTGACAGAAGGCATGGCCTGACTTGGGGCTGTGCAAAGCTTCAAAGTATTATCTGAGACACAACTGTGATTCCACCACTTTTATAGTTATACAGAGTGAAATCTTGGTACTCAGATATTCTCTCCATGAGGCAAAAGGAAGGGCAGAATCTTGATTCTCTCTCCCTAAAGTACTATTCTTCACAGTTAGCAGAAACAAAACACTATTTATGTCACTAGCAATGGCATATTTTATTTTTAATTCTTGAAGGGAACAGACCTCTAGAGAATTGAAGGGAAAATAAAAATAATTTCTTTGGGGGAAAGAGATGCTTCAAAATTGAAAATAAGTGCTGGACATGGTGCTCTCATAGGAACCATTTATCTTGCATCTGCACCCTTAACGTTCTCTCGAGCTCGAATTATGTATGAACACAGCTGTGTAAATGAAGGGTAAATATCCACATGAGTCCAGTAGTCCAAGAGTCATGTTTTACCTCTCTTTAATTTCATTTTTCATCTCTTCATGCAGTTCTACTTACCTTATGGACCTGACTTCAAAAACTCAGCTGCTGAAGAGACAGAAGTCCTCTCTGTAAGTAGCACAATATCCAAAAGCATTCAGACATAGAAGAGTGGTCTTAGTATAAAAGGAATTTGGTTTGTTACAGCTAGAAAAGATTTTTTTTTTTCCAGCAAATTCTACTTAGTTGGTTATAAGATACTCATTGAATTATTTCACATAACAGCATCACAAAAACACAGTAGGTATGAAAACAGTAAACAAATGGCACTGATTTTTGTCTCATTTACTTTAGTTGCATACAACTTTGGTTTCACTTTACTGGCTTTTTATCTCATGTAGATCAGTTGGTTTATACCACAACCAATATCTCCAGAGTGATTTCATCAATCGAGTTTTAGCTTTACTGGGTTCAGTAAAACTACTGCTATTTTGCCACAGTAAATAGGTAAACAATCAGGTTCCATATTTTGTATTTTATTATACTTCTCCTTACAAAAAAATTATAACTAAGTGTGCATGAAAAATGTTTTAGAGAAGTAGGAATGGACAAATGCAGAACATTCAATTTCCTGAGCAGGAAGATAAATATATTTTATTATGTACAATAATTAGCACTAAAAACATTCTCAGCACTTCCAGGGTACTGCTCACACAGCAGCTTGGTTATAGATATTTTTTGTGTCTTTCTTTTGCCAGTGCCTCAGACGGTTTGGGTCATATTTTGTTGCATAAAGATGAAAAAATTAATTTAGATGAAATGTGTCAACAGAGGGTAGTTCCATCAGTGAAGTGCATTTGTCTCATCTGAGCCTCTACAAGATTTCCAGCAGAGAAATGCCCATTTGCTCGCTTCTCTGCTCCACTCTATGGAGCTCTGTAGGATGGAGATAATTTTCTCGTGCCTCGGTATTGCTTTGATTCTGAAAGGCACAGGCATGGATTAAGGAAATGCCCCAGCTGAGCAGCTGTTATTTGTGAATCTATCCTCAGGCTAATCATATAGCTAAAGCTGTAATAAAGCAATGAAACTGGAGCCTCAGTGCTGGCAGGGCATTTTTTGGCATGAATTGCAACTCGTCTTAACCAGAAAGGTAAAATGGTAGAAAAACGGAGAGGGTATTTATTTTAAAGCTGTAAGACATTGTTGTTAACAAACTGGATTATGAACCTCTTACTCACACTTTGATCAAAAAAATAAAGGCAGAACAACTCCCAAGAGGCTGAAATTTCAGGTAGTTTGATGAGCATCCAGGAGAGATATTTTGCTGTTAAGGTTTGATATAAATTCAGCAAGTCATTTTTGAAACAGCAGCAATAGTCTGAAAAGCATGTGTTCAGAAATAGTCTTTATTTTAAAGGTCTGCTCCCCATGTTCATGGGCCAAACAACTTCCATGTGGAATTTATGTACCTACCAGTTAAGGGGAAATAACCCAAAAAAAAACCCCAAAGAAACAACCCTTATTTATTTGTAAAGTGATTCTATTTGATCTTATGCCATCAGAAGTTCAACATTGTCAGTATCACCTTTCCAAACAATGCTTTTTGATCTTCACATTAAAAAGCTAAAAATTTATCTTGCTTTCCCATGGTACCTTTCTGCCAATTATAACTCATGAGACAGTAACAGATTTTTGAATTTGTGGACAAAACCTGACCAGCCCAATGAACAAACATGAAGCATTTACAGGTTTTCATAATAAAAAGAAAATAACAAAGCCATTTAATTCTCCTTTGATCTCTTTCCTAAGAAAAGAAAAAAGGAAAAAAAAAAAAAAAAAAAAGAAAAAAAAAAAAATGGAAACTATATGTTTTGGAAATGCCCTAAACAGGCACTACCACCTTTACTCAGTGGCTGCAGAATTCTGCCAGGAGGTAGAAAGTTGGGGTTCAGTTCCCACTTCCCTCCCAGAGATGAGAAGCTAAAGGAGTTTGTTTACTCTATTGCAAAGGGGAATAGTTTGCTGGGAAATACTTTGTGTCTTGCTTTTTTTTTTTCCCTGTAGATCTTGTTCTACTCTGTATAGAATATTGAAATATTCATTAGGCCAGAGAGAACAACTCTATATCATGGTGTTTAGGCCCTGCAGAGGAGAGACAGGACATCACCCTCATGAATATTTCAATATTATAAACAAAGTAGAACATACTCTATCAGAGGTATTGAAAAAACATTTCCTCTGTCTCCATCCTGCACTGGGGAATATCAGTCTGCTACTTGGGGGCTGTTCCTGGGAAATTCAGGTGGGCTCAGATCTTGTCTGGCAGATGAGGAAACTAAAACCATCTTCTTTGCATTTTGAATGAGTCCCTGCCAGATGAACTATTGAAAGACAGGAGACAGGTGGCTTTTTAATCAACTAATCTATCTTTATGCATCTCTTTTTCTTTTCTGCCTCTCACCTTCAAGAGTGACAAGCTCATCCTGACTTTTGGAGCAGTTCTAAGCCCACTGAAATGCCACTTTTGGGCAAAACATTTAACAAACAAAGATTACTCAAATCTGAGCATATTTGATGATATTTATGTTTTTTCACAGCTTTAGATTCATCTCTAGGATTATACAAACTATGTCTAGGCTTCTTCCTACATCTCATCATACTTGGATAATTCTGATTTGTCTCTGATTTGGTGGAAAAGTAGATGGATAAGTTGGAAGGAAGGAAAAGGGGGCATAGGAATCGTAATACATCTCACTGTAATTAAAAAAAAGAGCAATTAGAATTGACAGATGTGAAAAATATTGATCTGATATCCATGTTACAGATTTACAGCTGAAAATTGAAAGTTTCCAGAAGCTCTGCAAGACTGGAATTTGTTCATGATTATTAAAGTCATAAGATAGGTAGCTAAAGTCAAATTCAAGTGAAGTGCATAAAAAATTCTAGCCACTACTAAATTTCCATCTAAGAAAAAAAAAACAAACCAGCAAAAACTAAAACACAGAAAAAAAATCAGCATCCTCTGTTGAGCAATTCTTCCTGATTTATGTGTGAGTCCACTCTGGAGGCACAGCATGGTATTTCTTCCCCTGCTATAAAGAATGCAGTCCTCCTTTCCTACCTAAATGCTGGGCTGAGGGAGAAGAATTTAGGCCAGCCATTTAATTTTGTTGTGAATTTTGCTCTTATGACTATGCATTATAACATGGGGGCATGGATGAAGTCAGGGAAGAACTGAAACAGATGAGCTCTTGGATGTTCAGAGCTTTAATTTCCCAGGCTCTGAATGATAGGCATGCTTAGATCAGAAAAGATTTCTTTTGTCATCTCCAGAGCCTAGAATATCCCTTTAGCTGGCTGAGAAAAATAATGTTTGGAAAATCTCTGTGTGATATTATATTGCTTATATTATTTATTTTGCCTGAATTTGTTCTGTGTCAAGTATTCTGGAAGAAATGCAAGTAAAATAACTCAGCAAGGAATGACATAAATGCAGTGAACTGTCATTGCAGATAGCTTCAAGGAACACTTTCCACATACATCCACCCAGTTTTCTTCAGTGCAGTTGTCACAGGAGAGTTTGCTAAGGATCCTACATGATGGAAATTTCAAACGCATCTTCCTACTGCAGTTTATTCACCAAAGAAGAATCCCTAGGCTGCTGAATACCCAGGGAATCATTGATGTTCTGGCAGACAGGCTGTCACACAGAGGCACTGAGCCTGTGTGTGTGCTTTTGCTCCCCACAGACACACACTGATTCAGGCTACATCTGCATCCACAAGTGATGCAGTGCAGCAGGAGCACCAGATTATCCTGTTGCCACCTGCAACCATCACAAAGCCGTTTGTGCTAAGGACAGCAGCTACACCACATGCCTCATGGGGGTTTACTGCAGGACAGCTCTAATCTTGTCCTCAGGACAGAACTCCTTTCAGCTGCTGGAGCACATTGGTGCTTGGTTGCCTGCAGCACAACATTTGGCTGGATCTGGCTCCTGCGCCCAGAGACAAATGGTGCAAACCAAAGCTGGAGAGTAGGGGCAGTCAGGAGAGTAAAAAGCACAAAGCTTGAAGCTAAACTCATGCCTGCTCCTTACTTCAAAGCCATCATTTCTACACTCAGAAAACCACATGCTCCATAGAAACCTTCAACTTTCTTTCTCACAGCAGTGGATAAAAGCAGAGACTTTTCCAAGCCACCAAAGCCAGACCACAGAGGGCATTGCAGCCTGGGTGCAGCTCCCCTGGCAGCTGGGAGCCACCCTGGGTGCCTCTGTGATGGCAGTGGTACAGGCTCTGCCAAAATAGCTCCACTCTGGGGTCACTCCCGCACTTTGAAGAAGCAATTTAGATAATCTGCTAGAACTACACAGGTACATGGAGCTGGGGGCTCAACCATCCCAGCTGGCCAGAGATGTCAGGATAAACCCCAAATCAAACCTGTGTGTATTGAAAGAGAAGATACTACAATTTCAGGACATTACAATGACCTGAGCGATGTCCAGTGGCAGGCAGGTTGTGACAGTAGAGGTAAAACTGTGATCTTTATTTATTTGGTGGTTGTGCTGAAGGCCCCAGTTCATGCACTTGCAAACATCTCACTCTGCAATGCCTAAATTGAGGGAGGGACATGGGACAGTCACAGGGTCAGGACAATACCCAGAAAAGCTCAGTTTATGTAGCTAGCAAATCCTTAGGAAAATTCAGATGGCTTTGGTAAACCAAAACATCACACCAGCTTCACTGGAGGTTTTAACACATCTGCTTTTATACCCATACTCAAATATAAAACTCCACAGTGCTCAAATTTTCCATGTCAAGACAAGAAGACATCCACTTTTCCCTCTGCAGCTGTACCTCAGCCATAGGAAATGCACTTTTCCACTACTCAGGTGTTATCAGAACCAGATCCCATAATCGTTTGACTCAACATTTAAACTCTGCTTTTAATAATATTTCAAAAGCTTACAAAGGAAGAACTTGAAACTCTCAGTTATAAAACCAAATTGTCCTAAAAATGCACCTAAGCCTTTTGGAGTTTGGGCCTACATCTTGGCAGGCTCCACAGGATTGCAGCACATTACAATAGTTCCTTACCATAAATAAAAATAATCTGGATCATTTTTTGGTGTCTGCACATCTCACACAGCAGGGATCAGACCCAGCTGACCTCCTGATGACAGTGTCATATAAATATTAAATATTAATAGTACTGTTACTGTTAATTTGGCAAAATGTGATACTGTGTAAAGCAAACTTTGTCTCTTTTGGCTGTACTGCAACAAGGAAAACACATGTTCTCAACATTTCTAGCTGAACAGCTTTCTTTTCCAAATGTTTGCTTTTCTTAAATTAAGATAAATGAGTGGCTTGGGGAAGGGGGGATGGTGGGGGGGAGTTGCTTTTACCTGAAGCCTTTCAACCCCCTTTTTTGTAAGTCACATTTACACCTACTGGAAATCTGGGCTTAGGTGACACTTGTCTCTAATTCAGAAACAGTCTCTTGTTCAGCAGATAAAAACCAGGAAAAGCTGTCTAAAACCATTCCTGTCTTTGACTTTGTAGGTTTTTGAGCAGTTCCTGTCATAAATGTAGGTCAGAGACTGAAGGTAGTGGCTGGAGCAATTAAGTGCTCTATTTGACACAATTGCAGATCAAATAAAATACTTGAGAGTTTAACTATTATATACACACATTTATTCTTATGCTTTCTATGTGCTGTAAATAGGAAATATTTACTTTCATGCAATCTGGAGACACAGTATCAACAGTGAGAAACAATCCTCATGAATATGGCTATCAGGATATTTGCCAGCATCCTCTCTTCTTGAGCATTAAAAAAAATGTTTCTACCTTACTCCTTCATCAATGTACTTGAATCTTGAGAGGTGAAGTAAAGATCAGAAGGAGTTTGAAGGAGGTATCCCTAACACTCCCTGAGGACATGTGGTGGAGTATGAATTGCACTCTTAGATAGTTCTGCTACTAGGAGCTTGCAAACAGCTCTTAGTAGTAGAGCTAGGGAAGCCTAAATGTTGTTAGCTCAACACAGCACAAAGAGATGAGCTTTTGTTGGCCATTTCAAGTGGGGAGAAAATGAGAAATAAACAGAAAATACAGAAAGAATTGAGTCCACTAGAGAGAAAAGCACAAGCATGAAGAGAGCAAAAGCTGGTGATGACTCTGTGGTCAGAGCTGGCTGTTGAGTACTGGCAAGAAGATTGTGGGAAACTGCTTCACTGTCTCAGTGGGGAAAAGGGAAGAAACAAAAGTGTTTGTGGAGATAGGTGGAGGATTAACCAGCTGAGACAACGCTCTGGCACTTTGAGACAAGATGAGACAGATGCAACTGCCCAAACTGGGTACCCCATGAGACACCCAGGAGCAGCAGCTGGAGGGCAAGCAGCCATCCAAGGGCACCTCAAGTAGCCCAGACACTTTCCTGACAGTGGGATAGCCACTCTTACGTGCCTGCATGCGAGGTAGATGGATAAAGAGATAGATGGTTGTGGAGGCTGATGTGTCCAGTGTTATTCTAGGTTCTGTGAAGTATCTGCCTTTTAGTAACCCAGGGGTTTTTCAAACCGAAATTGTTATGATTTTTTCACTTTTTGGTGTCTGATGCTCTCTGTGATATTTTGATATGACGGGGTTTAGTGGGCATGGTGGTAGTCAGTCAAAGCTTGGACTTGATGATCTTGGAGGTCTTTTCTGGCCTTAGTGATTCTACAATTCCATACTGGCTAATATACTGCAGATGTGCCAGGTACCATAGGGGGTCTTAAACAGCACTGAACTGGTTTTAAACAGCAGTGTTCCCCTCCTTTGACACTACAGGCAATCTGAATTGCAAAGGGACATTCTAAGCCATTCTGTCTCAAAGTGGTCACTGAAAATTGGCCAGTGGAGTTCTTCTTTCAGGTCTCTGGACTGCACCATTGACTATAATGCTACCTTAGACAGCTCATGCATATGTAGACTCCTCCAGGTAATGTACCTTTAAGCCTTTAACTCTGGAGATGAAGTCATCCTAAGGAAGCAGAAGTTTGGAGAAATTTATCTAAATCTGGGGCAGTTCTTGGAATATTTGAGTGCTGATCTGCTGAAGGGAGAGGGCCAGGCAGTAGAAGCCATGGTGTCAGCAGTGATGGGTTACAGTTAAAGCTGTTTAAGAAACACAGCACAGCCCTGGTCAATTGGATTGCCTGATGCGGGCTCACGCTCCCTGGAGAAGCTGCCAGCCATGCTCCCAGCCCGCCCACCACGGGCTGCAGGATCAACAACTGATTCATTTCCATGCAAACAGCACAGTCAGCTGCACAGCTCACCCCAGCAACAATAAACATCAGCACAGGGCTGTGAAAATGGAGCTGTGTGTCTTTGAGATGCAAAAAGCCATGCAACTATGCTAAAACCATCAGATGAA
Organism: Euphonia xanthogaster; assembly: GCA_034509185.1. Lineage (NCBI taxonomy): Eukaryota > Metazoa > Chordata > Aves > Passeriformes > Fringillidae > Euphonia > Euphonia xanthogaster. Next base: position 142,880,136 of record JAYDZK010000113.1, on the reverse strand, counting down.
TAAAAACCCTCACTGAGAAACTCTAACAAAAAGCATTGCCAGGGGTTTACAGGACCAAGCATGAGGCAGGACAATGCAGACCCTGATCTGGTAAAGCAGAGACAGTGAATGTCCTCAGGGTGAGACAGCAGCCACGGCAGGTCAGCTCTCTAATGGACAGGGGCACAAGAGAAGGAACTGAGGCTATAAATAAGCTTCTCTCCAGCCAATGAGCCCTGAGAAATGCACCATGTAGTCACTGAGGAAGGAAGTTACAAGGCTGCAAAGAAAATGGATTGCTACATCTCTGGAAAGTAGCACGGACTGCCTCTCACAGCAGTGAAAGCCTGGCAGACACTTGGGTATCTGCACTGACCCAAAACCACAGAGCAGAATCACAAAAAAAAAAAAGAAGTGTCACTGCTGATTACCAGTGAGTGAAGCCAGAGCACCTGGGCTGTTCAAGGCAAAACTGTCTGCGGATGATTGCATCAAGATGAGTCTTAGGGGAAGTGCTGAGGATAATGAATTTCTCTGGGCTTGTGTTTTAGTCTCAGCAAGGCACAGGAAAGGCCTGGTGAATGTTGAATCACTAATGGAAGCCCTACCAGCAGCATTTACACGTTTTTCAGAATGCAGTCAAGAGTTTGCTGGATTAGAGGAAAGTCTCTGAGCATTCTTTAACGTGGCTATAATCTGATGGGACAAATATACAAGCAGTTGGCATTTGAGAATTACATGGCTGGCCAAATCACAGGGAGTAAATCCTCCTGAATGCCCAGCAATACATAGGAAGAGGAAAGCATTCAAAAAAAGTATTCCAACTATCAGATTCCAGCCAGGTTCTTGGAAAAGATCAAAACAAATTTAAGAGGAGAATTGCATCATGAGAGAGAAGTTTCCCAGCTTCTAGTAGGTGGATGATTTGGAAGCCATTCAGGCAAAACTCCAGTGGGGAAACAGAAAACACATTTTGCAAGATATGACATAACCAGGTCCTGCACTCAGACAATCAAGCACATGACACAGTAGCAGAGTTTAAGTGACTCAGCACTCCAGGAGAATTTTAATACAAAACCTCTTCCCCTGGGTACACACAAAGCAATAGAAAAACCAGATCAGCACTACATAGCCTGAGCTAAACATTCATCTGGACAAAAGAACAATCATGCAGGCAAATCTGGCAGGCTTATATGAAACAGCAACAGGCTTGGGACAGCAGATGAAATGAAAACAGTAGCAATGGAAGAGTAATGGCAGGGAGCTGGAGCCCTTGCAGAACCGAGGCCAAGGCCAGGAAAGCCCTGCAAGGCACCCAGCAATCAGCTGAGCCAGAGGAGATGAGAGGTATGAGAGGAGAAGGCCCAAAGAAGGGATGTACTGAGCTGCCTGGTACAGCAGAGACACAAATCCTGCACTGGCAGGAGGCACAGGCTGCTAGTGGCAGCCTTCTCCTTCAGACACCTGTCCATGAGAAGGGCTACATGACTTAGTAGGTCGCTGCAAATTCGCTGCAAAAGGAATAACCATACATCTCAAACTTAGAGTGTGATTTTCTAAGTGAAAGTTAGAAAATGCTTTAAAAATTAAAGAAAAAAAATGGAGTAGGTAGTGCAGTATCCATAATAAAGCCAAAAGGAGAAGCACAGGTTGCAAGAGCATGTGTTTTGAAAGGGTCACTAGAGGAGGCAGGCTGGGTGCACATGACTGGGGAGCTGAGTCAGAGACAGGAAGACAAAACCCTTTTTGGGACATCTGAGAAGGTCAAACAGAAACACAAACCTGAAGCTCAGATCCCTTTTTCTTTTTTCCTTCCCATATTCCCTCCTAGGTCTTGCATATTATGCTGCCCCTCTGAGAGCACCCACACACTCTGTGGGTCAGGACACCAAGGGGACGTCACATATTGCGCTGGGAATGTGGCAGTTTCTCTTCTGCTACTAAAAGCCTCAGCAATACATTCCTTTTTGCATTTCTTCTGCTTCACGCTGTGCAGGGACCCATCAGCACAGTTCCTCTTAATCCCCTTTTGCTCAAACATCCCCCCTTGCTCAGACACATTTAGCTGCTTATTAGGCCACCACTTCCTTAAGGTCAATCATGATTATGTCGTTCAAAATTTCCGAGTGTTCCTTTCCTATTGACTAACCACATCATACAACAGACTAATTAACACACCAGGTTCTCATTAAGTGGTATTCCTTTACTCTCCTCCAGGACCACCAGCTGTGCTGCAGATTTCCTCTGAGTTTTGGAAAATTACAAGATTCATTATTAGAAATGGATTTTTTTCTTCCTTCAGCATGTCACAGGCCCATGGTCAGGTTTAAAATAGCAGCCCCCAGACTCTGGGGCTTGGGTCAGGATTTAGGTAGACTCCTGCAGGGGATGGGGTTGATGGTTCAGAAATTCTTTGGGGAGTGAAGGAAGGATCCCGTCACAAGGAGACCTGGATTTCTACCCATATGCCCAGTTTGGAGGAAAAAAGCATGTTTTATTCTTTCACAGAGCATGATACATTAGATGCTGCTGCTAAGGGTCACAGCAGGTCTGCAGCTGACGTGCCCTCCAGCTCTTGGGCAACTCTTCTACCACTTCAGAGTTCATGTTCAACAACTCACTTGTTTTCCAGAGGGAAAACTGGAATACTGACACCAAAACAGAGAAGGATGCTGAGCCCAAAACAGCCTCAATTTACCCATCTTTTAGGTGGTTAACAGCCTCAGACCCTACCCAGGATGTAGCAATTCCTACACCTGGTTTGGGCACCCATTCCTCACATAGCAGCTGCCTGGTGTTCCTGTCTGGTGAAGGAGCATCTCTCACCTCTGTCAGAATCCTGCCCAGCCTGTGAATTCACACCCAAACTTCAGGCCTGGCAGCACAAAACACCAGGACACCAAAGTAAGTGCTCTGTTCTGGCAGGCCAAAATACTTGTGCTGGTGGTGAACAAATTAAACACCAGTGTGTGGGGAGGTGCTTCAGCTCTGAACAGGCTTTGAAAACTGGAAAAAACCAAAACCCCTTAAAAATAGCTTATTCAAAGAATATTGGTCCATTTATTGTCTCTCAATAACTTCCAAGTCAGTACAGACAGTGTCTCTGATATTGCTTGCAACCAGCTGAAGAGAGAAGGTTTCCTAATTTCTCCATCAATGCCTGTAATTTGAAGGCTGTTAAGATTGTAAAGGTGTATTGTAAAGGAATGCTTATTCATCATTTAAAATACCACTGATGAGCATGTTTAAGGAAAATGTATGTTAATTTGTATTAAGTGTTATAAAATGTCTATAATTAGTAAAAATTTCTATTGGCCTGTTATAAGTAAAAGAAAATTTTTTAACTAAATTTGGCATAGAAATAGATATTTCACGAGACTCAGCAGCAAGTTCTTATTTTGAAATTAAAGAAAAAAGCAAGACTTAAAAAATTTTCATTAAAACACAGGTAAAAAATTATTTTGTTTTGATGTGCTCCCGAATCCCAGCCACTTTGAAGTATTTATTTAAAATTTAATATTACTCAGCTGTTTATGAAAATATATTACTTTAAAAATAAGTTGTTTTGACTAAAATAATTCTCAGCATGTTTTCATTCAGGCTTTATTTAGTCTGATTTTTTTTTAATTTTACATGTGTAAATTAAGTATTACCTTTTTTTATTAGAACAGGAGGGGGGTGTTTTGCAGTTGGGCCATAGAAAATAAAGGCATACTGGAAAATTCCAAGTCCACTTTTATCTCAAATAAAGTGTTTTCCTTCCATAGCAAATTTTAATTTTTAAACTTTCTAATTTCTTAATTAAACTGTGCAAAAGGGAAATACAAAGGATAAAATATTCATAAGGAAGAAAATCAATACCTAGCTAAAAGGCTGTATATTACACGAAGTACATTAGAGTACATCGATTTTATGAAGTTGTCTTTCAACTGCTAATCACACATTCATTACAGGATTATAAATCTCAATAAAGTGATTGAGTCAATGTACTAGAAGGAAGAAGCCTTTTCAAGTCCATGATTTGCATGACCGGTCTGTGGTTTCCAGCCTCACATCTGGACAGGTTTGCTGTGAGAACAGGACTCCAGGCTGTGGAAGATCCTTGTGTGAAGCCAGGAGCAGCCTGATGGGGCTTGTCCCTGCCTGTTTTCATGAGGGGATTTTCCCCCTCGAGCTGCAGAGCTGGAGCTGGGGCAGTTTGGAGAAGGGCCAAGATGCAGAGGGACACAGCTCAACAGGAACCTACAGACCTGATGTAATATGTGCAAGAGGAAGCAGCTTCCTGACCACTCAACCTATGACTAAAAAAGCTTTTTTAGCAGACACTTCAGGTTGCTAGGGAATATTTCCTGTTGTTCCAAAATCCCTAGACAATCAGAACTCAGTTGTCTGCAAACCATATTGTGCAAGGTAAACTGTCAATTCTGAGAGAGATGCACAAATCCTAAGTGTACTTCCATAGTCAAATTGTGGTTTAAATCTGGCCTTCCCAAAAATCACAGCATCATGCCTGATTTGGTGCTGAAAGATCAAAATGACAGCATTTGGTCCTGCAAAAATTACCACTGGGAGCCATGGATGTGTGGAGCACAAGGGACAAGATTGGTAGGTTCAACAAGTTTCAGATAAGAATCTTCTTGCTCAGATGACTCTGATCTGTGCATAGGATCCTGTTACCTGTGCACATGTAATGCAAGAAATTGTGGATTACATAATAATACACTAAAAAAAGTAAGGCCTGCTTAAGGGAAGTACTAGCTATTCCACTGAGATGCCAGAGCAGTCATCCAGGGAAAGCTAAAGCAGTAGTTTTATGTGTAAATTACAGTGGCTCACTTGTGCACCCTAAAAGCCACATTTAACTTAACTGGTGAACCCTGACCAGCTCTGATTTATAGCATGTTCTGTTTTACAAAACCTACTTGGTCAACATATGGGAACAAGGATGGGGGAGGAGACGTGAACATCTGCTTTCCTTGTCCTGGCCTTGCACCATTGCTGCGTACAGCTTTTCACTCTGGAAGACTTTCAAGTCTGAAAGAGTCACCAACCACTTGGATGCAACAGTGTGCTGTGATGTTGCTGCTGTCTGTCTTCCTGCTGTGACTAACTCGGGATTTTTCTGGTTCTGACAGAGTGCTGACGTGCCTGGCAGTTTGCTTGCAGTCTTTGCTGGCAGGGCCAAGGGCCAGGGTCTCCACATCCCACATCCATCAGGCACCTCATGCTCATGGTCATCGATGAAACAGCTGCTTCTCATTAAAGATTTCCAATAAGGGGACTCGATAAATGACTCTGTTTGTCTCAATCTATACCACTGCTGTCACTTTCTATGTGCATTCTGGGGATGAGAGCATTATTTTTAAGAAAGATCGGCATTTCCATTTTGGAGGCAGCAGAGAGGGAGAGGAGACAGCCAGATGTGGCATTTGGCTGCGGAATGCACCAGGGCTGGGCTCCAGCAGACAGAGCAGAGGTATGGCTCTGGTATGGTTCTGCTGTGCACACTGGCTGGCTTCTGACAAAAATGAGATGTCTCCTCAAGAAATTGGCACAACTCTTATGAAATACAGTCCCTCAAGCCTCTACTGCCCTGGGATAAAAGGGCTTGAAATGCTCTTTCTAGTCCTCAGGGTTACTTCTATGAGCTCCTATCCCCATAATTTGTTTGAAATGTGGCTGGAACTTGACCCTTCCCTTGACAAAAATCTCACCCCAGCACATGTGAGTGCAGAAATTTCTGCTCATCTGAAACGCCTGGCTGCTCCTGGCCAGAATAATGTGTGGTCAGCAACTGCACAGAAGCAATCCCTGTGCCTGAATTTCAGGCAGAGCGCTTTCCTCAGCTTCTCTGCACACACCACATCTCTCCCACAAATTTTCTTGCTCCCTTCTTAACTCCCACATAAAGCACATAAAACCTTGGAGTGGGGACTGGTGGGGCTGTTGTGCTTTGCTTTATTACCACAATGACCAGTTATGAAATCAGTGTTTCCCAAGGCACAAGGGTAAGCACTCCGTGTAAAATCACAGTAAAGATGGCCACGAGAGTTGAGTTTGAAGATGCCAAGAACACAGCTGACTTGAGGGAAAGAACATGGATCAGATTCTGTGGTTCCTACAGGGCCAGATCCTGCCACTCACATGTCTAGTCCTTTGAAATCACTGCAGCATTAAAGATTCAGTGGCTGATCTGGCTGGCTGGTGGGTGGTGGAGCAAGCTGGAGCCCTGAAGTAACCTTGAGCAAGGGAGGAAATGCAGCCCAGGGCCAGAGGAACTCTTAGGATCCATTTGCAGGCCAGGATGCTTGAAGAGACACCCACCAAGAAGCAGCAGCCTGTGAACTGGAACAGATTATCAGATGCCACTTTTCCTGTGCAAACAAATGCCTTTCTAGTTCCATGTCCTTCAGACAGCAGACCTGCTCCCAAAGCAGTGACCTGGGCCTCTGAGCACCACAGGAAAACAGCAGAACCATGAACTGGAAAATGGCTCTGAAAGCAGCTGTGAGTACCTCCCAAAGCAGCCTCTGCTACCACTCCAATAAGCACAGGCCTGTCTGCAGTTCAAAACTATCAAAAGTCATCACTAATGAGTATTTCCAAAAAACAGTGCTATTTTTTGTCTCCATTACATTTCTACCTTTCTTTATGTTCAGATTTTCTGGGTCACACAATGATAAAGGATGCCATTTTGGTTGCCATGCATGCTTTCTCTTAGTGCCATAGCTGAAAAATTGTCCCAGACACTGCCTTGTCCGTGGCTTTGGCATTTTTCTGGCAAGTTATTTCCCCCATTGTAAGGTGCATTCCTTTACTGAGCCCAAGGAGCACCTGGTCACTACTTTTCTGGTAAGTGGCAACAATCATTCCAGCTGTAGAGAAATTAATATCTCCCAGCCTTCTCCATCCCCCTCCCAACTCCAAAAGGAAATGTTTTTCCAAGTGCAAAGCACAGACCAGGACACTACCCCAGGTGGTGTCCTTTTTGTGTCATTCACTTTTTTTTCATACCAACACTGAAAAAAAAAAAAAAAAGCAGTTTGATGCACAAGCCCTTGCCAGGTCTCACAGCTTTGTCCTCCTGCCTTCCTGCATTAAACTCTGTTCTCCCTCCTGGTGCATGCACCTTCCCTCTGTGCAGTGTGGGCTCATACCCTTCTTTCATATTATTTATATGCCAAGAGTTTCTCATGCCCTGGTTTGTTGGCTTTTGGGGCCCACTGGGCCTCAAGGAGAGAGCAAGATGTGTCATGGAGATGGTGACAGTCCAAGGGCAGAGTCCCCCTCCTCAACCTGCCCTTCCCTGCCCTGCCCCTACATTATCCCTCTCTCCATCCATACATTCAGTCTCCTTTTATCCAATAGTTTCCCCATTAACAACCAGTTTTTGGTTGCATTTTCCTGAGCAAACTGGCAGAGCCAGTGGGCTTTGGCACGGCTGGTAGCATCCAGTTCAGTTTAACAACTACCACTGGACTTTCAGAAGACACAACTTTGCTTGGGCTCACTCTCTCCTTGTGCCTCTGTGCACATCCACTGAGCCCACAGGCCACTCTCAACCAAGCCTGGGAGATGGCAGGACATCCCAAAGTAACTGCATCAGTAGCCATGTCAGACAGGAGAGACAGCTGAGGAGAAGGCTGAAAAGCAAGCTCAGACCTTCTTGGACACGAGAGATTTTGTCAACACTCGAGCCAGCATCAAGAAATAAATATCAATAAGCCTCCTTTAGGCAGGAGAGGGATTTAGGTGCATCATTTCAGATCATGAAGTAATTACTTGCTTTCAAAATGTCATTTGAAGTCAGAGTCACCAGAGCCCAGCTATTAAGAACAACTGCAGCTGTGATTGCGAGACCCAGCTTGTTTTCCCCAGCCCAGTCTGGCACTGCTCCCTCACATGCTCCCCATCAGCTCTTTAGAACTGGGGTCTGTCCCACAGACAACCTCTTCACAGCCTGTAGCTCTCAGTGATCCCCACCTGCCCCTGAAGGACGAAGGTGATCTTCATCTCTGAAGCTCTCCAGGCTCATCTGAAAGATTATTTTGTCCAGTGGGATGGCATTTGCTTTTCCTGTCTTCTGTGCAGAGGAAATCTGCTCTTCAAAAACATATCTAGGGAGGATGACAAAGAGATATCTCTGTTCTGTTGGCATTTTGAGCTTATTCTCATTTAATGTTGCTGAGAGTCCCAGAGCCATAGCAGATGACAGCTCCCTAAGTCTCCTAACTTTTCTTTACCATTTGCACCATGTTTTCTGGAGTCACTGGGACAAGGGGAAGGAAGTGGGGAGGAGGGTTACAGATGGTCACTCCAGAGACCTGTTCCTGTTCTCTCACCTCCAGTGACCTCAGCACCCCAGGCCTGGCCCTCTCTTTAAGACAGTGTTGCATAGTTTTACTTGGGCACTGCTAAAGTGGTAAAGGATAGGATCTGGATCTGAACACCCAAATTGCACACACACAGAATCATTGCAGACTGGTTTTGACAAGTCAGTTACACTCCAGGCTGCTTGCCTTCACACCCTGGATGCTAAGCCTGAACAGAACTATGAACATTAGCCCTTCTCAAAATATTCTCAAATAATTGGTGAAAAAACATGAAAGAAAAAAAAAAAAAAAAGGCAAGGAAAGCACTGATCTAATCTGCCCTACCCTGTGTGGGTGACAGAGAAAGCTTAGCATCCTCAGGGATTTGTCAAATACAGGGCAAAACATGAAGATGTGTCCTGTGGAACATCTGCCAGTCTCAAAAGTGTGTGCACGTCTCATCAGGTGGTTTTCTCTCACCTGCTGACACTCTCAATAAGATCTCATGTTTCCATGGATACTGCTACTCTGGCTTTCTGTGATATCCTTCCTTCTGTGCTTCTTGTTGTCTGCACAGCTGGTAAGGAGACATCACAGTAGCCTTCTGGAGGTAGAGTGTGGATCTGCAAGGTGGCTCACACACCACCTAGGGAAACACATTTTTCTGAGCCATCGTCTGGACCTTTACCCCAGTGGGGTTCCACCAGCATCCTTAGTAACTCAATGGCCACCCCTGTGATGTTCTTTGGAAACAAAGATACCCAAAGACTGATCCAGATTGAGAATGATATGGTCTCTCTCAGCCTGCCTAGGTCCCAGCATCATCCTTGATGTTACCATGGTATCATCTGCTGAAATACCACAATATTTTAGCCTATTCGAGGAACCACGGGAGGCAAGTGGGTTTGTATTATTTTCCTATAGAGTTTTCTTGAGAAAATTGAAATGAAATTATTATTTGAATAAGAAAGTATAAAAAAAAAGCCCTAAAAACCCCACATCACTGCATATTCTTGAAGGACAAATGAGCTGGAGTTTTGCAACAGCACTAGTCAAAGGACAGCCCATAGAAAAGCAGAAACCCACGCAACCAAGAGATGTGGAATGAAACCTAACAAGAGGAAAAGGCAAAATGTTGTGATAAATGCACCAACTGTATTTAAGAAAAATTAGAGGCAATATTTTGCTCGTCTTTTCAAGTGACTTAATGACAGAAATATAGCAGAGGCAGACTTGCAATTGAAAATCTTTCACCTTGCCATAGAAATTATTATCACAGGCTTAGATCCTCCTAACACAGCTTCTACCAAACATAATCCTGAACTAGTCAGTTTGAAAATTCATCTTCCAAGTCAGCTAGAGACTCTATGGTAAGAGCTACCAAGCTGAAAGTGCTTGTCTTTTACTTGGACCATAGATTTGATTCAGCTTTCAGAGAAAACCAAAATCTTTGTGAATTACAAGGAGAAACTACCAGTGACACTTAAATAACTGAAAGCATTTATGGCCATACCATAAATCCAGCTTTAGGACACCCGTTGTCAAATAAAGACCACTGCAAATTCATAATACAAAACACTTATGAGATAAATAATCAATCTACCATCTCATTTTTTTTCAAAACCTGTGGGCAAGTTGACTTCATCCTGGCAGGCTTCAGACTGGAAAAAATTATCACTGGCTTCTACTGCTTAACTTGATGACAGACCTCTGTCATTCCAAAGTCAAGCTGAATCCCAGCATAAAAACACAAAGCCAGCCTGACCTTCATGGTAAGCACTCAGCTAATTCCTTGGAAAAATGGTTCTCAGTCTTGTTTTCCTACCCTTGGTCTCAGTGGAAGGGAGTGCTGCTGGGTGAATGCACAGTGCCCGCAGTGGGACTGCAGCCTCTGTGCTCTCCTGCCTCTCTCTGTGGTTTAAAGAAGGTGAAATTGCTTTTTATCCCAGTGAATGCTTCAGAAAGATAAAATGAACCAATGCCAAAATAACAGGAAATAGTTGTTACCACAGCATTAGCTCACTTTGCCTGGGGTCTGTCTTGCAGCAACGCGCCAGGGTGCTACAGTCTCTCAGCAACTTGGATTTCCCACCCTGAAAATTCAAGTACAAAACCGAGGGTGGTATCAGATGGCAATGTGCTACCTCCCTGCCACTGCATGGAGTGAAATCCCCTTCCTGGCGTCCAACTCACTGTGCCCCAGCAGTGGGTGATGGGAGCAATGCAGCCAGCAGAGCTCTCTGCCCAAACAAGACTTTTAACTGATTTTGTCTGCAATTTTCCTCCTTCTTGCCTCCCTGTGGTAACATAGACTATTTTGTGAAACAAGATAATCTAAGACTCCACTGGCAATTACCCACCTCTCTGCTGAAGCCCATTGCTTTATTTATGACTAATTTATCTGCCCACAGCATCCAGCAAAACCCACACCAGTGGGTGAGGAAACAGGAGTCCCTCACTGCCTTTAATAATATTTTTCTGTTCCAGCCCTCTATATTCAGGGTCTTAATGTTGGAACTGCTTGATTTTTGCATTGTTTTGCTTTCTGGGGAGCAGAACTGTTTCTAAGATGAAGCCAATGTCCACGTGTGGGGCCACCTTGAATTTCAGCCCCACCTGCAAACAGCATTTCACAGACAAATAAAGAGTATCATCCATTTGAAAAACACAATGAGTATTTAATAGATTTAGGAACTGTATTTGAAGGGCTCCCCAAAACCCAAAGAGGCCATCCTAGGGAGATGCACACACATGCATTTTTGTTAGCAAATGACACAGAAATGAGCTATTGAGCTCAGTGAGTTTTTCACATGATTTAACAGACGTGAAAAATGCCTGCGTGTGCACAGCCCCTGTGTATCCACACAATTAAAGAACCCAGCTACCTTCCACATTTCCCTTGCCTATTCCTTTTTGCCCACCCTACAGCATTTTCTTTTCTTTATTCTTCAGGCATTGCTGGTAGGAAAAGTACTTTTCTGCTCTTAGGTTTGAGTTCTCTGTGTGCTGGCAAATCACAAAATATTTGACAATGGGAAAAGACTGTGGTTATCTCAATGTTGTCAATGAAGAAACTACTATAGAAGGAGGATTTTGGAAGAATATGTCTATTTGCAGCATATACCATCACACAGTTAACCCATTGTAATAAATGTTACAACTGATAAAATAAAACTTTCACTTCACTCAAATACTTTTAGGAACTCATAAAAATATATTGAAACAAGATGAAGAGTAAAAATAGTGTAAAAAGAGTAAAAATGCTTTACGGATCAAAATTCTTAAAAATATTTGGGTTTGATTGAAAGCCTGATTTTTAAATATTTGGAAAATGTTCATATAATCTTTACCTTATTTTCCCTTATTTTTTCTTTTACCTATTAGTACTTACTCAAAAAGAATCCATTTATTCATATATTTGTGTATCCATAAATTCCAACAGTAAGCATCTCAGAAGCAGCTGCTACACGTAAGGTTGTTTATTTACAGTTATGAAAGCACAAAGAAAAAAAAAATAATTCAGAGATTCAGGATCAGCAAATATATTGCTGCCATCATTAGCTAAACAGTTCACCCTTTTGTGTTTCTCAACACTACGAATTTCCCTCAAACAATTCAACACACCTGGACATAATTAGGAAGAAAAATACAAAACACCTCTGAAGTATTGCAATTAGGTTTGTTCTGGCAAGTCCTGCATCTGTATTCTGGTGGCAATTGGCTTCTGGTGCAAAACACGGTGCCAAAAGTAATGTTTTCTTTTGCATAAAACATATGGAGGGCTTTTGCTGAATTCCACTGTGCAGCATGCCTCTGGTAATGCTGTTGTCCAGCCTGGAGAGGGACAGCCCAAGTTACTGCTGGGAGCACTGAGATGTTATTAGGGCTACTGAAAGGTGACTGTGGCTTGCAAGTTGGTGTGAAGGTTTTTACTGCCAACCAGCAGCAAAAGGCTTTCAGCAGGAGAAATCTCTGATCTACATGCGGTGGCCATGAGCACCCTCAAACCCAGAGGGTGTAGGCAGGGGGGATTTACTGGAAATGTGAAACAAGGAAAATACATAATTTGCAAAATTATCCAGCCTGAGCCTGTAGCAGCAAAGAGCAAACTTGTGCATCATGCTGAATGTATCTGTATCTCTATCCACCAATTGTTTTGGGTGACAAATCTTTGGCCTCAAACACAAAACAGATTCTCTATGCAGAGTGCTTGCAAAGAATTTGATGATATAATTTGAAAAATATTTGCATTGTTTCATTTTCTTCTTAAACTAATACTTAAACTTTTCTCAGAATGCTTTGCAGGCATCATCCAGGCAGTCATATTACCAAGTTCAGCAAGATGTATTTTGTCTGTGAAACTCTTTAGAAATTGAAAATTGTAAACTGCAAGCAAAAAAGCCAACGTCCAAGCACTCCTTCTTTCATAAACTTCCCAAAAACTGAGGGTAGTAAATGGCTGTGTCACTCCACCTTGTGCACTGCACTGATCCTTGCAGGGAAAGTGTTGTTCAGCCCTCTTTGTGTCCACTCACCCATTTTCCAGCTGGTGAGGCTGGGCTCAGGCCAGAGGTGAGGCATCACATAACAGTGGAGCTAAATATTACAAGAGAAGCTTTGTTGTCATTTCTCTTATGCCCACAAAAGCTCTGCTTTCTGGTGAATACAAAAGAAATGCACTGTTGGGAAAGAGCTTGATGCAGATCAGCAGGGTCCTGGAGTAGCAACCTGAAAGTACTGGGAAGGGATTTGCAGAGAGATTTTTGCCTTGGACCTGGATGGATCCAGGAGTGAAGCTGTATCTGCTGGGGTCTAACTGGAAATGTCTGCAGGGTGTCAGGGGGGGCAGAAAGCCCTGAAGAAGAAATTGGGACTCTGTCTGGAAAAGAAAATAGGTAGTTAAAGCGGCAGATTAAAACATCTCTTTCATGTTTCAGTTGGACCAACCATGCCTGATGACAGGCTGTGAGCCAAAGAGGGGGCTGCAAAGCAGATTAAGGGGTTTGGGGGCCTGCAGGGAGTTTAGGGCCAACAACAGCATGGATGAGCTCCTTGTGGGTGTAGGAGTGTGGCAGAAGCACCAGCAGAAAGCCCTGCCAGCTTGGCTGGAGAGTGAGACAAGTTTGCTTTTCACCAAAGCATTTCCTGCTGCTCTTGAGGTGAACTTAGGAAGGAGCTGAAAGGGGCTGAAGAGATGTTAAACCACGATGTGACCTTCCTGTGTGCATGAAAGGCCCAGCAACTGGCTTAAGAGAAGGAATAAACACAGTAAGAGAGACTTTATCAGTTTCTGCAATTCATTTCAGTGACTCCCCTACACCCCTGTGCATGGATGGCTTTTTTGCACATGGAGTTTTGCAGTCTGTGCACAGAGCATTGAGCACTGCAGAACAAGGGAGCTGTATTATTTCTGAGTACTCCTGTTCTGTTCAGACCCACAAAGCTGTCCCCCTTGGGGCACATGCTTCACCATCTTTGGGCACATGAGACATGTGGAGCAATTTCCAGGAGCTGGATACCTGTGCAAAGTGAACACAGGTTGGGCAATGTGTCCCCAGTCTCCCTTCTAGGAACAGCAGAACTACCTTAGCTAAAACTACCTTAGAAAATGTTGATTTGAAAGACTCTCAGCAAAAACGACTGTATTTTAAAAACAGAGATGTATAGTGGAAATGTTTGATAACCTGAGGCTCAGCATGGTCAGTGGTAGCCTCTCTGTAAGGATGGGAGAAAACTGAAAATCTGTTTTCATCCCTGAGTCCTGTGAGTCCTGCAACTCCTGCTCAAAGCCAAGAGAGCATTCAGTATCCCCAAACTGTTCTTGGGCAAATTTGTGTATTAAAGTGACATTTTGGTTGTCATTGAGCACAAGAACACCAGAATATCAATGAATCTATCCTCTGAAAGAGGTTGCTGAAATATGAATGTTTGCTTTTGGTTTTTTTTGCCGGGTTTGCTTGTTTGTTTGTTTGTTTCTAATGCCCAAACTTTTCCTTTAACTCTTGGATTGAAAAAATAAGCCAGTAATGTTCATTAAAAAAAAAATAAAATTCAAAATCTGCAGAGACAGAGCCGTTAAAGTTGTACTTGGCCTCAGTTCTGTTCCAGACCCAGTAATCTTATCATTGATTCAGGCATTTTTAATGGGTCCTTTAAAAAATAAATAAATGAGAATTGGTGGTTCAATCAATGTACTATCTTTAATTCAATATTCATCCCAATTGATTTTCACTTCCAAGTTTCATTTTAGCATGAAGTAGGGCATTGTGTTAAGGAAGTTGAGGGGGAGCTTGTAGGTTTTGGCAGCTGGAATGAGTGGAAACTGTGGTTTTTAGATTAGAGGAAGGTGTGGGAACCAGTTCTTTAGCGAGCTGTTGGAGCAGCAGGGCTTGTGCACGCATTGTGTGCATGTTTGTTGTCAAGCTCCACAAGCTGCCAGGGGCAGAGGAGCAGGGTGCAGAGGCACCAGTGGCTCCCACTCCAGTCCTGTGCTTGCCCTGCCACCAGCTCCCTCCACCACAGTGACTGTACTGGGCCACCAAAACAACCCTGAGCTGCTCCCCAGGTGTCCCCTGCCCCCCTAGCAGAAGCAGCATCAAATCCCCATGCCCACTTTAACTGCCTAGGGGAAAGAAATTCCCTTTCCCAGCTGGGGCATCTCCATTTACGAGGCTGCCAAGCTCCTGAGGACTGCAGCTCTCCAGCAAACATATTTCCAGATATTTTCTGCGACTGCGCTATATATTTTGTGGTTCAGTCTCATGAGATATGCAGGGCTTTCCATGGCAACCACAGAGGCAGCTTTCTTAAAGAAACAGTGAGTGACAGAAAACGAGAACTTTACAGGCATGGAATCAACCCACTTAAGGACCTCAAGGAAGCCCATTCAAAACAAATCCTGCTGCCAGGAATGCAGCTCTGTCCCCGTGGGGAGCAGGACTGTGGAAACAGTCACAGTCCTGGATGCACTATGGAACAAGGCAAAAAGAGCAGGAGGAGCAAAGAAAAACCCATCCAGTTTGTGCCTCACCTGTCTGTGCCCCCCCTTGCCACACCCAGCAGAGCCTGTCTCAGTTCCCTCACCAACGGTCTGGGGTCAGGTTTTCAAGTGCACTTACACTAATTTCCACAAAACCTCAAAAAAACAAAAAACAAAACACATAAAAAAAGCAAACAAACAAAAAAAAAAAACAACCAAAAAAAAAAAAACAACCACAAAAAACCACAAGGTCGTTTGCCTGTGCTTCACTGTCTGCCCAAACACACTTCCACACTGGCATCTTGACCATGATCCCAGCTGGTCTCCATCTTCTTCCTCCCTCCATAGTCAATAATAATTTCCCAGTATCTCCTTCAGTATGTCAATCTTTTTATGCAGCTCTCTGACCTCCTCTCAGCCACATCAAGGGCTGTCAGCTGTCATTATGAATGGCTGGGCCATTCATAATGATCCATGCAGCACTTTGTGCTTTACTACCCCCTTTTTTTACTGGGAAACCTTTTGGGAAGACATCTTTCCACTTCAGGACTAATGATAAAAGGAGGAAACAACCACTTCTGAATTATTCTGCTAGCTGGTATATGTGACAAAAATCATTACAGCTGTAATAAGGAATGTTGATAAATTAGAGGTAAATTTGGAAAATAATGGCAACACCAAGGGATCTAAAGGGACTAACTTAGGATCACTAGGATGTTTAAATATCCTCCCCAGGTAAGGGTGTTTAAAAGGCTTCACTAATTCAACAAAGCTGTAATGAGTACACATAGAAGGAAGATATGTGTTCAGGGTAGAGCTGGGAAAAAAAAAAAACAGATAAGCTGCAGAGGATATTAAGAATCAAAACCCAGAGAGAAACCTTACACCTTGACATGTCTCTCCATACCTGACCAGGTGGCACAAAAAGCTGGAGTACCCTAACCAAGGGCTGCCACAGCTGCCCTCCCTTGGCACAGTCAAAATCACCCATGTCCTGTGAATTCTGAGCATGATCTAAAGAGTCTGGATTTTGCCCCTGAGAATTAAACCTCAGACTCTCATCAGGATGAGAAGCCAACATTTACATAGGGGCCAAATAATTACCCTCCCTGCACGTTTTCCCTTTAAAGCATGGGTGTAGTCATTCGGAAAAATTTATATTAAAAGAATGAAAATCATCTGTTTGATATCAGTCAGAGAATGCAGCCACTGTGACATGGTGCACCAAGTGCTACAGCACAGCTTGGAAAACAAGCTGCATGATTTGCTGGGAGTCACATGGAAGCAGACAGGATTGGCAGCAGAGCTCTGACATCTAAGGTTCCAAATCTGAGGCTTAACCACAAAACTCTCTTTCCTTCCTCCCACGGCCCTGCTTGTGCAGCTTCACTGGGGGAGGGAAAAAAAGCCATCAGTGCTCACCAACTGGAAAATTAACTCAAAAGTAGTGAAAGAAATCCTGTTTCCAAACTTTTATATGACAAAGACCTAAGGGAGAGAAGGGGTAAATCTATAAACCTAGGTAATCTACTGTGTTCTGCTAACTGTAATCTTTAGAAGTGAACTACTCTCCAGATAGAAGATGTATTCATTGTCACAAAATCACTGGAGTGGGAACCACAATAAATTGTTGCAGCTTCTTTGAAGTCTGCCAAACTTCTGTGAGCTAGGCAGGACAAACTTTGGAAAACTCTCTCTTCATTTGAATATTAAGAGGACTAATAAAACAAAGAGGACATGGTAAGTTTTGGAGGCTTTTTTTAGTTGCCAAGGGACAATTTGGATGTCAGCATGGCTTTTAATAGCTCTCTCCACTCCTTTAGTTGTGCTTACAGACCCAGTTGCAAAGAGCATCTCCTGCTGCTTTGCAGATTAATTACCCAATGTTTGGGTGAAGTGCTGTGTCAGTGCTAAGCATTATTGCTTCCAGCTCCACCACTCTGCAGTGAATGCAAGTGGCCACTTTGAGAGGGCCACAGTTGCTGCTGCAAGACCTCCACGTTCCTCAAAGCTACATCCCACCCTCTGCTTCAGCAAGTGGGATTTCTCCATAGAGCTAGAGATCCAGCAGCAAACACTGTGTGGTGATACAGCATTTCATGCACACTGACAGACTGGGTACGAGCCCTCAAAGGATGAATCCTGCCTGATTCAGTGGTAACATCCATCAAATCCTGCCTCCCTACTCTTGTTACCTAGCCTAGCTGCCTACAGTGCTTTTGTTCCCCCACCTTCAATTCCCTGTGCAATTGGGCCCTATATAATGATCCTCATGGAATTTATTCAGCCACAGTGCCCAGACTGTAACATGTTTAAGCAATGGCTCTCTTATCATCAGAGAAGAGTGCATGGATTCTGCCATGGTGGTGGCTCCCTGCAGAGTGCCTGGCCATAGAAAGCAGCACTTTAGGGTGAGGAGTACCTGCTTCTCACTCCCCCCAGCAGTGGCTAATGGGACCCACAACACATAACAATTGATGTCTTTGCCCACAGTCCTTGGGACAATGCTGTCCTGTCTCCAGAAGTCTGCATGAGTGCTTTTACAGGGGACAGTCATAAAAAGTCCTCTCCTTGCCTGTTTTACTCAAAAGCCATCCACCATCATGCCCTACACTCAAGAGAAGTGATCTGTGGTTAGCTGACATGTTCCCCTTACAACAGCTGCCTCAGACTCCTTTTCACACTGATATCCTCTCAAGATCCTGGGATGCTGCAGCTCCACTCCTCCCTTGTCAGGGCATTATTTGAAAGAACAGCCTTGGTAGTATTGCCTCCTAGTATTTTATGAACCAGCTGAGGCACATTGATCACCATTTCCAGGACAAGGAGGAGGAAAACATAGAGCAAATCAGAATCAGGCTTTGTTTTCTCACCACCTTTTTAGCAGAAGTCTGGGAGAAAAGAGGAAGCAGTTGTGAGAACTGAGGTTCCCCTTTGTGTTACCATAGGAGTTTCCTGTAAGATGGTGTGTGCATTTTCCAAGGAATTTAGTTATTCACACAACACTTATGCTGAGACTGTCCCACAGGGAAGAGAGATGAGAAAGGAACACTCACAGAAAATACATCCACACACAAGACACTTGCATTAATGCAAGGTTATAGCCCATTATGAAATACACATGGAAAAAAAATTCACACCACTTTTATACAGCTCACTGAATTATTATATTCCTAAAAGGAGCATTACAGACAAGATGGAGCCAGACTTCTCAGAGGTGTACTGCAGAGGGATAACAGGAGCTTGATCTAGCTTTGAAGCTGACCCTACTTTGAGAGACCTCCAGAGGTCTCTGACAACCCCAGTTACTCTGTGGTTCTATGATAAAAAAATGAAATGTATTCTATGTAGAATGTTTGTTAGGAGGTAACAAGATTTTTAAAGATGCCTGATTTTTTCAGTACTAAGCTTTTATTTGAAGTCATCAAATCTGCCTGAAATTCTCCCTGATATTGTCTCCATTTAGCTGAAAATTTCCCTGGTTTTCTTCAGAAGTCAAAATAAATAAGCCATCTCTGCATAAGAGCATAAGCTCATTAGAAATGCCCTGCTGTGTTTGATCTGTCATCCATCTATTCCACCAGTGACAGTCAGAGATGCTATTTCAAGAGAATACACAAGCCCAGATACTATTTGTAATTTCCCACACACTCCCCCAGCACTGGCACTCAGAACAGAGATGTTCAAGTTCCCTCTGGGTGCTGCTCATGGCCTGTTTCACAGTCTCCTCTAGCAGCAGTGTCAGAAGTTTGGGACACCCCACAAAGAAAATTCTTTCTTTTTTGTGCTTTTAACAGATCCTCTGCTGGTTTCAGTGGGTGTCAGGCTGTTGGGGTGTTGTGGGATCAGTAACTGCCCTACAGTCACAACCCAGCACTTCTTCAGTCCTCATCATATCCCCCCTTCAGCTTTGTTTTCAGCCAGAAGAGACACAGCTTTTCTAGTTCCTTCTCATAGAGCAGCTTCTCCAATCCCTAAGTTATGCTGGTCACTTTCCTGGCCATTTCCCCTAACACCCATGCCCTTGAGATGCAGAAACTCAGATCATGCACCAGACTCAAGGCATGGAATAAACAAAAATGTAACAGTAAAATGATTCTTTGTCTGCAACATCCTCCCAGATGAGCTCCAGCATTTTATTGGCATTTGTTTCCACTTAAGATGCCCAGTCCAGAATTTCAGAGAGCTGTCACTTACAGCTGCAGGATCTCTTGACTGAGTTCTAACATAATCTCTTTTGATTTGTTACAAGCCCATACAGATATGTGAGAGCAAGAAAGCTCTGTGAGTAGGTGGTGTAAAATCAGGAGAACTAAAAATACTTAACTCATTTATAAATGACGAGCTAGTAATCTGGATAATTAAAAATAACTACTTTAGGTCTGCAGTTAAAAAAAGCTTAGCTGCACATCCTTAACTCTGCCCAACGTCCAAAAGAAAGATGGCCTGGTCTTTATAGTACTGCACATTGCCTCTCAAGAAATACATTTGTTCAAGTACTGGAGCTTGGTGTGTGTTTGTTTGCAGAACTGAATTTCATTCTATATACATTTTCCTTAGAAATTTTTTGGGTTTTGATTTCTTACATTCTTTAGAAGCAATTATGTCTTTATTTCCTTGTTGTAAAGTGCTGTAAAGGTGCCTGAAGTATCAACATTAGTGTGGCTTCTTACAGCAACAGGCACCTGCTTATCTGGGCAAGAGAGATGCTCCTGCCATACTTTTCCCCCCTGTATGTTCAGCACATAAGCATGATGGATCTATTTCTCCTACACAGTTTCCATAGATTGTTTGTCAACAATTAAACCTGAAGAAGATAGAACATACTCCTGAGATGCACATATCCACTCCAGGGCTGAAAACAAAGAAGGATGTTTTTCTGGATTCAAAATGTTACTTTCTCAAAAATTCATAGAATTCAGAGAATCATAGAACAGTTTGTGTTGGAATGGACCCTATAGATCACTTAACTCCAAACCCCTGCCATAGGCAGGGACGCCTCCCACTCAACCAGGTTGCTCAGAGACCTGTCCTAACTGCCCTTGAACACTTCCAGGGATGGAGCATCCACAATTTATCTGGGCAACCTGTTCCAGTACCTTAACACCCTCATGTTAAGGAATGTCTTCCTAACATCTGATCTAATCTGATCATCCTTCCCTTTGAAGCCATTACCAGCTATCCTATCACTACATGCCCTTATAAAAAATTTCTCTTCATCTTTCCTCTAGTCTGCCTTCCCTTCCATTCTCTTCCCTCAGAATGTCACAATTATGCCACTCTGAAGCCTTCTCTTTTCCAACCCAAATTCTCCCAGCTTCTCCTCACAGGAGAGGTGCTCGATCCCTCTAATCACCACTGGGGATACAGCACCTTGCACTTGGTCCTGTCAAGTGTCCTGAGATTCCCATGGGCCCACCAACTGATGAGCAATAATCACAGCCTCCAAAACCACTATCAGAAATGTACTGTGACTTTAAGAGTAGTACATTTGTAAGAAAAATGTAGGCAAACAACCAGATGATTAACTCTTATCACAATGAATATAGTGAAGAGAAAAAACCCAAAAAACAGTAAGAACAACTTTACTGAGCAGTATTTGCTGTTAAACTAAATAGGTTTATGTCATCATTCAGATCCAGCAGCCTGCTGCTGGTTCAGGAGATGTTTATTCTTAGTGTTTGGCAGCTGCTGAGTTCTGGGCTATGGATTGTGCATTCTGAATTTTTTTAGTGACTTTTATTTTGTCATGGCCTAAAATTATGAAACATTTGCTCTGAAGAGCTCTTAAGAGCTTTTCACACTGCTGCCTCTTTTATTGCCATAAAATGGGAACATACACAACCTAAGGCTAAATGCTGCTCTGTACTGAACAATGAGTAAGTTACTGCAGAGAAAGCCATGTATGCAACTCATTTCAAAATCTTCCTACAAGCTCTGAACACAAATTAAAATCTTTTCATACTGGCTTCTCAGCTTGTAAATAAAACTGAAGGTAGGTGAAGAGAAGGGTCATTCATCCTGGAATTCGAACGTATCTCAAGGAGTGCTGGTGCAGCAAACCTGATGTCTGGGCTGCCACATCATGATGAACACACAGGAAACAATATGAAAATACAGGAAAATATGAAACTCCATGAATTTCAGCATCAATGACAACAGACAGGTCTTTTATAAACCAATTTGTTCTGTCTTTGAGCAAGTCTAGGTCACTCCTTCACTGACAGTGTAGTGGTGTGGCAACAGCGTTTCCCTGGTGGTGTTATCTCACATAACACAGCAGCATTTAAACCCTGGGTGAAGAATCACTTGGTTCTGGGAGTCTAAATTCCTAGTCTGGGAATCCCCCTGTCCATCTCCTGAGGCAAACATTGAACGAATCCCTCCAAAATTCCGTTGTTTAATGACATTCTCTTCACTAAATGACACAGTTCTCCTTTTTCATCCACTGAATGGCTTTCACAGACATATGGAAAATGCAAAGGATGATCCTCAAAATAGACCTGTGGAGAAGGTGTGGAGAGCCAGAGGAGTTAGGACCCTGCTGGTTGAGAGAGGCCACCTGTAAGTACTTAGCTCCTGCCTCAGCTAGGATGTCCTCTCCTCTGCCTTTGAAATTTCTGTGGCCAGGCCTGCCTGTGCTGCCTTCATGGTTACTAGCTTAAAAAAAAGGATTATAATAACCAGATTATCATATTGACATCATAAACCCTGCTACATGTGAATTAAGTGTATCCATTCTCAAGCTGTGAGGTTATTTAATCAAAACCACCCAGGAGAGGAAATATTTAGGGGGTTTATGATGTCAGATCAAGACCTGGAGTGGCAGCAGTGGGTGCTGCTGTTGCCAAAGCTGTTGATGATTAAAATAAGATGATGTTTATCCACAGCCAACACTAAAATAAGTTGTTTAAAAGGGAAGTTTGTTTATAGCACAGCAGTATCTACACTTCTTCTAAACATACTCCTTTTTCCAGGAGCCATCTGCTCTGTGATGAGCAGAACTGCTTTAAAGCAGCTCAATCTGTGGGTCATAGTGCTTGGGGAGAAGGAGCAGCCTGCATGACCCTACTGTCCTTTCTTTCCTCTCCATTTAGCAAAATCCTAACATCAGACAGGAAAGAGAACAGCTGCAGCTACCTTCTGAGAGATGATGTGCTATAAGAATATCTTTTTTTGCTCTCACAGTAAATTCCAAATGTCAGATGTTGCCAGTGGATGGAGATGTCAAACAGTAGCAGGAACAGTCACTTGGAAGGAGTCACACATCCACCCTTGGTGCTGGGAGAGAAATTACATGTGGAGATGCAATCTGTGCCCCAGGATGACTTACAGATATCATACCCAGAGTCAGGGCAACCTTTAGAGTCTCCTACAGCTCAAGCAGAAAAGTCTTAGAAATGCTGTGGTACTTAAAGATCAAGGGACAGACAGTGACACTACTGGAGTAAGACACTTCACGGTGGAGCCTTGGTCTTACCTCAGTGGTGTTTCCTGGCTCGTCTCTTGGTTTGAGGGAAAGCTCTGATCAGTTCAGCTTCACACCCTTCTCTGAGTCTGTGCCTCCCTTGTTTGCACTACACTCTGTACATTTCTTACTTTGTGATGTCCTTATGTGTGCAAGAACAAGACAGCAATCCTCTCCAGAACCACAACTGCACCTTCCACCTTCAGCTTGTCTTTGGTGCCATTAGCTGTCAGTATGATATGAACACAGTCATCATAAGGGAAGCAGACCATCAGTCTTGTTGTCTTTACTGGGAGAAACATCTCTTGATCCATGGGCTGTCTACTGCTGTAGTAAACAGTATAGAAAACAGCTTGGGCTCAATTTCCTTCCAGTTCATTCTGTTCTCATGATGAAAACTCTTCATGTCTTCTTTTTACACCAGTCTGTGTCTTGCCATTTGTGGGCATGCAAAAACAAGCGATGGTATTGCACAAGACCATATCATGTTCAGATGTGGACACTGCTTTAGTTCATTTGGAAAATCATACACCACAATTGGCAAGACTGGTATTCCTTTGATTAAAAACAATGAGCTACATTTTGGTCTGACTCCTGTTTTGCTGAAGTTGTGCAGATGTTAAATATAATGTATGTGAGTATTAAATAGTGTTTCCCCTGTGTTCATGTGAGCACATGCATGTGGGGAACTGGCAAGTCTTCCTGCCTGAAAGGTGAATGGAAAGCATTTGAGCTTGGGACAACACAAGAAGGACTTGGAAAACTGGATGGCTTTGTGACTGAGAGACAAGCTCTCTCTGCTGTGCTGTGAAGTGTGGCCAACCATCCTTGGGGACACTTGTCACACACACAGAGGGAAAAACAATCAATCACTCATTGCCTCAGCCATAATTATCATCTGAAAATTAACTTTCACCAAATAACTGCTGATGTCTGTATAACCAAACTGCAGAAACTTAGCCCTCAGAAGCCATGTCTGACACCAGGTGCTGCAGCAGATGAGTAAAATGCTGGTGGAGGATGCCCTACATCTGCCTAGAAACCTTCCAGCCCCACTGCAGCTCTTCCTGGTAGCAGTAATGTCCAAAATAAATCATGCTGAACATGAGGAAAAATTCACCAAGGTTGAGCAATACTCTGTGTTCATTCAACATCTGTCAGTGTCCTCAGCAGCCTACTGCAGTGCTTCTTGCTGTAAGAGAAGCAGGGCTGGGGTTACCTCTGCCCCAGGGCTGCTCTGCTGGTCAGGTCCTCTTAGACTGGCATCTCTATTGGCAAAGTGAAATGATGTTGGGATAATAAAAACACTCCCTACTTTACCCTCAAAAGACAAGATTTTCCAGCAGGAGTGTTTATAACAGGGATCAGGAGAGCCGCATTGCTACAGCTAAACCTCTGCTCCCAGCCCCAGGGTGACTGGGCAGCATGTGGGTGTGCTTCAGCTGGGGAAAAGCCACAGAGAAATGTTAGAGCTGTGTCACATCCTCCTCAGGCCAGCACAGCTGAGGATAATCATATCACTGCTGGGCTCGCTGAAGTTCCACTGAAATATGAGTCCCTATCCTCCCTGCGAGTGGAGCAGCAGGCTGCCTCTTCTGCTCCTCCCTTTGCAGGCCACTACTAAATTTCTTTGCTTGAAATAAAGTCCAGGACAACAGGGGGGCAAAGTACTCTATAAAGATAGCCCTTGCTGTCTTCATTGCTCTGCACTTCCCAGGCTTGGGACATCATCAGAAAATACCAAATTGTGGAGCTGGACTTCAGTATGAAAGCATGACATTTTTAAAGAAACCAAATTCCTAAACTAAGCTTTTTTTTTTTGAAATATAATGTTGTATATATGAACTTATTCCACTGGACTGTGCCCTGTATTCAGAAAGTATATTTTCTCCCCCTCTAATCTCACTGCAATCAATCCTTAAATTATACTGGACACATTAATCCCAACATATAACATAAATATAAATTCTGGTAATTCTTTCTTCGTGGTCCAACTTCACAGAAGCCTCACAGCAGTTATTATTATCGTGTTCCACAGTATCCAATCACTTCTCATTGCATTCACACATCCAGAAACCTGTCTCCCTCAGATCTCTGCAATGTTGCTATGAGCCTGCAGTAAAAAATACTGCACCCAACAGAAGAGAAAAGCAAAATATTTAGGTCAGGTCAGAATAAATCAAATAAGAATCTGTTTTGCAGCCACATTAAAAAAAAATAATAATTCAGTGGAGAAAAAAAGAAAAATGCTTACTGTGATGTGCTGCTTAGGGAAGTTGGTAATGCAGGTGTTTTGATGGAGAAACTAGGTCAAGTTTCTCTGAGACGTGGGCAAGGCCTCAGATGTTGTTTAGCATTGTAGGAGTCTGTGGTACTTCCAGGCACTCTGGTGAGGAGAGGACACTGAGGCAGAGCTGTTTTCATGTGGGTGCAGAGGCAGACAGTGCTATCGGCTGGGAAAAAGGTCTACAGGCCTTTAATTTGCATCTCTCTGCTCCCTGTCCCTGGGAAATCAGCTTCTGAGAACTGAGATGAGCTGCCCTCCCAAAAGAACTAATTTGCATCTGCTAAAGAGCAATAGAAAATGAAAGAGGCTTTCACTTATTCTTTGTTTGGGTTTCATGTTTCACCTGTTTAATCAGAAAAGTACATTCAGCATGTAAAGCACCACAGGGCCCACAGTGAGATGAAACTCAGCTTCTTCAACGTGAGCCCAGATATGTCCCACAGGGCACAGACCAGGCAGGGCTGTTTCCCCTACGAAGGGCACCTGCCTCTCCCCTGATGAGAGACCATCATGAGACCATTTGGGTACTGGGCCCATCCTGCATGGACAAAGGGCAGCACTGAGAATCCATCCCTGCCATCTTCATCCTACCCGGAAACTACCCCCTGTCACCTTGAAGGGGAAGCCGGGTCATGCTGAGAGCTGGAAAGGTGCCAGTGGTGTTTCCATTAGGCTGCACATCATGGCATGGCCAGAAAGAAAACACACTGGTTTCACACAAACACCCTCTTCTGCTTTTCTCCACTGTGACATCAGACTGCAGCATCCCAGCCACTGGACCAGACCATGCATGAGAAGCATGTCTCATCATGGCATAGGTGCTAAACGGGTCCACAGCACCAGTTCTTAAGAGAATGTGAGCTAGAGGACCCCAGCTGCTGTACGGAGACTCCAAAAGATGGAGAAGCAAACTGGCTGCCAGTCGTGCCAATGACCCCTCCTATTTTGCCACTGCTACTACCCAGGCAGTCTGCCCTTTCCAGCCCATGTCAGGGGGCAATTGAAGGAGCTGCTCTTGCTTCAGCAGCCTCTCCATTGACGACTCAGTGACACAGCTCTGCTCGTGATGAAACATTTCCAGACAAAAGATCCTTCTTGACTCAACCCTCCTGACAGGAAAGCAGAAGATCCTTCCCCATGTGTGTGACACATGACTCACCTTCACAGATCTCTTTCCCAGAGTAAGGAGGGGAAAAAAAAAAGGAAAAAAAAAAAGGAAGTTAAGCCAGAAGAAAACAAGCAAGCGCTGAAGTCATTAAAAAAACCTGCTAGAAACAGCTCCTGCAAATCTACAATAGCATCACTGAGGTTACCATGAAGAGGCCTTGGAAATACAGACAGCAGCATGATGTGGTGTGAGTTAGTGTTTGCAAGAGGACAGCAAATCTAGGACAGCATCCAGGAAACTGCTATTAGTGTGGGATCTGTCAGGCCACATTAACACTGCAAACATCTTAGTGACCTGCAAAAAGCATTTGAGAGAGAAGGTAAATGAATTTCCGAGCTTTGTATCCTTGCTGTTTATATCCTGCTAGTCACTAAGTCAAACTCAGCTGAACAGCTCTGCCAAGCCCCAGCTGCCTCCCTGCAGCCTTTGTGAGAGCAGCAGTCACAGGGAGCCACATCTCCCAGTACTGCTGCCAGCAGTACATTAAAATTGTACCCTTGGTTTAGCCACGTATTTATCTGGAAAGGAAGGGTGGGAGTCATCTGAACAGGTGAAGGTAAATAAAATACAGAGAAATGCATCCCAGACCATCACTGAGTCTCCTCTAGCAATGAAATGAGAGGAACCAGCACTTGGAGGCAATAATTCACCCACCTTGGAGCAGGTAGCAGATCTAGGGAATGTCAGAGGGCTGATACCTCCCCAGTGGTGATGCCACCTGATAAGCCCAGGTGCAGATGTCAAAAAGGAGGGGACTATTTCCATCCCCACATTCTGCCACATGCTGCAATATAGCTCATCTGTGAGACCACTGACACCCACATCCAGGTTTGGGGTTTCCCTGAATGAAGCCAATGACCAGATTTCCATTTAAATCAAAGACACCAAAGAATTGGGGAAATTGTAACATGCTTCCCAGCTGGTCAGATTTGGTCTGTTTTCGTAATTTCCAAATTTTCTGATTTATCTTTTCAATTATTTAATTTCCTGAAGCAATGGGGTTTCTTCCCCTTTATGGAGGCTGGCATGGGTGGGCCACCTGTTCAAAATCTGAAAAACAACCTGGAGGACAGACACAACAGTGGAAAGAAAAGACTGATCAGAACAAAACTGCCAAACAAAACTGCCTTGGCAACCCTAAGCTATTCATACTTGTATTTGCAAAGATCAATTCCCTGGTCAATTCCAGAATACTCAATATGTGGAAAGGGTCCTTTTTATCCCATTCCAGAATTAAGCCCAAGTAAATGCCAGCTTATGTCAGGTCCACCCTCCTTACTCCCTCTCTGAGGATCCCATACTGAGTGAACTTGCTCCACCTCCTTTCCCACTGTGATTTTTGGGACCCCCAGCAAGACAGGAGAGAGAAGACCTCTGGTAGATTTGCAAAGCAGAATATGTTGCATTTATGCCCATGAGAAGAACTTCTCACTAGACACCAGTGCTGCTTGCAGGAAGAGACAACAGCTTTTCTTCTAATGCCACCCCCATGTGGTTTGCACTGAAATCCCAAACCCTCCTCCTCCTCCAGCAGCTGAGCAGACAAACCACAGCCCAGACACTTTCTCTCTTTGTGTTTCAGTTTTCCTCTTAGCAGAAGGGATAATAAAATTACCCAGCACTCAGGAATGCTGTAGCTTTAATTCATTAATATCCATAAGTAGCTTAGAGTTCATCAGCTGCAGAGGGCTCTGGGAATGCCAGTGGAAATGCTTTGCATCTTGTTGCTGTACTTCAACTTTCCAAATCTTCCTACTGCATCCACCGATTCCAATAATTTGAGCTCTGGGTTTTCTGACTTGGCAAATTCGAATCAGCTTTTCTCAATGGTTCTGTGAGTAAAAATGTGCCCTTTGTCAGAGAGAGGAAACGGGGAGCAGCACTGGGCTCTCTGTATGCTGCGTGAGTCAGCCACAGTTTGTGCACCTGCTGTGACTTACAGTCTGAATGCACTGACTGCACTCCGAGATGCTGGTGTTGCAAACAGATGGATTTTGTAAATCCTGTTAATGTTTCTATGTGTAAGAGCTTCCCAGCAGAAAAGGATCATGTCCACGTGAGTATCAGATCCACTTACCCTTGTAGATTTTAGAAGAGTAGATTCATTTTACTCAGGCTGGAGATAGAAATAGATTTATTGTAGAATGGGCACCTGGTTGTGTTTGTGAGAATGGCGACTTTCAGGAAATTAAATTTTAAATTAGCTGTTCTAAGCTGTAAGAAGAGGAGAAATGTGTGCCTCTACACACACCAGCTCTGGAGAGCTCAGTTCCACCATACTCCAGCAAAACATCCAGCCTGGAGATAACCCTGGAGCTGTGCATGCACATGGCTTGTTGTGCTCTCTCTCAATCACAGGGTTTTATTCCAAAAAAGTTACTGGAATGTTTTGTTCTCATAAGGTTTAAGCAGCTTAGGCAGGGAAAATTGCATAACTCGTTTTCTAAGTTTCAGCCTTTGACATGTACTGAGCTCCTTCTGCTTTGTTCAAATGCCTTTTGCATGGGATGGAACTAGAGAAGTAAACAAGGAAACAGAACTGGATAAGAAGGGAAAAAGAGTTCTGGGAGTTGCTGCTGTAAATGCAGGAGAAAGGGAAGTGGGAGGCAGCAGAAGCACAGCCTCTGTACACACAAAATTGCCAAAATCTTTCTATTCTCCTAGGCAATGGGCAGGGCACACACATGCCACACACCTGCTTGTGCATGCCATCACCTTCCAAGGGCACTGCCTGTTCTGGATTGACCAAATAGAGCAAAACAAGGGGGGAAAAAAAGTGATAAAAGTTAGCACGCTTCAGCAACCACAGCAGAATGCTCTTTGCCACCCCTGGAAGCAGCCTCTCTTGGCTGCCTCAGTGATGGGTTTGAACATGGCTGTGGTTTGGGAGGAGGAGGGAACTGCTAAAAAACTTGTCATTTTGGTATGTTTGTGAAGGGACCCTAACACCAGGAGGGACTGAGGCGCTGGGGCAGGGATGTGGCAGTCCAGCTACAACCCCACCACCCAAGCTCAGAGACTGGCAGAAGGTGCACTCGGGAGCTGGTGTCCAGGAGGCTGAACCCAGCTCTCAGACCTGCCTGTGTTTAGGACACCATGGCACTCTACTTCTCTGCATTGCTGGCATCATCAGTAATGGAATGCTAAAAATTCTATGCAGGCTGTAAAACCCTCACTGCTGTTACCAGAATTTATTATGTGGGCAATTAACATAGGCAATCCCATTTCCACTGGTGGGATTTATCTGAGTAAATCTCACATGTGTTATTCTTCTACAAAAACAAGCAATCAACTTTTTGGCTTGGCCTAAGTTTCCAAAGATAAATGTCTCCCCTCATTCATTACTAACTAAACAGCTTGTGGCCATGTGGCGTGAGTATAAACAAGCTGAACAAATGTCTAGTATGGGAAAGAATGAAATGTTAACGCAAATAATTGATTCAGGATCTCTTTGCAGGCAGTGAGATGGGTATTTCATTGCCAGGTCTGACTATGTAATATAGTAACTGTGTGATTAGCACTTAATGATCAGAGTTTGTTTCTTTTCCTTCCCAATCATTAAAGACATGTTGATTTGCTCAGAACATATTGATAGTTTCTGAATATATAGGCAATCAAATAAGAAACCACAACAGCCTGCTCAGGCTATGTTTATTTCTCTGCACTGACACACAGCAGACCTTGGCAGACAGGGAGGTCTCCACCAGAGCAGGGCAGAGGACAAGGAAAAAGGGGATGAGGCAGTTCCTGAGCTCTCAGTTCTCAGAAATAGCAAGTCACAAGACCACATCCATCCAGAGAAAGATGACTGGGGCTCTGCTGCTGTTAAATCTTGGGGTCAGCATCCCACACAGCTGCTGAGTACACAGACAGCCCCCCTGGCTGTGCACAGATCCCAGCCCTGAGCACAAACATTGACCTCACCTCACAAGCATGTCACAGCAAATCCTCACCTGCACAAAACCCAAAGCACTTCTCCTTCCATTCTTGGCCACAAATTCTTGGTTTCCAAGGTGGTTTCCTGCTTCCCTCCCCCATTACTTTCGGCAGCCTTTCAGAGATTCCAAGGCAGGGCTGCCCTTCATGCAGAGCACCCAGTGTGTCTCTGTGCCACACATCCATATGCATTTTAGCACAGCTACTGCTATTATTTTGCTTTTGATGGCATCTGTAGCACTTCCCAGTCCTGGGAGATCTGACCCTTCACCGCCACTCAGGCTGCTACAAGTGGTGCTCAAAGTGAGGCTCTTGAGTACCATGGCTCGGATTCTCAAAGGTAAATTTAAGGTATTTAGGAGGGGTAGGTGCCTACCTCCTGAAGTTTTACAGGAAGAAAGGATGGCTAATTTGTTTAGTTATGACTAGTTCTAAGAAAATAGGTTCTCTGTCCACAGTGTGCAGCAAGGACGTTCTCCTGCATGCTGTGAACTGACCTGTGTGAACACATTCATGGCCCTGCTCATCACTTGGCCCAGGGCAAGATGTATGTAGGCTTTGTGCCAAAATCTCTGCAGAGATTCTTGCTCATGTTCTGTGGGAGAAAAATCCCAAAACAGAACAAGCTACAGTTATGGATAAATATTCATCTGACATTCAAGAGAAATGCAAAGATGCATCTCAAGTCAGTTCCCATCTGCTAGTGATGATCCTAAGCTCCGTTACTGGAAGCAAAACCTGAGCAGCTAATTCATCCCTATTGCCTGCCATGCCAGAGCAGAAAGCCGGTTTCCCAGCCGGGTCTGCGTTACCAGGCAGACTGTCTGCCTGAGTGATGGACTTCATTATGAGCAGGAACTGTGCCAGGGCTTTGACCCTGCAGGTAGATGATGAGCACAGCATGAGGGAGGGTGGCATGGTCGAAGGGATCAGCATCACTCCGGGTGCCTCCTTGCTCAGGGATGCTCCTGCTAATGTGCATGGACAGACAAGGCAGACCCCACCATACCAGTTAGGAACACTGTTGTCATGTAGCCTAGATGTAAAAAATTATGCTTGGGCAAAAGAAAAAACCTAAAGGAAAACTTTGTACTGGTAAACAAAACAAGCTAGAATGCTTTGCATCTTCTTAAGGCCAAGTGAAGTGATACATCTCTCACCACTGAACTCTGCACCCTCAAACCAGAACAGCCTCATCTTTGCTACCTGCTGGCCCCTGCTGTCCTCCCAGTTGTGCCACAGAATCTGTGGCAATAGTGGTTGGGATGGTCAAACCTTTGCGGCATTAATAATTATCAAGAGGATCTCTAGACCGTGTCCTGGCCCTGTTTATCTCACTAGCCTATGTGTAGCCAAAGGGCCTGATTCAGGAGTCAAGCCCTTTGGACTAGGAAGTCCAAAGCTGGCTTTTCTCAGTGCTGTGGGTTGTGCTGAGGCTGTGAGTCTAAACTGGGAATTCCCAAAGGGACTTGCATTCCCCTGTAATCAGTAAGGGAGCCAAGAGACCATGTACTGTCCCACTTGCAGCCCACTCCCACTGGATGGGCAGTGGGCCCAGATGGCTGGTTTTGATATGAAACGTTTCCCCTATTTTTTTCTCTCCTTCCCTCCTGCTCACATGTTCACTTCACCTGCTGTGACTCCCTTCTTATTGCATCCTGGCTGTGGCCCTGACTGCCCATGACTCACAGCAGAGCCCTAAATGAGGGGCTCAATACCTGAGTGCAAGCCACACACCACACAGAGCAGTACCAATCAGTAACACAGAGCTGGGGACATGGCAAAGGAAATGGATAGAAATCTCCCTAAACTCAACTTCAAAAAACTGGAAAGCAACTCACTGAAATCACTTTATTTCTGGGTTTGTATTTCCGATTGATACTGCTGTAGGTGGACATGTAAAAAATTGTAGGTGTCCTGCTGAATTAAATTTTGAGGGGTCTGATGATGTCATGTTGAATTATAAATAGTGTCTGCCTAAAGCAGTTGAATTCATTCTTATAATGCTTTTTTTTCCCCCTTAAAGTCATGGTGCCAAGTCCAATAAATTGGTAGAAGAACTCCCACTCGCTTCAGTAAATTTTGGATCAGATCCTGCAGGATTAGCCCGCATGAGCTTTGCAGAGCAGGGACTTGCAGACAGCAGTGACAGATTGATGAGACCATTTCTGGGACCAAGCGTTTGCCGACAGGGGTTAAGTTTCCATGGTCAAGCACTAACAGACTTATGCCATCATTTTGATGGCCTCTGCATCCATTATGCTGAAAGTGAAGTGAGCACATTTGGGTGCCTGGACATGAGAATGATTAATAAAGGGGGAAAAGAAGAATACTGAGCAGGGAAAGTAAAGAGAAAGGGACTGTTCTTCAAATTTGAACAAATATGGGGGTGTTTGTGGAGTTTTGAACAAATATTGGGGGTTGATTCCCAGCTGAGGGCTGCTGTCAAAGCTGTACAGAAGTGTAGTTCTGCTCACTTTGATAGGAGCTCCCTGTGCACACCAGAGAGCACAGTGGGAGCAGCAGGGCCCAGGTAGAAACTCCTAATGTGAGGAAATTGGGAGTTAAGTCTAACAACTGGCTGCATTCACAGAGAGAGTTTAAAATAAACATGCTCCAGTGAGGGGACAGGCAATATACTTGGAAATCTAGACAGACTCTTTCTGCTGTCTGTGTTTTGTTTCTGAGTCCGGTGCTATGATAATGAATAAGCTCTTTGCTCTTTCAACTGCATACCACATGATAGCTAGTTTCCATCCAAAAGCTTTGGCCCCTGCTTGTAAATTGATCCTGTAAAGTTAACTCCTTTGTTCAAGAGGTTAAGTATGTGAGGTATCAATTGAGCTTTTTGTGGAAAAGCCCCAGAGCAATACACTTACTGAGCCGTATATGTATTGCAGGATAATATACAGTAAAAATATGTGGAAGAGCAAAGATGGAACATACAAAAAAAATGTAGGCTCCAGTTCAAGAAAGTTTTAGCTCAGAACAGAAGAGAATTTAAGCATATGCCTAACTCCCACTGAAATATGGCTTCTAATCACATGTTTCAGGTCAAGAGTGTAGTTAATGCTCACCCCAATAGGGGGGATGTAGACATATCACTTAAAACTTCTGAACTGGGGCATGGATAACAAAAGGGCCTCTGGAGTCTGGACTTACCAGACCAGAAATCAAATTTGCACCCCGTCACTACCAAACATGTCAGGGAGACCCACAAGGGGAAAAAAAGTTGGAAGAAAAGAGCAAGATCATCTGGAGACACTACAGAAGGCCAGAAATACAAGCTCAGTTTGATTCCAACTACAAAATATGGCAATGACACATCCCTGGATAAAGCAGCACAGCCAGGAAATGAAGACACATTGGCCTTCGCCAGTCCTACGTGGGCACCTTGCTTACAGAAAAGTGGATGCTGAGGATACCAGCCCTGGACTCCCAAGATCTATTTGTTCTTTTGGCTCATGCCTTGGGCCACATCCCCCTCACAATAAGGTGGCTCTTGTATCTGTCCCAAGCTCACATGTGAAAGTAGAGAACCAGGAAATGCTCTCAGCCATGGAGGTCACAGAAATCCCTTTAGTAGATGGAAAAGTACCACATTCTGTTTGCCGTAACCATAAAATACTCCAGGGAGAAAAAAGGGCTTCTGTAAAAGTAGTTTTGCCACCATGGAGAATTCAGAGTGAGCCCTGAGGGAAAAAATAATCCTTCTCCCAGGAAACAGGACTGTCTTCATATTGTCTTCTTCAGTGAAATTAACATTGCCCAGGAAGATGACATCTCCTCTAACATCTTAATCCCTGCCACCTACCCTGCTGGCAGTGGGATCATATGCATCTTTGGCAACGGGCAACTGGCATTTTCAAAGCATGTTAAATTCCGCCCTTCTGCTGCAGTGCATCGGGACACAGAACGTACTGGCAGCCTTGCTCAATGTTATCATTTTATTAGAAACTCCTGAAGGAGCATATTTGTCATATCCCTTTGGTTTTTTGTTATTTCTTTTTGGTAGCAAGAACCAACAGCCAGTGAAGCACTTTCCAGAGAAAATAGTGGCACGGGCCATCAATCCCTTTAAAATCCTCTGCAGTGTTGTGAAATAAGAGAATCAGAAACCCAACCCCACCATTGTGACAATGTAAAGGTACTTTCAATATTTCTCTTAACTGGGTGTCTGTGTGTGTGTGTTTAACCTTCATCTGTTTAATAAGGAGGTTTATTTTTCCATTGTAAATGGGAGGATTGGGAAAAGAAGTGTTCTTGATTTCCCTGCCTTAATCCAGTTCCTGCTCCGAGGTGGAACATCACAACAGCTGTGCTACTAAACACCTAAAATACTCTTCCTCCTCAGGAACCCTGGAATAAGCAATTCCTACAGATGCCTCAGCAAAGTCTGGACAGCACTGGCTCAAAGAGTTTTGTGGGGATTTCAGGACTACAGTCAGCATCTCATCTGATCTAAACTGGTAGAGCTCTGCTGTGTTCCTCAGAGCTCTGCCAGCTCATACCAGGTGGGGATCTGGCCCTTAGCCTCTATTAATTGTCACATGCACTCAGAGATGAAAAATACGTTTATCACAAAGTAGGGAGGAACCTGCAGGAGCTGCCAAAAGGAAAGGGGCTCACTCAGCTCAGCTCAGCCCAGAGGGGCATTGCCTCAGTGGCACTGGGCACAGCTCTGCCAGGAGCAGGGAGGCTCTCGCTGATGCTAACCAGCAGTGACAGAGAGAGACCAGACAGTGCTTTGGAGTTCCTCCCTGCCCTATTTTCTGATGTCTGTTATTTAACAAGGAATCAAGTCTCCCCTGTTGGTAGAAAATACAACAGCCAAGGCCTGGCAATGTCTTGCAGGGGCAGGGACTTAAAGGGTTGTGTACTCTGTTCAGACAGGATTTTGAGGACAAATTTGGGCTTCTGGGGATTGGAGATATGGAGGGGAGAAACTAGGAGCTCCCAGTGGAGTAGGGCTACATGCAGTGGTGGTGGTGGATGAATTCAGAGCAGCTGACTTTCCCTGGGTGTTTCTCTGCTTGGTTTGAGAGGTTTCATAGGGATTAGGGAAGGATTTGTCAAGCTGTGGTGCCAAACCAGTGTTTATCCACAGAAGCCTTTTGATTCTTTAATTGTGTCAGAGACCTCTAGCTGGCATCTCTCTCTCCAAACCTGGCCAGTCAGTGGAAATGGAAGATTTATACCCAGCCTTTGTTTTTGGACTGGAAGTAGGCAAAGGGAGGGCTGAGCTTTCTTTTGTCTGGCTTTAAAAAGATACCCCCTCCTCTTCATCTGCTTCCAGCTCATCCTCCTGGCTGGCAGACATGGAAACACTCCTGCCAAAGCTATGGAGGGATGGGAGAGGCAACAATGGCCCCCTTAGTGTGAGAGCATCAATAATAACACAAGGCCCCCTCAGATGCACATGAGCCTTTCTGTTGACTGCTGTGGGAGTTGCCTGCATATTTTAGGAGACAATTAGCCTGGTGCTGCGTGCACTGCCTATTCACTCTTCATCTCCAACCCTAGGGAGCAGGAGGAATGATTTATTAGGGAGACAGACTTAATGTCTTCTGGCTTTGGTCAGCTGTGATATGAAAATAGCCTCATTGAAGGTAATTAGTATCAAACCCTAATTAAAAACATAATCTTTCATTGGATTGCTCACAGACAGCTACTGAACTGGAGCACAATCTTGCAGGGGAAGGTGTAAGAGGAGACGGGGAGTGGTGGGAAAAGGCAGGAGCTCCCTCTCATGAGGAAGGCAGGTCTGAGCACCACTTGGGAGCACTCAGCCCCTCACAGAGAGCTGCCTGGCAATGGGAAAGTCTCCATCCTGCTCTGCTGGGGCTGTGCAGTGACCTGAAAAGCTCAAGAGAGACGGTTTGCATCAGCCAATGCATATCCAGACAGTTCAGGAGAGACCTGCACTGCTCTCCATGACAAACCCTCAATAATCCTCCAAAAGCAGAAACAAAAACTAAACAAGTCATGCAGCCTGAGCTTGCAAACAGGCATGGGTGGCATTGTTTGATCTGTGGTCCCTGCCTAAATGGGGCTGGCTAAACCCCAGCACTCCCTCGAGGTCTGTACCAGCAGAAAGCCCAGGTTTTCACAGGTGCTGGGATGAGCTGCTCACCCCTTGGCTGTGGCATTGCTTGCCAGCCCTCATGTCCCTGCTTCTGCCCCGAAGCACAGCATGGAGTCCCCTATTAGCTCCCTCACTGAAACTATGCTTGTTCAGCCCTTGTGCCTGGTCCTCTCTCAGGTTCATTTAGTGACACTGACTGAAGCCATTGCAGGGAGGGTGTTTTGTGCCTTTACACTAAAATGGGCCCTCTTCTGGGTGACCCACTTCAAGCCAGAGTCTGCAGAATGGGATGTCATATGTGGGTGATGGGGAAGCTCCTCTGAGGCTGGGTGAAGTCTCCAGCCCCCATTAGCCCTGTGATGAGGTGCTCCCCATGCCCACTTGCAAGCAATACCTTGCCAGGTCTCTTCACTCCATATGGTGCTCCAGGGGACACAGCAGCTGCACCTCTGATAACAAATGAAACATGCCCAGGCTCCTTCTCTGTCACTGAGGCCAACCAGCTTAGAACAGCCTGCAGATGTATTTCTGAGCTTTTTTGCTCTCCAGAACAGTGTAACCTCTTCCAAGTTTCCTGCTGGGAGAGGTGGCTGACCCATGCTGCTTCCTGAACTGGGCTGGAGACTTTTCTAACAAGTTCCAGTGCTTTTAAAATGGAAAATCTCCTAGCAGTATTTAATTTATCAGTCAAAACAGAGATTAGATGTTTTCAGTATCTTCAGGTTAATAGAGGACTTCCGTGGTTCAAAGGGCTATTCCAAAATGCCAGTGGTGTGGAAGAATTTTTTAGGGCGGCTGTTCTGGGAAAAGCAATCTCTGCTTGAGCTGAAGCCATTACTGATCTGAGCATGAATCTATTCAGCAAGTTCACATCTGCCACATCTGCTGCAGCCAGGGGCTGGGGGGTTCCTCGTGCACGCCTGCCCATCTGCTGAGCATCCACCTGCATCCCCCAGCACTGCTGCTCCCCAGCTCCCTGCCCAGCCTGGCTTCCTAACGCCAGGAAGGAGCTGCAGGTGTTTCCAGGCAGCCCTGCCAGGACGCTGGAGCAGTGCCTGGGATCCCACAGCACTGACAGCGAGGGGATGTGCCCATGGGGGTGCTGATGGCCCTGCTGTCCCCTGCCACACCACCCCTGCTGATGGCCCTGCTGTCCCCTGCCACACCACCCCTGCTGATGGCCCTGCTGTCCCCTGCCACACCATCCCTGCTGATGGCCCTGCTGTCCCCTGCCACACCACCCACTTCTCCACTGCCTTCAGGCTTGCCACACGCAGGACCTGTGAGCAGCCTGAAGAGCAAACCAGAGCAAAGCTGGCCCACAAACAATACACATTGCTTCTTATACTAGAAAACAGACTATTCTAAACAAGAAAATTTGTATCTGGAGTCTGCTCCTTGGGCTTATTTAGAAGTTTATTAAAGTTATACATATTTCAATTAAGCATCCATATGCCTCATCACAGTTTAGTAAATCAGATAACACATGGCAGCCAAGTAAACCAACCATATTGCAGCATTGTACAGTGTGTGGCAACATATACAGCAGTGTATATGGGGGTAAGCGAAACTTGGTGATGACTTAGTACTAAAGCATGTGATCCCACTCAGTTCTGATAAGATTTCCATATAAAGAAGAGGTTTCCTGTCCTAGCTTCATCTGGGATAGAGTAATTTTCTTCTTAGTAGCTGGTGCAGTGCTGTGTTTCAGATTCAGCATGAGAATAACTTTGATCACACACTGATGTTTTGGTTGGTGCCGAGCAGTGCTTCCCCTGAGTCAAGGCCTTCTCAGTGTCCTGGGCTCTGCCAGTGAGCAGGTGCATTGGAAACCAGGAGGGAACATGGCCAGCAGAGGTGACCTG
>JAYDZK010000113.1:142809978-142841972 GCA_034509185.1 Euphonia xanthogaster | reverse complement strand
ATGGGCTGGGCATTGGTCAGTGGGTGGTGAGCAATTGTACTGTGCATCACTTGTCTTTCTTGGGTTTTATTCCTCTCCCTCTTTTTGTTATCTCTCCTCTCGTTACTATTTTTTTTTTCTTTACTTTGATTATTAAACTGCTCTTATCACAACCCATGAGTTTTATCTTTTTCTGATTCTCCTCCCCATCCCACTAAGGGTGGGGGGAGTGAGTGAGCAGCTTATTTGCTGTCTAGGGTTAAACCATGACACTTCCTTATCTGAGGATTCAATAAAAATTGGGTATCTGTTCCTAAGAGGAACTGATGCATGCTATCAGCTGTCCAATTTATTCTGAGGCGTCCTCAGGTTCCCCTGCATCGCTATGAATCACTTCCCCAGAATTATGTGCAGATATTTAAAATGTATGCCTGGAGTATTTTAAAAAGAGAGCTAATTGCCAGTTTTGAGTTCCTTTTGCACAGTCTATCAAGAAGATTTTGAAGATTAACTGTTTTATTAGACAGGCAGGATTAGATCTTCAGCTGTATAAACTAGGACAGTCTCACTTCAAATTCCCATATATGATCCTTATCTCACTTGTGCATATGTCTTCAGCCTCAGGCTGCACTCACTTCTTCTGCATCCTGTGAGAAACCCAGTGGGTGGAATAACCTGTTATGTATCCTAGTGTGGGGGAGATGCTGTTGTAGCACCTGCCCTAGAGCCCACAGAAGGCAGAAAAAAAGCTGCACTTAGATTTTAGGATCAGGCCTAAGCCTGGCACAGCAAAGCACTGCATAAATGAGTAGTTTATTTCCACTATGTGCCTCATTTTCAGTGACTTCAATGAAACTCAGAACAGAGATTTTCCAGAGACTGATTCGGTGCTATGGTGAACAGCATAGAATTGTTGAATCAGAGCCTGGCTGGGCTTGTTTCATTTGCAGAAAATGGAACAGGGGTTGCACTGAGGGATGCTGCTGCAGACCTTCCAGGGCAGATGTTCTCACTGCCACCAAGTCCACCACATGCCAGATCCAAAGTTTTCAGATGCTGCAGTTAACCTGCCCCATTCCCTATGGAAAAGTCCTTCACAACTTAATAGGAAATTCCATCCTTGTTAATGCTTATTTTGGGGCTTTTTAACAATTTTAATTCTAACAGGAAATTGCATATAAAATGCTGTAGAATAGACAGGAAATCTGCTGAATTTCAGGGGGTAGTTCTGATTTTTTCTACACTTCCCTGTTCTTGAAGATCCTCATGATTTCACCAATGTTAAATTATGCACGGCTTTTCCACAGAGGAAATCTGTCATTTATTTTCTTTACAGTTTCAACTGAGCAAATACAGACAAAATAAAGTTTACTGTGGCACAAGGGAGGCTTGAATCTGAAGTCACTTTTCAACAAATACCTGGAGATGTAAGTGATATCTCATGCCCAACAGCTGAGTATGTTATTTGAAAAATCCTGTTACATGAGCAAATGAGAAGATGAAAATATCTTGCTCAAAGCTTTTGACTTTTCCAAAGTTTCTTTTTTTTTTTTTTTTTTATTTCCTCCTCTATCTGCCTTGATTTTAAGAGACTGACTCACAAAAAGAGTGCTTTTCCTAGTCAAGAGAGAGCTGTATCCTCAGAATTATCACATCTCGTCCACACTGAATCTTGATCCATGTGTCTCCTCAAGCTCCAGACTGCTAGAGACTCAGGGCTGTGATTCAGGTGCATCTTCCAAGCAAAGATTAAGTACATCTTGAAGCTTCCTTGAAGCTTCAGAGACTCAAAAGGCTGCAGGGAGACCAGCAGAGATTTGATTTTTAAATGGAGGAAGACGCACTGATGCAGATACATCTTTATATACCCAGTTTGTATATGCAAGAACAGGATGACTGAGTAGTTGTATATGCTTTTGTCTAATTGGGAGACTAATTATCCAGGTACAGATTTATAAATAGAATGGAGAAAGAGGGCTGAAAAGAAGTAGAAGAGTAGATTATCAATTTCATCCTACCCAATCCATGCTCCTCCATCCCAAGCACCTACAGAGCCTTCTTCCCTGGGTGGGGCTCCATCCACTCCTGCCATTCAGGCACATTATCAGGCACACACAGCTGTTGCTTTAGAATGATGAATCATTACATTTGGAGAAGACATTTAAGATCATCAGGTCCAACCATCAACCTAGAACCACTGACATGTTCATGATTAAATCAGGTCCTTAAGTGCCATATCCACACTTTTTGAACACTTCCAGGGATTGTGACTTCACCACTTCCATCAGCAGTCTGTTCCAATGCTTTACAACCTTCTCTGTGAAAACTTTTTTACTAATATCTCCTGATGTTACTGGAGGCCATTAGCTCTCATCCTTACGTTGCTGTGTTAAACCAGGCCAAACACCTATGTGCTATCTGGATGCACCCAGATAGCAGGAAATTGACATTTGAGCCATACTATCAAAGCTGATTGATAATGATAAACAACATAAAAATCAAGAGGAGATTTTATGCTTTGAGTTATCACGGCAGTGCAGGGAGCCCTCCACAAAATGCATGTTTCGATTCAGTGCCCTGGAAATCTCACATCTGCAGGTAATATTTCTTTTCCAATTATTGCTGTGATTGGATAAAATATATTTTAATATCTTTGTGCTAATAGTTCTTGCTAGAGAGAGAGAGGTATTTCCACTGCACTGCAAGACCACTACATTTATTTGTACAATTCACTTAACTCTGGTCCACGATATTGCCAAAAGCTCTTGATGGAATTATGGTTCCATAATTATAGCTTTATACATTACAGTCCTTAACAGCCTTAGGGCTGGATTCACACTTGCAATAAATCATCAGGGCTTCATTGATTTTATTGAAGTATATGAAGGAATGTCAACTTACACCAGCTGAAACCTGAGGTGAGATCTTCACCCTTTGAAGTCATAGGGAGTTCTGCCATCAGCTTAGAGGCAGCCAGAAATTAACCCTTGCTCCTCATTTTCATGGCCACTTTGCTACCATGAACTGCATCAAGACAATAAATTGTTGAAGCTAAAGCTGTCACAAACCAAGATGCGGCTGCTGATTAAAATCTATCATTATCACTCACACTCTAAAAGGTTGGACACTAAAAGGTTTGATTCCCTACCACTCTGCACATTAGATCCCTTCTGAACAGACCAAGTGCAGCAACCCACCCTCAACTCCTGCAATACCCTCATACATTTTTATGGAGGTTCTTATATATGCACACATAAATTTAAAGTTTCAGAGTATGTCACTGTGCACTCTCAGCTAATTTACTGCTCATATATGAGCCTCAGTGAAAGGAAAGCATAAATAATAAGAAGACATTCAGCATTTCAAGTGGTCAGCAAATGGATGGATTGAGTTCACTCAGGCTCCTCTGGCAACCTCCACAGCCTTCTGACTAGAAGCCAGACAGTGGAAGAGGAGGTTAAAATACTGAGTGGGGGGAAATGCATTGCACCAGGGGAAACAAATATATAATATTCATATGTAAGCAGTGAAAATCACTCACTGCCATAGGTCAGATTTGACCTAGTATTGATCACTTGGGGTGGACCAGTAGCTTAAGAATAAGTACAATATGCTGTCAAGTCTTTCCCATTAAAATAATATATATAGCATCAACGTATTTTAATGACAATATTTTTGTAGGCTTAAATTTGGCTATTTGCATCTTCAGTAATGGAAACAGAGCTACTGAAAGTTTCAGTTCAAAAGAGACATTGGTTTTTTTGGCAACTGAAATGTTGATGTCTGTGCCTTGCCCAAAGTCAGCTTTGGCAGGCACATTAGAGATCAGCAGTTCCTAAGTCTGAGCAATGACCTTTGATTACAGCTTATTGCCCCCCAAATCTAATTCCTTTAAAAATCAAAGCAGGTCCTCCAAAGGAGGATTATTAGGGGTCTGCTAAGGATAGAGCAGCACAGGCCCAAATTTACCAACAGAGGAGACGGCTGTGGCACAGGCGAAAGAAGGCATAAAATGTTTATCTCTTTAAGCCACAGTGGCTGATGAAGGGTAAGCTGGAGGGAATGCTCTCCAGAGACCTCTCCTGCACTGCACTGCTCCAGTTTTGCTTTCCTCTCTGCTTATGGTTATAACTGTCTTATTTGTCCTTCCACTAAGATAAACATAACTTTCTCCCATTTGAATCCATTACGACAAATTTATTTGGTTCCCTCAGAGAAAAGCTATCTGTTGCTTCTTGATAGGTCCAGACCAGAAAGATAAGGGTGGGCTGGTGAAAACGTTGAGCTTCTCATAACTAGAGAATCCACAGCCAAGGAACAGGGAGGTGATGAGGAAGCTCCTGCTCCAGTGCAGGCTGTGCTCTCCTCAGGGGCCTGTGGGAGCAGGAGCACCCTTTCAGCTCTGATGCATCAAAGGTGGAATTTGGGAAGAAGAACCATGACAAACAAAAAGCAAAGACAGAAAGTCAGGAAAATGGGAGAGTAGCCAAAAAATTTCCATGGAGCAGATAACTGAGAAGGTAAAATCACTTGGCCAGACACAAGTGGGCAATGTAGCTTAGAGGATAATGCACTGATGCCACAAGCTGCCCTGAAAGGGTAGAGTGGCTT
The DNA here is from genome assembly GCA_034509185.1 of Euphonia xanthogaster. Lineage (NCBI taxonomy): Eukaryota > Metazoa > Chordata > Aves > Passeriformes > Fringillidae > Euphonia > Euphonia xanthogaster. The sequence continues at coordinate 142,837,382 of JAYDZK010000113.1, read as the reverse complement.
TGTCACAATAGGCAGCTGGAATCCTTTCAGGCCCACTGCAGCATGAAATGTAATGGCAGGGAGGAGCCCAGCATGCACTCCTGAACCCACATGCTTTCATGTTAACTAAGCCCTAAAAATAACATGCTATATCAAATGCAAATTGATAAAGTCAGTCCAGGGGTTTTTTCTCCTCTGCTGTCACTTGAAGAATGCTGTAAGCAGTTTCATCTCAGTCATTTAGTACTAACACATGCCTCTGCTCCTTGCACTGATAGAGAAAAGTGAAGTTTTCACATAGGGAATGCAGTTACTCCAAACTACCTGCAAGGCAGTGATGAATACAGCCCCAGGGACCACATTTTTCTGGGTACAGCACATTAACAGAGCATTAACCAGGAGAACGTTAATTACACATTGTCGCTGCTGCTCACCCAAAAGGAATTCAGACCAGCAAAACGTGATCATAAAAAAAAAAAAGGCATTTGGAACAAATCAATGTGTGTGTGACATAAAAATGCCATTTGCATCCTGTCCAGGAAGGCTCTGCAAGCCTTGCATCTGCCTCTCAAGGTCTCCACAGCACCATCAAACACACCCTCAGATGATGGTCCAGTGACTCTGAGCTCCACTTAATGAGCACTGACAGGGAGACTAGAACAAAACCCAAAATACCCTCTGGTAAAGTTTCCAGATATAAAATCTCATTTTCTAGGGAGTTTTGAGCTCTTTTTTTTTTTTCTCTTAATAATTCTGTTTTAAGACAGACTTCAACATTCCAGTGACTGAGGGCCAAGACATCTGGGTCTCTGAGGTTAGAATGTGCTGTGAGGACACAACTTCCTGATTCTCTGCCCAGTTTCATCCCCAGAGTCTCCCAGTCTGCTCAAAACTGCACTGTCCCCAGGGCCCACAAACAAGATGGGGACAGAGCAGCACAGCACACCCTGAGCACTCAGCTTGCACCCATCAACCCCTCAGAGGAGACCAGGAGATCCATTCTGCCATCTGTGACTGCTGGAGATGACACAGTGTAGAGAAGAAAGTCCCAAAGTGTCAAATCAATTCCCTTGAGTCATAGAAAATCTGCTTTCTACTGAGACCAGTTTAATGGAGTACTGATCATCCATCTTCAGGGCACTCTGAATGAAAGCACACCTGTCACCACCATCACTACCAAATCACTGTTCAGAAGAACAAAGTGACTTGTATTTTAAAATCTATACAAAAGCTACATTCAACAGCTGGTTCTGTTAGAGAAACACTCAGCTGTTAATGTGTGCACACACACGGGGCACAGCCTGGTGTGAGCGTGCCACTTTGGGTTAAAGCCACCATTGCTTTATAAATCGTGCACGATCATCTGTAATCTTTGCAAAATACAAAATACAGTTTTCTCTCTGTTGCCTGTTCTGCACAGCCCTTTCATTACAGAAACATCTGTTAGAAGTGCTTTAGTTGAGAGCTCGTCAGACTTTCCATTATAAACCCCCATATTCAAGGGGTTACTGCAACTGAGCCATAAAAAGTTGCTCCAGGCTCAAACTTGGCATAAAAGGTCTCCAGTGGGAGAATTATTTTTCTCTAAGCCCAAAATGTTAAAATACATGCAGTTAAACAAAAGCAATTCACTTTCCCTCAGAGACTGCCTCTCCTGATTCTATGTGTTAGACTTACTTATATGTACTAACACTGTGCATGAGCCTTTAAAAGCAATCTATTAATTAATTTATTCATTAAGCTATTTGTTAAAATAAAGTCACCAACTTCACAGCCTTACTGATTCATTCAAAATATTAGTGGCCAGATGATTTCAGATAGAAAAGCAGCTACCACATAGAAAATAAAATATTCATCTATATAAAGAAAGCAAGGGGGGGAAGTACTTCTAGGTCATGTTTTTATCCTCAGCTTTAACTAACTTTTCTCTTGCAGAAAATGCATTTACCCCTGGGCTGACAGTAGGATACAATGACAAAAATGACCTGAGGGCAAATAGAGGAGCTATTTTTTTTCAGAGGCAGCCTGCTCTAGAAGGATGGTGGAGATTAGCAGAAAGATGTTAAGTAGGAGGAAATATGCTTGTTTAAAGAAGATAAGCAGGAGCGGGTGGGTGTGTGCTTGTGTGTGCTTCACTGTACTGTACTGATCAAGGCAGTTAAGGTGATCCACTGATCCACAAGCAGTGGTAGAGACAAAAATCCTTTATGCAGCCTGGAGACAATGAAGAAGAGGCAGAAACCATAGGAGAGCTCAATTTAGGAAAGACTGGTATGCAGGTAAAGGAAGATGAAGCAAAGCAAAAACCCAGGAGACCTTTGAATTGAAGAAGGGCTCATTTTTCAAGCTTGGGGCTATGAGCAGTGCTGATGTTCAGTGAGGCAGCCCTTGGATATAGAATGAGCAAAACTCCTGTTACACCATTAATTGTACTCTACCCAGCAGCTGCAGCAACAGACCTCACTACTGATCCTGCAGGAATTTAAGCCCATGAGTAATCCCATTTAAATTAATGGGATTATGCCTCAGAAGTGTAGAGTTAAGCATATGTGTATTGGTTTGCTGGAACAGGCCTGGGGCAATGAGCAGGCTCACAGAGCACCCTGCCTGATGCTCTTTGTGCTGCCATCCCACAGCTCCTGCTCTTCCACCCATCCAGCCATTGGGAAGGAAGGCTGCAAAATGAGCTATAAGGTCTCTAAGGAAAACCCCCAAACTGGGGGAAATCGCACAGTGATTCACCATTGAATGAGTGCCACCATTGAGTGGCACCATTTCCTCTGAGTCAGTCCTGAACAAAAGTCCCAGCACAGCTTCAAGAAGGGAAACTGCGGCTGTATGTGCGGTCCCATGGAGGAGATGGAAAACAAACATCCTGCTGGTCACCACCACATAAGGTCTCAGTAGCTCGTTTGGAGGGTTCGTATTTTCACCCTGGTGTTTCTGGCCAAGGTCCAAGTGCTGTAATTCCAGCTTTCTGGTACACCCTCCCAGCATGGGCTCCTGCTGTCTTGTGGCCTTGGTTGCATTTCTGAACACCAACGAGCAGCTGCTGGAGCCCTGATGGGTGAGGGACAATGTCTCTGTACACACAACAGATGACCCAGACACCCCTAGAGAATGAGCATGACGTGAAGAAACAACACTGCAACCTTCACTCATGCTGAGGAGAGCTTTGGTTTGTATTAAAATCAGACGCTGCACAGCATGCTTGACTACAGCAAAGTAGCAAAGTGACTCTCCAGCCTTCACTGACATTGGAACAGCTCGAGATTTCACATGCAAATGTTCCCTTTAATCTACTCCAATGCTTCAGCTCTAGCAGTGAGCTCAGGGAAAAGCTGTGAACGTTGTGCAGTACCTTATGTGAGTAATGCACATATTACATCCTGCCTATGGGTACAAGAAGAATATTTCACCACTGCAATCTTGCTATCAGCATGTGGCATGTTTGAGAGGCTCCTGATTCTTGGATGTTGGCCAATCTCCTCCAGAGCACTGGAATTAACATTGCCATCATCTGATGCATTGTGTCACACCCTCTCTTGAGCATCAGGAGCTCCAAGAAAGGAAAAGCTCAGACAAGGAGCCAGTCACTCAAATCATAGATTATCTGAAGTGAAGGCTACCCATGGCTTCCTTCCTTTTTCCTGTTTTCTGCAACCTTATTCTATAGCAGTTGTCACCGTATTTCTTAAGTCAAGAACACTCAGATAACCCCTCCTCATATTATTAATTATTATTATGAAGCAATTAAAGTCTTATAAATTAGAAAGAGTGTGCCAAATATCAGATATTTGACTGGCTTGTGCCCCAGCAATTCAGTTTTCTGTTTTTGCTTTATGCTATATACATGTTTTGACTGGTTCAACAAAACATTTCTTTTAAATATAAACAAATATTAAAAATCTGAAAACAAAACCTGACATTAAGTAGCTGGAAATCTGAGATAGGTATAATCTAAAAGGAATTTCCTGTTGCTACTACGTGTATTTCTACCTTTAATCACTGTCATATTATCTTCTTATCACTGGTTGTCCTCTATGGCATGATAAGAGCAGATATCATCAGATCCTAAAGACTTTTAGAACAGATTGGTCTTTTAAGACTTGCCTTTGCTGTAAGAAGTTAATAATATTCAAAAAAGGTACATACTATTCTATGTATTGAAATACTTTTCTTGGGCAGTTGTATGTAATGTCAACTCTACCTTTCTTTCCATTTTGAAGTTTCAAACATGGTCATCTCTACAAGTCCAATTAAGAATATCATTTTCTTTGCACTTCTTTATGTGAAAGTGATGGAAATCATGTATTTAAAATGTAAGGGAATGGATTGTTACTTAACAAGAAACAATCTGGTATTTCCATAAGCAATTAGACTATGTTAATAGTCTATAATCTATCATGCCAAGAAATGAAAGAAGCAACTTTTCAACTATATAAAAAAGTGTCAGGGGTTTAGTTATGTTTCTTCTTTAGAGAAAAGATAACTCACATGTCCATCCCGATCTAACTCAGCTGTTGTGAAAGAGCAGCATCAGCATCCAGAACAGCAGAAACAGCAGAGTCAGAGTTCAGGTCCCAGTGCCATCCTGTTGTTTCTGCAAAAGCAAGGCAAAAACCCTGGAAAAATACAGCAGAATGCATCAGGGAGAGGTGTTATCCTTGGCTGTAAAGCTCTCTCTGAAGTAATCACTGTGGGTGTTGATTTGCCTTTGTTTTATTTTGCTTTTAAATAAGATCTGTGATCCTGTTAGCACTTTGCATGTCACAGTGAAACTTCACCCTAGAAAGGGACTGGGAAGGAGATTGCTCAGCTGTGGTCCATGGCACAGGATGAGCTCACTGTGCCTGCAGTATGCTGACTTGCACCCTGGACTTCATTGGAAAGGAACAGAGCCAAGGGAAGGAGAAGAGATGAGATAAACAGCAAAAGCAGAAACCATGGTCAACTTTTACAGGAAGGTCAATACCCATATTCCTCTAAAGACCTCTTAAAAAGAGGCACAAATGCTTTTTCAGTATGGTTTTCCATGTAATCTAAATTGCCACAGGGATGTTACACAATGATTTGGAGGATAAGTGCCCATGAGGCAATTTCTTTATTGAGATGTGGAGATCATCACAGAAAAGCTGGAAAACACCTGTAGGTGTGGGAATAAATTTCTGCTCTTACTGAAATAATATACTCTGGTCATTGTGCTGGCTTTTCAAGATCCCATAGCATACAACAACCATTTCTCTCTGTCCTCTGAAGGATCCCTTCCTTATTTTTTTCACAGATGAGATGATTTACCTGGCATCTAGCAGAAGGAAAACCATTAAACCACACATTTAGGATGGTCCATGACGATCAGAAGCCAAGAGACATTGGCAAAGGGAGGAAATGAAATGTGTGAAATACAAGATTATGCCAATCTTGAGATGCAGTGTTAGAACTGGCTTTCGATGCACCACGTATGTTGTATTCCCTATGAATAGGTACAGCACTGAATGATTCAGATGACCTGAAAACCAAAAAACGGAGAGAAAGTTTCCTATTGACTTCAGGGCCTTTATATTACAAGCTTTTGCAAGAAGCACCATTGATCACTGAAATAGTCTCAGTCATATGAAAACCCTGAGAAATTTAGTTCACTATGCTGTAGCTATTTCTGTCCCTACTTCTACCTTAGCTGTCTGTCTCAGGCTGATCTATTTTAAATAATTATTTCTTTCTGGAACTTTAAAAGCTTGAGTCATCCAAAATAATGAATTTGCAGGGAAAGCTCCTTTTCCACCTCCTCCCTCCACCCCTCACATTACAGCACTGTGGAGGCTTTGTACATGAAACTTCACTCCTCCATTACAACTTGAAATTTGACAGTGGCTTGAAATTCGACAGTTTGAATATGGCTTTTCAAACAGACATATACCTTCAGATCTTTGAAAGCCAATATATACCACAGAATCACAGAAAAAGCTGACTTGGAGACCCACAAGCATCATGGAGTCCAACTCCTGGCCCTGCACACCATCCCCAAGAGCCACACCATGTGCCTGAGAGCATCGTCTAAACACTTCTTGAATTCTATAAGGCTTGGGGCTGTGAACACTTTCCTGGGAAGCCCGTTCCAGTGCCCAACCACCCTCTGCCTCTGGCTGAAGGAACTTTCTAATATCTAACCTAAACCTCCCCTAAGCCTCCTCTGATACAGCTTCAGGCCATTTCCTCAGGCCCTGTCACGGGTCACCACAGAGAAGAGATCAGTGTCTGCCCCTCTGCTTCCCCTCACAAGGAATGAGGTCTCCCTTCAGTCTCTTCTTCTCCAGGCTGAACAGACCAAGTGACCTCAGCCACTCCTCACATGGTTCCCCTCAAGGCCCTTCACCATCTCTGCTGTCCTCCTTTGGACACTCTCTAGCAGTTTAATGTCTTTCTTACATTGTGTCACCCAAAACTGCGCACAGGACTGCAGGTGAGGCTGCCCCAGTGCAGGGCAGAGTGGGACAATCCTTTGCCTTGCACAGCTAGTGATGCTGTTCCTGATGTCCCCTAGGACACAGTTGGTCCTCCTGGCTGCCAGGACACTGCTGGCTCTAGTTCACTTGTCCATGGACAGGATCCCCAGGTCCTTTTCTGTGGTGCTTTCCAGCTTCTCGTTCCCCAGTCTATACACACATCCAAGACTGCCCCATCCCAAGCGCAGAATCCAGCACTTTCCCTTGTTGAACTTCATATGGTTGGTGGTTGCCCAGTCCTCTGATTTGTTGTCTCTCTGCAGGGCCTCTTTGCCCTCGAGGGAGTCAGTGGCTCCTTCCAATTTTGTATCTGCAAACTTGCTTAGTATCCCTTCCATTTCTGCATCCAAGTCATTTATGGTGATTTTGAAGAGCCCAGGGCATAAGAATGATCTGGGTTTCCATGACCAAAATTGCCTGACACCCTTGCTATGTAGGATATGTCAGCCCCGAGACGACCAGGGCTGATATAGACTGCAACTGGGTCAGTGCACAGACATCTGAGAACTGCAAAACTCACCCCAGCTGAGAAGAGAGGGAGGGTAAATCAGAGACCAATCAAGAAGTAAAAACTACATATTCACATATCCAGCAGGGATGGGAAGAAACTTAATTGACCAAAGATGGGGAAGAGGCAGCTCTGCCACAGCTCTGCCCACACAGCTTTAAGCGACTGATCTACACTCTCTTACAGTATGGTTATGTTATATTTTACAGTACGCATTGAATTTTAATTTTTCTGTGCAGATTTCACAGCCTTCCTTCCTCCTGTGTCTTTTACTACCCAAGAAGGGAGAGAGGCGGAACAAAAAGCTGCAAACCAAAGGGAGTGTGGGTGTGAGGGGGTTTATGTGTGCTTTGGGTTTGAAGCTTTGGCCTGAAAAGAGATATTTCTGTTAACAGACTACAAAAGATGGATGATTTGCTGTACTGAAAAAGTTAGAAACTCCTGCAACGTCAACACAGTTCATTGAAAGTTAAGAGGGGGCGTGTTATTTTTAGGTGATAAGTAATTCACAACATTTTGTGTTTAAAATAAAATATTCATCTGTATCATTATGAGTCATCTTTGTTCAGATAGTTTACTAAAATATTCTCCTTATGTAATACTATCATCCAACATGCCTGAGATCTCTATTTTATTTTAAAGTTGGTGTAGAACAGAAAGTCAACAGATACATTTGTGTTTTTCAGGTTAATGGTGAAACAATATTTCAGGTATAGTCACTATTAACAAGTTGTAAAATGTTGACTTCCCTTGCTATATTTTCAAATATTCTGTGTCCTTTCTATTATTATTTCTCTTCTGCAGTTTATGTGCTGTACTCCTGCAGCCAGGAACATGTGTTTCCAATTACTTGAGCTTTCCATACCAGCTTTGCATTCAATAGCAACATTTTTTTTAAGGTACTGCTCCTCCTCCCACAGAAGTTAATATTCCTCTCCTTTTTCATGCAGCTAACAGCAGTGGCTCTTGATTTCAGGCTTATTTTAGAAATAATTTGATAGGGAGCTCCCCCAGACAAGAATGTTGCTTTCTTCTAAATTTCTTGTACATTTTAAGTGAGAAAACCAAGCTTTCCTATTGAATTTATATAAAGTCTTGAAGCAAGACAGGGAAAACTGATGTAATCCAGTCTGCCTTGCATGACATTTTCTCTCGTTTCTTATGCAGCAAAGAATCCGACTTGACCACTAGAGTCACAATGTAGAAATATGAGACATCATCCCATCCTTAAAATTCATGCTTAGGCCTTACAAATCCCATTCCTGGAGCATCTGTGCAACCTGTGTCCAAGTAATGTCTTGCAAGGTCATACATTGTGATTATGACCGTTTGTTCATGGAGAATTGAGGCAGATAGATGGTTTTACCTCTATGCTGGCTTAGGCCTCAAGCTTATATTTGACTTTTCTGCACATTTATGGAACCCACCACTGAAGAGGGACCTCTTAAATGTAGAAGGTCCTTAAATGTTTCCTGGGGAGGGCAACAAAGCCAGTGAGAGGGCTAGAAGTCATGTCCTGTGAGGAGCAGCAGAAGTCGTGTCCTGTGGGTCTGGGCTTGTCTGGTTTGGAGAAGAGGAGGCTGAGGGTGACCTCGTGCTCTCTAACAGCTTCCTGAAGAGGGGAGGGGGAGAGAGAGGTGCTGAGCTCTTCTTCCTGGGATTTATTGGTAGGACATGGGAATGGTTTAAAGCTGTACCAGGGGAGGTTTACACTTGATATTAGGAAGCATTTAATGGAATCACAGAGTCATTTTAGGTTGGAAAATACTTTTAAGATCTTCAAGCCCAACCATTAACCCAGCACTTCCAAGTTACCATTAAACTACGGTAAACTGCTACTAACCCTAAGTGCCACATTTACATGTTTTTTTGAATACCTCTAGGAACGGTGACTCAACCACTTCCCTTGGAAACCTGTTCCAATGCTTAACCACCTTTTTTCTGTGGATATTTTTTTCCAGTGTCCAATCTAAACCTCAGCTGGTGCAAGTTGAGGCCATTCCCCCAGCTCCTGTAACCTATTACCTGTGAGGAGGGACTGACCCCACCTCTCTATAACCTCCTTTCAATTGTAGAGAGCAATAATACCTGTCCTGAGTCTCCTTTTCTGCAGGTTAAACACCCCCAGCTCCCTCAACTGCTCCTCATAGGACTTGTGCTCTAGACCCTACCCCAGGCTGCTTTGCTCTTCTTTCAACATGCTTCAGAGGGTATCAAAATACTGGAACAATCTTCCAAGAGGGGTGGTCAACACTCCAAGCCTGTCAGTGTTTGAGAGGTATAAGGGCATGCCCTTAGCAACATGCTTGGTCAGCCCTGAAGTGGTCAGGCAGTTGGACTAGATGAACATTTTAGGACCCTTCCAACTGAAAAATCCTATTCTATTGATCATCTGCATCAATTAGACATTGGCTTTCACTCAGGATTCAATCTGAGAAAGGCCATGGGCTCACCATACAGAGAAAATTCAGGCACAGACCTGGAAATTGAGATGCAGACCTTACAGACAGTGCAAACATAGCCAACATAAAACACCTAACGAGAAAATGGGCCCCAACCTGAGGCACAGTTCATCAAGGTAAGAGGTGTAGCCAGAGAGACCCAGGCTGTATCTTGTCTAAGCAGAAGGTACAGGGCAATATTTGAGTGCAGTGGAGCACGGTTACTGCACATCCTTTTATCCTGCTTCAGGCTGGGATTAAGATAAAACACAACTAGACAGCAGCTTGGCTGTGCCCTTCTCTTTGTCACTTTAAGTGAAGTTTGGGCAATTTGACCAAGGCCAGCAGAAGAGCTTGAACTTGGCATTATCCATGAACCTGCTTAACAAAACTTCATTAACAATTTAATCTGCCTCCTAGGACTAGATGTGATCAGAAGGGGCAAGCCACTGGGGCAGAGTGTGGTCTGGGCCCCGGGCAGCAGAAAGTCTAGTCGGAAAGTGTTAAGGTGTTAGGAATAGGTTATAAACCTCTGGCCTTTAGTCACTGAGTAACCAAAGATTGACCAGCAGATCTCTCATTTGACCTCCATGAGAGGAAAAGTCACAATCCCTTGTTTGCATGAAGAGAACCACACCAGCACTACTTTGCGGTTGCCCTGAACATTGGGGAATGTGGATACCTCCTCCTGAGGTACAAAGCTGGTGAGGCAGTGTATGCTGAATTACAAGGTAGGAATGCAGGATATTTAGCCCAAGAGTCATTCAGAAAGGGGATTAATTAATGCATGGTGTGGCATGATCTTCCTCCATGGATGTGCTTTGTAGACCTCAGATGCTGTGTTTGAAACCTCCAATGATAACATGGCAGAGCATAAATGAGAGATTGAGTGTTTCAACTGGTGAACACTTGCAGAGGGATTCACAGCAAGCGAGAGTGGGATGAAGGCAGCCACCACCTCCCACAAGAGATGAAGGAGCTTTTCCCAAAGAGAAGCCTATAACCAGAGTGTAAGCCAGAACAGTGATGTGATGAGGAGAAATATGGAAATGAGACATCTGCAGAGCCCATTCCTTCTTTGGGGAAGTGCTGCAGTCTCTGTGGCAATAGCAAGTCTCTTCTCTAATTACTATTTCTCCCCACAAACCTCTCTGGTGCTGGCTCCTGGTGCATTGGTAGCAGAGGACAGGCACTGCAGCCCTCCTAAGCATGGGATACAGCACTTTCTGACTCACTGGGTCTAACAGAGGCCACCCCAACACCCACACTGCCCTGATTTTCTCCCTCTAAAATTCATCTTTCTGCAGCAATCCCAAACTTCTGCTGGGCCATCTCCTTCTCATCTACATACATTGGGGCCATAACACAGCAGACTTCTATTTTACTCTTTGGCTTTGTTTCTCAGTCCTGTTTCCTCACCAGCATTCTAGGGTTTGGATTTTGATGACACCCACACATGCATATGCATAAGCATAAAAATCTAAACTCCTAATCAATTACAGTAATAGAAAAAAAAAATGTATTTGAGTTTATATTTCTCTTTGTAGGCATGTTTCCATGATGACCATCACCTATTTCCAAAAGCTGTGAATACATTTAGAAACAACATTATTTTCCCAATGGCCTTTAATTTTCTGGACCACTCTTAAGCTCTCCAGGCTAACAACTCATGCTCACAGCCTATGTTGCATCCAAATATTCAGTGCTTAGAGCATGTGATGCTTGCAGCATTTATAACAGTGTTGACTCTCACATGTCTATGACAAGTCTCATGGCACTCATCCATACTTTCAAATGTTCAGCTCCTTGTGATAAGGGATTGACAAGAAATATAGCACTAATTTTCATGCATACATTTAGTCTTCATTTGTAAAAATAGCTTAAAATAGTTTCTCATATGACTTCCAAAGCCCCAGATCACGAGAAGCTTATGTCTCTTTTTCAAAAAAAATCCTCTAATTGCTAAACAAATCTGGTGATCAACTGGGGCTTGTCATACTGTTTGTTAATGTCTGGAATTCTTGACTTCTGTTTGTCATTTAAGTTTTCTGTAACAAACCAGTGGCACCACATTGAGAAGGCACCTTTTTCAACCATTTTTTAAAAGGAATCCAAGGAAAACTTTAGTAACAATTGGAGAATAAGCCTGGTGTGACATGCACATGTCCAAGGTGTCCTTCCAACACTGCCATTTCAGCACAACTGACATCCTGGAAACCTACAGAGAATGATGTAGAGAGTGTCAGATTTCTCCACACAACATTTTTATTGCAACTTGGGTCTGTGGAGCATAATTCAACTTCTAGTTGTGTCTCAATACTGTCTGGACTGTCCACATATATTTGGGAAAAGATTAAGCCAGTAGCTACTCCGACACTATGGGGACCTCAATAAGTGACATCTGCTTTCTTTAGTACCCTTTACTGTATATTTATATACAGCATTTTTTGAACAGAGCTGGTAAAACAATTATTTGTACATGTCTTTGGTTTCCTCCCTTCACATGCCGCATTGGAAAGAAAATAGGGGGGAAAAAAGACTATGAAAATACTCCCCATTTTTGCCATTGTACCAAGGAACAATGAAGGAGAGGCAAAAAATGAAATGCTTCAGGGTTTGGGGTTTTTTACTATTTCAGGAAAGAAAACTAAAACCAGTTAAAAATGAAGCATGCACAGCCTACTGTGCATTAGTGCAGCCTGTAGGTACCACTAAGGGTCAAGCACTTCTTGTCAAGGCAGTTTCTAATGCCTGGACCTTTTTATAACATCAAGAGGTGCTATTTGCTTAATAAACATACAAACATGTTGTAAAACCTGTTAGAACACAGCTTCTGCTGTATTTCACTGAATGAAAAGTGGGGAAAGTGACAATGTTTCTTGTGTAATGCAAGAGCATATGGTTTGCTGGATGGAGGGGGCTTGGTGCTTTTCCTAGCCCAACATTGCCAGCAGGGATGCTGATCTGAAAAGTAAATCTCCTTGGCTGCTCATTTAGGAAGTAACAGGACTAGTAATAAAAGTGGCAGGGATCTCCAAGGAAATGTTAAAATTTAAAGCCAGTGCACAAAGAGATATGTTTTGTAGTGCAGCAAGAGGTCTCTAAACAAGTTAATTACTGAAGTTTTCAAGAAAAATACTGTTTATGGTAAGTTGTGTCAGTGTTTATGAAAACCCTTTGGACAATGTTTTCTACTAATTTTCTCTAATGCTTGCAAAGTTTTAGTATATGCTGTAGTAAATCCAGATGGAGTCACAGTGTGATTAGGGAACGTGGTTTAGTGTGTCACAGTATTTCTCTGGGACCCAGTTTCTGGTAGCTAGAGAGAGAAAAGTCTGGGATGGCTGAGACACAGGGCTGGCCATGCTCTAAAGGGAAAATTCATTAGTTTCATGTCAATATATTAAGACTTTTTTTTCAAGGACGTAAAGCCTCCAGGTGACTGAAGGGTGTAGAATGACAAAACTGGGACCTGCAATTTCTTTCTCCAAATGTTTTATTTATTCTGTTGAAAACTTCTCCAAATCCAATAAGTAGGGCAGTAAAGAACTGATCTTTCTTTCCAATCTATAATGAAAAAAAAAATCCTAACTATTATAGTGATAGGGCTTGTAATTGAAACATGAAAAGTAACAGAGCTTGGGGCTTCATAGGTTGATGATAATTTTCTTGAGCATTTTGTTCATGATCTCAATAATTATTTCATGTGCTTTATCTTTCACATGCATATCTAAACCCTTTTAATCTTTAATGAACTGACTTGTCTTAATTCAGTAGCCACAGAGTTCTTTATGGAAGAAGTGACAATTTTGTTATCAGCTCTAGGAATACACAAAGCTACATCCTGGGGATATAGAGTAATTGATCAGAAAGCCCAGCTGCTGCAGGTGCATCACGGGTGAATGTGGTCGAGGGTTTTTCCCAATTTAAAAGGAAGCATCTTCACATCTGTAATGAGCAAGGCCACTGGCCTTTTTTTTTTACTAAGGTGACGGGGGATTTTTTGCAGCTGCTGTGCCCTTCCAGGAATCTTTATCCACTCTTTAGCTTTGATAACTCTGCTTGCCTGAGTTTGAAAATTTCGTTCTACCTCATTTCTGCTGGAATGTTTCTGTAAAGTTTATTATTGTCAGCTTCATTATTTTCCCTACCATGCTATCCCTGTTCTCCCTTTTTCCCAAGATGGACAATAACATCTTTTTGTAGAGTTTTTCAACACAAATGTCTCATAAAATTAAACTTTTCACAATAAGCACAACCTTTTTTCTACTTATTTTTTTACTGGAAAAACAGGAACGTATAATTTTTTTGTGGTTCTTTCTGGAAATTGTTGGAGATGTGTTCTAAACAGATAGTTTTCCATTGAATATAAATGATTCCCCCCCCTACTGCTTTGAAGTTTTTCTACACAGAACCCCAGTTTTGCAGAAAGCACTTGCTCTTCTGCTTACAGCCTACTGGAGGTAGCTGGAGGACACTAGTCTTTTTAATTATTACTTTATCCCCTCTCACCTTGACCTCACTCTGCCCTGGTAGGGAATGTTTGCCTACACCTAACTGATTTACAGCAGATGTTAGTGGTAATAAATTATATCCCACTTCCCCCAGCTCCTTTTTTTTCTAGAGCTGCTTGAACATTTTCAAATTAAAAGTCTCTCAATCTTAAAAGGCTTTTTTGGTCAAAATGCATATTTTGAAGTTTTATGCCTATTTTTTATATTTTTTTAAATTTCTGTCCAGTTATGCTGAAAAGGCTGCACTTTATATCTTTTCTCTATTTTTTGCTTTCCGACTGGAAAGTGTGGCACTGAGGTGAAAATACAAGAAAAGAGAAGGTGAAAAATACTGTGACAACAGAAGAACTTCTACAGAAAAAAAAAAAAAAAAAGTGAATAACTGAAATAGCTCACTGGCAAAGCACATGGAACAAGAAAAAAAAAAAATGTAAAAAAGTTCAACCCCGACATGTTTTAACTTTTCCCTGGTTTTCCACCAGTTCCTTCCTGACATCACCAAGCAACCATTTGGTCCTTGTTTCATGCAGCACGTGCTGGGCAAGGAAGATGACTTCATGCCTCTAAAGTCAAGTATTTGTTCTACCAGCCCTTTGCACAGATGCAGCCACCAGTGCTCCAATCAATCTCACAGGGACTGACCCCCATCACCAGCCTCATGCTTTCCAAAGAGTAGTAGGAGAATGACTGGGAACATGAGGACCCAACTTGAAAGACATTTTTTGAGTCAGAAGTAGGCTGAAGACCAGATGAGAGTTCCTGATGAAGGGATGCCCCCAAAGCCCCATTTTCTACCCCAGTTCTGCTGCCAGGTATAACCTAACTGCATAGTCCAAACATCTGTCCAAGCCTGGCCACTTCCAGGGTATGCTGCAACCAATGGTGGTTTGCCAGAGCTTCTGTCTTTGAAATAATAAGTAGAAACACACTGCAATTAGTAGAAGGAGCTGAAAGAAGCCTTTTCCTATAGCGGTCCTGTTTTGTACCTAGCAGGAAACTTAATATAATGATAGAGGTTAATATTGCATGTGGGACTCACATTAGGGCCATTTCAGATGAGATAATTGCCAATGCCTTAAGTGAGGGCACCAGCCAGTGGACATTACCCCTGTGCCTAATTACTTCCACCAGCAAGTGAAATTCAAGGTACTAATTTTTATCCTTTTTTAAAATTTCTATGAAGTCTTAGGAGAATCAGAAAATCTAAAGACATGATGTTTTCTTCATAACATGCTTTAGGGAGAACTATCCCAAAAACTCAATTTTCAGAGAGAGGAAGCGTTTTTGGAAGTGGGGCCTTGCCTTAGGAGTCCTTAACTTCTGGAAAGCAGAGAAGCCTGGAATTGTCCTCCTCCAGAAATTACAGTGAAGTCCCCGTTCTGCAAACATACAGAGCCTTAACTCTGTGTATATGTGTGTTTGTAATACTATGAATTTAAATTTGGCAACTCTTATGTAAACTTCACTTTATTAGTTACAGCTATGGGGTAAGGGGTCAGCTCTATGCAATATTATTGCTTCTCCTTGTCTTTGTAACTAGCTAAGAGCTTTACATTAATAGAGTAACCAAGGTGGATCATCTAAAAAGAAATAAATTAAGAAGTCTAAAAGTGATATTTTTATGATGACGAGCTAACCACAAGACACAAAGAACAAAATGTATATTCTGAAAATAACCAATCAAATAGTCTTCATCCTAATTTTGCTAGGGACTGCAGAGTTTGTTCCTCAATTCATAGAATCATAGGAGAGTTTGGGTTGGAAGAGTCCTTAAAGATTATCTAGCTCCAATCCATCTGCCATGGAACTAGATTCCTTGACACAATGGCATAAAGGGAATCTCCAATCTCCCCTGCTGCTTTAAGTAGCCTGTCCCTACTATTTCTAGGGGCAGAAGCAGGGGGTCCCCACTGTACCAGCCTGGAGTAAACCATCAAATATCCCACAATATATGGGAAATATCCCACAGACAGCCTTACAAATCTTGTGTTACGGCAAAAGAGAAGTGGAAAAAGAACAGGCAAAACTCCCTCAGGACTACCAGGTATCCACAGTCAGCGGCCCATAGGAGTTCGGGCAGGCTGCTGCAGGGCTCAGGCTGCATCTCCTTCTCAGACGAGGAAAATTGTGCACCTTTCCACTAAAGCAGCTCTATGTAGAAATCAATGGAGTTAAAAAAGGCGAGGGCAGGGCTGAGTGCAGGGCTGCTGCTCAGACTTGGGAGTGCTCAGGCAGCGGAGCCCCGCAGGCAGCTCGTGTTTCCAGGCGCCTCATGTCGCAGATCTGATTTCAGCCATGGGCAGGCAATGGGTTAACAGGGACGCTGCATGTTAACTGTATCTGTGGAGATTATGGCATGTTTATCCAGTGTTCAGATTTCCTGTCTGAGTGTTTGGATTTCCTGAAATCCCTGCTATCAGCCCAAGTGCTGTCCACTGAGCAGACCTTTTTCTCTCTCTCTCTTCCCCCCACCCCACCCCCCCTTTTTTTTTTAAACTTTGCTCACATGGTTGGTTTTCCTTCCTGCTCTCTTTCCAGTTGTAGTGCCTGTGTCTCCTCACCGGTCAGGACATTTATGGATGCTGATCAACACTCTTAGACTCCACAACTCTGAGGATTGCCGTACATTGGATTTCCTTTTTATTATTATTATTATTTTATTTCACTTTATTTTTATCATTTTGTGGCAAGAAAACCTGAAGAAACATGCTCTTTTTCAGCTGCCCATGGGAGAATATGTTTTAGTCTGAGATGGAATAATGGCCTTAGGCTTGAGGACCAAATCTGGAATGGGAATTCAGACTGCACACGTCCTGGTGAGTTACAGTGCGTGGGGGCTGAGCGTGGCTGGCGAGGAGCAGCTCAGAGACAGGGACAAAGGCTGAGCCCGTCCATTCAATGTGGCTGCTGAGCAAACTGAGAAAAGCAGATGGGTGAAGCTGAAGTCAGAACTTTTTCCAAATAAAACAACTGAAGTCCATTTTGCGATCCTGAAAATACACACGCTGCTCCACAGCCCAGATAATGCTGAGTTAACATTGTAGCAAAATGTGTAAGGCCAGATTCTGTGAGTCCTTTCTCATATAAGAAACTTTTACTCACGTAAACAACCTCAGTGCCTTTAAAAAGAGCTCATGTAAGAAAGGACTTGCAGAATGGGGCCCACATTGTAAATTGTAATGTCTCACTCTCAGCAAAAATTAATTAAAAAAAACCTTCACATTTTCTGATTATCTTTGCATGTTTCCTTGGCCTTTTACATTTTATTGTGGATCTAGATTTAAGTTTTAAGAAGAATCTGTGTGCCAACTATTTGCCCTATTGTATCTTAAGTAAGTTTGCAGTAGGAGCAACAGTGTATTCCATGCAGCAGTTCTGGGAGGCCAGAAAGGGGCTTTCTGTTGTTGGAGGGAAAATGCTGAGTGCTGTGCTGCTCTGAATGAACTGGAAAGCTGCACTCAGACATGGGGCTTAGCTGAGGTTTTAGCTTCATTTTCGGATGTTAGAGTTCATTATGACATTGTCAGCCTTAGGTGGTTTTAGCTAAACCACAGTCACAAAAGCAATGAGTTGACCAGTCTCAAAATCAGTGACTCAGAATTTGAAAAGAAAAAATCTTCCTTTCAGGCCTCTGAAACAGGTTTCATTATTGGCATCCATGGAAGTGTTGCTGGAGTAAGTTGTGGAAGATAAAGCATCATCACTGTTACAACTTTTGCTCTGTCCCAGGGCTGGAGGCTGTGGTTGTGCTGAACATTCCTAAGCTGCTCATTGGAGCCAGTCCAGGGATTTGATTCTCTAATTGTAGGGGAAAAGCTTGTTTTAGGACTTGCTTAGATGTAGAGAAACATCTATAGGAAACCCAGCTTTTTATAGCAATTTTCCTTTTTTATAGCAATTTTACTGTTTTTCTTATTCTATTTAACAAGTCCTGAATTTGGTGTACAACACTGCATGTCAAACAAGAGACTGATATTTAAATTTTGGGGGGTTTAGTAGGACAGAATACTTTCCTTCTTATATCCATAAAGGAAAAGAGCCATTTTCCCAGCTCTTTGCAAAGCTTTCAGATTTGAGGTTTTAAACTGCCTGGTGTGCCAGCTATCTGTACAACCCTTTGAACATGATCCCGCTGCTCATCTTCAAGGTTTTCTTTGCTTAAAGTGGAATATTTTCTGGAGGAGCCAGACCAAACTAATGTCTTGTCTGCCTGGGAACCTCCAGGAATTTAGTTTTAATTATTGACATGGGGCAACACTGAACTTGGTGGCATTTTATGCATTGGAAGGTCAGTTCTTGCTGTGTATGTAGGATGTACTCTGATTCTAGTGGGTTGACTGTCAAAAAATGAAAGGGGGGCCAAGGAACCCCTCACCTGAGTTAGACTGGACCATGGTGCCCTGCCCTGCAGTTACCATGCAATTTGATGGTCGGTGATCATGGACATGATCAAACTGACTGTAACAGAAATGTGCTCCTCTCAAAGCTGGCAGAAAAGGCAAATGTCATCAATGATCTGTGAAGTGCAGAAAGTACAGATGAGACGTCAAGAGAAGTATAAAGATTCATCTAGGTCTACTCAAATCTCCTGGATTTGGAAATTTTGTTGGCCTTCCTATGAGCAAGATCCTTGAGCCTGGGTCAGCTATGGGATTTTTGCCCCCTTTTTCCAGGGCTGTCAGAACTTCTCTGGTTTCAGCCAGGTTGGGAATGCTGTGGGAATAGTTTTCCTGGTGGTATTTTGGTATTTCCTCTTCTGCTCACACCCAGAGCAGGAAGTGCAGAAGCACAACCTTCAGCTCATTGTGTACGGGTTTCTTTTTATAAACCTGAATTCTCTGCCCGCCCCCCTCTCTCTTTTTTTTTTTTTTTTTTTCCCTAATAGCCCTCACATAGGATTAAGGCTCTGTTGGATTTAGACTGAGAATTTTTTATATATTTTCATATGACAATACTAAGCACTCAGTAGTTCCTTGATAATTCCTTAATAAGGGATTATCACATTAATTTTCAATTGTCTAAATGCAATATTCCCAATCCCACGGTCGATAATGTCAATGTGCCAATGTCCCCCAGCAGCTGCTTCTGGTGGCATTTACTCCTGAACCTTCAGCATCATGAGGACTAACTGGCCACCAGGACCTACCTACTCAGTTGCCCATGAAGAAATTCTGCAAATTCTTCTTTTTTTGGTAACAAACTGCACTATTAAACCTAATTAACAAACTGCACCATTAAACCTCTAAGATTAGACACTTCATGTTTTAATATTCTTTCATTCATTTTCTGTTTCTGTATCAGTGAGGAGGTTCAACTCGTGCCCTCACTCCATGTGTCCAACTCACTCACCATCACGACTGCCAGTCCTCCTGCCTTTCTTGCTGTTGTTGGCAAGTATGGATAAACAATTTTGACAGGTACAGAGTCCTGCAGAGCTAACTTCATAAGCAGAGTGATGTTTCACTGCTCAGATGATAAATGGACCAGAGGAACTAAACCACTTTCACCAAAAATGTCCCCCACATCAAAAAAATTTTAACCCTTCATTTTCACACAGTTTTCCTCAAAAAGCAAAGAATTCAATTTTGTTTCACACCTGAGAAAGCATATCACGTTTGGATTGCATCTTCCCCCTCAGGACTATTGTAGCCATGCTGTGAGACATTAATTGGCCATTTTAGAAATGAAAATAAAGTTAAGATGGATCTTAAAGTTGGTCCATGGCAAAATAATTATCTCTATCTCCACTTGGATCCACTTTTAGGAGCACTACATGAACAGCTATGCCAGTCATGGTTGGAAATTCTCTCCATGAGTTTGGAAGACAATTTGCTCCTCAACAGTTTCATAGTCTTCAAAAATACAAGGAAACACAAGCAATGGGAAGTTAAAATCCTCTGTAACTAAAATCCTCTGTAACTAAAGATTTAAGCAGATGCTTGCAATTACCAAGGGGATTTGATTTCTGTGATTATTTTGGGGTGTTTCTATTGCTGTTGGCTCCAATTCTCCTTCTTGGGCTTTGGGGAGCTGCAGAGCTCCAGAGAGGGCACAAGGAGGGGAATGGAATGACAGCCTGGGTCATTATTTCAGACATTTATTAGCAGCAGGCTCAGCCTAGACCACACATCACTCCTCCCATGTGGCACCCAGGAGCCAAGCTCCATCCATGCTGAACAGGGGGAGATGTGAAGCTCCTTGTTCAGTGTCCCCCTGAACCCCAAAGCTGGGTTCAGCCCCACCAAGTGATGCTTTTAGTGCATCTTCCTCTATCTTGACTGGAGTTAACAAAATCCATCTGTCTCTGTGAGTCAGCAGAAAAGTATTCAGCTTTTATAAGAGTTAAGGGACATGGGATAGGGCAATGTCAAAGCACAGAAATCTTCCCCCAGCTTGGCACTTGCACATCACACAGGGAGAGGGGGTTGCATTTTCAGTTCCTATTCACCAGAGGAGCTGTTTTACACCAGCAGAGGATGTGGCCCGTGGTGTGCACAGCCATGGCTGCTGAGCAAGGCTCCTTTCATCAGCAAACAAATGTGCAAACGGCATCACCCAGCACGCACTGTGGCGCGGCGGCTGCTGGCACTTCAGGAAAGTCAGAAGATAACTCTATTTTCTTCTCATCAAAAGCAAAATGAGGAAGTCTCCCCTCTCCTCTTGTGCCCCCACATCTACCACCCGGGCTTGAGCAAGTTGATCCTCAGGTATTCGTGTGGGGGTTTGTTGTCAGTGGTTAACCACATAACAATTTGAAGCATGTGGCTCACTCAAAAGAAACTGTCTTTAAACATTTTCAGACTGTGCTGGAGAGAGCGAAGTCCCAGCTGGGGGCTGCTGGCCACCCTGGGGGCTGCAGCAGGAAGCCCTAAACATCCCACAGCAAGGTCCCATGAAGAGGGGAGAAAAAGCTGATTTTATATCTAGGAACTTCTATACTTGACAACGCTCTACACCCAGGGCCAGATGTTCCCACCTCAGGTTTTGTATCTTTACTTGGTGTGTCAGAGCAAAACACCTGACAGGAAACAAAACAGAGAGAAAAGGGGTGACAATGAGGGGAATAGTGTTTTGGCACACCACTTTCATAAATAAAGACAGAGAAAAAATAACAAAGAAATTGGACAAGCTTTGCTGTGAAGCTGAGAGTGCCTGAGACTGCTGCATGATCCCTGGGGGAATGGGTGAGGCAGGTAGTGTGGGACTGGAGAGCAAGGCTCCACAGGTCATGGCAAGGAACAACCCTGTTTGGGGTGGTAAAATGCCTCATTAAAGTCCCTCCATCCCTCCAACCTTTGTTGGACAGAGAGGAAAGACTGGAGAAAGAAGCTGTGCAAACAGGATGAGCAGTTGTGCTTGAAGAGGTAAAGACTCCAACACCTGCATGGTGCCTCAGCGCTTGTTATCCCAGAGCTGTGGGGCTATGCTAACATCCAGTGTTAAAGAGTCTGGAGCTTAAAGAAGCCAATAAAACTGAAGACTGCAACATTTCCCCATGGGAGAAGATGTCTGTGAAACATTCTGCAAGTAGTTTGTGACTCCCTAAGGCCATGGGCTTTTAATTGCCATCTGATCCAGTGCATCCCCAGTCCATGGTTAGGAGAGCCTCTCCTTGGCTGCACATATACATACTCCTAAGTGTTCATTGTGAAAAATAACAAGTGCAACTAATCTTCTTCACCCAACTACAAGCCTCACTTCTAATTCAGCAGGTAAAAATACTGTATCTGTACAATTGCCAGAATGGCACCTGATCTAGGAAAGCAAATGGCTTTTGGAGTGTGGCCTTAAAGGTTGAAAAGTTTAACTCATCTGGAGAAAGGGTAAATAAGGTCTTGCCAAGTCTTCTCTCATGGCTACAGCGACAGAAGCTGTAGCCTGGTGGCACAGGGATGGGATTGGATTCCAAATAGAAATTGAACTATGCCCCCAGGTCCTGGGAGGACCTGCAACCTCACACATTCCTTCCATATCTGTTCTCCAGTATGGGGAGAAAATAAATCAGCTCTTAGTGGCTGAACAACACCCCTGGGACTGCCACCTTCTGTCTCTGAATTATGATGGGCAAGTCACTGCATGGCCCTACCCAGACCAGCAGCAGGAGCAGCACGGCTGGCTCCCACTTTCCTTTTGCTCATCTGTGCAGCAGCCAGAAGGGAAATGCAGAGCACAGAGATGATGTGCTCCTCAGGACTACTGGGGCAAGGAGAGGGAGATGTCTCCTGCCAAGCCTGGCACAGCATAATTTCCTTTTTATAGCAGCTGGCCAAGTGCATAGAGAGCAATTTCGTCCTGGTCAGACCTGCCAGCCAGAGGGGCAGCAGGACATTTCAGGCACTAGGAATAGCCTGATAGTATGTGGATTCAGCCTAATACCAAGCCTTTAGCAAAGTGCTATGGTTCTACACAGGAACATAAAACCATCCGAGCCAACACTTCAGGATCGTGTCTTCAGCAGTGGCTGACACATGAAAGGTGCAAGAGTTCAACAGGGAGGACCTGAAGTGGTATTTCCACAGATAATGGTCCCAATGGTCCAGGATCTCATCTGGAGGATTTTCTGAGGTTTCAGAGCTCATGCTTAGGATGTACTTGTCCTGCAGGTATTTGCAACATGCTTTGTAGGCTTTTTCCTACTTAAGCTAACACACATTTTAGGCATCTATCTTATAGGTACAAGAGATTGTTAGACAAAAATGAGTAGGTAAAGTCATGGAAGGAATTTTGTCCCGAATTGGCAGTTATTCAACCATCACTAACAGTGAGGGTACAATCCTAGTTTCCTACCTGATTTATAGTAGTGCTACAAACTGAATTTTGTGGAAATATTCCAGATTTATTTGTGAGTAAATAAGATCTATGCCAGCACCATGTAACTCCAGTGCTTTATTTATGTAATTTAGCATGGAACTATATTGCTACTTTCCTTCTGCATTAAAATTCAAGCAGTTCAGTATTCACAGACATTAATATGCCTACTGATGTAATTATTTACATAACAGCATATTTGTCATGAAATGTGAAAGACTGTAGTCTCTGCTGATGTAGGATACTGGCACCATCCATCTGATAAGAGGCAGGTTGTAGTCGCACATCCTTTAATAATTATTTCAGCAGGTGTCCTTTTATTCCTGTTCATAATTAGTAGCTCAGTACTTAGCAAAGCTTGTCAGGATCAGAAATTCCTGCAATTCAGTAGTTATCTATATTCATGAACAGAGAGGATGTCTACCTTGGTAGAATAATTTCTGAAGATATTTTAAAATAATTAAGGTATTTAATACTAATGGGTACCATAATTCTACATTAAGTATAGAGCTTTTGAATTATTATCAACCAGTAGGGTATAATTCTGATGTTACATGTGTCCTAAATGAATCTTATTCCAGATTTAATCAGTGGTAAGATAGGTCTTAGCCAGAATCCCAGATCTCACATTTTTATTTTCTGTGTTTTTGAAGCTGTGGTAGAGAATGAATATTTCCGTATTGACCAGGATGGGGTTAAAAATCTAGTATCCAAGATGATCTACAGCTGGAATTTATTCTCACTACCTAGACAAATGGGATTTGGCTCAGTGGAAACAAATTTCCTTACTATTGTGAATATTAGACCTAAAGGGTGTCAGTAGCCAAGGAACAAGGATAAAAAGGTGATTGTAAGTCATGTTGTGCTGGAGCCATACAACAGCCTACCTGACACCTGGTCTGAATTACAGAAGTCTCTTGATGGTTGAGATTTATGCTTTTCTTCTCAGAGTTCCTTGGAAGCTCAGAGCAGTAATTAGGCTGTTTCCCCTATAGGGTGGTCGATACATGTCTGCACAGGGTATTTCATAAACTCCTACACTTTGTTCCCTCCATTGCCTTCCAGCATGGAGAACAGCCTGGCTGCATGGTTCCTCTTCAGTGAGAAACATCCTTCCCTCAAGGATCGTTTCTAACTCTACTTCTGCCCATCTTAGGACCCTTTGGTTTCTCAAAGAGCCACAAGTGGCTGACATATGTATCTACATCTCAAGTCTGGGATTTGCAATAGGCCTCTGTCCTGTGAGTCACATCAGCAGTGTCCTAAGCAAAGTCTTCCAATAGCTACAGCCTGAGCAATAGCTCAGACGTACAATAAACCCTGACCATAGATTTACACCATTAGACAGATGAGGCACAAGAAGGAACATGACCCCAGTCAGTAAGACCAGGTTTAGCCCGACCCTAAGGAAAACAAGGAATCTTAGACAACACTTCTCCATGATGCTGGAGCTGAAAGACACCTTACCATTTAAGGGAACCTTATCCATGTGGTGATTATTTACATTCTGGGGGAAAAAAAAGTACCTTATATCATAGGAATTCATATTAATTAAATAGGGTTTAAATAATGTGTCACTAAGAACTCTGCAGTATCTATAGCCTGTGTACAAGTGAGACTGAGGCAATTGCATTGTGTGTGTATGTCTCCCCAAGGCTTTGACACCCCTCCCCAACCAAGACAGATGGAGGAACAGAGGTCTCCAGAGCTCCTACACATTTTGTAAAAATAGGCAGACTGCTAGAAGAAAAAAAATACTGTTTGAAACATCTAACTACCTCCTCCCAAAGGGAAAAGCCACAGCTACTGTGAGGCCAAAAGAATTTCCACAGGAGTGTAATGATGCACTGCAAACCAGGAGAAAACCTTCCATAGCATTTGCCCCTCAGGCTGCCCATAAGGGGTTTCAGAGATCCCAAATCCCCTTTGTGTTTATACAAACCAGTGTGTACTAATGTGGCTTTAGGAGCAATAACAGTTCAGTGAAAGACACCTGTTGTTATTTGTCCCAGGAGTTAAATTCTCTCTCCTTGAAATATTATAAGCCATTAAACTACCATGTTAATGCAAGAAGTGTTTCCTGGAGATAATAATGTGCTGGCATCAGTATTGCTTCCCTACCAGTGCTGGCTGCTAGTACAGTGGCAATGTTTTGAGAGGACCCTGTTTGCTAAAGCTGGCCATTGAAGGTAAAATATTAATTAGCAATTTTCAAAAGATGGTTGCCTAGAATTCAAAACTTTAGCTCATAACAAATTAGATAGATTGGATTAGATTGTTTCAATGCCCTTTTGAAAGTGATTAGTTTAGTCTAGTAAGGGTTTTGCTAGGAGTTCAGTGCTTCCTTTCAAGTGTCCCAGTGCAGGACAATGTAACTGCTCTGAGCTGCAGAACATTTGTTTTTACAATTCAAGGCCTGTTCTAAATAGAAATCCTCAGGTGGGCCAGGCTGTTGAAGACAAGTCAATTTGAGTCTTGTGGAAAGACACTAGGCTCCCTTAGATGGAAGAGAAACAGGGGTGCCCAGAAAGGACAGGTTTGTGCTTTTGCTCCTTAGCACTCCCAGCCATCTGCAAAATATATTAGTTTAGCAGGTTTAGCAGGAGACAAGTGGTGACCAGGAACATCAGAACTGAGCAGTACCAGCCAGCTCCCACACCAGAAGGAAACTGCAGCAGGCTTTGCTCTGGTTCCCACAGATGGAATGCAAGGGAGGAGGAACACCACAGTGACCAGGCAGCATCTGTGTGAACACTGACAACACCCTCTGGTTTCAAAAGCAGTTATCATGAGAAAATATGTTTCTGTTTTGTCATTTTTTGTGCATGAGAGAAACAAACAAGATTTTTTTTCCCCCCAGAAATGAAGCAGGTTCGTTCTGGAACATGCGGGCAGATTGGGTTCTTCAAAGTTCTGAAGGATATATATGTGGGATTTCACCACTTTTTAAGCTCACCCAGGATATTTTTGCAATATCAATTGTGTCAGTTACAGCACTGTTTTTGCAGCAAACAGTAGATCCAATGTAAGGAAAGCTGGCCTCATTTGTGCTGTTAAGTCTTTCTTAGAAGCAGAAACTATTTGCAAGATCATAACTTCCCTCACAGACACTATGTTTAATTAGGGAAGAGTTCTCTTACAGGAGTAATATTCTTACTTCTGTTCACATCTGCGCAGTATTTTCCTGATCAGGAGATCAAGAGAAAGAGAATCTGAACAACTTCTTTTCTAAGTAATAATGAACAGAGAGCTGTGCAGTAAATCATAATGTTCAATAAAATGAAAAACAAAATTTGGCTGGAGATTAATGGCTGGAAAGGGACTTACTGAATTAAATTGGATCAGATGTTCCCTGGAAAAAAATCTGAGATATATTCACAGGGCTCTGTGGTGTTGGTTTTGTTTTTCACAAAGGAAGATTTAACTTGATTGTTTTGCAACTATTAACAATTTCTAGGCCTTGCAAAATGATCTTAGGGGCTTGTGGTAGAGGACAGGCATTGGCTGGAAATTCTGGTCTCATTCAGGCAGGGGAGGGGAATGAACATAGAACCTCCTTCCTACTACACAATGCTACAAACTTCTCAAGTGTTGCAGGGGCATTGCATTTTAACAAGATAAGGAGGGCTGACTTCAGTTCCCACGTTCGGGGATAGATTCATGATTACAGGTCTGCTGCAAAGACTGATATTCCTGAGTTCCCTAAGGCTGTGCTCAAAGCCCAGCTGCACCTCTCACGTTCCCTCTTAGGTGGTATAAGCACCTCCTTCTAACTGTGTCTTCTCCTATAATCCCAGGTTTAAACATCCAGTCCTTCCAATGTTGGCTGAAGACACATATGGGCTCTGACTCAGGCTTTTGAACTTCCCCAGGGACTAAGGCCCCCTAAATCTACCCTTGACTTGGTATTTCACTGCCAGATTTGCTTGTGACTCCAGCCACAAGCAGCAAAACATTTACACTTCAAGAACTTCTCACCAAAGAAACTGACTTAAAACTGTAAACCAGTGATGGGGACCAACATTTCCTGCTGGTGCTGGTGGTTTTTCTAATCAGAGATGTTGCTTGTTTTGTCAAGATCCAGACTTGGTTCATTAATATATCAGCTGAAGGAAACCAAAGCTGCATAAATTGTCACTGATCGTGCTAGAGATACTGAAAACTCTTTCCCCTTCAGTTAATTCGCTGAACTCAAAGTGAAACAGACCCGAAGCAGGACAGATCAAAGGCCCTCCCTGGCAGGCGCGGTGTGGAAAGGAATGCACACACCTCCCTTCTCACCTGCTCCCTGCAGCCCAGCAGATCTGCAGTGCTGTGGTTAGAGACTAGGCCTTATTAACTCAGGCTTCTTAGGCTTTTGTGAAAAATGGACTGAACAACAGCTGCCTAGAGCCAGAAGAAGAGGGGAAAGGCTATGTTATTAGAATCTAGAATGTAACACCATTTTAAAATTCATCAAAGAGCTCAGAGCAAATTCTCCAGAGACTGGGGACTTAGTCATCCCAGGTTTCTCCAGCTCATTTAGATAATTGCCCTTGAAATAGCTGTCTTCTTTCTTCCTTCCTTATCTTTTCTTTCTTTCTTTTCTTTCTTTTCTTTCTTTCTTTCTTTCTTTCTTTCTTTCTTTCTTTCTTTCTTTCTTTCTTTCTTT
>JAYDZK010000113.1:142791755-142808866 GCA_034509185.1 Euphonia xanthogaster | reverse complement strand
GCATCCATGGCAGTGCACCAATGGTTTTTTGTGTTATTTTCCATTGAAAGATTGGGTTTTTTTCAAATTCGTTTTCTTCCTCCTAATGTTTCCTGACTGTAGAATTAGAGGTACAGTCTTATACCTGCCCATGGTATGGTTCAGGCAGAAATAAGGAGGCCCTGCTGCAGTGCCCTTAGACATGCAGTATCTTTGCAGCAGGTCTTCACCTCTGGAATCAGCACCCTACTCTGTCTTTTAGTCAGTGGGATGAAAGAAGCAGTTTAGCATGTGATTCATCTGATTTTATAGACATCTACTCTATTACCTCTGTTTTAAACTTCTGCTTTTGTAGGATGAGGTGAGATACAACCTACTTTCAGTTTTCTGTGTTGACCATACCATCAGTCACGATGAAAGGAGTCTGGAGTGAACAGCTGAGGCAAAGACACTTTGTCAGATGCATCCCACTTTTACAGCCTAAAAGTTGAGTCAGAGCTCACTAAAGTGAGGCAAAAAATCCCATTTACATGGACTCAGTTTGGGTTAAGTTGTAAAGGTTCTGTTCTGTCACTAACTTTTCAGTTTATCTCATTTTCCTATGTAGATAGAACACATAATTTTAAAGACATAAATATCCATGCTCATGGATTTGGGCATGACTCACTGAATGGGTAGATACAGACCTGAAGAGAACACTTAGGAACATCTTTCTATGCCTATATTGAGGTTTCTATGTGCCTTGTATTTTGGGAAATTCTCAACAGACACTTTGATAGTTTTGCACTCTGCTGAAGGACAGGATGGCTAGAGGTATTACTAAGCCAAAATAAATTACATTTTCACAGGGCTGTTCAGTAGAAGAGTGGTACCACTTGGTGCGTGTCAAAGAGGAAGGAATGACAAACATTGCACTGTGAAGGACAGAGCTGTATCAAAAAAAGTGAGGATGTCACAAACTGGAGCCTGAGGGTCTTGTCTTCAGTCTGCAGTAGCGATACTACAAATATATATCAAATATATTAACTTCTGTGAGGTGTTCAGACACCAGAACAATGCATGACCTCATGAGGGCCTGACGAATTAATGAAGGCTGGAAGTAGGAGGTGTGGAGCTTGCTCTCCTGAGTGCTGCCAGGTAGTGCTTCTCAGGGTAGAAAAGCTGCTGTAGGAAGGCCATTAAATGTTCAAACACACCCAACTTTTTGTGCAGAGACGATTTGATCTTTAACACAGATATACCAGGTTTAGGTTCTAATTTTAATAATGACTCCTTCCTAAAAACTCACACAGCAAATGATTGATCTTCAATTCAGCCCACAATCAGTGGCTATTGAGAATGAGTGGGGGCACTGACAAGAGGGCTTGATGTCATATTCACATTATATTATTAATCTATAATCTATACACCATGGACAGGGTATTTTGCTATTAACTTTGTAATGAGTAAATAATTAAGCAGTGACTAAGCATACAGGGAAGGTGGGAAGCACTCTTGTGTGTTATTAGCCCCTCACAGTTTTCAGAAGTGGATTATAAGTAACTCGAAATCTTGGACTGTGAATGGCAACCTTGTCATCAAATACAAAAAAATACCCTTGTCAAGATCAGTGAAAGGCCTGCAGAGGTCTGAAGCTGGGCAGCAGACACTCTGATTAGGTGCTGCCTCCACAAGATGAAAATTCTTCCCTGAGCCAAAGAACAGCTGATGGATATAGTTGGAAGTGATAAAAAGGTCATTCTTAAATGGATACAGGGAGATTTAACTGACAGTACCACCATCCTGAAGCCCTTAGACAAATAATAAAACACAGGCTGCAAAGACTAGAAAGTCATTCAGTTTAAATACTTGCACAAATCTTTATCATATATCAGAGTCTTAAAGAAAATTCACCTCTGAATGAGACTGCATAAAATGACCAAACAAGCACCCTTGAGTCCTCTGGCCCTCTCTGGCAATGTGCTATAAAATCCTACACTAAAAAACTGTTCAGTCCTAGAATTATGTTTTGCAGTATGAATTCCAAACCACTGTTCTATAGAACTTGCACAGCCCATCCATGATAATTTCATAATCACATGACGATTATATCACATGAGACAGAGAACTAATTTCCATTCTAACAGTAATAACCATCTCCTAAAACTAGGTTCTTTTTAAATCAGTTGCTATTTCTAAAAGTACCATGCAAGAAAAGGTCTGAATTTTTAAGTTGATTTTCCATACATATTCAAACACCAGGATATCTCAAGATGAATAGAAAAAAATCTAATACTTCGCCAATATATTTAAAAGTTTGGTGTAATGACCTGAGGATTAATAACCTTCTCAGCCTGACATCAATCCAGTGCAAAACACTGGAATTGTTAATTCCCGGTATTATTTATAAAGAATCAGAGAAAAAATATGCAATTTATTACTTTTTTCATTACTCATTGCATACCAATCAGGATGGAATTAAGGAAAATATATTTTATTTCAAGAAAGCTAGCTTGATATTTTTTCAGGTTTTAAATTTTCCTGAGGAAAAGAAAAATCTATACTATTTATGCATTACTTATGAACTTTGGTAGCACTTGTGGCACTAAACAAAATTTTGACTAAGAAATTAGAATTCTCCAAAGTCACTACAGTAATAATTGAATAGATTAAAACCTGAGCAATTGACATTTTTGGAAACCCTCATGAGTGGGGACCCATCATCAAGAGGATGTCACTCAGCCCTTCAGGGTCACTCCTGTGCTCTGGGTTAGTTCCCCACTATTGTTTTCTTTCAGGATTCAGCCCATCTCTATGAGCATGCTAATACTTTGATCATATATTTTTGTGGAAGCACTGAAAACACACACAGCTAATTCATGAGGTCAGGGTGGAGCGTCTATTGCTTAGGACATACTAAAATCAAGTCCACGGACAAATATCCTCAGATTTGCTTCCCTGAAGTTTGTTAGACCACATCTTAATAGTGTTATCCAAATCACAGATTAGGGCAAAGCCAAAGAACATATGTTTGTCACATCCTGTTTGGATGATAGCAACACAGACACAAACAGAACAAGCAGATTTTGGCATGAAATGAAAGATATTTTTGTTAACCTCAGAGTTGTTAAAGAACATGTCAGTTACCACTTAGACTGAGTAATTTAGTTCCATATTTTGCCCACGAAAGTGTCTTTAATAACCTTTGCAAAATGTGATTTTGAGGACAATCTTTAAATATGTAATATCTGCTTTTCAACAGAACATAGATAGAACAATGACTTGATTCACTGCTGTTCAGATAACCAGCTCCTTTTTTTCATTTGCAGGAAATAAGATTTTTCTACCTGCTTTATTTTAAAGCTTTTTGGGATATAAAAGCTTTCTGCTCAGTCATTAGCTGCAAATTCCAGAATGAAGCAGTACCCTACAGCATTTCCAGATGAAGTGGTCTGTTTATACAGAAAGCACAAGAGCTATAATTACTAGATGATCACATTTGTATATCAAGGTCAGATTTCTGTGATTCACCCTATTGTCTGAACATAAAGGGAGTTGATTTTCAGCATGGTGGTGCACAACTACTATTGTTATTGCATCAGTGACTGTAGAAACAATATTAACTTTTGCTTGTTTGAGTTTTTCTAGTTAGGGTAACTCTGTTTCAGGAATATGAGAAAATTGGCTGGCTAGTATTTGCCCTAAAATAGTCATTAGACATGAAAAAATATGGATTTATATTATTGCTACTCAGGTCATATAGTCTATTATGAAAGAAAAAAAGTCCTCTAAAACAAAAAGCAAGATAAAATAGGTCATTAAATGACTTATGCATGAAATCACAGAGTTTAAGCAATATCAAATGCAGGTAACTAAAGCGTGTAAAACAATATTTCCTGATATTTTCCTCTCCTCTGCAAAATCCCTGCATAACTGTTTTTCTTGATTATTACCCAATACATTGGCAATTTTTATATTCTCTTCCTGAGAACCCATTAGCTTTCCACAACATTTACCCTGTTCTAAAACCTTAAAAATATAGGGATTCAACTCATTATACTTATTAGTTAAGCATTAGGATTAGTCAAGCACTTTGATTGTACCAATTAATCCAATATAATTGTATGTATTTATAACTAGGCACAAGAACAAATGCTTTCCTCATCTAAGGACTAATAGAATCTGCTATTGTATTACTGTATTGTGTTGAGTTGTCACCCAGCTGCCATTAATGTCACCCTGTTCTCAGTTAGGCCCCCTCTTTACTTAAGCCCCACTAGACTTTCTCTTTTCAGGTGTAGATGTTCCTGGGTGAAAAGTAATCATGGATTCAGCCCAGGTTTTCTCCAATTTTCATTGTTCTCTGTATGTTCTGGGCTCTTATATTTCATATCCACTCCCTGCTCCCTCTCACATAGTGTCATATATAAGGATTTTCCACAAATATAGTAATGTTACCTCCATATTGCCACGGACAGTCAGGGAGCATCGGTTTTGGTTTCTTAGGGGGGTGAGAAGAAGAGTCAAAATGCCATCTTGACACAGCCCAAATTCTATTACTGTCATTGGGTCAAGAGTTTCAGAAAAGCTGTATTTAGCCTCAAAAGACTCTTCACCCAGATAAATGATTTTAATGGGCATATGGGCTGAGGAATTTGCCATCTGAATGATGCCCTAAAAAACTGTCCAAATGTTGAGCCAGCGTTGAACTCACACGAGCACTTTCATCTCTGGGCCACCATTCCTCTCTCTAGGAAAGCCACATATGTTTCCTTCTCAGTGCTGTTTCTCATCAATCAATGATGATAACTTCAACCAACTTGATCTCTCTATAAATATTTCTCTGGGTTTCTTTGATATTTTATTTATTTGCTGATTGCTCTTGTATAAATAGGCCTCAAAATGAGTAGGAGACCTAGAGAGGGAATATAATCATTCTATAACCACTGAGATGTAACCAAAAATGTTCATAATGCCACTTATAGCAAATGAGCAATTAAATAATATTCAGTAGCTTATTATAGCAGACATAAAGAGACTCTGTGACTTTTTAGACTTACAAAAAATATATTGCCATCCATTTAAAATTTAGACAAAGTCAATCATAGTTACTTGTAAACTTAGAAAGTAATGAGCCATTATATATTTTTTATTTTTTGCTTTGATTTGAATAACATAAACCTATGATGATGGTGACTTTTTTTGCCTATGAAGATGAGTAACATAATTAAAAGGAAGAGGTGTTCTCTAAAATAAAAGAACCAGCACACATGTCACCAGGGGTTGAGTCACATCCAGGGCTGCCAGTGGCTATGGGTTTGTTGTAAGATGGTGGTACTCAGTTGTCTGCCAGGAGAGGCCTTTTCAATCCGCAAAAACACAGTGCAGTGCCAGGGCCTCCTTCTAACAACTTTTTCCTGCATGTAACACAATATTCAAACATAATATTCTTGATCTAAAGCAGATATTCCTCCTCTTGCACACTGGCCTTCAAATCAAAGGACACCCTCCCATTATGAGCAGAGCCCGTGACCATTTCTCCTCCTGTGCTGCCAAGCTGGCGGCATACCTGGTAAAATCTCAGATGCTTTCCAGGCAGCATGTAAAAATCTGAAGTCTGCTGGAAAAAAGACGTCTAACCCTCTTAATAATAAAAGAGCTCTTGACAGCATCACTTGAAAGTATCCTAAAGGCTCAGAAACAGAAGGGAAAAGAGAGATACTATCATCCCATCCAAAAACTTGTATGTCGCAATTTTTAATTGAATCTCATATGTCTTGTAGGCAGGGACTATTCTATGTTATTTTTAATGTTAAGGGTTGGAAAACCTCCAGACCCACATGACGTATCTGGAGACACAAAACAAACAGGACAAACCCCATAAACAAACTACAGCAGTCTCTGGGGAAATAGGTCACCAGGCATAACAAGGCTTCTCTTAGAAGGTTAAAAAAAATACTCATAGAAAAGTGCTGTAATCCGTTTGGAGAAAAGGATTCGTGTTTTTCCTCATGGAATCAAGGAATAAAGTGATGTGCTCAAATGAAAATGGGCAGACTGGTTAATCAAAGGGTGTAATCTGGGGATGGCCTCTCTCCCACTCTCCCACTGCCTGGGTCCCTCTGTTTGAATCTGATCTCATCCTTATGGGTCCTTATCACCTCTCCTATGTGCCAGCCCATGCAGCCCACATCCCTCTAACTCATGGGATTGTCCCAGCCTACCTGATTTACCATCTCATGGAAATGGCTTCTGTGTAGTGTTCTCCTTCTCAGCACCCATATCTGGCCTCAAGCCCCTGCCAATCTCTTTCCAGCTTGTATCTTTGGACCAAACATGAAGATCAGCCCAGAATGTCCCAAATTGAAAGGTATGTGCCAGCCCAACTCACCTGCTCAGGGCTCTGCAGTACATCTAGCACCTTCCTTTCCCCACTGCAACACAAGTCTTAAACAGGAAAGAGTATGCAATATAGTGGCAGAAAAAACCTGATGAAAAACTGAGACCACTTGTCCATATCCTGCCATGTCTGTCTCCCCACACCCTCCTGCCCTCTCCCACATGCAGAATTACATCCCATTAGAACACTCCTTGTTCCCTGTCTCTTTATCCTTCAGATCTTACCTCCATCTTCCAAAAAAGATCAGTCTGGTGCATACACCTGACATTGAAATTTTCAGCTTGAGTGGTTGGACTGAAGTTTTATCAGAAAACACGGTCTTCTGAAGTGTCAGACAGCTTGGACAGGCAAGTCCTTACCAGCACTGCATTCAGTGCAGCTGACTGAGTAGTTGCCACATTGAGTTAGACAGAGAGTTTTCCCAGCCAGCTAAATGAAGCTCTCCTCTAGCAATTTCAACAAGGTGTTCTTTATCAGGGAATTTCTAATGGATCTGTTTACCACAGTGAAACTCATAATATCAAATGCAGCAATCAAATAATGGAAGATAAATTTCCATCACTGAAGAATTAACACACATTGTTTCAAACTGACTGTTTAAATAAGTGAGTCTGTCAGTCCCATAGCTTTGGTCAGCTTTACTTACTTCATCTTTTCTCCTCTTCCAGGTAGGTTTCTGGTCGTGACAGATGAGACATGAGATCTTCAGCATCCAGGCTTTCAAGTTTTTCTTCAAGAGATTCACTATGGAATCGGTAAGAAAGACAAAAGACATAAATATAAATAACTAGTTCAAAGAGTAAAAAGCAGACCAGATGTTTTATCAATTCTAATACCTGCCAGTGGGATTTTTTCTGCTGAATGCTGCTTCAGACTTTACTACAGTGGGTGTTCCTCAGAAAAAGTCTAACCTCTTGCCTTTCAAAGATCAAAAATTCCAATAAATCAGTAAATCCTTATAAAGCATTGGCCACCTGAGCAATTATTGGAACAAATGCTAATATTTATTACATAGTTTGCTTTACTTTCATAGATGATAAATCTGGATGAGGGCAGCAGGGTATACAAATGACATTGTAACTCCTTTCAACTCATCTAGATCTGGTAACCGATGTTTTAACTTTGAAAACAAGAAGTCTCTCAGATCAGCCTGAAAAATCTATGGCAAGATTTGTGTGGGGGCTTGAAAAGAGGAGGGACTCTCTTCTTTGCATGATATAAAGTGCTGAATAGCACACAGTTGTCTAAATATGCTTTTTGTTTATACAGTCTCTGATGGTGAGCTCTCTTGTTTTAAAGTTTTCACTCTGTTTCACTGAACCACTAAAAGCTACATTTGGATTGCCTGACTTGAATCCCCTACAACAACAGTACTGATGGTTAAGGCTGAAGTTTCCTTTGTACTGGATGCATGGGCTAGAGCTACCCTGGCACAGGTCACTGCTCCCTATGTGACCACAGAGCAGTGTGGGACTTTCATCCTTTCTTCCTCTCTGGGGGAATCAGTTGACCATATTGCAGTCCAGACAAGCCAAGAGGGTGAATCACTGCTGCTGATCTTCCCAAAACTGAATAAATCCTCCTTTGGCACATTTGCTTTGTCACATGGCTACACATACTTTTCCTTTTTGAGTCCACGAGGTCTTAAATAAGCAAGAGTTCAGAAGTCAAACAGTCAGATTTAAAAAAATATAGAGCTATTAAGCTGGACATTCCTACTTGACTTTGAAATGGCACTTCCATTTTTATGTCCTACTGCTCCTAGATTTCCTTGAAGGAAATCACAACCGCCAACAAGAAAATAACCAGTACTAACATCCCAGAAGTTAATGAAACCAAATTTTCACAGATCTGTGTCCTGATGAAGCTCCTGAGAAGGTGCAAACCATCATTGAAACTTTTCCCATGACTGTAACACTTAGGGGATCTTTCTCCCACACTGATTAACTTGACAAAGAACAAAGAGACAGTGAACCTCTCCTATTCATAAGGACAAGAAACATTTTTTTACCCTGATCATTTTAATTTTATCGCAAAACTTTTAGGAGCTGAAGATTTTTGATATCTTTCCTGCTGCCCTTTCAAATTTTCTAAGATCAGCATTGCTTTAAAAAAAATCCTTAGAGGCAGAACAGATGAGCAGATGGTCACCCTCTTCAGTAGTCAATGGAGCACCAGTTAACTTAGGAAGCTGCAAGCTCAAATTCAGTGGTTAAAAGTAGAAGCAAATGAGTAATCAGCAAAAGGAGCTGCTGTGATCGACCTCTAGACTGAAATGCTGCACTGCTAAATTTCATTTAGCACCATGTGAACACTGGCCCAACAGGAATTTGGTACACACAGCAAGACTAGTTTCCAAAAACATCCATATGGTTATCTGTTATCCTGGGTTTCGCCAGAACCTTACAACTTCAACATTCAAACATCTAGATTAATAAAACCCGCAAACCACAATTTTAAATATGAGTAATTTTGCTTGAGCATTAAGGAGACATGCCTCCAATTATTTCAGATCTTACGTATCGTTAAACATTCTGATTTCCTTAATAAAATAAATGAATATGCAAACAAAATAAACACAAACAAAACCCAAAAGGCATCACTCCTGAACTGAAAATTTCTTATGCTATTTTCAAGTCTAGAGTCTGGCCAAGGGATGCATCCTTGAAAACAGTAGCTTATATAAGGCAAACACAGATGTGCTAATATGTTCAGTGGCTGCAAGGACCATTTTTTATAACATCCAACATCTGCAGATTTCTTTCCAGCCCTTCTCTAATGAGATGTTATTTAGGAAATTATGAGAAATAAAGTATGCTCAGACAACACTATAAGCCAGCACTTAAACGTCAACTCAGTAGGTCTATACACATTCACATCTGCAAACTGTGTCTTAGCAAACCTTGCTAATGACTTCTATTTATTATCATGGGGGTCTTAGTCCCTCTTTTTCCACAAAGTAATGCTAATAAAACTATAATATAGAGGGAAGAGTCCCTCACAAACCCAGAAATTTATGATTTCTATTTTCACAGCATTAGCAACTAGTAGAAAGAAACCCTTCCATTTACCTGCCAAACCTTTTTGTCTGTCGAAAAAGTGCTGACAAAATTGTTTGGACTGAGAGTCCTTCTCATCCCTCAGCTACTTTTTGAAACTC
The DNA here is from genome assembly GCA_034509185.1 of Euphonia xanthogaster. Classification (NCBI taxonomy): domain Eukaryota; kingdom Metazoa; phylum Chordata; class Aves; order Passeriformes; family Fringillidae; genus Euphonia; species Euphonia xanthogaster. Next base: position 142,799,348 of record JAYDZK010000113.1, on the reverse strand, counting down.
TTACAATAAAATGTATATTAAAAATACTTAGTTCTGATACAGCAGTATTCAGCTGAAAAAGCCCAGTGTTCTTTCTCCTAGAGAAATAAATGTAATTGTCTGCATTCCACAGATAGAGAAATTATGCACACAGAGATCAGTTGCCATGTCAGAGCCATGAGTGGGAGCTCAAGAACGTGATCTCAGGTCTACAGTGCCTTTATTTCATTCTCCAACTTTTCCCCAGGTTCATTTTGGTCTTAACCTTCATTTTTAGTGCAGGCAAAACACTGCATGTTGCCATCAGCATACATTTAGCATCTTCAGCAGAACCAGAGATGTGCCTGGTAATGACATAGCCATATCGTTTCCAGAGGGAAAGAGAAAATATTGAAATGTTTGCAATGTGGGTTGAGGCTTTATTTCATTCTCTTTTTATTTTGGAGAGCCTGTTATGCCAGCTGCCCTGCAACATGTTCATTTCTGCAGTATCACCCTCTGATTTTAGTCATTGCTATTTCTCATATTATAAAAAATAAAAAAGAAAAAAGGATCCAGCTACTATGACTCCTTCTTTGGAAGGACTCTTATTTTTCTCATTTTGATCAGAGTATCCCTTCATGACATATTGGCTTCATCTTGTCCTTTACAATCCCCCTGGAACAACCTGCTCTCCTGCCAACATGTCTGTAGTGCCCTTCCCAACAATCCTTCAAACATTTGCTCAGTGTCAGGAATGCAAGGACAACTGTGCCCAGGTTTCCCTGTGGTGTTCCTCAGCCTCACCAATGCACTGATGGTGGGTACTGCTGGAAAACCACCTCCCTCAGGGTCAGCAGTTCTTGCCTGACCATCTCTGTGAGTAATGAGCAGGCTCATATTTTCACTTGGGCAAGGGTTAACATCAAACCTGCGGGTGGCTCCGCTGGCAGTTTTCTTATCCATCAGCACTTGTAAGAGTTTGATATCTTTGGACTGTCCAAAAACCAGTCCATATAGAAGAATACACTGCTGTGCTTTTATATTCTGTAGATGTTGTAAGAGCTGTGTTTGAGTCTGTTGTCTCCTGACACACAGAATCACAGAATCATGAAATATCCTGAATTGGAAGGGACTCATAATGTCATTCAGTTCAAGAACTCCTGTTCTTGCACAGGACCATGCCCAAGAATCCCATGTGCCTGAGAGCATTTCCCAAGTGCTTTTTGAACTCTGTCAGGCTTGGGGCTGTGACCACTTCCCTAGGGATCCTGTTCCAGTGCCCAACCACCCTCTGGGGGAAAAACCTAATATCCAGCCTAAACCTCCTCTCACACAAGTTCCAGCCGTTCCCTTGGGTCCAGTCTCTGGTCACCAGAAAGAAGAGATCAGTGTCTCCCCCTCCTCTTTGCCTTGTGAAGATGTTGGAGATCACAATGAGGTCTCCCCTCAGTCTCCTCCTCTCCAGGCTGAACAGCCCAAGTGACCTCAGCTGCTCCTTGTATGGCTTCTCTTCCAGACCCTTCACATGCATTATTGCACTTCCTATTAACTGAAGTAAGGTTTCTTAAATGAGCATCTCTAACGAAAACCATCTGTGAAATAAAATACCAAATTCCCAAATTCAGTACACCTGTATTCAATACACAAGAAAAGGAGCATGTCTGTCCTGAGCCTGCTGCCTCTTGCTGCAGGTGAGCATTTTGCTGTTTCATTTTTGAAGAATGCAGAGGTGGCAGGGGAACAGCCCATTACTTGTTGTTGTTACTGGGAGCCTGGAATGCCATTAAGTGTTTGTCTGCTTGACACTTGATCTTGCATGACAAAACCAAAAAACAAAGGCAAAACTGAATCAGCAGATTAGTCAGCTTAATCTTGTGTAACTCAATGCTGCACTTCATTTTCAGTACTGTTATTTTCAGCTGTCCTTTGAGATGGTTATTTAAGCTTCCTTATCATTCAGCCAAGTTACTTGCCCAGGACATTCACATAAATAAGATGTAAGATATATAATTCAGCAAAATATTTCTGATGTTCTGATTTAATCCTTTTTCATTTTGTCCACATAGTGTTAAAACCACAAGATCTTAATGCTACTAAAATGTCATTTATAATGAGAACACAATGGGCTCTCTTTTTTCTCTTATTTTAATATTGAAAGAATGTGAAAAGAACCTTCAGTTTAAGCCACTATTGTAAGTGCTAAAAGGTTTTTAAAATAACATGTAGTTTCTGAGACATTTGCTATCTCATTTTAAATACCAAATGAAGACAAATGGTGGGAGATGCCAGTATTAAAATTGAAATCAGCTGATTCTTGCATTCAACACAGTCACCGCAGCAGCACAAATTCTTGACACAGCTCATGCAGTTCATAAGCCACATTAGCAGATACTGTCCCATAAAAAAAACAGAATTGCAATCAGCATGTTTGCTGGACCTGGATTTTGGTCTTCTTCATGTTCAGCACTGTGACATAGTCAAGAAGTTTTCTTTTACTGGAAAGTTACCTGTTTGGTCCCAGTAACATAATAATTTCAAAGGTTTGTTTGCAAATGTCAAAGCCAACAGCCTTCTTCCTCAAGTAGAAACACTGCAGTTTACCATGTACGTTCCCTTCAAGCAAATTAGCACCAGTCAGAATGTGTGATGTAGGCTTCAGTGTTTAAAATAGACTTCGCCTTTTCCTGTGAGTACATCATGCACTTCTGTGATATTAAACGTGCAAACATGCTGCAGGTTAAACACGTCATTGTTACATTTCGTGCAAGGCTGTCAGCCGTCCGACTGTCCTCTGAGAGGACACAGCTCCTGGAGGTGAAACGCCTCCTGACTAAACATTTCCTGCTGAAGTACAAAGTGATGATGTTACTTGTCATTACATAAAAGGGGTGGTTTTGCTTTGCAAAACAAAACTATGAGAGTTCTATTAACAAAAAAAGTTTACCGAGTTTTAGCACGTGAGATATTCCAAAACCAAAAGCATAACTCATCCTGCTGAGATTTCTGTTGATTTGAAGCTTCTTTTATCCCCTAAGTCCAGCATCTAACTCAAATGAGAAGAGCTGATATTCAGAAATATTTGTGGATTTTCTAGTATTATGGCCATAAATTTAAATAAGCCTTTCCCATTAATTTTGTCAGAAGTTATCAAAAAATAAAACTATAAAAATGTAGGAACAGCAATTTACCATATAGATGTTTTTTCAGGGAACCTCAAATCAGCTTTATCAGGTATCAAATGCCATGGATGCCTGATGTCATACAACGATCTCATAAAGAGAGTTAGGATCAGGAGGAGTACTCCTGACTGCTGTGTTTAGCTGAAATAGATGAACCTAACACCAAACCACAAACGTATTCAGGACAGCAGTATAGTAGAGAAACATAGCCTAAGGATATTTTCCTGATGCATTTTAGCACACTACTTGTTTCTATTTGCTGCTGAGCTGGTGACACTCTCCATGTTTGTGGAGACGCTAAGGAGCATAAAAAAACTATATAGTTTACCAAGAAAGGCACGTGCATTTCAATGATTTGGTGTTTTAATTAAGCACTACTGTCTGTCATATTATAAAATAAGCACTTTTGTCTGCAGTAATAGCCAAGATGGAAACCTTGCAAGTCAAGAAATTAGTTGTAAACCTGTATTTGCAAAAAGGCATCATCATGTTAATACTTGAGAATCAAAACCCCCTGAATTTGACATGTGAGATCCTACCATGACTACACCCGTAGTAATCAGAAGGATCATTGCACAGAACGGATGTGCACAGTGATTTCCATTTCCAGCTAACAACTCACTTCGATGCCACACTGAGAGGCTGCAAATGGCCCTGGAGGCAGCTTGTCTGAGCATGCTTGACAACACACTGGTGCACAGCCAGGGACCCGGGTCAAGCTTGTTTCCAAAAGCAGCAACCGCACCTGAGTTTGCATCTGTGAGTTTGCTTCCTACGCAGCGGGGAAGTGTGACCTCAGGGTGGTCCTGGGGCTGCTCTCTGCAGGCAGCATAATCACATCCCACAGGAGATTCACCAGCTTCAGCCTACATGAGGTGTTGATACCCTGAAGAGCTGACTTTGCATGACTAAAGCTAGACAGCCACAAACACAGCAGGGCCACAAGCTCATCTATCTGGCTCCTTATCTACAGTGGAAACATAATCTTGCTGTTCTCTACCTCATTGCTGTGTGGTTTCAATAGTTAATTGCATTGATGATGTGAAGAGCTGTGCAAGTGCCATGTAGCTCTTCACCTCTGGCACATACTGGTCATGCTGCAAAGTTCACAGTGATAACAACATCATCACCTGTTCACTCCTGCTCAGCTCCTGTGAGTGAACTGATGACCTCAATCTAAATATAAGCTGTCCAAAACACTATAAAATGAAGAACACTATCACTGCTATTCAGTTTATTGCACAACACGTGTGTCTGCAGCTTGTCATTGCTATGTTCCTTAGCCTCTCCCTAAGCATGGTGACTATCACCACTACTGCAGAATTATTGTCAGTTTGCTGTAATTAACTCTTCTGTTTGCAAACACAATAAAAGCCAGGGAATCAAGTGGATTTGTAGACTGAATCACTGGGTGGGATGGCAAGACAGCACAACTTCCTTGACTGCAATGTATCAGCAGTAAGGAGTAAGATTTCCAGTGCTGCTTGCATGATCCTCACTGGCATTAGCTTGTCCAGGATGGACAAGATGTATTTCACTTCAGAATACCAAGAGGATTGAGATGAGCATAACTTCACTGGCAAACCTTCCATAAAAAAAAGGCTGTGGAACAGCCTCACCTAGGATCTAGCACAGACTAAGACAGGGCTACAGCAGATGCTGTGAAATATAACTTTCACACTCTGATGATTATTCTTTGACATTTGTGAAGTGAAACAGTGATTTCAGTTAGTGACAATTTATAGAGGGGACCATCTTACAAATTTAGAATTGAATCTCAGATACTGATCACAATTCAAAACAGAAAACATGGTTAAATCTGAAAATCACTGAATGCTATTTGAAATACTTACATAATTTGACTAGTTTAAACATTAGCACATTTTTACAGGCAGTTTGTATATTTTTATTAACATCACATTAATTAACTGATCTTGTTTCCAGTGAGTTTAAATGAAAATAATCCAAGTCTAAAGAGATCATGCCTATAGGGCTATTTTCTTTACTAACATTTTAATAGGGGAAGGGGAAATGCTGCTTCTAAGCACAACAGAGCACTGTATTCTCTCCGGCAGAGTAAACAATTTCAGAACTGTCAAAAACAGACCAAAAGGTAGCTATGATCTTCCTTTTTCATTTTTAGGCATTGTGCCATTCTCTTTACTTACCGGTAGTCTTCTGTATTCATTCTATTTCTTATACATTTAATACGTCTTTTTAGAAGACAACTTTTTTCCCTGATGAGGAAACACAAAAGGTCAGTTGCACTTTCTGCTCTGCCTTCACTTCTGTCACTCTTCACTGCTACAGTTTCCCCGGCCGGTCTTCTCCCTTTCTTAGTTGAATATGCCCTTCAATTCTGTAGTTTAAATTTGCACAAAATAGTATCAAAGAAATTATGTCTTTAGCAATATGTTCAGCTTCTGGGGGGATTTTTTTGAGTAACGGATGTGGTTATTTTACAATCCAGAGATTAATGGTCAAGGTCAATAACTTCAGCCTGAAGAAGAAGAATTCAACCCAAACAGTGAGAGTAACCCATTAATTAAACCAGTTTGTCCACCAGTGTGATGGATTTATCCTCACTTGGAATCTGCAAGTGAGGGATCAGGAACCCTCCTAATGTGAACACTGTGGCTGACCACTGGACCACCAGGAACAGCTGTGTGACAGCCCATGATTGATGTTCAGCAGGAAATTACAGGGGATGACGACAGAGACCCTGCTTGGCCCTCAGGCCATATCCCTCACCCATCTAGTTTCCAAGCAGGCTAGGCCAAAACAGCTCTTTTGGATGTTACCAACAGCTCTTCCCTGGCCCAACCCTCCAGCCAGTTCTTTACTCTCCTTTCCATACTGCTTTTGATGCCACCAGCCATTTTTATCTTCTTGGTCTCTCTTCCTCCTCCACTGCTTCTATGAACACGATCATCAACTTATTTTTTTTCTATCTCTCTTGCTGCTTCTTCAGTGCTTCATTTTTTTTTGCCCAAATCCATTTTTCACTGTAACTCCCACACAGTTCTTTTCTTGGCTTCCTCCTCCTCTTGCCTACTCTACCTTTCACAGTCTCATGACGTTTAACAATCATCTGTACGAGCTCAGAGCCTTTGTGCCAGAAAGCTGGATCACGTGAAGCAGCAGCAGCAGCAATCACATGGCCATATGGAGGGCTTCTACTAAGGCAATGAATGCCAGAAACATGTTCAGGCAGGACCACTGTTCAGGAGTATTGGTCATATTTTTGCTGACAGAATTGCATAGAAGTAATTTTTTAATGGGTATACTCAAATCAGGCATCTCCTTTTTATCCTTACTCAGGCATTGCAGTTTTTAGTTGATACTGTAAACTATTTTTGAGTTGCACAGGCATTTTATTAGAATTACATACAAAATCCTGTACAAGCCTAACCACAGAGTAATGTGGTAGGTACTTAAACAGAGAACATAAAATCTTTTGAAATGGATATAGCCATATAATATTGCTCATACTCAATTGTTCAGATTTGAGAATATTTACCATTCCTGAATGGCCCAGCTTGTGTGGAGAATCCCAAATATAAGGAGGAGGAAATCACACAGTATGGCTAAATAAATCACACTGATGCAGCAGATGACCACAATTACTTGAGCCTCCTGAGACTTAGCCTCCTTTAGAAATGAACATATGGGACCCCACACCTAAGCTTTAAAAAAAAAAAAAAAAAAGGTCTGTCTGTCAGTTTCCTGAACTATGAAATACAACAATGGACAAAGGAGATGTTAACTATTCAGAAATACTGTTTGTGAGCGGACACAGGGCTGTGAACCCGCAGTTCAGCTCTCGGGCCAGCGCTGCTCTGGGACACCGCGCTGGGCTGTGCGACCCGGCCATGGCAGCACTGAGACAGCTCTGCTCTGGAAAGGCTCAGGAGCAGAGCTAGCAACGCAAAATCGGCAAGAGCAACTTCAAGGGCTTCTCTAAATCATAGCAGGACTTCTTAAAAATTAACTAAGACCGAGGAGCGTGAAAACCTCTGCAGCCAAGACTGCCCAGAGGGGTGGCTCCCTCAGCGGTGGCTGCACAAATCCTCGGCCCCACATCACCGGCGGACGGGCTCCGACCGGCCGTGACGAACTTAAGGAAGGGAAAAAAAAGAAACAGGAGACCCTCGCCCTGGGGGTTCCCTGGAGCGGGACCGGAGCCGCAGCCCGAGGCGGGCAGGGTCCCTCCCCGCTGCCAGAAGGCACGGGAAGCTCATTCTCCCGCTTAGGGACAGTACTGCAGCCCAGCACCCCCGACCTTGTCAGCTTCCACCAAAAAGCCCCTTTTTACGATAAGAAAACGAAAGAGCGGCAGCCTCCCCCCCTCAGAAACCGCGGGGCCGGGGGAGGGGAGCGCCGGCCGCGCCTGCGCGGAGCCGCTTCCTCGTTGTCGCGCGTAGCGGCGGCGGGCGGCGCGTGCCCGTCAGCG
>JAYDZK010000113.1:142754813-142791655 GCA_034509185.1 Euphonia xanthogaster | reverse complement strand
CGAGGATTTTTCAGCCGATAAGAGAGGTGATTGATGAAGTACCATCTCGAATAGTGCACTTTTAAAAAGACATTTTTTTATATTTGAATATTAAGTCGTTGGTAGAAGCAGAAAAGGAAAAACAAAACCAAACCAAAACCAAACAACAGATGAAAACCAAAGCAGCCCCCAAACCCCAGCGACAACCCAGGGCTATTCCGGATTGCTGCTGAGTTGAGGACGCCCCGCTCTCGGCCGTGCCGTGTCCGGCGGTGTCCGCTGCCGCGGTCAGACAAGTGCACACTTTGTACCGGGGCTTGGAGGGTCGGAGCGGCCGCCGTCCCGCAGCGATGCTGGCGGGGATGTCGGGCTCTCGCTGGGCTCGTCAGGAAGATGGAAGCGTGTGGTTTTGATTTACTTCGAGCCGCTTGGGATTTGCCAGACTCTTAACCCCGCGGACTCGAGTTTGTCGGTGTATGTCTGTCTCCGCAGTCGCCCAGGGTTCAAAGGGACTTTGTTTGGTGGGAGGAGGTAAGTGGGCTCTCGCTCCCCGGCGATGTGTGTGCGGATTTTGTCTTCGCTACTTTCTTTCATTGTTGTACAAGAGAGAAGGGAGAGAGAGGGAGAGAGTCAGACTCTTGTTTTTATTTGGGCTGCCGGTGCAACGCGTTTGGGCCAAACGCCAAGTGTCTGGGTCACACGCGTTTTATCCAAATAGATTCAGCGCTGCTGTCTGGAAATGGGCTGCTGAAAGTTAACTTTAGGATCAGCTCCACCACAGCAACCAGACTCTCCCCTTCAGCCTCTCTAGGGAGGACGGACTTTTTTTTTTGTTTTTTTCCTTCTGATTTTTTTTTTTTTTGAGGGATGTGTGACTTCCAATTTTCTTCAGTACCAGTGTTTTTAACTCTCTGTGTGTGCAGACGTGTACAGATAATGTGCATGTGTGTACGTGTTTAACTGTGTATGTAGCCATGTATTTTCCTAGCCTGTTGACTTTTCGTTTGGGGGTGGGGGAGTGGGTGTTGCTTTTTCGGTAGATGCAGTGACAGCTGCCCCCTCGGCACGGCACGGCCGGCGGGGAGCCTGAGGGCTGGCGGGGGGGTTCATACGGTGGCGGCCTCGTCGTACGTCGGGGGCCGCACAGCAGTAATTTTACTCCTCACGCCTCGGCTTCTGGTTAATTCCCGGGAAGGAGGGTTCGATCTTTTCCCTTTGTACGTGTCCCTCTCCCCGCCACTCCCGGCCCCCCTTCTTTTTCACCGAGCTCTTCCCGGCGCGGTCTGCGCGTCGCAGTTCTCGCCTGGGGAAGCTCCCGGGGGCACGGCTAATCCCCGGCTTTTGAAGCCCCGCGACGTTTTTCACGGCCAGCCGCGATACCTGTAATTGAATTTGTGTGATTGATGCCCGTCCCCCGCCCCGTCCCCTCCCGCCGCCCTCCCCGCAGCGCCGCGGCGGGGCCGAGCTGGGCTGCTCGGAGGCGGCCGCGGGAGCGCTCCCCACCGGCGGGGCCGAGCGAGGGGCGCCGTGCGGGGGCCTCTCCCCCTTCGCCTCCTGTCCGGAGGAGGAGGGGGCGGCCGGGGAGAGGCTGGATGTAGAGGGCGAAGCTTCAGCCTCCCTCTGCGGCTCCGGTGCTTTGATGCTGCGGGTCTCTGCTGGCTGTTAACATCTTCCCTCTGCCTTTTTTTTTTTTTTTTTCGTTTTCTTATTTTTTTCCCCCCCACCTTTCTCCTCGAAACTTGGCTTCCCCTCTCTCCGGATCTGTGTGCCCGGCGTCTCCTGGGCTTTACCGGTGGGGCAGGATCATGCCGGACCAGATCACCGTGTCGGAGTTCATCGCCGAGACCACAGAGGATTACAACTCCCCGACCACCTCCAGCTTCACCACCCGCTTGCAGAACTGCAGGAACACGGTCACGCTGCTGGAAGAGGTAAAGCCTCCACACCGCACACCCTATCCCGTTTTTTATCATTTCCCCTCTTTTTTGTTCCTTTTTATTGATTTCTTTTTCTGTATGCCTTTGAGAGAGCATCAGGTACGGGGCAGCACCACCCGCCCAAATCCACAGGAGCCAGAGGCGTTGGTATGCCTGTAATCTGGTCTTTTAATTGTGGGACTTTGCCCTTGTGTTGAGCTAGTTACAGAAAGCTTTCCTGCTCTGGCGTCTCAAAGATTAGTGCGTAAAGCAGTTATCTGAACTTAAATGTTGCTGTGGTACTTCTTGGTGTTTTCACTGTTGCCAGTTGTTGCAGTAGAAAAAAATGCGTGAATGTTGGGGTTTTCAGAGGGAAGATAAGGGGTGAGTTTTGTTTGGGAGCCTTAGTAGAGGTTTTCCCCAGCCACTCATTACATCAAGTAAGCACAGAACTCTGGCTGCAGAAATCTGCCAAGGGAGACTTGGTTTAAGAAATGAGGTAAGGATGAAGAGATGAATGTGGAGAGAGGGAAATAATATGAAAACAGAATTGGTGGAAGGAGAGGAGCAAAATAATGCAGCAGAAGAGATTATACGGTCTCGGCACTTCAACCTTGAAGCCTCAGTGCTGGGATTTTTTCATGCTTGTTGTGACCATCATTTAAATGTTCACCCTGCTCTGCTGTCAAGAAATAGGAGCACGAAAATGGGTAAACTTCCAGAGCTGGTTTCCAAGGAATATCAGTCCACTGCTTCCTATTTGAGGTTTCAGAGTGATTTCCTACGGACTAGGTCAGTGGTTATGAGGAAATGTCTTCGAAATGACTTTAAAACAAGACAGTGTACAGCTCTTCTCTTGCCCTGTGCTTGCTTGAAGGTACAAGCATAATGACACTGAAAGAAGACCGATTTTTGCTATTGTTGCAGAGGCTGCAGTTAGTTGTTGTTTTGGATTATACACTTAGTTCATCAAGTATTTGTCGATTCTTCAGGAGCCAGCGCGTATCTAGGAGAGGGATTTAATAGAGTCTTTTAGTTCTGCTGAATGTGTTGGCATGAGCAAAACATTTGGTATGCAAGGAAAGAGTATTAATTATTTAATTATGGTTTTTGCTTGATAGTCTTGGGTATGGTAATATAATGCCACAGGATTCAGATCAGCTGAAGTTTTAATAGAAAAACTGTCTATGTTCAAAACTGTAACAGCACTATTGTCTGTGGCAACTGACTAGAGTGATTGTAAGTTCACATTTAGAATTATGTATTTTATTTTTATTATGTAACCTAGATTAACATCTCTAACTTTTCCATAACTATAACTGGTTTGGTTGTTCTTTTCTCTTGTAACTAAGCCATGATAGATTTCTCAAAAATCAACCTGTTAGTGTTTGACAGAATTGTTGCCCCCTGTTCTTAACTATGTGAAATAGGTACAGACATTGATATGCTTATTAGTACACTTGACAGCATGCCTAGAGTTAAATATTATATATTTTGTCATCACTGGTGACTTACTTCTAGGGTAAGAATACAGTGTAATGCTTTCATGGTTTGGGAGATACATCAGTTCAGGCTGAATGTGATAATGCCTTTCCAAAGAGAAACCAAATCTAGAAGATAAATACACAGTGTTCTGCACTATTTGTATGGACTGTGTGTATTTTAGAAGTTTTTATGTTATATTTGACAATAAATTGGGGAATAAAGAATGGTGGGTACTTTTATTGCTTGTGTTGCTCTTCTTTGAATTTCTTTTGTTTGTATAACTCTTTTATGTGCCCTATTTGAACTGATTGCAGTTTAAAGTGGAACTTGTTTTGCATTTTTTTATTATCTGTAAATACAAAAAAGATTTATTTATTTATTTAACAGGCTCTACTGTTACATGTGCAAAAAATCTGCAACTCTCCCAAATTTATAGTTAATAATTTGCATGGGGAAATACAGTCATGATGTGGCTAGCAAAAGGCTCCTTTGGAGTCTTTGTGCATGCGAGCTACAATTACAGTGAAGACACGGTTTTGCTTCTGCTGCTTTCAAGCTGTGTTGGTTTCTATACACCTGGTTACCTAAAGCAGTGAGTTCTGTGAAACACGGGATTAAAACGAGTGGTTGAAGTGGGTGTTCTGTAGCTCCTGCTGCTGTTGTTGATGTGTGGTGAATGACCTAAGAACTCAAGCAGCTCCTGAACTTCAGTGTTGAGCCTGCTGTGTTAAGGGAAAGGGGATGGTTGCATCCTTGCAGCTGTTTGATTTTTAACTGAATGTTGCAACTGGGCTGGAGCTCTCTCTGGGCTTTTGCAGGCAGTGTCAGGCTCCGTGCTGTTATGGCGCTGCTGCCTGAAGGATCTGAGGTCGTTATCCTACAGCTAATTTAATTCAGCACAACCTGCGCCTACCTCAGCGACTATAAGCTAGTTTGTGATTAACTAATTATTTTCTTTATTCTAAGCAATGTTGCAAACTGTAACTATTTTCTGAACAGAAATGGAAGGGAAATTAAACAGATTTAATGAAAGTTAGCTCTGTTTCCCAGCCTCTGAGTCCGGTGTAATTCCTGCTGTAGCTCAGATCAGTGGCTAGATAAGAAAAACCTTTTCATAAAGAATGTGACGAAAAAGAAATGGTTTTGTGTGGATGCCTTTACCTAGTTCAGTGAAATTATTAAAAAATTGTGAGCTTACTGTTCCTGCATCACAATGAACAAGTTTTCTGAAATAGTAAGAGGTGGTGGACTCATTGGCTGATTTTCTCACTTGCTTGTCCATCAGTAGAGAGGCAGCATGTTCAGCTGGGTGAATTGCTACGTATTATCTCCTAGTTACCTCTCTTTTACGTATTTAAATCATTTTCAGAGGAGATTTTTGGATCCAGCTATATGCAATTTTGGAACAAGTTTCAACTGAAAAATCAGAGCAGACATGTTTACTGATTCTGATGAGTTTGCATTCCATAAATTTTCAGTGGAAGGCCTAACAAAGCACAAAGGCATATCTCCCAAAATGAGAAACATGGAAGTGCTCCTCCAAAGGACTTCTCTGTTCTCAACTTATTAAAGCAACAGACAAAACGAAAGAAAATCTTCCACCCAAACTTTATTTAAATCTGTCATAATATTAATCAAAGACAGTAGAAAGAACATACTACTCTATAGCAGTTTATTGAATAGGAAGGTTTCATGCTACATTGTTTAAAACTACTGAAATTTAGGAAGATTTTCAAGTTTGGGGTTTTTTTCCTTTTTAAAAGACCAAGCTTAGATTTTTGTCATCCAGTTACACACGATTAAAAAAAAGGCCCTGCCATATTTCTAGCCAGGCTTAGGCATCTTTAACAGTAATTACCAAAAGCTGCAAGATTGTTTTATAATATTTTTTTTAGAGCATAAGTGTTGTGTAATTGCCTCCAAGTAAACACACATTTTAAAGTTCGTTCTATTGCTAAAATAATAGGGCTTTTTCTCAAACTCATAGAAGGAGAAACAACCATTATATTGTAATATAGATTGAATTTGAGAGAATTTGCAATCTGTACTCCTTTCTGTTGATTTCAGCATAATCTTACATTAATGCAAAAAAAGATATTTTTAACATATTTCTGCATGCAGGTGGGAGGTTTCTTTAATAATGCAACACCTTTTCTCCTTAGGCTGAGAGAGTTTGACTTTTCAGCTTGTAGAAGAGAAGGCTCTGGGGAGACCTTAGAGTAGCCTCCCGGGGCCTAAAGGTGGTTACAAGAGAGTTGGAGAGGGACATTGTACAAGGATGTGGAGTGTCAGGACAGGAGGGAATGGCTTTAAACTGAATTAGATATAGGGAAGAAATTCTTTACTCTGAGACCGGTGAGGCACTGGAACCGGTTGCCCAGAGGAGCTGTGGATGCCCCATCCCTGGAAGTGTTCAAGGCCAGGCTGGATGGGACCTTCAGCAGCATGGTCCAGTGGAAGGTGTCCCTGCCCATGGCAAGGGGTGGAACTTGATGCTCTTTAAGGTCTCTTCTGACCCAAGCCATTATATGAATCTGTAATGATCATATGAAGAGGGAATTATTGCATATGTAAATGGATGGCTAATTATTTCTTTAAAGTAAAAAGCCTAAATGGTAAATACAGACAGATCACTGATATAGTCTCTTAAAATACAGCCTCTGCTTTGTTTTGACCAGACGTGCTTTTATATCCACAGAAGCTCCATGATTGTGTTACTCAAATAGATTTTGAAAAGTTGATTTTAATTATTGAGTTAATATTACTTTGTGAGCGAGTTGGAATTTTTAGAGAATGATGACATCTGTTCTGAGAATAAGTAGTGCACATGTGGGATCACCACAAGACTGTCTTGATTATCATTCTGCTGTGTCCCAGCTCCAGCTGAAAGGACATCTTTGCACTCAAGGGATAGCTCAGTTATCATGACCAGGCAGTTCTGAGTCTTTCTCTTAAAGTAGCAGATGTTGTGCAGGACTGTCTGGAGACAGAGATTAAGCTTAAATATTTAAATTCTCTTTAGTCAGGCTGGTAGATATGAAGGGACAGCTAGAAGCTGATGATAAAATAAAGAATAGCTTCAGTTGTGATGATGCTGATTTTGCAGTTTAATGCCTGGTTTAATGTTGTACTTCTGTAATACTTGAACATCTTTAATGATTAATGTTATTTCTTTCTTTCTTTTGCACTTGAGTGAGAAGCTGAAAACTCAAAATGTGTTTTCTGACAATTAGATTGGCTGCAGATATGTTTGCATTTTGCTTTCAGGTTTTGGTTTTGTTATGTTTTGGTTTCAAATTAAAAAAAAACAAAAACAAACCAACACTCTTTCTGCAGTGGTTGGTGCTCATTTTGTTTCTCACTGTGCTGATCTGCCTGAGCACAGCAGTCTGTCACTCTAGGCTGGTCCTATAACAGATGTGTGCATATTTATAAGTAAAAGAATGACTGTCTGGCTCCTGCTCAACCTCATACACATTTTGTTGTTCTTGGTGCAAGTCTGGTAGAATCTAACATAGCTTGAAAGGAGAAGATTTCTCATGTTCTTATTCATGTCATGGATGCATCTCTAAGATTAGAGATGGGAAAGGGGAAAGTATGGGGTTGATACTTTTTTTGTTTTGCCTTTTTAAAAATTTTTCTTTCAAAATGTGTTGTGTATGAATCATTTTCACAGTTTCCCATATGTAGCTTTCCCTGTGGGCTTCAGTTTATGCATTTATTTCTTATTCTACTGTGAGGAAGGACTTTTGGCATGAGGATGAGGGCACAGCATTTTTCCTCCTTATAATTTTGTTGAAACTTGTGTAGCACTGAAACTTCTATAACATCTGATCTTCTCTGGTGATTTCATACACTTTTCCACCACAAGATCCTTTTCCAATGACAAAGTGTTCTATCAAGGGAGGCAGGTGAAACCATGCATAAGAACAGGAGCATTTCCATTCTGAATCAACTTTTGCTGGTACTATGCTTAGACTTTGTTCATTAGCCTGGGCTGTGATAATGGGTAGGATCTATTTTGTGTGTGCATCAAGAAAATAGAGAAAATTTCTGACACTTAATTTCTTTTGAAGCATCACTTCTATATAGTTGCAACAAATAAATTATAGCATACTAATCTTTGTATTTCTCAAATTTTTTAAAATTTAAATATATTTTTATTTTTAGTAGGTGAATCCAGGGAACTCCAGCAGCATTAGACTTAAACTCAGCTTTTCCTAACCTTGTAAATTATTACTTATGGCAGTTAGAAGCAGTCTTGCATCATAGAGAGCTTTGTACTTCAGAGCTGGTTTTTTATGTAACAGACCCTGAGCAATCTTCAGTTTTTGAGGAAATGTGCTTTTGATTGCAAAACATCCTAAAAATAACGGATAAGAAAAATTTATTTGTGTAGTAAGTAAAACTCAGGATAATTGTTGCTGCTTTTGCATTGAATGACAAATTGCAACAGAGATGTAAAGATGGGCATGTGAGCATTCTGAAATACAGAGGCCACAGTGAGAGCACATGGGTGACTCCCAATCACAACACTGAAAATGTGATACAGATGGAGTTGACAGCAGTGTATTGTATTTAAAATGCAGCTGAGGATGCTTTTATATTTGCATGCTACAGTATTTATTCATTTAGTGTGTAATCAGTTTTACCCTTCATTTGATAGCAGTCAAAGCATTCGTCTGTAATAAGCAGGCAATCTCCTTTTACTTAAATGTGACTGATGGGAGGAAAAATAAGAAACACTCACTGGTAGCTCAAAGTTTCAGTCATGGCAGATGAATTAACTTTGCCTTTTGAGAATTTGTATTCATTTTAGGCATATTTATGAAAATACTTAGTGCATTTGGTACCTCATATGTTTTTTTTGAGAAGTACTGCTTCTTGTTTTCAACTCCCAACAGGCTTCTTCATGTTTACTCGTCAGTTAGGAAGCTGTGAAAGTGTTCTTTGGTGCACTCTGTTCAGTATGCTGTGCAGATAAACCCTGACGGAGTGTGTACCATGTAGTCATGGGAACTTGGCCCCCATGGTGGGGAGACACTTAAAGTGACACGACTTGAAGCTGAGTTTAATGTTTAGGTTTGAGTCCTGTGGAGACACCTTCCATAGTTGAAAAGCAATAAAAAAGTACTTTGAAGAAAACAGAGAGGGGCAAACAACCCACAAAGCCATGTTTGTATTTCACCAGGGTGTCACTGAAGGACTGCACATGAACGATTCAGAACAGAATGAGATTGGTTGATTTAATTTCCAGTATGTTTCTTACTATGAAGAGTAAAACTCAATTTTCATAACTGTCTTTGTGATTTGTAACAATATGAATAAAGATGGCTTTTAATAATTTTAAACAACAGATGTGAAGCAAATTTATAGAGCATAATTGTAAGAAAGATCATAGCATCTCATTATGAATAGAATAGTGCCTTGCAATAAAACCATTAGGCAGAATCAAGCTGAGAATGATAATTATGAGCATTGTTTCAAGTGCAAAGGTAGGCAATATAAGCATGTTCTAAAAAAAGGGCTCTTAACTAATGGCATTTTATATCTCATGGGAAACTTCTCAGAGTCCAGTTAGTAGCATGTTTTGGTACTTCTCTGTGGGACTGTTCAGCCAGGTTCTGATACTGGCCAAGATGTCTAAAGTTTATTGATGAGTACAAAGGAAAAGCCTTGAGATAATGGCATGAGTTTCTTTTCCTGAAGGAGTGCAGCTGGAAGTCCACTTCCCTGCTGAGAAGTGCAACAAACAGTTATTTTATATTTCTAAAGACAGTGTGTTGATCTGTGTTATTTTTCTATTGGTATATGTAATGGGTTGTAAATATTGCTATCAGTGGGCTAATGCTGAGCTTTTGTATAAGCATTGTGAAAAGTAACATTTTGGAGTGCAGTGGGCTTGATTGTGGTGATTATGGATCCTTTGATGATCCTGTGAAAAAGCAACAAAATGTGAGGATTCCATTTCCCCCTTTACACGCATAGATGTGCATATGGGTGCACGTGGCCTTCTTGTCTCTTTTAGTCCGTGGTGAAAAGAGAGGCCTGAAGTTGTGCTATTACTATGGTTAAGCTGGAAAGTGTATGCTTTTTCTTTCTTTTAAATAGCCACCTCTATCTTGGCCTTTCTTTTTTATCGTTCTTGTTACATTTCTTAATAGAAGGAGTATAAAACTCTTTCTGATGCAGACATAGAAACTTACGATGCCAGTAGAGTCTTTTAATTTCTTGGTTTTCTCTTGGTTAAGTGCTAAAAATCAGTATGGTGCTGGAGGTAACTTCCTGCTAAACAAGAGTCTGTCAGACCTTAGACATGGTGTGCTCTGGGCGCCTTCTGTCCAAGCTGGTGAGAGATGAACCCGGTAAGGCATCTGCAGAGTGGGTGGGACATGGACTGCATTGCCAACCCAGAGGGTGGGGAATCAATGAAGCAAAGTTCAGCTGGCATCAGGTTCCATCTGACACCAGTGCCTTCCAGGGTCAGTTTTGGGATTAGAGCTATTTGGTATCTTTTAATTGGGTGGATGGTGGGCTTGAGTGTGATCGCAAGTTTATTTGAGCCACACCAAATTGTTTAATGTGGTGACAACAGTCACCCTTCAGTGGGACCTGGGGAAGTGGCCTGATACAGGAGGAGCCTTGTGTGATTCACTGAAGAGAAATATGAAATCCTGCCCCAGGGATGGATGGAGTTGCCATGTGCAGCAGTACAGGCTGGCCAGAAGACAGTTTTCTAAGGAAGAACCTTGGACTCAGGTAGATGAGCTGTTGAGTATGGGTTCACAGTGACAAAGGCCAGCCATGTACTGGGCTGTGTTAGTAAAGTTGCAGCCAGAAAATAGTGGTTCTTCCCCTCTGTCAGGAACTGTGAGACCACATCTAAAGTAGGGTGTTTGGAGTTCACCAATACATGAAAGAAATTACAGACTGCCACAAGTCCAGGTGAGGATCACCAAGGTGGTTAAGGGCCTAGAGCGCGTCACTTCTTCAGCCTTAGACAAGAGACTGAGAGAAGGTCATATTGATTTCTCCAAGTATGGACTCTATGTAAGGGGAGAAAATTGATAGAGTAGAAATTCTGATTACTTTTGAGAAGGTTTTGAGGGGGTGTGTTTGTGGTTTTTTATTATTACTATTTTGGGGGCTTGTTTGTTTTGAACCATGAGTCTGGTGAACAAGTGCTCGGGGAGAATGTGAAACCTCTTGTCCTCAGAGACATTCAAAACTCCACTTGACTGTAGAAGTAGCCTCCTTGAAATTGTTTGGACTGCATGATTTTATCTTTTAGAACATAAGGAGGCAGAGTAAAGTGGTTGTTTAGTTTCATGAATGTGTTTTTGTGTTTTCAGGTAGGAGTTTACAGTGAGCTTATTCTTGGAAAAACAGCACATTTAAAACTAATAAAACCGGTGTAAGAAAATTGATATTTTTTTTCTTTCAGTGGGAGACTGCTTTAATAGAGAAAATAGGATACTTCTCACATCTCTTCAAGTGTAGTTGAAAAGCTTATCAAATTTGGGGCTTTGTGTGATTTTTAGGAATAGTTTGAATAGTTATTGAATGTTGGAAAATTATGTAATTCTTTTTAAATGACCAATCTGTACTTCTAGAAAGTCAGCTAATTTATTTTGTAAAGTTATAACTATATTAGAGCTGAACTATGTCTCTGCTGGGTTAATTTTTATTATTAACTTTTCTTTGTGGGAAGGTGATTTGAATTTTGAATTCTAGAGCTCCCACCTTGAATTTATTATAATAATTTCCTTTCTTCTTGTCATATATTTTACATTTCAGTAAATTATCTTTTGATTTTTTTTTTATTCTCAAAGCAGGAATTTTGGACTAAAGAGGGAAATACACATGAAGATATGTCTTTAATATAAAACTTAGTATTTTCCGTAGCGCTTCAGAAAAACTTACTAGGGATGGGGAGGCAGGAAAAAATAAAATATAGCAATTGTTTGTTGGGAGAGTTGTGTCTTGTTGTGAGACTGCACTAGGATTTAGATATCCTATTTAGGTTTTAAAAACTTCATTTCCTAAAATCATAGAATATGGGGAATTTTTTCCTAATGGCTAATCTAAACCTACTATATTTCAGTTTAAAGCCATTCCCCCTTGTCTTATCACTACATGCTCTTGTTGGAAAAAGTCTCTTTCCAGCGCTGTTGTAGCCTCCTTTAGGTTCTGGAAGGTGCCATAAGATTCCCCTGGAGCCTTCTCTTCTCCAGACTTAACAAGCCCAGTGCCCTCAGATTGCTTTCATAGGAGAGTTGCTCTGGCCCTCTGATCATCTTTGTGACCCTCCTCTGGACTGGTTCCAGCAGGTCCATGTCCCTCTTGTGTTGGGGACCCGGAGCTGGACACAGCACTTCAGGCAGGGCTTCCCCTCCTTCAACCTGCTGGCCACTTATATCCACTTTTCTTTGTGCAGCCAAGGGTACAATTGGCAACTGCACATTACTGGCTCGTGTCTGTTTTGGGTTTTTTTTTTCCTTTTTGACAACCAGAATCCTCAAGGCCTTCTTGACACTGCTTCTCGCCATTCATTCATCCCCCAGCCTTCTGATAGAGGGCGTCGCCAGGACCCAGGTGCAGGAAGTTGAGCCATTGATTCAAACACTTTGGATGTGGTCATTCAGCCAATTCCTTGTCATCCAACCTGCATCCATCAAACCAGTGTCTTCCTAATGAGTGACAAGGATGCTCTGTGTGACCATGTCCTAGGCCTTGCAGAAATCGAGGCTGGTGGCATAAAAAACACATGACAATCAACTACATGAATGCAATGCTCTTTCAAAACAAACAAAACCATTTTAATGAATACTTCTACATGTCAGTGTCATAGGCTTGAAAGTAGCACCCAATGAAAGTAGTTGAGCTGTTCTGTGCAGCGTGTAGTAAGGAAATTAAGACAGCTATTAGAAAAATGTAATGGTGATGTTAAAAGCAACTTAGGATGCTTTTGTTCAGTGATGACAGAGTGCCTGTTTAGAGCCTTCAAAAACTGTTTGTTAATTGTCAGTTTATGCAACTGTTGAATTTTAATAAAGTTGAATGATGCCAGGATAAGTATAACAGAGTGTGAAAATTGTGCCAGGCTGTGCCATGTTGTAAGTAAGCAGGACCATGGTCCATCCCTGTGTTGTTAATAATGTAATATACAATGGTGATGGTGTTTGTGAAATCAGCAGGAATGGATGACTTTTAACTAAGAACTCTTAAGGAGGTAGCTTAAGTCTAAGATACACAGATGTTGTTGGTTGTGTTTTGGCTTTGTATTTTTCTTGCCTCACTAAGTGTCAAAATTATGGCGAAAATTGTTAAATGAAGAGTGATGATGCTAAGACAATGCAAGTGGGATATCCTGACTATGTCTGTTGTCCAATCCAATCTCTTATCTTGGAAAAGTATTTATATTATCTGTGTAAGTCATGAAGTTGAACTGTATTAAAACAGGCAATGAGTTTATAGCAGACAAGAATTTATAACTGAGTTGAAAGTTGAATGAAGTTGCCTTAAATGTTTTGACAAAGCTGTTTGTTTTTACTGTAAAACTGGTCTCACACACTATGTTTTCCAAACCTTATAAACGATGCTTTGATTTCTTTTGCAAATTGTTCTTCATATGAGACTTCGACAAAATTAAACTTTTATTATTTGATTTGGGGAAAGCTACTTGGCCAAAATAATAAAATTTTGATTCTTTTGCGAGGCAGATGGATATATATATATTTTAATTTTCTTGTATATTGTCATGGCTGCAGCACTTAAAATGGTATAATTTTTAGGGGATGTTTTGTGGTGTTTTTGTTTTTTTTTGTTGCCCCTTTGGTTGGTTGTGGTTTTTCTTCCCCCACCTCTAGTCTTTTTCAGGGAGGGATGAAAGAAGCCTAAAGAGACTCTTTGATGTTGAGATGTACTTAAATTATTTTTCACTGTTATGATACCAGTCCTGTCTGCTCACAGATTTGGAAAAAATGGTGGTATTCCTTAGGTGATGTGATTCAAGCATACAGCAAAATAAAATATTTTGGGGTGAGGTCACTTGCAGAAGCCCAAGTGCCCAAATATTGTCTTCTCACTAGTACAGTTATAAGAGAAGAGATGCTAGATCTCTCTAAATCCTCCTTTTTAAAAATGCTTATAATCCTCTGGTGGCAGTTTTGTTGCCAAGCTTTCACAGGAAGTGCTTGCAAGGAGACCTTGTTTAAACTGGCAGAGAAAACATGGGAAGAAATGCCCTTTTTTCTTTGCTGACAGTTTGCAGGTTTAATGAAGCTCTTTGCTGCTGACTTAAACCCTCAGATTCACTTCCTGCCCTTCCCTGTCTCCCCATTTCATTTGAAGTGCTCCATATGCTTCCTTGCTTTCTTTTTTCCACCATGTCTAGGACAGGTTTTTCAATTTTTTTTTCCTGTGGTTAAAACAGCTGTAATGGTGTTGCTTTACTTCAGCAAAGCCTGCTCTATTTGCTGAACTCATGTGCAGTTTAGTACAGCTTCCTGTTTTTCTCATCCTATTTAATTAGGCAACAAGTTGCAGCAAAGCAGCTTCCTTTTAAATGAATCAGTGAATATTGTGCATATTGTAAATATGAAAGCAATTCGTGTCTCTTTGAATCTTAAAAATTGGGGTATTTTTCCATAGCTTTAATGTTTGCGTGGAAGACCAAACCTGGTTGCATACAAAGCAATTTTCTCCCTTTCTCTGTATTCCTTTTCAATTTGATTTGATTTACTTTTTGTTCTCTATTTCTGCCTTTTGATGGTAACAATAAAGAGCTGTCCTGCCTTATTTTTTTCTGCCATGGTCTCAGTTGCTTCATGTCATACAACTTGTTCCTACAAGTAATGGTGCTACTTCGTTGGGTCCAGATGAGTGTATGCCACTAGATAACTCATCAATAAAATTGACAAGTACTTGTTAGAACTGTCTCATTTGTCTTGCAGTGAGCGTGGTATAGTGTGCTTGTTCTTATAGCAATGCAGCTGTTTCTTTGAAACACTGCCTGTGTGTTCCTGTGAGAAAAGCAAAGGAAAATGAGGAGTTAATACAATGTAGCTGGTGCAGAGCACAGTTCATCCTATAAACCTGGGAAACAGTTACAGACTTGGGCAAAAGTATGAAATCATTGATTGGTTCATGACTCAAACTGAGAAACTACTGGGTGGAGTGATGACAATTTTGCTTGTAGTTGAAGTATGCTGAAAGCACATGTACAATGTGTACAAAGATATCTGGATGGATGCCTCCTCTCTGATAGAGTGATTTTGCCTGTTGTAAACATGCACCTGGACCTTTGTCCATGTGCCAAAAGTTAAACCAGAAGGCTGTGCTTTAGACTTACTCAACAGGACCTTTTGGAGTATCGTTCTCTCATCAAGTTGCTATATCACTCTCTAATTTGAAACAAACCTATAATCTTGTTGTAGAGGAAAAAAAACTGAACTTTGCTCATCGTTAAGGAGAGCCGGAGCTTGGCCTGAGGCTTTAAAAGTAAGTAGATGCACCTGTAGTGAATGTTATTAGGTGCAAGAAACACCCTACCTGATGTTAGTGATTCATGTATGTCAGTGAGTGAAGTGCTGTGCTTGAAGGACTTCCCAGTCATTATGGGCTGGACTACCTGCTGAATAATTCCACCATTTGGGAATTATGAGTTTATGGAGTTTATGGTGCTTCTGATGGAAGAGTTTACAAATGTAGTTAAAGCTTGACCATGGTTGAAAGTTTTTAAATAAAGATTAGATCACTCTGAAAACAGCTGTAGATGAGTTAAATTAATAAAAGACTAGGGTTTGATAGTGTGAATTTTTAACTATTGCTTGTATGTGCTGAAAGTCTTTTTAATGTTGTTTCCTGTGTGTGAAAGCAATTGCAGATAAAGAAATTTATATCTCTTGGTCAGCTGAATGCTAGAGAAGTGGATTTGTCCCTGTCCAGTTAATGAATTTTTCTGAGGTAATCAAAAAGTCCTGTAGTGTGTTTTCCACATGACCAGTAATTGGAATTTCTTAATTTCTGAGAACCTGCCTTGAAGTTGAGTAGCCTAGCTGAATGAAGAGTACTGAGGCCTCCATGGGAAGGCAACTGAATATATTAATTGACCTTAGAAGACTTTACAAAACCCTGGTGTACTGGACACTTAACCTTAATGGAAGATCTTAACTCTGATGGATCATCTTACTGTTTTTGACAGGGTGCCAGGTAAATAAAATCATATTGCAAAATTCTGAGTTATAGCAGACTCTCATAAAATGGCAAAAGAAAATTTAAGATTTCTGTTTTCAATGCAGGATTTGAGTAGCATGTAGTTTTAATGGGAAGGAAAACTATGCAAGTCTAGAAGTTTATAATGAAGCTAGACTGAAAATGTTTTAAAAAGCAGTTCACTGAGCACCACTCAGCCTTTTGGGAAGCCGGGCTGGGATAAATTAAAATGGAAGTCTGTAGAGAGATGGACATTTAGGGATGTGTATTACATGTGGTAACAATTAAGATGCGAATGGAGCCTGCAACTGGGCTTCTGTGTTCTGTACTAACATTACTATTTGCCTTCTATGTGTCAGGGTATATTCACACACATCAATACAAAAAATGTACACACACCTCAGTATAAAACTGAGCTGCTGCCTTTCTGTGTCTGTGCTGTGGTTTCTGGCCCACTAAGCAATGCACATGCAGCATATAGACAACCAGTGCTTTCTTCATCAATATGGGCATTTAATTTGAATTTAGCTGATGCATAAAGAGTTGACCCAGGCATGTTACTTCTCTCCTGAAGCTTAAAGACAGTTGGTAAGTTTAGGGTGGTATAGAATCATAGAATGGTTTGAGCTGGAAGGGATACTCAAAGGCTTTTATTTCCAGTGTCCCACTAGTGAGAAGGAAGATCTTCAACTGGTTCATGAGCTTTGGTTTATTTGACTGCATTGTAGTCTCAAACAGACTTCCTGTAATCAATGAGTTTGTTTGTATTGGGCTTTTATTTTGTGGATTAATCTTTAGAACAATTTTGACCATTCTTAGGAAGCTTTTAACTGAGTTTGAAGAAGCCCTACTTCATACTTTGTGTGCAGTTTTTGAAGCATTTTTTCTTATTTTTATTAATAATGAAATTAACAAAATGGAATACAACAATATGTTGGTTGAAGAGATAGTTTATGTAGAAAAATGAAAATGCGTACAGGAGAATAATAGATGTGCTTCTCAAGTGTGTATGATACATGGGTGTAATGAGTTGTGCTGTCTTGGATGTTGCTTTCCAAAAAAATTGGAGGAGACATGTGATGAAATATAGAGCCAAAGGCAGATAATGAAAGTTTATTATCATGTTCCAGGATCTGCTGGGGACCAGGTATAGTTTAGTACTTAATGTGTTGAAGCATCATGATATTGCTCCAAAATGTTAGAGTGATAAAACTTTCATTTCAGCTGAGCGACGGGAAAGCAATGTTTCAAAACTTCAGCAGTATTACACTTAAAATTAAATTCAGCAGTATTTTAAAAGAAATTTTATTAATTTCTGCTCAGACTTTGAGCAGAACATTTGGATAGTACTTTCTACCCAACTTTCCATCATTCTGTTTTACCTTGTATATTTTGTCCCTTCTTGAAGGGCCTAGAGTTGGCTGATATCAAGTCTGTGTGGATGGCTCTTAAATGCTTCAGTGCTTGTAGCAAGACCTCCAGAAGACTTAGATAACAACATTTTATATAAAAGCTGCTTAGATTTTGCAGAAATAAATGTATTATTCACAGCTTTGTTGATTTTGTTTTTGTGGGTAGTTTGTTCTGAAAGTCAGTGTATGTCCCCCTAAATTGTACTGCTTCTGTCCTAGTTATCCTGCTATTGTTCTGTCCTGTTATCCATTTTTGTAGCTGCATTAACATAGAGCTTCTGTGAACACAATAATGAGAAAAGTGAATGGTTAGGAATTGAAACACACATTGTGGGTGGAGAAGTGTGCTATGATTGAAATAGTAAAAACTTTACTTGCTCAAGATATTCTCAAAACTTGTTTAGGTTGTCAAATTTTTCTCCAGAAATTGTCACCACATTGGGTCAAATCACAAGTTTTCCTAAGTCTGTATCCTGCTCTTTAACAATCACTGATCAATAGCATCTGTCCTTGGGAGAACATTAACAGGAAAACTTGAACATGATACTATTTCAACAATCTGCTGCTCAGAAATTTTCTAAGCTGAAGATGATAAACTATTAAACACACAGATGTCTTGAATATCCTTCTCATTAATTAGAATTTGTTAGCATCCATGCAAATGTAAATTTCACATCTTACCTTAGTGGTGTTTAGGATAAAAAAGCAGAATTTTAATTAAACTTGCATCCTTATGGCATTTTAATAGTATGAGAAAATAATTATTCATTCTGTGTTTATTTCCTCCGTTCTTACAGACTGTAGACCTCTCTTGCTTTACATCAGTCACTTTTTTTTTTGGAGCTTGAAGAACATTAGCATACATATATTTTATCCCACCCCCTTAGGAAGTGTTTCCATAGTTAAGGTCAACCAAATTGCCTTCTTATATCACTCTTTTAATGTTTTGAGATACAGAGAACAAAATGCGGATGTACTATGAACGTCCATCGTGATATAATAATGCCTTTTGTGCTGCTTTTCCTCTGTCCTCAGAGGTTTGATATCCTGGTAGCTCCTGAATATTCAAAGATAGTTCAAAAAACCTCTTAAAACTGTAGCATGTATTTTGTTTACCATGGTCATGGTTGATTCAGAGGCTCACATTAGATATGTAAATTTACAAAAATGGTTTTCTTTCTGCAACATCTTATACCATCGGTGAACTTTGTCTCTTTACCAACCGCATTCTTTCAAGACAGTGTAGGATGCATTGAGCTGCACAGAGGGCAGAACTGATTCCTGATGACTTCCCTTGAATGGCCAAATGGACATTTTGGAGTTAATTCCTGTTTAATTCTAAACAGTCACTGCTCTGGAAGAATGGCTTTTCCTCATCTCATGTCAGTTGTTTCTTTTATCAAGCATCTTCGGTGTTGAGCATTGGTTGAAAATTCGGGTAGACTATACCAAATAGGTTGCTAACAAACCTATTTGTCCACCAAAAAGAAGCTGTAGTATATTAAATGACTTGGATCCTGAGGTATCTCTTCACCAAACTCATGGTTTGGGTTAGTTTTGTTCTCTGTCTACCCATGTTTGTCAGTTTCTTTGTCATTTTGAGGTGTGGGAATGAGAGAGGAGGCTCACAGCAGAATTAAGATAAGCTTTTTGTTTTCAATGTGTTTGAAAAATATATTAGTTTGTAGGCATTTAGAAAAATTCTTGCTGCAGATCTCCTGGTTTTTGATTTTTACATTCAGTTTGCAAAGTGCTTCTATGATTTCCTTATTTGCCCATGACTTCATCTTTTTGGAAGATGTCTTCTTTTAGTAATCTCATTTACAGGCTCTTTTGTCATTATGAAAAGCTCTGTTTTTTTAAATGACAGACATTAATTTTCTTAGGTACAATTACTTAAAACATTATAATCAAAGATCTGAAGTTGTGTGTTGGAGAATGGGAGATCCCCAACATACCTTGTTGGAAAACTATAATACTGAGAATTATATGTGAGTACTAATTTAATGCAAGTAAGCATTTATACTGTTTCACCAGGAGACCATCTCATATTCAATATAATTTTAATGTACTTTCCAAAAGTTTTTGTGTTTTCAGATAAGCTTAGGGTAGTAATGCAAATATTTGTATATTTTCAGGAAAAAAGACCCTTTTAGCCAGCTGACCTTTGCTAAAAACATGGCCAAGACTGGAATGCTTATAGAGGAATTTTACCTTAGAAGTACACTGGAGACATGAGCATCTAAATTCAAGTGGGATTGCTGAACATAGTTTCCATGCATTGTCCACTGAGATGATGTTCAAAATGTCAGGAGACTTCCTTCTTTCTGTGTGAAAAATGAGACAGCACTTCTGTGGGTCAGCAAGCATTAGAATACCCTGGTCTGAAGTTGTCATCTTGGAATTGGGCAGATGCTTACTTCAGAAATATCGAGTTCTTAAAACTGGGCTAATTAATTTCGTAGAATCAGGGGTAAGGTTCACAATGTTACAGTTTTTTCTCTTGCTTATTTAAATGAGTTAAATTAAAAATGTTTATTCTTTACAATGTTACCCATGTGTCTTTACAAAGATTTTGTCCCCATCTCCTCTCCTTGTGTCAGTGCATTGCTGGGTCAGTGCACTGCTGTGGGGCAGAGCCTGTGCTCGGCACTGCTGGAGCTGCATTAACCACACAAGTGCCTGCACAGGAAGTGGAAACTTTCTTGCATGTGCTGCAAGAGCAGTTGTGACACGATTGTGCGGGTGGCACTGCTGGCAGGAAGTTCTGCCTCCTGCAGGAAGAATGTCTCTTCTCTGCCCCGCTCCTGAATAGGGTTGGTCAGGGAGAGAGGTGGGATTACCAGTCTTCAAGTGGGCATGATCAATTCAGGATTTAAAAATGTGTAGCCAGCCACTTTTAGTTACACTGTTGGCCAAAGCAAAGGATGACTTTGTTTTTCATGTTTTGTCTTGGTTTTGTCTTGACTTTCTTTTGATCACCTGTGCAGCATGGCAGCAGTAAAGGGTGTCCTTTAGGTTGTCCAGGCTTAACTTGTCAACCAAGCAGTTTCTTTGTTTCAATACACTTCCTTGTATCAAAGGGCAGGTGAGGCTCTGGTGTTGGACAAGTCCCCTTTAACCGGGGGTAGGTGCATGTGCAGCAGGAGTGGTGTTTGCTACCACCCTTCCTCCCCAGCCTGCTCTTCTCACCAGGCTTGTGTGCCTGGAGCAGGGAGCGAGCAGCACTGGACTGTGCCATAGCAGTGGCTACTTCTTGGCTTTTACTGCTGAAGAATTAATTGCCTACCTCTCCTTGCTTTTGTTCCTGTTGATTGGCCATTTGTGGTTCCTTTTTAGGAGAATATTTGTTTACTGAGCTGGATGTTTTGGCCGACAGTTTTTTAATGTGAAAAAAATACCAACAAGGCCTCTGCCTCCCAACTGGGATTGCACTGGGAAGGCAAAATGAAAAAGTTCTGTGAAAAGAAAAAGGGATGAAAAGGAAGATAAAATTCTTCAGGTGGGGGGGAGGAATAGTCTTGTGTATTATCTTCAGCATGTGGCTCTCTTCATCTAGTTCCTTTTGTTCTTTACAGGATGACAAAATGTATCATTAGATTGAACTAGGAATTTGTTTGAGGCCTGAAGGTATTCAGAGTGTGGGGTATTTTGGGATCTTTGATGTTCATTAAGGAGTAGTTCTGTGCCAGGTAATGTTTACTTTGCCTTTCTTAGTTTCCTTTGCAAACTGCAGTTGTACTGTTTCATACTTCCTTCTGTAACTGTTGATGTTTCTTATTTAGCTTTTCTTTCCCAGATAACCAAATTTTCTAAAGCCTGGGAGGTTATCTGACCTTATGGGATTAAATTTAACACAAGAGAAAATGGAGAAGATGTGGGTTTGGGTTTTTTTTTCTTTGTATTAGTGGGCTTGTTTTGTTTTGTTTGTTTTTTCACTGCATGTTAGTACTAAAGTTGCATATAATAAATAGGTTATCCCCATGTGATCATTAAAGTCAGTATTTAAAATATTGTAGTCTTGATGTCATGTTCTGTGCTTGCTTTTTATATTTTTCTTATGATAGTAAATTGTATGTTAATTTTATTTTCTGCTTGTGTTCTGAGTAATTGTTTGTTTTTCAGATAATTTTAGTTAAATGTTTGGTTTTTTAGTCTAATGGAGACTACAGTCTGAAGAGATGACTTCATAAAATTAGCAGAACTTTACATTTGGTGTCATATTTAAACTAAAATACTGTTTAGAAAAAGAAAGAGTAGTTATGCCCTGCAAGTCATTGCTTACAGCAAACGGAAACTGGTTTCGCTTTGTTTCTTGAGTCTCAATTTCATTTGGTTCTCTCCACTCTTCACACTGTAAACTTCTGTCTGAAATCATGTGGGTGAGCTGGTACTACAGCCAGGTGTTACGGGTGTTTACTAATCAGATTAAGAGAAACTGAAATAGAGAAAGGAACTTGCACGGAAGGTCAGAGTATGTGACAAGAGTACTGAAACGTCTGCGTGGTTTGTGTAGGAAGCTACCAGGTTTCAGCTTAAGGCCAGGAGCAGAGTAGATGCCTGCACCAAGGTTACTCTGCGTGATTGATGGGAGGATGGCTCTTTGAGGGCTGATGAATAAGCTGGATTCCTATCTCTGTAATCGTGTTATGACCCAGGCTGCCCTGAACAGGTCACAGGGCACCACTGTGGCAGCTGAGCCCTGTTGTTGCTTTCAGCCAGGGATACCACTGAGATGTTGCAGGTTGCCTAAGAGAAGTCTGAGGAGACAGCCTGCAACCTTCTGGGTATTCTCACTAGCCTTTGAGATATGTACTTCTTCTGTTTTGTAGTGAATACCATTTACTGATTGTTACACCATTTCACTAAACAGGATTGTGAGACACGTACCTGAAAAGCTTTATCTAATTCATGAAAGTTACAACTTGCATGATAAAGTTGAATGAATGGTGAATTAAATGATAAATGGAATTGTAAATCCATTTTTAAAATTACTCCTGAGATCAAAAGCAAAATGCAGCCACTGAAATGAAAAAAAGTGTTCCCAAATATATCAGGTCCTTTTTGGAATAAGAGCTCTGTCAAGCATGAAGGGAGCTTCTTGTGTCTTCTCACAGGAGCCACCTTGCAACCTGTCTTTATTGCCCTGCCCACAGCTACCAAAACCTTGCCACATAAACCAAATGCACTAAATAGCACATCCACCTAGCAGAGAAGTTATTTTAATGTTGAATTATCCAAGTTGTGGTAACAACAGCTGTTAAGTATGGCTGTGGATTAGAATATAGAGTGGTGAAAGATTGATCAAAACATGCCTGACATCAGCACACAGTGCTGATAGTGCTGTGCTTTGCGTAAGACTTTCTAATGTGAAATTGCCTGAAAGTATTTGCCAAGATCTAGTTTGACTGTTAGTGCACTTAAAGGACATTTAAGTCAGTTTTTCAGAGTTATTGCATGTGTAGCAAGTTTGACAATTCTGGGGGAACCAGACTTGGAGTAGAGTTGGTCTGGAAGTGTATGCAGTGCCTTTAGGAGTTGCTGTGCATCCCTTGTAGATTTTGCGGAATGGATATAATGAGTGGGTGCTGATGTGCAGATTGCTGAGCATGTACAGGAGTTTCTGATGCCTATCATGTGAACTGGTACTTTTGTTGGGTCAAAAAACCTCTGGGAATTCAGACAGCTGCAGAAAATCCTCAGTTTGTGTGGGCACAATTTCTGAGTTTCTTAACCTGTCATACCACTTAACTGCTTGGATCATCCAGCTGAAGTGAGAACTTGTGCTTCTGATAACCCCTTGAATAATCAAAAGGATATAATAGACAGCTGGGTGTTTGGTAGCACACCTGTCTTTGGTAACTTGCTACATAGTGGAATTAAAAATTCAGTACTATTTTGTTACCTTAAAATCACAACCAACTCCAACCACAGTAAAATTGAGTGCAAATTTAAAACATTCATCATGACTGTGAATGGCAACACACAGTGCAAATGTTTCTGTGGGAATGAAATGTTTCTGTGGGAAATGAAGTGGGAAAAAAAAAATGGGAGAATGATGTTTAATCAAGTTGCAACTGAATTCACTTAGAGCTTTTCTCCCCTCCCTCTCTCACTGAGTCAGCTGGAGAACTGCCTGTCCCGAATTCTTTCTTTCATCATACCTCCTGCTGCACCTGGTAGAAAGCACAACCAGCCTTGATGCAGTGTTTTTGTGTATGACTAATCTTATCCTTGAAGCCATGGGTGGAAAAGAGGGAGAGGTCTAGACTTAAAGTTTTCTTCATTTTTTTCTTTCTTTCTTGCAGCTGCAAATATGGGTCAAGGTGTCTTGCAGACTGGCATGTTGTATTTGACAGGCCGATTAACAAAGGTCCTTGCCTGAGAGTGTGGTAAAATTTTCTGTCCCTTTCTGTGACTTGCTAAGGTTGTTATTCTGTAGAATCTGAGTTACCTTTTTTTTTTTTTGATGGTACAGACTGTAACTTTATACACCAGCAATCATATTTTCTCCAGTGTACTGAATGGGATAAGTGTGTATCATTACAGGCATTGAATTGTGTGTAGCCATGATGAGGTCTACAGTTTTTGTGCTGACCTCCAACTTATAATAACAGTAGGCAGTAACCCATACCTGCTTATCAAGTGTAAACAGGGTCTAGAATGAATATTTGAGAAAAACAAACCAAAAACCCCATTACTTTTGTGTGTAAATGTTGTTCTTCTGTCAGAATAAGTTGTATTCAGTTGTTCTTAACACACCTGTAATAAAATCATCATCTTTGAAAAAGAATGGCTCATTTGAGAGAGTACTCATACTCTAAAGGTATTGTTAATATATAATAAGTTACATAGTTCAGTGGAAATAGTTAAATTGTATATTAATAAACATATTATTGCAAATAGTCCCTATTTGCTGTGATTTGTGATGAATGAGTTGTAGCAAGATGTGTTAAAAATTACTCCCTTATGTTTACTGATGCCAGTGTTAAGTGAAAAGTTTCTGTTCTTAGATCAGTAGTACAGTAACTGCACCAGTGGTGACTTAGCTGGTGTTAAGATCCCACAGATGTGTTATTCTTCTTGAGAGTACTCGAGATGGCTCAGAAGATGCTATTTACAGGCAAAGCAAAATCGTGGACAGCTTGTTTTTCATTCCTTTCCACCAGTGGTTTAGATCGATTGGGCTGCAAGCTGGCAATAATGTTTCATCTTTGGAGGCCCGAAAAGATACCTTTAAGGTACATATATGTTTTAGTGTCTCTCTTGGTGCTTTTTGAAAATAATGCTTCTCCTGACAAGTGAGTTGCCTGGAAACTGCTGATGATTTGGAAAGTGTATTTTCTGGTCATAATACTCCTTGGTAATGTATGATACAGTTGCAGTGAAGGCCTGTAAATTGGGTAACTGCAACAATTGCACAGTGCTGTTAATAGAAACTTGTAAAAACATGGTCTGAGCTACTCTGGGTTTGGTACAGGCTGGGAGCATGCATGGGGGTATCAATAGTTCAGTTTATTTGTTAAGATGTTGTATATTGGTTATATATCTTAAGATTTGTAAATCAAAACAACCCAGCTTATGTTGTAGGCTCTATAGACATTCATACTTTGGTAATAACTTACTGATTTTTCAAGACTTGGTTTTATTTTTATTAATATTCGTGAGTCATTTCTGCAGTTGTTATTTTGTTTCCTTGTGTCACAAGAAATCATTTAAAAACTGCTGCTTCTGCTAATAAAGAGCAAAAAGCTTTATACTGACTCAAGGCATAAACAGAACAGAGGTCTCAACTGAGCATGCCACTGTTCAGGCATAACAAAACCAAAGCAGCTGGTTGAATAGCTTGGAGGTTTTTGTTTGTGCCAACCTTGCCAAGACATCTGTGTTCTGTAAGACATTAAGGGGAGAAGCTGATTTCAAATAGTTGGATGTTTTTGGCAGTCTGGCATTTGAATAAAGGGTTTGTATAAGTTTCTTTGGTCAAAAATGCAGCATGCCATGTACTGTGTCTTCCACTGCAACCTTTCTGAAATTCAAAGTGTTTTAGTGAGAGTCTGTTTTAATTTGAAATGTCAATTTTATATCAGCTGTTCTTACCAAACAGAGAGGTATTTGGATTCATTGCAACAGTTGAACCAGCATAGAGTTTTAACTTGTGAAAACTAGGGGGAGAATCTTTGCTTTTGGGGTTTCAGGTTAAGTGTTTTATCACACAGCTGTGAAACTACAAGGTGCACAAGTTATTTGGCTTTCAGCTATGAATTTCAGAAATCAATGCCAGAAGAATATTGTGTGGTAGCTATGAGTGAATCTTTGGAATATCCTTTTTAAAATAGACGATTACTTCCAGCTAATTGGTTTAGAATGCTTTTTCTTTCAGTTTCAGAAAGCTTGGAATATAACTGAGATTTTATTTTTCCCAAAGATTCTCAAGATATCCAATACACACATTGTAATCTAACACTCAGCCTAACTCCAGGAGTCTGTGATACCACACTTCATTTTAAATAACACTTGCAGGATTCAGAAGATACTGCTGCATCATGGAAAGTGCTTGCTTTTGTATAAGACTGAGGATTCTCTGAATTCCATGACCTCTGTTGAAGTCATTGACACTTTGTTATAGGAATAGTACTTTATTTTGGCTAGGATACTGAATTTATAAAGTTACATGCTGGTACAAATGGTTTAGTTCTTGAACTCAGAGAACAGTTGAGAAGAAGAGCTAAGATGCTACTAATTGCTGTGTGATGTTTGTTTGTTTTAATTTTCAAGTCCCGTATGTTAGAGCATGCATACATTTGTTGCATCAGGTAAACATGTTATTACCCAAGTGACCATAAAGTTTTACCTTGTTGTTGAGTGAAGGCACCTCAAGGTAGTAACAAACATTCCTCAAAGTAATGTAGCAATCGATCTGAAAAAAATCTTTGGAATTTAAATGTCTTACTTCTTCAAAGAAGTCTTACTTAACTATTAGCAGTATGAAACATAAGTGTGAACTATTTGTTTGTGGAACTCATAATTACAGGCCAAAACCTAAATCATTGCTTTTCATAGTTTCACAGGCAAAGTTTCTGTAGCGTCTGTTCCTGCAGGGCCAGGCCCAGTGAGCAGCTGAAGGCCTGTGCATGAACCTGAGCAGGGCAGTCCTACCTCACTTCCAGCCCTGGGCTGCACATTCTGCTCTGCTTTATGCAGGAGTGCACATGGAAGGCAGCAGCAGAGTTTGGGTTGTCTACCTGGGAAACCATTTCTGGAATAAAATTTGAAATATCAAGGAAGTTCTGCATTTTTTTCCTTCAATTTTATTAGTAGTGCCTGTAGTAGAACCTTGGGAACAATTCCTTTCTTTCTTTTTTAACTGCATGGTTTTTAGATTTGTATTTTATCATATTAATTCGGGGTCAGTTAATCAATTGTTTTGTTAGACTGTGAGTATGTGATGCGTTCTTTGGTTGTTTTGCAGTTATCTACTGAAAAAAGCATGTTAAAATGTGTCACTTGTCTGTTTTTGGGTAGGTAGTGGAGTTCATGGGGTTTTTTGGAAGGATGTGAAGTTTTCTTGAGATCTCAGCCAGAACGGCTGCAGATAAATGTGGTTTGCAAGCTGTTTGCAAGGCACTGATTGACTGACAGACAGAAAGAGACAATGGGAATAATGGAGAATTGAGGAAAAAAACCCAAAATTCTCCAAGTGAAAATGGGATGAGGAAGTGACTAGGTGGAAGAAAGGCTGGGCATAGGGTGGGTGAACTTAGACAAACACAGTAAGGATTCAGAAAAAAAGAGGAGCCCAGAGACCTTCACCAGCAGGCAGAGAAAAGGACATGGCGTTACGTGAGTTGGCTGTAGATTTTTCAAGTCAGTAAGTTAAATGTAACCAAAAGGGGTTTTATTTTTATCAGCACACAGCAAGGCAGCCTTTGGGAAACCAGAGCATGGAGGTGCTTCTAATGCAGCTTCTTGGAGCTTGTTGATCTTGCCAAGGCCTGAACTTGGTGAGGGTGAGATTTTTCGGATTTTGCAGTGGGTTTTATGTCGTTTTGGATTTTTTAAAATTTATTTAATCGAGTTTTTTTAATTTCTTTAATCCAGTCCTTGACAAATTCACTGATCTCTGGGATACAGGTGAAGAATGTGTGCTATCTTGAACTGTTCTGCTGAGAAATGAGTGCCTTGATTTCCTCTAAAATAGCCGTGCTGATTTTTATGTACACCTTTACCTTTGCTTTTACTTTTTGGGGACAAGTAACCTTACAGCTTTCCGCTTTTAACCTGTTGTCTCTTGCTGTCTTCCACATTTGTCCATACTTGGTTCAGGCCTTCTGTGTTCTTTTGCTTGTAGACTTAAAGGGAACTTCTTTGACTTCATGTTGCCTCTTATCCTTGCTAGGGACTCCCTATGAGTGTGCTCAAATGTTACATATATCTCTTTTATGTTGTCAGTAAATACTTGAAAAGAGTGCTGTCTGTCATGCTAGCAAGTGCTGTCTTGTTGTACTCCTCCTCTGTGTAGGAAAACATTTTCATTTTCTTTCATGTGTTGCCTCTATCAGATCAGAGACTTTGCTTGACACTTGCAGAGTCCTTACCCCAGAGGAGTTTGGCTTCTGTTTGGGAGTTTTGGTAGTATATGTAAGAATACTAGAATACTCCTGCCTTTGCTATGATTTAACTTTTTTTTTTCTTTTTCATTTTTAGATTATATTATCTATGGGGAAGTTGTCATTAATTGGTCAAGTCCTTATTGCTGTAGAAGGAGATAGGGAATGACATGTACATCCTAGCAAGTTTCTGATGATTTGCAAACTTTCAAATAGATCTTTATTAAACAATAACCTTTTTTTTTTTTGTATGGTATTAATGTTGTAAAAGGCCACTAAGGTCATCAAATCCAACTGTTAACCCAGCACAACCACCATGTTTACCACTAAGCTATGTCCTCAAGTGCTACTCATGTTTTTTGAACAGTTTCAGGGATGGTGACCCCACCAGTTCCCTGGACAGCCTGTTCCAAATGACATCACCTTAACTCCTTGAGTGTCTGAGGTACAAGGTATAAAATCTAGAGAGGTACAGTGCTCTCTAGCTTTACTCTTAAAGCCAGGGGATAAATAAGGCTGTGTGGTAAAAAGTTCATCTGCAAAGTGACCTTTCATCTGCAAAATGGTGACAGATGGGGAAATAGTCTGAGAAATGGAGCGTCCTGACCTGGTTCTTTCCTGGTCTGCCACAGGAAGGTGATCATTTCCATGAGACATATTATGGGATGGAGGGGAAGAACATCCATAAATTTTTCAGGATGTGTTATGGAATGTTCAGAGGAAGGGCAAAAGGCAGGGTCTGTGATTCTGTAAAGGAGGATTTGAGGTGATTTGGAGCAGAAGTATAGGAGAGCGGAATGGAGGAATAAAGGGGCTAGTCATGTATTTCTGGGTGAGGGTGCTCTCTTCTAGATATATTTGTATATATGGAGTATTGAGTGCCAGTGTCAGTCCAGAGTCCTGACTGAGGTGGGGCCATTGGGCATTAGGGGCCCCTGCACTTTGGTGTCCAGTCAACTGGAGAGTGTGCCCTGTGTGGAGGTGTCAGTGTGCACCAAAACAGGGCTGGTATTGGCCTGGAGAGTGGCTCAGAGGCTTGGAGCCAGGTAATGAAGCAGCCATAAATCTGGGAGAGACAGAGAACAGAAGTCTGCTGTACAGTTGGCTGATTGAGGGACTCAAGCTGGTCCAAGCCAGCTCCTGCAGATATGATAAGGTCTTGGGCCTGGTTGAGGGTTTGTGTGTGGTGTCTGTGCACAAGGCACATCACACTGCAGGGATGTACTTCTGTCCATGTCAGCTGTAGTGGAGCCCAGCACAAGCCCTTTGTGCTCTCTCTGTCTGCTGGAAGTACACACTCAACCTTTGTCCAGGCCAGAACAGGAATGTGGAACCTCACCTTTACTGAGCTGCCAGAATCAGCAACAACATGAGCCATTTGGAGGAGTTTGTGTGTATGGTTGTCTTTGTCTTCTGCTGTCTTATGGGTGTGGCTAAAAATGGTACAAGGTAGACTCTGGTTATATCTAACATGTCCATTTGGCTCTTTACAGATTTCAGTTCAAAATAATTTTTTTTGGTAAATTATATGTCTAAGGATAGCAAATCATCATTGAGATATAACAAATCTTCAGATTTTTTTCTTTTTGTGGAGCCCTCTGAATCCTGTTATCAAGGGCGTCTCTTGCCTCCTCCTGCAGTACCTCAGTCATATCTGCACAGTTCACACTTTCAAGGATCAATAATGGATAAAATGTATAGAAATGAACACAAAATTTACAGAAGTGGAGGATGAGCAAGTATCGTCATCTTAGTATTGCCTTCTGAAAATCAGACTCATCTGACACTAAGAAGTCTTTCTAGGGGTCTCAGTTTTCAACACTGCAATGTTCTAATTTGGAGCATGAATGTTGTTTTGATTTAAATTTCCTTAATATTCCTCTTAGTGTTCTGTGTTTTATATTGGGGAACAGTTTTATAGGAGACAAAACTGGTTTGCTTTTATATGAAAATAGACTGAAGGATGCACTCTCAGGTATTGCTGAGCATTCAGTTCACAGAGCAGTTTAGATCTGGTCTGGAGTAAGCCTGCTTTTGAAATGTATCTTATGTGGATAAGTTTTGTTTCAGAGATCCTATCCTACTATTGGGCTTTACTTGTGTCTATAGATTGTTTACTATTTCATGGAGCAGCACAAATATGTGGGATGGTTGTTTCCTTGCTTTTCCTCCTTTAAAACAACAGCAAAGCTTCACCTAGGAGGAATTTCCTTTCTGATGTTCTTTAAGGGGCTTTGTTTTTGTGCACAATCCTGATGAGGCAGCTGCAAGTCACGTATACTTTTTGAAAAGATCCAGGATTGCAAATCAGTTCATTCTTTCCTTTTTATGGTGTGTATTTAAATGCTTTTCTACTGTGCTGCTTCTTTTTCTTCTGTTTGTATTATTTCCTCACTACTTATGAGTTTGTCAGTTGTATGTCTGTAAAATAATCCTTTGTTTATGGTCCTCAATCTCTGCCTTTCATCTTTTTATAGCTATTGTGAAATGTACCATACAATCACATCCACCATGGGAGCTGGTTAGCTGCAGTTGCCATCACCTTCTGTATTATGTGACTTTAACTATGATTTCTATTTTGTATATTATATAAACTGTATGTAACATTGGCATTAAATCAGTCTATTTCTAAATTCTGGAACTCTCCAATTTTGTGATTAACAACTGTTGCCTTTATGATTATTCAGTATATAGCTAGAATTTGAACATGTTCCAAATGCAAATGCTTAGAAAAGTAGTTCTTTACTGAATCTTCTATTTATATTCCTCATGTGAAAGAGCTGGAGGTTTTCTTACTTTCTTCCTCGGATTCAGGCAGAATACAAATCAGCAATAGGATTTTTCTACATCATTGCACACAGCTTCCTTTTCTACTGCTCCGTTCTATTTGTGTCCTGCCCTCAGCCCTGCTCGGATCCAGCCCCTTAGCATTCTGTGCACTGCTGGCTTGCAGGCAGGCGAACAATGCGACGTTCATGGAAGCTTTGAAAGCCTGCAGTTGCCAGGTGTAGGATTTACTCTGTTCTGGCTGTGTGCTGGTAACTTGAAATAAGCCAAGACGAAAATAGAACCCTACAATATTCTCTTGTGAATTCACAAGGAAAGATTTATGGTCATGGGGATGGAAGTACCTTTGCTTGTTCAGCCCATAGCTGTCTCTAACCAAGGTGAGAAATGGATGCTTATAGAAAGAGTGTAGAAGCAGTTTGCAGTGCTGTTTCTGTTGGTATGCAGTTCCACTGGTTTTTGAACAGGGATATTTTTAGCTGGAGTTGCATAAAAGCTGTTGTGATTAAACCAAGACCTTCTACAATAGAGGTAGCATCATGACCATGTCTTTTATTGTTTCTGTTTTCCCTACCCTCAATTTAATCCAAGCCTGTGATGATACAAACTGGAATTTTATTGTGTTTTGCCTGGTAAATGTTCACCAAAATTTTTTTTTTTTGGTATTTGTTTGTCAAAACATTTTGTGTCAGAGTAGATACTTCTCAAATGCAGCATTACTCATTCTCATTGCAGTAAAGGGCTGAATTTAGCATGGCAGGTTTCTCCAGTGTCTGGTGTACCAAGATTCTTTCCAAAAAAGTATATGTATAAAAAAAAAAATCTATATTAAAAATATTAATCTTAAAAGGCTAGGAGCTAACTTAATACAGTCAGTTCATTTTTTCTGTAAAGGATTATGGATTTTATTAAAACAAAGTGGCTTTCTGGGAAAACTTTTGACTCTTAGTCTTTCAATTTAATGCATTTAGTAACTTTCCATTCACTGCATAAAGACTGGATGTCCTTGAGTCATATAAAAAAGTTAATTAACTTTGACTCTTGGTGTGTATAGGGCAAAAGTTACGGTATCAGACAGCTGTCCTTGTAAAGACTGGCAATAAATCATGTTCTTCTTTTTCTATGACTATAAAGCATTCTCCAGTCTATACATGAAACAATCAGGTTCTGTTCTCTTTTTAGATTAAAGCATACTGTAAAATATGCAATGGAAATTTGAACAAATTATAGATTTTGCTTTGAGTTTGTTCATTTGATTTTTGAATGGAGCACATCAATTTGATTTGTAGAATGGGAGTAATGTCTAAGGGGTTTGTACATTTAAAAACCAAAATGTATGAAATGTTTCATTGGTGTGGTGATCATAATTGTTCAGGTAATTCCTTCCTACCTAGTTAGTGTTAGACCTTTCAGAAAATCTTTCCCCTTCTATGTGTAAATAGCTTTTGTAGCATTTGCAATGATATCTGACTCTCAGATCTGAAGATGAAAAATTGTCCTAATTTTCTGCAAGACTTTTTGGGCTTTTTTCCCCATCTTTTTACTGAGGTTTGACTGTTCTTAGTATTGTGCATATATGGTTATGTACTAGTGAATTCCTTCTTTTTGCAGCTTACATAACAGAAATGCCATTAGTGAAAGGAAGAACAGCTGTGATGGGGTAGTCCAGAATTTGATAAGAACCTGGAGCTTTTCTGACATTTCCAGCAGTAGAGGATAGGGGCAGTAGAGGAAAAGGGCAGAGTAGTAGACATACCTTCTCCACCTTCTCCAGGATGACCTCCCTGTCTCCAGTAACATACAGCTCAGGGTATACCTGAACAAAGGTATTGAATTTATATTTAAAGGCTGTACTGAATTGTTCTTCCATTACTTTACCCACTTTGTCTTTCATCTTTTGAAATATATATAATTTTCAAATTCACAGGGAGTTCCACAGCTTACCCTGTGTGGTGCAAAGCACTATACTTTTTTTTTTTTTTTGAATTTGCTACCTGCTGGTTTGTTTCAAGTCCTCTGTCCTTTATGTTGGAACAGACTGTGTCCAGCCATTGAATATCGACCCCACTTTGCCATTTGGGATTTTTATAGGCATGTGAGGCCAGGCAGGGTGCTTGGCCCTCTGTGTTGCCATGTGCTCCTCTCCAAAGATGGACCTTGTGCCTGCTGTGACTGCTCTGCAGAGATCTGAAGGGGTGTACTTACTGTCTTGGGTAAGAAGGAGGAATAGGTGAGACTTCTGAAGGAGCTGCTCTGTGAAAGAAAATTCAAGGTGAAGCATTTCTAGAAAAGCTACTGTCAATTTCCCACAACTTCTGTTGCACCGCTTAGCGTTTTCTTTCTGCTTAGTGCCCTGTTAAGTCCAGCATCTGGCCTCCAGAACTAAATTCCCCCTTATTAAATACTACCTTTCTCTGAGCAAGAAGTGTGCTGAGAGGAAGTGCTGTCTGCGTGGAGTGATGTCTGGTGTGGTGAATAAATGGTCTTATAAAAGCAGCAGGAGGTATTTACATCAGGTTACCAGACAGTTAATAATACAGAACACTGGAAGTTACATAAAGTGCTTTTCAGATTTTGCTCCATTGATATTGTCAAGTGCAGTAACTCTGTAGCTGCAAATGTAAAACTTCAGACCATTCTTCAGCCATGGTTTATGTACTTGTGAAGATCATGAGAAAAGGCATAAGGAGCAGCGGTGAGTTACTTTAGTTTAAATAGTTGACTGAGTTTCTGAAGGATAGAACCATTTTAAAATCAACAGAAACAATATGAGATTTAAACAGGAAATCTGTAGATGGAGTCACCCCTGCTTGGTGAAGGAGAAGGTGGAATTTAGCTCTGTGCATGGATATTTCTGCCTTCTGACAGAGTTGCTTACTAAGCATTCTAGTTTTACAGTCTCAAAGTATATCATCACGGATCAAAAGTAGGCGGATTGCAAAAAATGCAGCTGAGATGGAATGGATCTTAATGTTGTTAAGTATGAAATATAATCTGTCTTCTCAGATCACATGGCAATTTTCATGGAGTCCTGGTGTGGGTAAGGCTGGAAGGGACCACGGTGGGTCATCTGAACCGATGTCCATGCTCAAGAAGCATCATCCCAGAGCACATGGCACAGGATTGGTTCACAAGTTTCTTGAATATCTCCAGTAAGGGAAAGGCCACACCCTCTCTGGGCAATCTGTACTGGTGCTTGATCACTTCACTTCAAAGTTCTCATTTTCAAGTAGAACTTCCTGGGCATCAGTTTCTGCCCATTGCCTCTTGTCTTTTGCTGGGCACCACTGAGCAGAGCCTGGTCTATCTTTTGACACCTCCCCTTAGATATTGATAGACATTGATGAGGTCCCTTCTCTGTCACCTCTTTTCAAGGCTGAACAGGCCCAGCTCCCTCAGCCTTTCCTCATAAGAGAGATTCTCCAGTCCCTTAATCATCTTTTTTTTCCTCCACTGGTCTTAGTCCAGGAGTGTCTGCCTTGTACTGAGGAGCCCAGAACTGCACACATCACTCCATGTGAGACCTTGTCAGGCCTGAGCAGAGAGGCAGGATCAC
The DNA here is from genome assembly GCA_034509185.1 of Euphonia xanthogaster. Lineage (NCBI taxonomy): Eukaryota > Metazoa > Chordata > Aves > Passeriformes > Fringillidae > Euphonia > Euphonia xanthogaster. Next base: position 142,757,694 of record JAYDZK010000113.1, on the reverse strand, counting down.
CTCTCTGACCTGCTGGCAGTGCTCTTCCTGATGCACCCCAGGATACCTTTGGCCTTCTTGGCCACAAGAACACACTGCTCTGTGTGTGCAAGTTTGTGCATCCTTTTGAAGGGGTTAGAGCCACCATGTCTGCAGTTGTGCATCCTCATTTGCAATGGCCACAACCCACCAAAAAAAGGCAATTTTAACCTGATCTAATTCCTTTAGTTTGTGATCACTAGTGTGCTGGTACAAAGAAGGTCGTGAGAATGAGTGGTTGGAAGAGAAGAAACAGGAAAACCATATTTTTCAGGAGCTGTGAAGAAACTGACCTCTCTAGCTTTCCACTAAAACCTGCAGGCATTCCTGTTGTCCTGTTGCTTTCAGTTATAAAATACCAGCTGGAATGTGGAATGCTATTGACTTCAACCTTCATTTGCTTAACAATTTCATCTTTCCTATCCAAATTTTTATCTTATTACTCACCATTTTTTCTACACATTGATTTTATGTTCCAAAGTGAATCTTTTAACCATACACATACATTTGGTCTATATTGTAGGACATCTATTGTATTTTTTGATACCTGAAGCAGTTGTTACTTCCTGAGGAAAAGGAGAACAATCCATTTTCATTCATATGCTTCCACTGAATGAAATTGCATTTGGAGGTATTCAATTTTCATTAAAAATACTATGAGGAAGCTGCAGAAATGTAAAAATGAAGAAAGTGTCAGTCTCACTAAAACTGATAATGAAATGGTACTGTATTGGTGATCACATTGTGTCAAGTTGCATCAAAGTTGGAAGGTGTTTGTCAAGTGAATATACTGTAGCATGAATTCAGAAATTTCTGTTGTGTTCACAGATTCTTCTTGGCAACTTGGTGAGAGCTACTATGCTGTTACCTAATTTTAAAATACTGCAGCCTGTTAATCTATTCTTTTTCTAGTATCTTAGTCTGTCAGGTTTTTATGTAAAATTATTCCTTGATTGTGGAAACCTCTTGATTGTCTTTAAGACTGATGTTGACTGGGGTTAATTTTATTCAAGCACTAGCTGCATCCACTAGATTTAGCTAATACAATATTTGGAGTGGGCTGAAATGAATAAATCCTTTTTCCAAACCAAGGTAACTACAAGATAAATGCTATAATTTAATAGGGCTTAGTATTAGTCTTAATTTTGTGCTTTGGAGGGGAATGTATAGTTAAAAGAAAAAAAAACCCATTAGATTAAAATATGAATAACTTGATTTCTGATTAAATATACTTCATTATATAATTACTGCTCTTTTGGATGGATTTCAGATTATAGAACTATTTTGTTCTATGTTTAAATGTAATCTATATGTTCTAGTTGCATATTATAAAAGTGTGAAAAACTACATGGTAAGAATCACCTTTGTCCATGCGTTCTTATTACCCTGTGGTAGCAATCCTGGTTTTCATTTGCTTTCCTACATTCCTTTCTCCATTCTGAAACATAAATGATATTCCTTATTTTGAAGAAGGATATTGCCAACTTGTGTTCTTTTGAAGTGACATACAGCCTCATCATAGAATCATAGAATTGTTTAGGTTGGAAGAGACCTTAAAGATCATCCAGTTCTAGCTCCCTGCCCTGGCCAGGGACACCTTCCACTGAACCAGGTTGCTCCAAGCCCCATCCAACCTGGCCTTGAGGACTCTGAGGTGGAGCACCCATAACCTCTCTGGGCAGCTTGATCCAGTGCCTCACCACACTCAGAGTAAAGAATTTCTTCCTAAAATCCAAACTAAATCTACCCTCCGTCAGTTTAAGCCATTCTCCCTTGTCCTTATCACTCCATACCCTTATAAAAAGTCCCACTCCTGGTGTCTTGTAGCTCCTGTAGGTACTGGAAGGTGCTATAAGGTCACCACAGAGCTTTTTCTTCTCCAGGCTGAGCAGCCTCACCTCTCTCAGCCTTCATTAGACTGCTGTTTAGATAAAAGAAACCAAAATAAACACAGCAGAGTTCGTTGCACAATTATTTTATATTCATTGTGGGTGTCTAGTACAAGTATTAGCAAAAGTGTTTTAAGCTTGAGGAAGAGAAGGATGACTGTGTGTGGTCTTCTCTACCTCCATTGAGTGTGAGCTTTCTCCTTCAAGTCCTGCATGTATAGGGAAATTGTGTTCTTTGACTCACTTTTGCTTTTGAATCTGTGGAATGTGAATGCTTTTTGCCTGAGTATTTTAAAGAAAATTGTTGCTAGTGTAATTTAGCTATATTTAGGACCTTGGGTATGAATTATGTCTGAAGTGTGATATTATTAAAAAAAATTATAGAATATTCTCCAAGGGCATCTGTTCTCTAATACAGTAATAAAAGAGAAATAGCATGGGGCTCTTTTTGCAAAACACAATTCTAGGTTAAAAAAAATGCTGTGAAGAAAGTAGCAGTTTGCTTGCAAAGTACTCATAATGTTTTCTAAAATGCTGAAAATTGCTGCCAAATTCTTCTAAGTTTCACTGTGGTTTTAAAACAATACGTTTTAAATCAGCACTGTATGTAAAGTGTCCTTGGTATGGAAGGGAAAGTTGTAGATTCTGTGCTGTCCCAATGACTTTGTCAGGTCATATATACAATTTGGGGAATTTAAGGTTACCTTTACATTGTAGGATTTCAGTGGTGTTAAAATATCTTCTTGCACCCTTGGTTGATTGCTGTCACTTACACACTTGTACATGAGTCAGAAATTCTTTTCTATGCATAACCAGTTTGCAAGTGGTCATAATGTGTGCGAGCATCCCTAAAATAAACCCTACAGAGTATAATCAAACACAGCTTTAGTTTTTATATCCCTTCTCATTTCACTTTTTTTTACTTGTATATTGAGAAAGCAGGTTTTACTCTGGTCTTAAGTTGTATATAGAAT
>JAYDZK010000113.1:142739958-142754713 GCA_034509185.1 Euphonia xanthogaster | reverse complement strand
TCTTAAGTTGTATATAGAATTATTCTGGTAATTAAACATATATATAATTAAATCATATGTATTACACATATCTCTATGGCTTGGTTTTCTTCAGCCTGTATAACTTTTAGAAGTCTGTAGGTTTTCTGTACCACACTGAGGATGAGATATACATCTTCATTTTCTACTGTGCATTTATTCTATTTTTGCATGTTGATTGAAAGGCAATGTAGAAGAAAATAGAAGCTTTGAGATGAGGCTTTTATTAAAATACTGGACTTGACTACCCTGATTATTGTTTCCTTTTCTATAATTTTCCCACTAAATTATATATGTCCAGAGAGTATATTTATATTAAAGAACATGACATGGAAATTAAAAAATGAATGCATCACATCTAAATTATACTCTTGTGATTTTATTTTTCTTTTTTAAGGGGGTGCCTCCAATCCCCTCATTTATGCATTTTGTAAAGCTCTAGTCACAGGCTAAGCAGAATTAGAATTAGATTAGAAACACAACTCCTACTGTAGATAGTAAAACTTCTAATTTCCATTTTTAAATTTACCTTAAAAACAGCAAAAAAATTGAATGTATGCTTATTTTATAGATTGGTTCTAGATGTGTTTTTATTCCTCTTTCTGTTATTATCCAGTAGTGTCATTCTGTGTTATACCCTGTAATGAGGATTGCTTTTAAGATGATACTCTCTTAGCTGGTTACATGAATGTAGCTCTGAATTTCATAAGTGGTGCTGGTTGGAGATTTAACATGATGAAAGGTGAAATCTTACTGAGTCTGCCATCAGTGCAGTCTCCATAAGCAGAACAAAACTGGGCTGTAACAATGTCCCATCATGTTGTAGTAGTCTTCAAGGTCTGTGTTATACTGGAAATCATACTTTTTTTTAATTAACCTAATGAAACCCTTGAAAACTGCAGCCTGGAAAAAACAGACACGATTTTAATTTTTTTTTTAAGAGACAGTATTAGTATGTTAATATACTCACTTTTTTTCTCTGAATAGAATAACTCTGAAATGGAATATTGCAATCATCCATCAATGTATGCATGTAAATATTTGTTCAGGAGTTAGGAGAAGGAGCATGAGTTGTTCCTGTTCTCAAGTAAGAGATCGTGTCTGTTCCCTCACCTTAGCCAGGGCAATTTTTTTTCTTAGAAGGATTTCTAATGGTAGTAGTAATAGGCTGGTGGAAGGTCCCAACAGTGTTACTCAGGATTGGAGTTTATGGGGCCATGAGATGTGAGTGTGCTGTGTGCCTGTAATACCATGGAGAGGCTGCATTTTTTCCTCAGTGTCACATTTGACTTTTGTAGCATTCACAGAAACTGTGTACAATGCTTGTAGAGTTCTTCTGCCAGTGAGAATAGTTAGTCCTGATCAAGTAGTCCCTGAGTAGAAAGTGCCTGTGAGTTACTGGGATAACAGCTTAAATGCAAAGCCTACTGCAAAATATTTTGTGGCTTCAGAAAAAGAAGGAAAGGAATTAACAGGAGACAAAAATATTTTGTAGTATTTAACTCTGGTGCTGCAACTAAAGAGCTCTCCCGTTAGTGAAATTTACAGTTTAGTATAGAGGGGGGAGCAATTTTCTAGAGATTTCTGTACTTTTTTCCAGTTCAAGTTGCTAAGAATCACATTGTTAATAGCCCTACGTTAGTTAGCACGTCTGTTGAATGTAGTTGTTTTTATGCTGTTTATATGTCATCTTCTCCTCATTTTGTTTCCTTCTGAAAGACCTTGCCTCAAATATACACTATGAGTTTATTGTTTGATTCTTCTCAAAAATACATAATCTTGTTCTATTTTTTTTGGGCGTGTTAGTGTATAGACATGTCTCTTGTATATAAGCTTTTCAGGTTAGATTTTTGTTAAATGAAAGTGTCACTTTATAATGTCTTGGGTAAATGACAAGAAACTTCAAGGAATTATGCTGGAAAAAAAAGAAGAAATTTTGTAGGGTAGTATTTGGTAGCCAATACTCACACCCAAATCAATGTATTTCTCCTAGCTTTTGTAAAAAAAAGTATAAGGAGAGGTTTGCAAGAATGCAGGGAGAGAATAGGCTATTATTAGTTTAGGATCATTCCCTTTGTGCTTTTAAAACAGTACTTAATAGATTGTTGACGTGGACAAGAAGAATCAAGTCACAGGAAAAAAGACTGACAATATGCCATGACTTGCTAAAAAGCAGAGTGCAGCAGCACTCATTTATTTAAACACTGGAGCATTTGTAATGTAGGAAGGTTCTTGGGTGATGTCCTCTGCAGCCACTTGCTGGTGCTGTGCAGCCTTAGGGCTGGCAAAAGCCCTGTGTGCAACCTGGGCACTGGAGACAGTGGCATCTTCAGGAACTGGAACCCTGGCTGTGGGTGTGCTGGTTTCTGAGCTGTAGCCATGTTTTATCACAGCAGTCATACCAATGTGTTTGTCCAGCAGCTGGGGTAAGAAATAGGTAAAGGTGTGCTGCAGTGACATTTAAACTGGGAAGGTTTTTTCACTGGTTTTGCTGTTCTAGGTTTCTGTACTATTCAGCTTCACTACTGCTGATTGAAATGGGTTTGTATGTAGTGAAATGATAATTGTTCCAGCAGCTCTAGCTAGCTCAAGGTGTGTTGTTGCCAGTGTAAAGATAAGAATATTGTCACTTAGTGGTTGTGGATGCCCCACTGTGTCCAGAGAAGCTGTGGATGCCCTGTCCTTGGAAGGTTTCAATGCCAGAATGGAGCTTTGGGCAACTTGCTCTAGTGAAAGGTGTCTCTTCCCATGTCAGGAGCATTGGAACTAGATGATGTTTTCCAACTCAAACTATTCTCTGATTCTCTGATATTTATCACCAAGATTAGTTTCTACCCAGTTTCTCCCACAGGTTTAGAGCCTGTGGGAGAAACTGTCACTGGATGGTTTCAAGTGTTGTCACTAATCGTGGGCTTTCCAGCATCTCCTACATGACAAAAATTAGAGAATAAATCTGATCAGTGTACTCAACATTCCTGGAAACAAATCTCTTAGCTTATTTTTCAGATATCTCTAAATGTACCTTGTGCACAAAATAAGTTAGAAGTATTGATGTAACTCAACTGAGAACTAGAAGGAAGAAATTGCCCAGAATATTGTTAAGCTTTCCCAGGTGTGTCAGAGCCTGCCCACAGTTCAATGTCCATACCATGGTCATTAGAAAAAATGTGATGCTAACTTCATTTAATGCAGAAGTGATCATACATAGATATTGACTAGTGTCTTCATTCTTGCTCTTGCAGAAAAGGCTGCTGGGTAGAAGTCTGGTTGCAAAGAAGGATCCAGTTGTCAAACAAATTACAATTAGCAATACTGTGCTTTTCCAAGCAATATCAACTGTGCTTCCATTTGAGTAATACTTGGAGAATAATTAAGTGGCTAACAGTTTTGCAGCTCTTTTAAGAACCCACACAAATGAGCTGGCTCATCTGTTGTGACCTTCACAGCATTGAAGGTTGGTGATTTTTGTCACATATGTGGAGTTTGGAGAGTCTGTTGCATTGTGTCAGAGCATGTAGCTAAGAGCAGATGTGAGGAAAGTTCAGCTGGTGTGATCTATGTTAAATTTTGACATTACCTGAAAAAATACTTTTGGGACGATGTATTTACTCAGTTTGATCACTGAATGCTTTTTTCATTAGCTTATGCTTAAAACACTTGAAGCTTGAAATTTTCAGAAAAAAGGCAAGGTTTTAAAAATAATGTTATTTTAATTGGTCTTCTGTTAGGAGCAGCTGGGAAATGGTGATGTATGAAATGATGGCATCAGTTATTACAGTGATAAGTGCTTGTTGATGTGTTGTTTTGGTTTGCTTCTTCTCATTGGGACCCTTTGGGGTTTTCTTAAGTAATTCAGTACAAGTTCAAGCTGAACCTTTGTATATCTACCTTTTACACAAAGAGGTTGTCTCTAGAAAATTCTTAACACTTGAACACCCCTATTTTTGTCATGTAGACGTGTGCTGAGACCAACAATTGGAAACAATTTTCATTCTGGTGACTGGCAAGAACAGTATAAATTGAGTGGAGAGGGAAGGACAGGAAGGGTGCTTTGAATCACTTCTCTGTGTTCAGAATTAAGTGGGTTTGGAAGTCTGCTCATTTCTGAGTGAGTGAGCTACAGGAGACCAACACTTGATGCTAATCTTCTTTTTTGGTTCTATTTCACTGTGGCAATTATAGGGGTTTGTGTGGTTGCAATTTCAGTGGCATGCAATAACTTACTAGCTGTCTAGTCTGTGTTTATTGTATATCCAATAAAGTCTGGACTTTATTGTGAGGAAAGCTGATACTGCTGCTGCACAGCCATAACTTTGTAAGGTGCTATTTCTCTACTTCATTCCATGGGTCCTGTAACTGGGACTTGAGCAGAGGGAAAGCATGTTTTATAGTATAGCCAGCAGTAACCTTTGTGCCAGGGTTAGAGAAGTGTGTAAATTGGTAAGTGAAAGATTTACTACTTTTAGTCTCTTGAAGCTGATAAATCATCTGTGTGTGTTTAATGAAATAATTATTCTTGTGTCTGACAATACAGGCACATGACTACCAAGCATTCATTACACCCATTTGTGTGTATAACCTCAAATATTTTTATATTTCACATGGATGACTTTTTTAATATAAGAAAACTATTTCTTAAAATACATGGAGGGAGGAGTTTTTTGTGATGAGTACATAGGTTGTGCATGCTCTAATTGCCTTCAAGCTTTTGTCATGAGTTTGTCTTGTGCAAAATATTGTAATGGTTTAAAATATTCTCTGGTATATTATTTTTGTGGGTGGGTTCTGGTAGTGGTAGGATATGGAATCTTTTAAGGCAAGTCTCCTACAAATGGTGTGAATATCTAAGTTTCCTCTGATATAAGCATGAGTTGTTTGTTCCAGTTGGAAAATGCTTCTCCTTCAGTTAATAATCTAATTGGGGATTAATAATATTCCATAATATATACTGAAATATTAATGTGATAGTTGGTGTCTTGAACACTTTTTTCTTTTGTTGTTAGGCTGAAACAGAAATTAGTGTTTTTTTTACCCATCTTCAAACTGCAAAAGTTTGAGAGGTACACAAAATGTATTTGATGTTTTAGTACCCTAGTGAGCTCAATGAGCAGTAGCATCCTTTGTGCAAATGTGTGCCTCTGGGTTGGTGTTGATTTCTAGAAAAGCTAAATTTAATATGTGTGCAAACACTTTTGTGATTGGCTTCTGGACAGTAGATTTGTGTTAATACGGACATAAATTTTATGTGTTTTTTAAACCATGATTTTCATGTGTATTAGCAATAAGCACCTCAAATATTCATAAGTATGGTTTATAGTATGTAGACTTTCATGTAAAACGCATCAGGACAAATATAGAATCACAGAATGGTTTAGGTTGCAAGGGACCTTAAAGTTCATCTAGTTCCAACCTCCCTGTCATAAACAGGGACATTTGCTAATACACTCTAATATGTATTTATGCACATACATACCCATAAATATATACATATCTATACAGAATAAAAAGACACAAGGTTTTAAAGAAACAATTGGTGGTTTATCTACATGTGAACTTGACAGTTTTTACTACCTCAGAGACAGATGGCAAACCAGGATCTACCACTTTCCACACTTTACTGTAGTATATTTTCTGGTTTAAAATTGAGAGACTATTAAATCAGAGCATGGTCCCAAAATAGAAATATCTTTCACTGAGAAGAGATCAGGCTCTTGAGGATTGAGGAGTGGCAAAGTAGTGTCTGTCAGTGTGAACAGAAGAGGAAAATGTATAGCAGAGAGGGTTGGTGTGGGTTAGGGAATGTCAGCATATATCTCTCCCGACCTGGCCCTGATCTGTGTGCTGTGGCAGGCTGGTAAAAGTGCCCATGCTGCTACCCTGTAATCTCCACCAATGAATGATCCATTGGGAGAGCTCACCTTGTCTCCAGCCCAAAATTAGTTTGGTTTTATATCCTCAGGTGGACAAGTTTTCCACTCACTGGTATGAATATCTACCTGTGAATATACCTCTTAGAAGGGAGGAGGTGCCTTCTCTGAATGTGAAATGGTAGCTAAGTGCAAATGTCAGTCAGTGTGTACTGCACTGATGGAAAGTGGGCTAAAAAGGAGCTTCCACAGGGCTGTTGGCAGCCCAGCAGCTCCTGAGCTGGGTCATGGTATAGCCAACAGGAGTGCTCTGGGGTGAGGGAGCAGAGACACTGCTTTCTTCAGCAGGGCAGATTTGAACCAGGTTGGTGGCTTGAAATGGCAGGCTGGGTTCAAAGCAACCATATTATAGCAGAAAGGAGAAAGTATATCTGGGGTAACTATGTGGGCAATTCCACACTGATTAGTTAAAAGAGCTGATGTTGAATGATCAGGAGATTTTCTTCTTGAGAATAAGCTTCAATATAAGTGAATGCAGCAACCTGAAACCTCAAGAAAGCCAGAGAATCTGCCAAGAATGAGGAGGAAGGAGCTTTCCTTGCTTCATTTTATTTAAGCAGATTAAATTTGGTGGTTGTTTTGTGTTCTTTCTCAATTTTTCTCCCTCCTCCCTTTTTTTTTTTTTTTTTGTGGAAACTGATTTTGCAAGATTTTGAGCAAATCTCCAGGACAGACATTTTCAAGAATAAAGCTTTGTTCAGCTAATAAGGTAGTGAATCTGTGGTGTAGGTACCTTTAAATGATTCATCTTTCCAAAATGCATGAGAAGGTAAGAAAATGTTCTTCTGTGGAACTTAAAAAGGCCTCCTGCAAGATGGTTTCATGGAAATGAAGAAAGAAGCATTTGTCAGGAGTGGGTGGTGGTAAGGAAGAGTTCAGTAGGTAGGAAGGAGTGCCACTGAATACCCAGAGATTGTCACAGAAACCCCTCTAAGACACTGCAATTTCCAGTTATATAAATGTATGCCACTGTTAACGGAAGATCGGATTTTGTGTCTTCTATGATAGGCAGTTAAAGTGTTTAGTATTCTAAATACTCAAAATGAAAATTAATGGATGCTGCAAAAGCTTGTTTTCACCTAACTAGGGAAAGCAAGGCTGTTCCTGTCTAAGATGCTGAGAAAGTAATATTACTCTGGAATAATAATTGAATTGAGCCTTGAGTGCAGCTTAATCACTTTGCAGCAGAGTGCAGCTAAAAATTATAAGGAAAAGACATCTAAGAGGAATGTAATATATTTGGAAACAATCTGTCTCCAGTTATATAAAATAAATAAAAACAAACAACCGAAAAACCTCAACACCCAAAAGTACCTAAGCAACCCTAGATAACAGGTTTTTGTGTACTTGGTATGTAAGTGTGTTTTATTTATAGTTTTGGACTATGAAGAAGTAGTTAATGTAAAAATTGTATTTGCAAATATAAAAATACAAAATTGGCCTGTGATGTCATTTTCACTTAGATCACTGACTCCTTCAGGCTGTGGATGTCATCTTTCTGTATTGCTTTACTCTGTGATTCCTCTTTTAAAATAATGAATGTTCCCTTTCCTCCTGCTCTCACATTAGTGATTACATCTAATTCAATAGCAAATCCAATTTAGAAAATTTTTCTAGTCTGCTTGTCATAGTCTTTTAGATTGATAACTTCAGGAAGAAGTTTCCTGGGGATTTTGTATTTATTTCTTTTTCCTGAGTGTCCAATTTGCTTCAATACTAGACCTTAGTGCAAAGTTTTATCTCTCAATCTCATCAATGTTAACCATTGTCTTTCTTTCAAAATACTGGCTTCAAATTCTTATCCTATGTTCAAACTCTCAGTAGACAAGTGAGTCATTATTTTTTTCTGGTCATTGAAGATGGAGAGAACTTCAGTAGAAATGTATGATAGCAACTGCCTGACGTAGCAGGCAGGCAGGAGCAAAAGCTTTTGACAGCATTTGCAGAGGAATCAAAGAGAAGCACTTGCTGTGCACTGTCTTGGAAAGGAACACTGAGTTCCCAGTATTTTATTACATTTAAAAATGGTAACTTTTCCTGGCAAGATGTAAGTCAAATCAAACCCACTATTTTAGTGGGGAGCAAAAGAAGTTTGCAATTCTTAATGTTTTAATCCATTGTTCTGCTGTAAATGGAAAAAAACCCAGAGATAAATAGCCTCAGAAGGCATTTTTACAGCTTCTGTGGTTCCAAACGTTCTAGTTTTAGCTGCCACAGGAGTGATTGTATGATTTGAGAAAATGGTTGTTTCCAGTTAAGGAACAGAAACATTCCATTTTATTTTGTTACAGATTATCATGTGTTGTTCAGCTATAACATTTTGCATGGTTAAAATTGGGCTACTCAAAACAGAACTATTATATATTAATTGGTTTCTCTCTGTATGGGTTCCTACTGTAAGTGTTCACACAGAGGAACACTCAGTGTTTGGAACTTACTGAAGAGCAGAACCCTCATGTTTACCTGTCTCTAGTGCTTAAATGCTGTAGTTGACCTGGAGCTCCTGATGTGGTTTTCTGGAGCTTCTTAATGCCCAGTGGAATATTCTTCAATTCAATAGAATCATAGACTGGCTTGGGTTGAAGGAAAACTAAACATCATTGAGTTCCTACACCCCTGCCATGGGCGGGGGCACCTTCCAGTTAGACCAGGTTGCTCAAAGCCTCATCCAGCCTGGCCTTGAACACTTCTAGGAATGGAGTATCCACAACTTTTCTGGGTAACCTGTGCCAGTCCCTCACGGCCCTCATGGTAAAGAATCTCTACCTAGTATCTTAGTTCAGCCTACTCTCAGTTTCAAGTGATTCACCCTTCTCCTATCACTCTATGTCCTTGTAAAAACTCCCTCTCCAGCTGTCTTGCAGACCCCATTTTTCAGGCATTGGAAGGTGCTGTGTGGTTTTCTAAGGCTTCCACTGTCAAAACCATCTCAGATTTGACAGTGAGCGCTCTGCTTATGGGGCGTTTGCACTCAGTGTTGCTGGTGATGTCCCTCTGTGAGGAAGTAGGAGTAGCTGACATTGTGCCTGGTTCTGCCAGTATTCAGACCCCCAGGAGCTCCAGAGTTTAAACTTTTTGGATAACAGGGCTGTGCAAGGGTCTCTGCACTGTGAATGGTGTGGTCTCTACCAGGCCCCATGCTCAGTTGTGCTGCTGTCCTGACAGTGGTTCTGAGTACAAGTTCTCCAATCTCCAGTGATTTGGAAGTGAATATAATATGGCAAACACTGCCATTCTGTTTGCCATACTGCAAACACCGATCTAACATTACCTAGGTGATGGGAAATTGCTTGTGATCTAAATGGGGAAAAAATAGAGCAAACTATTTAAACATTTCTATGTATGATTGGAAATCTAATCCTCAATTCATCGTTACTTAACAACATTTTATACTGGATTTTGGAACTATTGCAGAAAATTAGAAATTCTTAAAGTTGTAGTCTTGAAAATACATATTTGAATATTATTATTAGTCCTTCAGTCACATTATGTTGCACAAAATCAGATATTATGCCTTTATTTTGATTTACTGCTTTTCATCTGCTGTCCTTTTAGAGTTATGTTGTGGAATTTGGTGCAAGGGGTAGTGTTGTAATCTGTGTATACTGTGAGAGAACCACAGATGTTAACAAGCAATTTAGTTGAAGTAGAAATTGTAGGGCTAGTGTAGAAGCATCTGCTATTTCTTTTTTTGGATTTTTTTTTCAAAATATAATGAAATTTAATAGATGCTTTGTCCTTTGCAAAACTAAAATGGTGTTTTTCTTCTAGTGCTGTCAGTACTGTTCTACTCTGTTGTCAGAGCATTTTCAGTTCAGTTCTTTAATTCATCCTGAAGGGGTTGTATGACCCCAGACCTTCCCACAGGCTGAATCAGTTGTACCTGCAGCTTTTTCCAGCCTGTGAAACTACTTGTTTTATGGGTTTCTTTTTGGATGTTAAAGCATATCCTGGCAATCAATTAAGTAAATATTTAAAGTTTGTTTACTTTTTGCTATTGTAGGCATTGGATCAAGACAGAACTGCACTACAGAAGGTGAAGAAATCTGTGAAAGCAATATATAGTTCGGGGCAAGGTAAGACATTGTTTTCAGTTTTACACAAAAGCCAAAGCATTTGATTTCAAGTTTGAGATGTCTTGTAATTCATCCTGTTGAAATGTATAGCATAAGAAATGCTTACCTGTTTAGGAGTGTTTGGACTTCAAAATTTTCTTTCTTTACTTCTGATTATACATCAGATTAATGTGCTCTCCAGTTCTTTTACCCTCATATTCCTTCTCAATATCCTCTAGGAGAATCCAACAGGTAGATTTTCCTGCTGTCATAATATTTCAAGTATTTACCTTAAACTAGAAGAGTGACAAAAAGTGTTCTCGACTGAATTTTTAGAAAGCACTTGTAAGTGAAATAAGATTTAGAACTTGTTTAAAAAGTAAATAACTAAAAAGAAATATCTGGTTTTGTTTTGTCAACATGTGCTCTCCCTTAATGATGTGTTTCTCTTCTTACCTAAAAATCAAAATTATGTATTTCCCTTCTTACCTAAAAATAGTATATAAATATACTAAATATAATTATTTTTCTTGCTTGAAGACACTGTTGATGTTTTACTGGGTCTATAGTAGTTACTTTGATGGGAGTTTATTTGGCTAGAATATGAATTGATAATCATTTTTAGTACAGTAACAAATGGTGATTAAACACAACAATATACAAATTTGATTTTTAAAATGCTACAACTCTAATGCTTCTACCTCTTCTTTCATGTTCTAAAAACTGTGCCAAAGGCAGATAGGATAACAGAGCTGTGCACTTACCAATAATCTTCTGGCTGTAAATACTTGATTTTAGAAACTCCCGGTTCCAATTTCCTGACAATAATAATGGTCAGTTTAGCAATACTTTCCATATACAGAGCTACTTTTGAGTGCTCTTAGTTTCTGAGTTTATAGAAGTGTCTGGGATTTTTAATATCTTGCAGATTCTTAACTATTCTCATTTGCAAATCACTGATGTTGGTTTGCTAGCACCATGCTTTAATTAGCTGTAATTTCAGTTGTTGATGTTTCCCAATAGACTGTGAAGCGTGATATAAAGTGAGAATAGTATTTGGTGCAAGTGTATTTAGCTTTATGCTTTTAGAAATATTCAGATGCTCCAATAAGCTTTTCTATTTGAGAGTACTTACTTAAACAGAGTTTTGAAAACTAAGTTTCAAAACTGATGAAAAGTGTAGAAGACATTAAAGGTGTTTCTGCCTGGTTTGAAACTATAATATAAATAACTGTCATTTGAATCTTGTGATAAAAATAATATTGTTGTTAAGGCCTGAAAGTAAGCCAGTACTATATGATGAATTAGTTGCATTGAATAAAAGCAATAGAGGGTGGGTTAATGGCTTTTGTTGGGTGCTCTGCACTTAAAAAGGAGCAGAGATGGGTAGCTGGTTTTTAATTTTTTTTTTTTTTTTTTTTTTTTTCATTTTAAAATTTTTTTTGAAGGTGCGAGTTAGTAGGAATTCTTTTGGCTCAAGAAAGCCAAAGCTTTATACATAATCCTCTGGCTCCCTCTTCAGAATGCTGCTGTCATAGGCTCTTATAATGAAAGCTGTGTGCAGGAGGCAGTTCATGTAGTGACTGATAAACTGGGATTAGTAAAGCCAAGACCAAAAACATGTTACACATGTGAAACCTTGTAAAAATAAATGGGAAGTGAATCAAAACTCAAGCTCATTTTGTCTCCTTGTACAAGGAAAATTGCTGAACCAGCTATTTTCATGTGCTCCAGTGATGAAAATGGATTTCATTGATATTTATGTAAAGCATTCCAGAAACAGCTATAAAAAGAATTGGGGTTTATCAGTTCAAGAAAGTATTATGTGGCTATTTTTATATTTCAAAAGAAAGCCTCTAGGTACATTTTGAGAACCCAGAATTGGAATTTTGTTTTACAAATTTGTTTGTTACTATATTTAATTTACTAAAGTAGGACAGAGAAGTTTTTTCAGTACTCCTTTGCTTCAAAATCTCCTTCGAGAACTCCAGCTGAACTGGTAGAGAAAGAGTTATTCGGGACAATAGAAATTCTTTTTTCAGTTCAGTAATCCAATTCATACTCTACCAAAAGCCATAGCTAGTTTTTTTTTTTGTTGTAGTGGTTTTGTGTTGGTGGGTTGGGGTTTTTTTGTTTGTTTCTTTGGGTTTTTTTGTTTCTTTGGGTTTTTTTTTTGTTTCTTTGGGGTTTTTGGTTTGGTTTTTCAGGGAGTTTTTTTGAGGGATTGTTTTGTTTTGTTTGGGTTGAGGTGTTTTCTTGGTGTTTGGGTTGTTTTATTGGTTGGTTTGGTTTGGGTCTTTTGGGGGTTTTTTGTTGGGTTTTTTGTTGTTGTTGTTTTTTGGGGGGTTTTTTTGTTTGTTTTTTTTTCCTTGAGTAACATTTGACCAGTGACAGTGACACAGTGCAGTGTCTCATTCAGAATTCTTCAGGAGGGCTGAACTTTGTGGTGTGATGGTTTGTTCCTCTCCAGTGCTGAATTATCAACCACAAGGGTTTCTGGTCTGTTACAAAGAGCTTTAACATCACCCAAATGCTTTCTGCTCTTCCTGTATTTCCCTCACCCATTTGTCAGATTTACAGTTAGAGCTACTCCTCTGGAAATGAAAACACAAGAGTATAGAAAACCCTTAGAAATGTCCCCTATTTTCATTTCTGAAAAGGTTGTATGGGAAAGGACTGTTTATGGAATCCAGTGAGACATACAAACAGACACCTCCTTCTCACCACTTGCTCCTTGTCTGGCTTGCTGTCTTCTGGCATGATTGATTGTGTCTGTAACTAGGAGCCCTTCTTATGGCAGGGGTGCTGAACTTCATGGAGAATCTGTTCTGGCTTCCTTTCCTTTAAGATTTGGGTTGAATTGTAGCCACAGTAGATGGCACAATTATTTTTGCTGTAGATTTTTCAATCACTTTTTTTCATTATTTCCCAGGGATAACTCCCAAATATAATCAAAAGAGTTTACACAATGGAGAAATAAAAAAATAAAATCCATACAAGACCAAAGGTACTGAGATGGATCAGCAGTCCACATGGTCTCCCACAGTGTTCAACAGCAGATGCTTGAGGAAGAACAAAAATGATTCAAAGATTGAGTGTATTTTAAGCGCTTTGTTTAGCACTTTCTCAGCTCACGCTGACACGAAGGCCAGGAATTACCTTGAGTCAGAAATTATATTGTGATGTTTGATACTTAGAAGTCTGTTTGATACTAAGAAGTCTTAATGGACTTCTGCAACTTATTTTGTCCAAGGAATTTGAATTAATGTAAATCTTTATCATTCACAGTCTTACATCAATCTAGTTAAGTTCTCCTGTGTGAAGTTTCCCAGTGCATGTTCATGCTCTTCAGATCTTAAGTCACCTGAGGAGGAGAGTGTCCCTGCCCATGTCTCAAATTGGCATTGGCCTCAAATCCATCAAAACGACTCATCTGATATGAAATTGAGGGAGCCTTGCATGTTTTGGGCATGAAAGTTTGTCAGAGACTTTGAAGTGCCAAAGCTTGCTAGAGTAGAGCCAGAGGAGTTTTTGGTGGATGAATCCAAACTTTGTTCTGTGGACCATTCTGTCTCTTGAAATAGGTTTGAGTTGTTTCTGTTGTTACTCACAGTATTTCTCTTCTCAACTCAGCAGCTCTAGGGGGTTTTGAGGGAATTTTTTTTTTTTCGAAACCATCACATTTAATCATCCTCACTTTCTCTAAAATGGAAGCATAGACTTCCTTTTCTAAAATAGAGAAGAGGAGGAGTGAATTTTGGGCAGCAGGGACAGGAACTGCACACAATATTAAGGGTTTAAGCCTAATATGGCATTATTTTGATGTTGCATGCTGTGTTTCTTCAACTGTTAGATTTGGTATAAATCCTCTGAAGCAGAGGTGAAAACAAATTCTTCCATGAGAGCTCCTTCAAGCATGTCAGTGATGAACAGAGATGCAAAAAGAAGTCATTTACTTTTCTGGGCTGGCTTATCTCTCAGTGCTCTTGTACTGTGATGATCTAGAGAACCTTGCAGACTCAGTGAGATCTTTCTTGCTCTGAAATATGGAAAGAGGATTTTATTACTTTTCCCTTGAACAATCTCATTCCAGAAGGCATTATTGTTATCAAGTAAAGACATTTGTATGGTGGTCAAATATTTTATTTTCCTATTATTTTTTCATTATATTTCAGCTTTGTGAAGAATGAAATGAGAAAGGGTGGGTTTTTTTTTTTATTTCAAATAATTTCTGCCATCCTTTTAAACCTTGCCAGCTTTCTTGCTTTTTTAAAAGCCTTTCTGAGCCATCTTTCATTCATAAATGCATGTTGGCTCTGACCTTGGTTATTTTTCCTCTCACTATCCATGGAACAAAGCTGTTTTAGAAGAAGCTTAAAAATAGTTTAAAGTTGATCAAAGTTCTGAAATATTATTTTTATTTTTGTTAACCACAAATGCAGAATTAATTCTTATTAATTTAGACATTCGTCAAGTTTCTTTGGGCATAATCAATAACAAAAATAGTGTTTTTCTTCTGTAAACGATTTAATTTTTTTGTGCTTGTGTTCTTCAGTTTTTGCAGGGTAATATATCTGAACAAAACTGTTGTAGAGCAAGGAAATTTTATGCCTTTAATTTCAGCGATGTGTTTTGTAGGTCCAGCATATGAAGGCTATGCTTTAACCTCTCTCCACAGTATTTGTACTTCTGTACCCTTACTTAATATGCACAAGTAGACAGAAATCTCACTAGGCTCAGAGGCATATGCTAAAA
>JAYDZK010000113.1:142719418-142739948 GCA_034509185.1 Euphonia xanthogaster | reverse complement strand
ATTTAGGAGTGGGAAATAAACATAGTATTTAATGAATGCTGTGAATTAATTTCACTTTTCTAGTGAAAGAGTACAAATTCTGGGAATCTCATTTAAGTATTTTCTGTTCATCCTGGGAAAAGTTTCCCACAGGGTCACTTTAGGCATGGACTACTGCAGGTGACTGTCTGGGAATGTAGTGCAAGGTGGGATTGAGCCCTGGGAGTCCTTCAGAGCTCTGTGCTCCCTGCTTCTGGAAGTGCTGCTGTGCAGCGAATGGCTGCTGCAGAGCTGCTGTGGCTGACACTCCTCCCTGAGTTGCTTGGTTCTGCATGTCCAGAAGCATTCCTGTTATTTCCTCTTAACATTTCCTCAAAATACACATTAGAGCTCAGACATAAGGGATACCACAGCATTATTGTGCACTGGGAGCTGTGAGGGTTTTCTCAAACTGAAGGTAAATTCAGTGCTGAATGCTGCCCAGAGATAAAGGTGTGGGTTGTGGAGGAGATGCACAGCTTTCAGCTCAGAAAGTGCCACTGCTGTGTCCAGGCCAGTGTGCTGATTTACATAATCTTTACATCTGCCACACTCTGGTGGCATCCTCAGCATGGGCTCAGGTGCTGGTGGCCTTGCCAGCTCCCACTGGGAAAGGGAATGATGAGTGAGACCCCTTTGAAGGGAGCTGTGTTTGTCAGTGGAGAGTCTGTCAGTGCAGAGCCCTTCCTCAGTTTTCCATGATTCTGGCACGCCTCAGGGAGCTGCTGAGGGAGCAGGATGTCTGGCAGGGGAAGCTGTTCTATTTTCATCACAGTGCTGAGCATTACTTACAATGCTGGAAAGACATGATTCAGTTCTGGAAGACAAATCTTATTCCCTGTATGTACTGCTGTCAGTGATCCTGTCTCACTCTTAGGGTTATTAAAGTCTCGTATGAGGACTTGTATCTAAAAAAGTAAATATTGTCATGCCTATTAGAGCTTTCTGTATGCAAAGGAAATTCTATTAGGACATTAGGAGGTATTTCTGAGTGCATGAGGCACCTACGGTGAGATTAGAGAATGCTCTTTGCTCTAAGCATGCCAGGTTTCACGTTCCATATTTTAGTGTAGGCTACATTGCAGATTTAATTTTTCAGCTGTGTGCATTTATGGTTGAGTAGGGAATTGCTTTACCTCTTTAATAGAAAATATTTAATCTCCTTTTGCAAGATTTACACTGATACTTCAGTAGAAATGGAAAATTTCTTATTCTTACAGAATACTTACATTTTGGCTGCCTTTGTGCGGCAATTACAGAAGTAAATAGAAGAGTCTTCCTTTTACTTCACCATCAAAATGAATTTGTAGTGATTTGTAGTCTGGGATTCTTGAGAATTTCCTCTATATTGTTCTAGGACAATGATCTGCTTCCTGCTTCCTCTTTCTGACTGGGAATTTCTTTTGCCTTTCTGCAGATAAAGGAAACAAACTTCTTCAGCTCTTTTTCACTCTCTTTATGAAATCATTTTTTAAAATGCTCTATGAAGCACCACAGTGCTTAAAATCAAAATGCTGGGAAATACTGTGGTGGAAGAAGTGCTTCACAAGCAAGGACAGTGATTCCATGATCTAGCAGGACTCTTTCTGACCTTCCATTATCCTTCCTTTTCCTTCAGCACAGCTGGATATGCTATGCTTGAGCTTTACTCAGTTAGGACTTGAGCTGAAGCTCCTTCATAGATGAAGTCCTCCATGTATATTTGTGCAAAAGCTTTTACATCAAAGCAAAATGCATATTTTATTGTTATGTAGTGGTTTCCTTGAGTTCAGTGCTAAGCTATTTGATTAAAACTGTATGCTTTTGGAACAGTTTTCTTAAAAACGTATGGCTTGAATTGCAACTCTGTATTAACAGTGATTAAATATTTGGCCTCTTGAAAACCACAGTATTAATGTCTGATTTTTAGAATGTGATTGCTGTGGTGTGTGAGCTCTGGGGCTCGGTATTGGTGAATAAGGATTGTACTTTTTTTTAACAGGTTTTGACTTTTTTTGTTGGAGCTTTGGTGCACTGTTGTTTGAGTATCTGCAATACCTTAGAAGAATTAACTGTTAAACTCTTCACCAGCTGTTCATTAAAGTCCAAATAGATTTGTGCCATTTGAGAGATTATTCGTGAGACATTATTCAGGAGAAATTGTTTGAAACTTACATCTTTTTTTTCCTTCTGAGTCATAACTTGTAATTCAGATGTTCTCAGGCAATATCATAACTTGAATTAAAAAAAAAACAAACAACTTGGAGATTTTGGTGGGGGGGGGGGAACATGTTACCTCCTGGCAACTGTTCTCTTTCCATTCCTCCCTTTCATTGCACAGAACTTGTGCTGTACCTCTGTGGTTTTGTGTTTGTGGTTTGCAGAAAAAAGCCCACATAGTAAGCCTAGGCAATTCATTAAAGTGAAATATTGATTTAATTAATACTAGTAATGTCGTCTAAGAGAGATAAAGGTGATAAAACCTTTCCCAAAGGGCTGTAGAGGTAAATTTTCTATTTAAAGATACTGAAATAGAAGTAACAAAAATTATGTGAACACATGCCAGAAAAGAAACTAAATAGAAGCAGGAAAGACATTTCAGATACAACAGTTTCTAATTCATTTTTGAGTGAAGGAATTTTCTTACTTTCACTGGCTTCAACTGCATTGGCTTGATTCTGACTTCTCTGTATGTGCAGTTTGCTATGAAATACACTGGAATGAGTCTTTGGCTGTGTACCAATACACATTCTGTGATCTGGGATAGCTCAGTGTACAAAGCTGGCAAAAAGGGAACCTTTGTAAGATGCTTCTTCTTTTGAGCTTAGTCAGATTCAGACTTGGTCTCCTTACATTTATATCTGATACTTTTGACTTTTTTATCTGATACTTTTGTTCTTTTTTGAAATGTCCAACATTTCAAAAGAGAAGTTCATGTATGCATGAAAGTTCCTGTAGTGGGCAGCTAAAAATTCCAATGTTATTTGCAAAACAATCTTATATTGTTTATATGTATTTTATATATAAACAACATAAGATTATATTTATATAATATATATATTGATCTTATTACTGTTAATAGCTAAAGACCATTCTTCATCTCTGTATTACAAATTTCAGCTTGCTGATTTAAAAAGTATATATATGTCTATTGCCAAGTAGTTCTTTTTCATTTTAAAATTCTTTTAATTTTCAGTAAATGTGTTGACTTGTGGCTTTTCTCAAAGTACTGTTTATTAGTTTGTTGTTAAGTTGCAGTAAGCTTAAAATTATAATTGGCTGGCTACAAAAAAACTGACTGTTGATTTTTCTTTGCAGATCATGTTCAAAATGAAGAAAACTATGCACAAGTACTAGATAAATTTGGAAGTAATTTTTTAAGTCGGGATAATCCAGATCTTGGCACAGCTTTTGTAAAATTCTCCACACTTACTAAAGAATTATCAACACTCTTGAAGAACCTGGTGAGGAGTTGTGACCTTTCTTACCTTTTAACTTGTTTCAAAATCAAGAATAATACAAGAACTGCATGCATGATCATGATGACTAAGGATAATTTTTAACATGTCTTCAGTTTTTTTCCAAAACAAAACCTACAGTTTCTTCAGAGAGGATCTCTGAAGGGTGTTATGACACGCTCTGTGTTTGATTGTTAATTGGCAGTTAAGAAGGTAAATATAAATGTTGAGACACCCTTTGAGTCACCACTCACAAGTGATTGATGGTGATATATACCTCATGGAGCTTAATTTTAAATCATCCCTTAACTTGAAGTCTTTCTTGTTAAAAATACAATATCATTAGTTATGGCTGTTTTGTTTTACCACAAAAGGAGAAACATTCACTTTTTGGAAAAAAACTAACAATTTGAGCATGTTTAAATGGTGTTAACAGTCCACTCTCCCTTTAATATATAAAGCATCCATGCCAGGTTTTTGAAGGTGGTTTAAAGGTTTGTCTCAGTTAAAGTTTGCCTTAGGCCTTTTATTTCTGAAAGCTCCATAATAAAACTGTAGTCATAGCAAATATCTTTGAACACTGCAAATAATGAAGCCACATTTTTCATGGGCTTTGTAAATGTAACTGTAACTGTTATATTCAGAAAGTCATATCTTCAGTTTGATATTTTTCTTATATTTGGGTGAATTTCCAAGCTTTTTTGGTGTGTGAAGTACAAGTGATGTTACAGACTTGTCTTCCTGTAGTCCCCAGCACAGCCATAACTTCTGTAGATCACACCAGAGGTCACTGTAGCAAAGCTCCCTGGCTTTGACAGTTGCCCAAAACTGAGTCTTTTGCTTTCATCTGTAGAGACTTCTGTCTCTCTGAATTAATTTGACCTTTAATTAAAATTTAACATGTGAATTAAAATGCAGTTTAAGGACAGTTTGGGACTAGAACTCAAGTGTTTTGGAAGCTTTCTGGACTTTGTCATGCCTAGCAGGGCACCCACAGAAATTTTTTGCTTATTTCAACTAGCAAAGATTTGGTCAGGGTTTATTTATTTATTTAAAATAGTGCTGTTCAAGTGGAAAAAATGCTTTTAGTTTAAGAAGCCACACTTACTCAAAGCAACATTATACTACTTCAGCTAGATTATGAAGCATTATCTACCCAAATTCTTGTTAGCAGGATTCAAAATAAGGTGTTCACTAATTTACTTCATTTAGCCGTCTCAAATAGACAACAAACTTATTTTACAATTGCCTCAGCATTTTAAAACCATTTACTTTTCTTATTTTTTCTCTCTGAGATAGAAAATTCTGCTTTGTTGTTTTTAAGCATCATTCTACTTAATAAGATTACACTGAAAGAAAAAAAGATGCTTATATCAAAATAGAAGTTGAGGTCCATTGAAAAAGCAGTTGAGAGAAGGACTCGGTTATGTCACTGCTAAAGCCCCAAAGTAGGTGCTGAGCCTTATGTTGATAAAATTGTTTGGAAAAATGGCAGGAGTTGTTAAGATGAATGGCAGGATACTAGGTTTAGGGTTTGTTTTTTTTGGTTTTTTTTTTTTTCCTTTTTCTACCTAGAACAGATTGTTGATGCCTTATTTAATGAAGGTACAATAAAATAGTGAATGGTCTTCAAAGACATAAAGATGAATAAGGGCTGGAGCTACACAGTAGACAATGAAAAAAATGCTTCACAAATTTGGATCCTTTTGTTCTATCTTTGGACTTTAATTATGATTCATTAAAATTTTCATATGAATTGTCATATTATGGATATTTCATGACAAGGAGGGTAGAAAAGAGCTTACTTTCTTCATCAATTATGGAGTGACTATTTTAGAGTGATAGTCACTTACTGTGAAGTAAAACCAGCAACTTTTATTACATACACAACTTTTGGAAACCATAATTTTGAAATGATTGCTCAGCATATAAGGGCAAGAATAAAAGCGCATTTATTAATCAATTTAACAAGGCTAAATAAGATGCTGTGCAGTTTTTACTACTAACTGTTGATGTAATCATTAAATATAATGTCTGAAACATAAAATCAATGAATATAATTGTTAAGTTGTTCATCATTGTTATTAAGATTATCTTATAAGAAGGACATACAATGACCCTTCAGTAAGATTTTATAAAGGTAAAACATTGGGTTTGGCCATTGCTAACCCTGGTCTCTGTGTTCAGCAAACTCTGAGTGTCCCACCAGAATCAGTTTCTCTGGTTTTTTACTTCTACCTCCTTGGCCATTTTAGGTTACATTCTTTATGCAGTAATTTGTTATAATAGTGCATTTAAAAGGTGTATAAAGACCTGTGTTTATGAAACTGAGTGTGTCAATATCTTTACATTGATCTATATGAGGTTTTGGCTGAACATTTGTAGAGGTTGCAGATTATTTCTTTTGAAAATTTGCATGATTCTTGCCTTTTTCCAAGTGTTTAAAGCCTATTTTTCTCTACCTCTCTTTCCTGTAAATCTACTCAGCTAATCTTTGCAGGCAAATTATCTTTTGTTCACAATCCTCACTAAATTTTCATACGTGTTTCCATGTGTTAAGGGTTTTTTCCCCTTTTTTTTGTTCTGTATGTGAGACTGTTTTGCTTTATCAGATTTTTTCCAGTTCATTTGGGCTACTGTTTTATCAAGTCTTCAATGATGTAATACATGATTGCAAATCCTTACTGTATTGGAGTAACACACAGCTATTTAGCTTTGGGTTTTTTGGTTTTTTCTATAGCTGACATACTCACTGGCTACTCTTCAGTCATTTCAAGCTGAAAATTAATGATTTGAGTTGGTTATCTTTAATGGATACACCTGGGAAAATGAAAAAAAAAGGCTACAGTGTCTTTAGAATATATGAGGAGTTTGAGTGGAACACTAGATCTGGAGAACCTGTTTGAGTGGTTGTTCTGATATTCTTGTCCATTATCAAACAGGCATGAACTCAGTGGGGTGAAATTTAAACTCATGAGAGTATGAAGGGTTGTCAGATATACACAATGGACAAGGAAAGAACAGTGTTCCCAAAAAGGGGGGAATATTCAGAGAGCTGGTGCCCCTGTTTGCTCCTGCTGTTCATGGTTGAATTAACATGTGCTTTGTGTGTTCTCTGCCTGTGGCACAGCGGGTCCTTCTTACTCAGGAGGCTGTAGCTAAATTTGTACCCAAATCTTTGCTTCAAGAGGATGAATATTGCCTTGAAGTGCTTTCAGAACTTTGCTTACATACTATTTCTAAAATTCTGGGTTTATGTCACCTTGTTTAAGTAAACATTAATTATGATGTTTCTATGGCTCATGCAAGTAAATGTTTATTAATTCTTCCCAGACTTGAATTTACTATGAATTTAGAAGTGTGAGGTGGTTGCAACTTGATTAGTGAAGTTCAAAGAATTGTTGGCAGTAGTTTGATAAGGTCATAATAAATCCTTTTGTATATAATGTTTCTGTTTCAGCTCCAGGGTTTAAGCCACAATGTTATTTTCACATTGGATTCTCTCTTAAAAGGAGACTTAAAAGGTGTTAAAGGGGTAAGTGTTGCAAACTAAATTTTTGTTTCATGTTCATCTGTCTAGTGACTGTTTTCCTTTCACTCATGAGAGTATTTCTTATGTTGGCATTTATTAATAATTTGTATTTAGTACAAAGAACAAAATTGGCATGACTGCAATGAAATAATGAAAATTTCATTGTAAATTGCTGTTTTAGTGTGCTCAGGAAAGCAATACTTTACAAGATTCAAACCCGGTATTTTTTTCCAACTCCTTTCTGAAAAGTTTTGAAGAAAACAGTATTTTTGTTGCTATTTATTACTTGATAAATACAAAGAAAAAGTTTGAAAATGTTCTAAGACAATTTTCTGTTTCCTAAGGACCTCAAAAAGCCTTTTGACAAAGCCTGGAAAGATTATGAAACCAAATTGTAAGTATTTGTCACCCACTTGGCTTTGTTTTTTTGTGGTGTTGGGATCTTTTAAATGAATTATTATTAGCAGTATTATTAATATTGTTATTGTTATTATTAAGATATAATTATTTTTCTCCAAGTAACACACAGTCTAGAGAATACAGTTAAAAGAAGGGCAGTTTCGTGGCTCAATAGCTTCTGGAGACTTAAAATATACAGGATTTGATAGAGGAGCTAATCTACAGAATGTCTTCTTTGATACTTCTTAATTATTACTTTTTCCCTAAATAATGCCAGAACACATTTTAGCAGAAGGGATTCTCTAAAATGTTTTCTAAATAAAATTTCAGTACAAAGATTGAAAAGGAGAAAAGAGAACATGCGAAGCAGCATGGGATGATAAGAACGGAGATAACGGGAGCTGAGATAGCCGAGGAGATGGAGAAGGAGAGGAGGCTCTTTCAGCTGCAGATGTGTGAAGTAAGAAACAAAGTTCAATTTTTAATTGCAACACCAGAACTTATTATTAACAGACTTTGTGGGTCTTTCTTGAAGGTGGTGAAATATTTTGTCGCTTAATGGTGGTGGAGGGAGGAAATTATTTTAATGTGACACAGTACAGCAATATAAAGATAATTATTTTAGCAACTCTTGTACAAAACTTGGCTTCTTTTTGTTTTATTCCTTTTCCTTGTTTTTAGATTACTGTGAGAAGGTTTTTGCGCTGAAAATACAGTGTGGAAATATTTCTTATTTTATCAGGTTTATGGTTTAGCAATATTTTAGTATCTTTCTTCCAATATGCTTTCTGAAGCCTTCAAAAATTTCTAATAAAGTGATGTTAGTGATACATTTAGTTCCATAAAGCTGATTTTTTATATTAATAGTTCTTTTTATTGCAATTTAGTGGAGATTATTTAAATTGCACAGTGTTTGTAGTGTCAGAATATTTCAGTACAGTAGCATTAAAAAAGGGAAATCTTTAGGCAATTATAAAGGATGAAACTTTTTTCTTGAATTTGCTTTATGTTTTGGGGTGTTTAAAACAGGCAATAATTTATCTGGCCACTCCATAAAACTTAAAGTTAGTTTAGTAGTGGTGGACTTGTGTTTTATGGCTCAGCATCCAAGTTAAACACAGAGTTTAATTCATTGAGAAATTGATGTTTTATTGTTTGAAAACTGTTGAAGTTTGTGATACATGATTGTCAACATGTTGTCCATTTTCTATACAGTATCTTATTAAGGTTAATGAAATCAAAACAAAAAAAGGTGTGGACCTTCTGCAGAACCTTATTAAATATTACCATGCACAATGCAAGTAAGTGCTGCAATGCTTTAAGCTTTAGTTACTATTTTCTTTTTTGCACAAGTTTTTGTTTCCCATTGTTTGAATGTATCAGGGCTTTTTTCATGTGTTGTGCCAGGTGTCTGAATCTTCCTCTTCTGAGGCTGTAGACTTCCAGGAGAGAGTGTGTGAGTGAGTGAGTTTGGGGGGCATGGCAGTGATGGAGAAAGAGGCCAAAGGAGAACCCTGCGTGTTGCATACAAAAATTAATTTTATTTCCTGAGGCATAGATCTAAGATGCATTTTTATAAATATTGTGTTTATTCTAATTAATAGTTTTTAATCTTGGTGTAAATTTTAAAACCACTGTAAAAGCCAGTAATTTCATTGGATTTCCTTGAGGTGAAACTGGTGAGATAGAACCTTGTCTTCATTAGAACCACAAAGGCAAACACACAGGAGCTAAGTTAAATACAGAAAAAAGATTTTTGAAGTTACTGTAAGAGAAACATGTTGGCTATATTCTCTCTAATTTGATATTTGTTAAAGTCACAATGGTATATCTCCACTGTTGAAAGATACTCTAAGCTACTAGGAAGGGGTTTTTTTGTTGGGGTTTTTACTTGTTTAATAATTTTATTCAGTTTTGAACATGGAAGAAGCTGGATATGTTTTATTGGTTTTGCTATTTTTCTGCACAAGACAATCTACTTTGTGTTGTGAACTCTATGCATTCCTGATAAATCAAAGGTATTTTTCATTCCAGTTTCTTCCAAGATGGCTTGAAAACAGCTGATAAACTTAAACAATATATTGAAAAGTTGGCTGCTGACTTATATAATGTAAGTTGACTTAGAAGTAACTTTATATATGAAAATTAAAATATTTTGTTTATATAAGTACATTTTAAATATAACTACAAGGATGTATATTTAATTTACATCTTATAAATGAAAAGTGTGTTACTTGAAACTGAACATAGCTAGGTGAAGGAAAGACCTCTTGTCTGTTAAACTTCATATGCAATTTTTAGAGCTATTAGGAAAAGTAGCTTTTATTCTACTATTAATTCAGTCATACATTAAGATAAAACTACTTTTAAATGTGAATATTTGAATCAGCTTATATTATTAACATCCATTTTAGTACCATTTTCACTTTTTAAAACCAGACTACTTAATGATAGCACCAGGGTTTTAAAATTAATTAATTGTGATGTTTATTGAAGAAAAGCAATAACATGGAATCAAAGACCACTTGTCACCCAAGTGTTTTTGTACTCCATAATCAGAATTACAGTAATCCCATTTGCTAATTTAATTTATTGCTAAATTAAACTTCATTTTCATTCCTTAAGTAATTTGTCAAATTTATTTGACTTATTTTAATATTTCAGAGGATAATTTAGTTGCATTAGCTATAGTAAGCCATGACAATATAACAGAATAAACAGTGCATGTCAAGTTATGCATTCATTTTAATTTGCTTTTCAAGCAGTAAATGCATAGAAGTTGAAAAAAAAAGAATGGGCTGGTACATGAAAATAAACTCAACTATTGCAAAAACACAAAATAATTGAGCTAGTTGTTCAGAACAACTAGCTAATACCATCTAACTAGCTAACTACAATACCATCTAAAATGGTATATTAAAATGCATAAGACATTAAAATTAAAGTTGCATCCAGCAAGCATATAATGGCAATCTCTTTCTATAGATAAAGCAGACACAAGATGAAGAAAAGAAACAACTTACAGCTCTTAGAGATTTGATAAAATCTTCTCTGCAGCTTGATCAGAAGGAGGTAAATAATTTAGACATGTTATTCTTGGAGATAATCTAAATGTGTGACTTTTATATTCAGAAATTGGTTTAATTAATGTTAAATTTGTGCAGTTATTGGCTCAAAAGAGTTGGACTTTCAACATCATGGCAAAACTAATATTTACAATGCTCAATTACATATCAACAAACAATATTTTTACATTCATTTTCTGTTTCCATTTTCTGTACAAAGAATATTCCTCAGAATACCCTCCCATTAGTAGCTTGACTGGCTTGGAAGTCTTTGAATTTGTTGCAGTTGCTTTTTGAAGAAGTGTAAATCATCAGCTTATGTTACAGCTGTGCCTTTCCCACCGTGGCTGCATGTTGTTTGGAAAAATCTTTCTGCTTTTATTTGTTTTGAACTTTTAGATCTGCTTACCCTTTTCAGGATCTGAGTGTGTGTGTGAATTTATGATATCCTCACTAGATACTTTTTTGTTCTTTATTTATTTTTCATTTTTCCATATAAAACCTTTCATTGACTTGCTTTTTGGCCAGAGGAGTTGTGTAAGTTTTGGTCATCTGTAAAGCTATAACCATATCATCCTGTTTCTGAATCTTCACTGTGAGCTCACAGATCTTATTCTTCCCCCTGCGTCACTTGGCATTTTTTTATGCTAATCTTCACCTGTCATTTGTTGTCAAGCTTCTCACTGTTTTTGAGTTCCTGAGAAATTCTTCAGTGAGTCTTTCTTGGGTATCCTGAATAATTTAATAGTATCTAACAAAATTTGACAGTTTACTGTTCACCCTTTTCCATATTGTTTGTGTTAGACACCATATGTGCTGGCACAGCTTTCTGTGAAACTCATCTGGCTGTTTCATGCTTTTAAGCTGTTAGGTCACCTGAGGACTTTTCCTCCTGTCCTGTGGCAATGTAATTCTTTTTCTTTCATAAGGAAGAATAAGTGCCCATTGAAAGTCCAGGTACACTGCATCAGTGGTCATTTATTTGCTGATTCTTCCAGGAAACTCCAGGAATTTTTTGTACACAACCTCTCTGTTCAAAAGCTGCTCTGATTTTCCAGTGTATGTAATAATAAATATACTCTTCAAAATAGTTTTCATTAATCTTTCTTTTGTACTGTAAAGCTAAAAATCTTTTAATTTCCTGGAATTCTTTTGAAACTTTTGAAAAACAGGACAAGTAATAGGTGCAAGTATTTTCATGGGCTGTCACTTAATTCTATAGATAGCCTATTGTGATCATGGCCACTGTGTGTAGATGTGTGGCTTGAGGTTAGTAAATTAACTAATATGGAATCCCAGTTAATAAGGAATGATGGATGAGTAATTCCTTACAGTGCTGTTTTTTTTCCTTTTGAATGCTTGCTTACATATGCTTACATAACATAGGTGTATATCATATAGCAGACCTTGGCCAGGAGGCTGTTCCTCTTCCTGCATCTCTAATCCCACCATTCTGAAGGACAACACAGCCTTACAATGCATTCTACAGGTTTTTTAGAATTTCTTTCATGGCACAAATGTTGACAGGAGTAACTTTGAATAGACCCCAATTTACTGTAAAAGCTGTCAGCTCTTTCTAGTGCTCAGGTTTCCCTTAGCTCATACTTTGCAGTCTTTCCTGATTCTCAGTTTGGTATTTTTTTTGTCTTTCATCTCCAATGTGGACATGGATTTACCAGATCTCTTCCATAACACTTACAGAGCTTTCCATACAAGCATTACATTTGTCATCTCCCTATTATCTAAATCACTCTGAACATAATTCCTGCTCATTCTTCACTGGGAATTGGTTCCCAACACACAGAGCAGCAAGACTTGCTCTCCTCTCATGTATCTTTTCTTCTATAAGCTGATTTGGGAAGCGAATAAAAACATCTCCTGTTCTCCTGGATGCTGCATATGTTGTTGAGTTCATGCTTCTTGACAATCAGCCAGTTCTTGGAAATAAAGTAGGACAAATGGGTGGATGTTTTTCAGAAATGTATTGTGCATTCATGGCTGCATATAGTACAGTCCATATAAGTCAAGTTTCAAAATTGCTCATAGATTATTATGAGGCAGAGTAACAAGTGAAATATAATGTTTGGATTTTTGATTACCTATTTCCCGGATGTGTAGTAAAATATATCTATATAGTAAAAAAACCCTCATCTAAAATATATAAGTAAATTTATAGGTAAATAAGTAAATATATAAGTAAATTTAAATGTGAAGTCAAATTTTGAAACTTGAATACATGTTGAAATAAAGAACCTTTGCAGGCATCACCAAAATAAACTGTGCAACTGTTCTGATTGTAATTACAGTCTGGACAAATTCTAGGACTCTTGAAAAACTCTGTGTGTGTATATATGTATAATATATGTATATAAAGTTATAAATGTAAACAATAAAGTCTTTGTTTTGAAGAGAATTGAAGTTGTGTCTTAGAAGAAAAAGGAGCAGTATTGTGATTCTCAGATATCCAGGCAAATCACAGGAGAGAGAGAGAGAAATGCTGTAATGAAAGAATCTGCTTTTTTTTGATAAAATAACCATTTGATCACATTGATGTTCAAGTTTCTGTCTCAAAATCAGCATGAGGACTTTCAGTCATGAGCTGCTACATGACATGAGTCAGAGTGTAATGATGCTGGCAGAAGTTGAGGAGCTTGATAAAACAAGTGTGTTACCTAGGCATTCAGTGTTTACTCATGGAGCAGCATGTCAGCATTCATTACTCCTTGGTTAAGAGACAGCAAAGCCTGATGTGGCCTGAGTTTTCACCAGTCAGTCTCCATCACTGTGTGTATCCAAATCTTCAAGTACATAAAGCTGAGCTTTATTATTGTGACACGTGGCCTGGTGGGTTATGATTAAGTTTACATTTCCCCACTTATATTAGTGCACTATAATCTCATTGATGGAAAATTGATGGATTAATGGAATTCTTGAAGAACGTTAAGTGAATGGGATTTTCTCCAGTGGATTTGTAAAAAAATCAGAAGTATTCTTACCAAACATTGCTTTGGCAGGGAAGCAGTTTGAAATAATAAAATTGAGGCCCTAGTTGTTGATAGTTAACAGTTTTTTTGATGGAGAGAAGGAAATTGAATCTAGTGATTCCTGTCCAAATTGTATATTCTGTCACTTTTAACCTCTTTAGAGCTGCTGTGAGAGCAGTGAGACATCCTGACATTCTTGAGGTCTCATAATGCAGCTCCTGTTTCACTGTTGCACTTGTTCAAGGTGTTCATTTAGCATTATGGGCATCTGTAATGATCTTGCACATTTTTGTGGCACACCTGTCCTTTCATCAGTGAGAAAAGTATTACTGTAATCACTGCAATTACCTGGTTTCTGGAGAAGCACCTCTTGAGCATGTTTGAATCCTGGGCTAGGCAGCAGTGCCAGTGCTGCAGCTGCATTGCAGGAAGTACCATTGACATCAGCCCTGTCAGAGGCAGTGTCTCTTGTGGCCACTCTTGTGCTGTCCTCATGTCAAGCTGGGGCAGATTCTCTTACCTTGTGCAAGAATTATCAAATTTTGGAAAATTATTATGGTTTATGGCTTTTGGAAAAAGTATTTTAGTGAATACCAGTATGCTTTTAATTGTGTAAAGCATCTGATCTTGTATGTTACAAAATGCTCATATCCTAAGAAGCTTCAATTTTAAAAGAAACTGAGCCTTTAATACAGGCTTCTGTTCCCTATGTTTGTCTATTAATTATTGCTGCAAATGTAACTTAACAGCATTAAGTTGAATATAGCTAATTTTTGGAATCATGTTTAGTGTCTGTTTCGTCAATTATTTCTTTACATTTTATTTCCCCAAATCTCCATCTCATGTACTACTTGCAACAAGAACTATATCTCATTATGTTCTTTCCTATCCTAATACCAGCAGGATTAATTCCCTAATTCCCATGGGGATTTGAAATCTGCTTTTAACAAAAGAGCTGCTGATTGTGGTGGTGTGACCACTGCTGGCAGCACCCAGCTTGCAGGAGCCTCTGTGCTGCTTCCAGCCACAACTGCCAGTTTTACCAAAGCACTTCTCTAAACTCTGTGGCAAACTTGCTACAAAATGCAAATCAATTGTAAGTGCTCTGGATAAATCAAGAGGGAGTAAATTTCAATATATATTGGTTGTGCTAGTAAGAAACTCTGCTTTAGAGAGGAAAGGTTATTGAGAAGGGAGTAATTAAACTTCCCATTCTTTTCAGTTAATTTAATTTTTTTTTTGGTGGAATGTTGTCAGATGTTTTGCAGGTTATTGTTTCACAGTTCTGTTCAAAAGCAAATTGATGTGCCCTTAAATATAGCTTATTGCATACACTTGCAAAAGTTAACTTTTAACTTTGGGCCTGACCTTTTTTCAATGGAAATTCAGAATTAGCTCCTGTTGTGGAGGATACACTATAACTATAATTTTAGGCAATTTAAAGATTGCAAAGATTGGAAGATGTATTAAAATTTGGTCCTGCAGTCCTCTTAGTTGTTTTGTGAAGCCAATGTCATATATGCCAGGTTGCCTGGAATTTTGTTAGGGTGTTTTGTTAGTGGATAAGACAAAACACCAATATGCCTAAAACATAGTTCTTGCCTTCTCTCTATTAGTGTCTTTAGAAAGGGGAACCATTATTTTAACAATGGGGGCTATAAAATTTGTGTTCAAGGAACATGTTTTTTTAAACGAATAATAATTCTTGTTTCAAATTATTTGCTTTCTCTTTCCTCTATTGCTTTTGCCTTTCGTGATCGAAGTCTAGGAGAGTAAGTCAATGTTTTAATGAATTTGGGGGATTTTTTTTTTCTGATGTGCTTGTAACAAGTTAATCCATTTCACTTAATTGTTTCACTAGATCAGGCCAAAAGTTACTTCAGCTGACTTTTCAGCTGACTTTATTCACTAAAACTCATGAATTATATGTATTTTTTATTTGAAAAAAAAATTATAATTTATTTCTTTGTAGATGTGTTTCTATATATAGATGCATGCTATATTCTGTTGTTTTATTTTTGAAATTTTATCTTAGCCTTTTCCTTATAAGATTGTGGAATATTAAATATCTGTATTCTAAATGTATTTGTTTTGAGATGCATATTTGCATCAAAGGCCTAATGTGGTAATTAAATCTTGAACATGCATCTAGTTCAAGATCACGTGGTGTAAAAGCAAGCTCTCCTATGAAGGTAAAACATGCAGTAGGAGTTTTCCCTTTTTAATCTTTATGAATTTGTGATGTTGTAGAGAAGAAAAATAAAATAGGCTTAAAGGTTAGGAAGGTTTACTATGCACATCAGGAGAATGTTAATGTTGTGTTTCCCTTTTCCAGGATTCACAGAGCAGGCAAGGAGGGTACAGTATGCATCAGCTTCAGGGGAATAAGGAATATGGCAGTGAGAAGAAAGGTTATCTTTTAAAGAAGAGTGATGGGTATGTTCTGGTAACACATAATAGTGAAATCTACTGCTATGTTCAGGCTCTAATTTTAACAGCTTTCTACTGTGGGTGCTTCAGGCATATTCTCTTAATGCACCTGCCACAGATACTTGTGAGTTCCAATGTTCAAGCCTGAACACAGAACTGAATTTAATGTAGCAAGTATGAAAAGCATGACAAGCAAGCAAAAAAAATTAGTCATAGTTAAAAGAAAGTTATTGTCTTTATAAT
This sequence comes from Euphonia xanthogaster, assembly GCA_034509185.1. Taxonomy (NCBI): domain Eukaryota; kingdom Metazoa; phylum Chordata; class Aves; order Passeriformes; family Fringillidae; genus Euphonia; species Euphonia xanthogaster. The sequence goes on along the minus strand of JAYDZK010000113.1, from coordinate 142,723,840 downwards.
TCTCTAAAAAATGATTAAGATTTTTCACAAATCTCTAAGTTTCTTTTGATGAAGTATTTAGTAAAATTTTGACTGCATCTGTTTGTTTTTTCAAGCTAATTGTCCCAAAATGATAATGATATTTACGAGTTTTGAAGTCGCATCTACTTACTAAAATTGATATGATATTCTTATATAGGTTAAGGAAAGTATGGCAAAGAAGGAAGTGCACTGTTAAAAATGGAATTCTTACCATCTCACATGCAACGGTAAGTAATTTTTATACCTTTATATCAAAACAGTAAATAGCATTATCCTTTCCTGGTGAGTCTGTTATTACTAATATGCTATTGCAAAAAGGATGTTACTTCAGCCTCTGGCTGTTGAAGTTTTGTAAAACTGTAGCTTATGAAATAAATTTATCAGTAGTTTAATGAGAAAATGGCAAATGTATTGAACAGACTTCTCAATACTTTGGATGGATTTGCTTTAAGGATTGTCATGGTGTATATGTGAGCCACATAATTGGGAACATGGGAAGTATTTGATACTAGGTTAGAGTCTGACAGATGAGTGAATGTGTTTAGTATTTGAGTGCTTTCAATTAAAAGTTTGGAATGCTGGGAATTTTTGTTCACAGTGAGTTCTTGGAATCAGGCATATATCTGAAGAATTTTCTTAGGAATGCTCATTCATGAGGTAGCACCAAAGTGATCATGGGGGAGGCAGTGCTAAAACTGTGTAACACTGTGAAACAGTGCTAAAGTGTAGCACAAACTTGTTGGAAACTAGCGCAGGAGTTGCTCTTATTAAGGGAGATTGTCCCATTTCCTCACCTCTTTTCCACCTTTGCCCCAAATTCCCCTGATAGCCCTCAATTTCTAAAGCTTACTACCTGTATAAACCCCAAATTTCTCAAAGATACATTTAATTATCATGTCTTAAGTGACTTAATTACAGCACAGAACATTGGTATTTATCCTGAGTTCTGAAACTCCAGATCTTCAGCTTTCCACTTCCATTTTAAAGTTTTAGGATTATATCTTTGAATTATTTAAAATGGGAGGAAACTTGGAACATGGGCATGCTGTAATGAAAAACTGCATTGCAGTTTTGCCCTTGTTGAAGAAAATCAATTAAAAACTATTAATATTAGCATATTTTAAATTTAAGGTTTTTCTTTTCACCCCTTTCAGATAAAGTGAGACCATGAAGATTTTAATTTTGTTAAGATTTAGCAATGTGTCCACTTTGAGAGACCAAATCAGACCAAGTGATACTGGTCTCCTGCTTTTTGAGGGTGGATATGTGTACATGTCCAAGCTTTAAGTAATATCACACATGCCCACTCCCAGAATGGGAAAATAATCCTAAATCAATACATTTTAAAAATAAAATAAATTTTCTTTTTAGTCCAACAGGCAACCAGCTAAACTGAATTTATTGACCTGCCAGGTGAAGCCAAATGCTGAAGATAAGAAGTCTTTTGATCTGATATCACGTATGTAGCAGCTTTAGTACCATCTCGTGTTATTGGGGTTTCTGAAAATATCATTGCAAGATGCTCTGAGTAGAGCACAAGGCTAGAGCTCAAAGTTCAGGTCTGTGTCCAGGCACACACAGTGTCTCATCACTGTTCAGAGCCTCTATTTCTGATGATGAGCAAATGGATAAAGAACCTTTGTCTGTGAAGATGTGGCATAAATACTGTTTGTTTGTAACAAGCCATGAAATGCAATATATGTGCTTCTCCTTAAGTTCAGAGAGATGTTTAACAGCTTTGTGCAACATGTGTTTTCTGTGTCCATCAGGAAAGGGGAAAGACCTTTGGCTTTATCCTGCCTTTCAGTCATGGTTCTGCTTTTTGAGTGCTGTTTGAGGGAATTACGAAAACAAGGAGACCCAATTTCGTTCTCTCTTATCCTGCATTAAAATATATTTCTCTTTGTTTGAAAACTGGAAGAGCCTTTTCTTCTCAGCATTAAAGTTCCTGTGGTTCCTCTTCTTCCTATTTTGGTCTTGTACAGCAGGTGTTTGCATCCAGTCTGTTTTAAAAACTCTTTTGATGAGTCAACTTAGTCTTTTCAGACTTCACATACAGAGTGTTAACCAAGAAACAGTTCCAACATTCTATATTGAAAAGGACAGTCTAGGAAACCTTTGATTGTGGGAGATAATAGCCGCTTCATGTCTTCATCTGTTGGTTAGTAAAACAATTTTCTTGACTCAACTGGAGGGAAAAACTATATAAAAGGAACAAATTAATTTTGCCCTCTTCTCCTAATTATATTTCAGTTTTGACTTCTAAAAGGGTAAAATTTGATCCATGTGTTTATTTTTCTTTATTATTTCAAAACTTAAGACTTTTAAAATACATAAAACTGGTGTCAATCAAAATTTACGGTTTCATCTTCTTTTTTTTATTTTTGAATTGTTGTCCATAGCTATGAATCAAGGATTAATGATGCATTTTAGGAGAAATTGCTCTTGAAGGCTTTAGCTGCCAAATAGGTTTTAGTACCAAGTATGTAGACACATTGACTTTTATCATGTGCCACATAAAAAGATGTATTTCTTTCTTTCAGATAACAGAACTTACCACTTTCAAGCAGAAGACGAGCAGGAATACGTAGCGTAAGAATGTTTACATTTTTTCAAGTTTATTTTGCCAATAGAGATGTGTAAAGTCACACATAGCAGTGGAAATCATTTTCTAGCTAATGCATAAGTAGTGCCTACTGTGTCTTTTTTTCTGCTGTATGAATCTGTAAATGTAAAGTATTTTGTGTCACACTACAAAGCTCCTTTAAAACCTAGTAATGTTAAAACTGAAACTCAACCAAACCCAAGTAACCAAAACCCCATTTAGATTGTTTATCCTGCCAGTACCTGGTTTGTGTGAAGTGCTTGGGATGGTATTGTCCATCAGATTATTAGGATTCAAATGAAATATTTTTAAATTATTTTCAAATCTTCCCTGTCAACCCTGTTCTGCAGTTACTTCTTTTCCTCTTGATTCTTCCTTTTCCTTGAAAGTAAACATAATAATTAGATAGAAGATCCTCATATGACACACAGAAAATATCTACAGGCAGTACATTTTTTCTTCTGAGGCCTAGTAATAGATGGCAAAGTGCATCTCTTGAGATTTGTACTTCAGAATCCAGGAGCTTGTTTCATTTAATGCATGCTTCCAATTAGATTATTTCCTTTTAAACAGACTTTCTTCTTACTGCATCAGAATTATTTCCTGAGAACCATGTACCACTGGTTTTTCCTCCTGTGTCACCAGATGTGTATTGTGCATGTAGTCTAATATTCAACACCCAAAAGTGCAAGGAATAAAGTTACTACTGAAGAGGATAGCAAAGGCTACCTCATTTTTTCATTAAATATCCACATTCTAGTGAAAGACTGTGTTGCTCCATGTGGTACAGGGGATGTTTGTAGGGTGTTTCACTGGTTTGGTAGTGTTGGGTGGCAGTGGCATTGACAGCTCAACCTTGGGAGTCATGGGTGAAATAAAAGGACTGGAGAATTCTTTGGTGTGCAGCTATTTCTTTCTGGGCTTCTACAGCTTTATGTTGGCTCTTACAGTGCAAAGCTGACTTGCTAGTCATGATTACTGCATTCATCCTGGAACTTAATTATTCCAGTAATTTTCTTAGTCAAGGAGAAAATACTGTTATTTCTTATGAATCGTAAGGTTTTGTTACTCTGCCTTAAATTAATTTTTACTGAATTAATTGGTTTAGTAGCTGAAGTGGTGGGTTTGGGGTTTTTTTGTCTTAACACATGAGCAAGGTAGGGGAAAAATAAATAAGCAGTATCCTTCTTTTGAGAGGCAGATAAATTTAGTTTAGCAGGCTGCCTGTTGGACTGTTTTGAAATTCCAGGCTGGTTTTATTTCCTATTAGAAGCACTGAAATTTTGTGTATAAAGTCATTGTTTATTTTTGAATGTGCAGCCTGCCAGGAAGGCCTGGTGACCAGGCACTTCTTGATAAGTAGCACCAGTCATTCAGAGATGTCTGTCCTTGTCCTTGTGCTTGAGGGGGAAGAGCTGCCACTGTGCTGCCTCTTGCTCTCACTCATGGGTGCCCCAGTGACAATCCTGGACAGAGGATTCCTTCTCCCTGAGCAAACACAACCAAAATTGAGTTGGCTCTGACAGTTTAGGTACTCATAATAAGGAAATGTATATCAACTAACATCTGGCTCAGTTGTGTTGTGTTTGTTTTAATTGCATCTAATAATTTTTAATTGTTACTGCTCAGCTGAGTTTTTTTTCAAATTCTGCCTTTTTAACAAACTAATCAAATTGTAACTCTAAAAAAATTATAAACAAATGTCAGAATAAGTGTTGTTTATCTAAGTATATATATTTTTTTACTCTCTGTATTTAACCAAACATTGTTATAATATTAGAAACAAGACACCATTG
>JAYDZK010000113.1:142693130-142719413 GCA_034509185.1 Euphonia xanthogaster | reverse complement strand
GATCTATTAATAACATTGAATTTCATCATTAAAATTGCTGAAGAATGCCCTCTAGTGTGGGTTCTTCTCATATAATGAGAAAGATTAGTGTATCTTCATTGTTGTCAGCATGTAAACTTTGGAGCAAATTTCTGCTCAAGACTTTCAATTTCTCTTTTATTCTTAAGGCTGATTTTTCAAAAATTTTTAAGCATTTTAAGCACTACTTCCTAGATTATTTTATGCACATCTTTTTTTTTTTTAAGTATGCGTGAAGTATATAATATGGAATGCCCATATATTAGTTCAGGCTCTGAATCTGTGTTCCAAGATTGCACTCATAAATTTCCCTCTGAAATTCTTTAAAGCTAATCTTTTCATTGTTATTTCAGTGAGAAATTACGAATTTCAATCTGAGTTTGTTTAGATGACCATAACCATTTCTGCATATTTCGGAAGAGTGATGATTGCAGAATATTATAAACATGAAATACGTTGAGGACACTGCCAATTTACAAAATTTCTGCATTAAAAAAATAAAATATTTGCAGTAGATCTGAAATAATCTAAAATCACTTTGCTTCTGAGGATTTCTTTTTAACTTGCTCTTTTTTCTAAATTGGCAACGCTGCATCTGCAATGTGCTTGGTCCTTAGTGGAACTGCTTTCCCCTCCTTACTTCCACATGGAGCACAGCAGCTACTGAGAAGGGGTTTTGTTTGTTTTTAATTAAAACTTTATGTGTAAGCAACAACTTGCAGAGTGATTGGGAGGGGAGGAAGTATTGCCTGAGATACCATTAAAGAGTCTTGAGTTGTTGCACTCAGCTGTTGCTCCTAAAGTTTTATTTTGGCCCTTGGTACCGTTACTCTCCCGTCCTCCTTCACCCCTTGGCTGCCAAGGCAGTTGTCATTAGTCTGGGCTTTGCTGTCTGACTCTGCTTAGTGCTCAGAGACTTGTATTTAAAAGGCAACTAGACATCAACACAGGCAGCAGGGTGCTTGCTGTTTGCTCTGTGAAAAGAAAGATGCACACTGGAGAAAGCAAGGGGTATCATTTTCTCCACGAAGGAGGCTCTAGGAAGCTTTTGGGCACCTTTTAAAGCAGTTAAATTTACAGAAGCTTAATTGCCCCGTTTCTCTTCCACAACTTCTTTTTATTTGAGAAACCTGAGAACTTGGCTTTAAAATTGTTCACCAAAGGGATGTTAGAATTAGGACTATTTCTCTCTTCTCATTCTTACTTATCTTTTCTCAGATCTTTCCTTTTTGTCTCTCGCTTCTCCCCCTCCTCATTCTCTCCCACAATACAGTCCTTCCCTGTAGTCCCACTAATATTTTGTTCCTGGCAAGATTTCTACAGTTTATAGATTAACATGTATTTGCATATGCAGATCTTCATTAAGGTCTTTATCTTGTACTAGATGGATATCAGTATTGACTAACAGCAAAGAAGAAGCATTAAATATGGCATTCCGTGGAGAGCAGAGCACAGGTGAAAACAGTTTAGAGGATCTGACAAAAGCCATTATTGATGACATACAGAGATTACCCGGCAATGAAGTCTGTTGTGATTGTGGCTCACCAGGTATCTCCATTTGTTCATGTCATCAGCTTCTTGTTGGGAGCAAAGTAATTTCTTCAAAGAAGTGTTTGTAGAGTGCAAACTAATTTTCTAAGTGATGTTTCTCAGTCTTCAACCTGTTTTTAAAAGAACGAATATGACTTTCCTACGTTAGTTCCATTTAATTCACTAAAATATTTTTGTGTGTTGTCTGTGCTTACTTCCAGCAGTTCAAGCCCCTCTGGAGTTTGAACTGTTCTTGTTGCACTGTGTCTAGATGCTTGTTGCACTTGAATGGAAGTTGCTTGGCATCACTGATCCTGTGCATGCTTCTAAGTAGAAGTGAGTAGACAATGATTGTGGAAAAATTGACCTGGCCAGGATCTTGCTCTGAGGCTTTATCTTGGCATGAGACTACAGGAATTGCAGCATCGTTTTCAGAGGTGGAATAAGTAGTCTTGTGCAAAGAATGAGACCCAGAGTTGAAATCCTATCAGATAATATCTTCAGAAGTACAGAGTTACAGGTCAGTTATGTGGCACTCAGAGCTTGAGAAGGGGCAGCTGGTCACAGCAGGACTGAGCTGGTGTGGGAGCTGTGGGAGCTGGCAGCTGTTGCAGCTTTCTCGTCAAAGGGACACTTCCAGAAGGTGATGCTCGTTTGGAACGGAGTAGATTGTGTGTATCTTGCTGATGCAGAACTGATCCAAATTTGAAATAGCTAGATGAAATTACAAACTGGGATATAATTATGTCAAATCCTGGAACCGGTTCATTCAATTATTTCATTATGTAAAGCAATAGAAACTTCAGATTACAGTTCTCATTCATCTTTTAATTTGTAGTAAAGTTTAAGCTTCACCTCTGTACTCCAGCTTGCTGCTTTAAAACTCTTGGCTTAATGCTTCAGCAGTTACTATTTAAAGTCAAGGAAGTGATTAATTTGTGCACAAAGTATGTCTGAAGCTTTTTCTTTTCCTTAAAAACTGGTCATGCTTCTTATGTAGCATTCGTAGTATAAAATCTATTCTAATATTACATGCAGATCTCCTCCATGACAGCATTTTTAAAGTTTTTTTTTTCCTGGACTAGCCAGCATTCCTCAAATTTTCTGCAACATGCTGCCATTTTACATACTGGAAAGCATTATGATTAATCTTTTATGAAGAACTATTTAAAGTTTAAGAAGTAAATTTTAAAACTTCAGAGGTTGTCAAATTTAGGAGATCTGTTACTTTTAAAAACAGGAAGTCATTTGTACAGAAAACAAATATGAAATGTATTGAAATTCATTCAGTGTGAATGAATAAGTCTAAATTCAATGCCTTTGGGTGTGTTCCTAAATCTGAAAAACTGCATTCCATTGGTAGCAGTTTGTGGTTAAATTTGAACTAGAGTATGGAGAAAAGTATGGAATGTTCTTAGTTTATTTTCATTCTTTGGAACATTTAATAAGGAATCATTTCAGAATACATCTCTTACCACCATTGCAAACCTTTTCTTGGACTTTTATTAAATACTTTGTTTTCCAATTGTGTAGATCCAACATGGCTTTCAACTAATTTGGGCATTTTAACCTGCATTGAGTGTTCTGGAATACACAGAGAAATGGGTGTCCATATTTCTCGAATCCAGTCTTTGGAATTAGACAAATTAGGAACGTCTGAACTCTTGGTAAGTTTCTTTAATTTATATTGGGTTTTTTAGTCAAATATTGACATAGGTGGAGGAAGCACCAAAATGTACAAGTTACTGTTAATCTTTTTCAAGGAATGTGTTTTTGCAGAATTTTTTCTTCATATTTCTGTAGATATTTTACAGGTGCATGGTTATTATTATTATATATTATTGGTGCTCTTGTCACTTCTCGTTTCATGTCCTGAGGTGTTGGAGAATGAGTATTGACACCCACTGTAATTAGTGCCATCAGAATTTTGCTCTCAATAGCTGATCTTGACCCAAAATCACAGCAGTCTAAAAGCTCATGTGATTTAAAACATGAAGCTAATATGATTTGGCAAGGGACAATTACTGTTGCTAATCCTGAAAGAAAAGTATTGGAGCAATCTTAATTTGATGGTTGAAATCTTGTAGTATTGAAGTCATGAAAGGAATATGTTGTGAAAGTACCCAAAAAAAAAAAAAGGAAAAAAAAAACAAGAGAAAAATATAAACAAGTCAAAAAGAGACAGTTGCAGTAGTTTTATCTCCCTAGCTGTGTTTGGCCTGAAAGAAGAAACTTGTTACGGAAATTTTGTTAAGGAAAATTGAGAGAAGATGTAAGGTAGATCTGGATTTGGATATAGGTTCAACTTTATCACTTTCTCGCTTCATAAAATATAGAGGTTTTTTTGCCAAGTTATTAGTAATCTAAATCAAATGTTACTAAGCATGATCTTCAGTAGGACTGAGCTTCTTTCCCAAAGCAGCTTCCTGATCAGTGTACCAGCACCATTTCACTGTTCATGCTGCTGGTTCCTCTTTCTGGTTTCATGTTGGAGGCAGATTGTCTTGAAATGCAAATAATTTTGTGACTGTGAAGTCTATTGTACAAGTTCTGGCATGATAGAAGCCTTTTCTTTCTTTTTAATTGCTCTGTATCTGCATGTAATCATTGGGCTTTAATTTTTCAGTCCTGTGTTTTCCATCTGTTATAAATAGTGTGGAAAATGCACATTAATAGTCCTGTGGTTAGGTTGCTGTTAGACCCCAAAAGTCCTCACTTTATTTATTCTTTTTCTTATATCAGCTGGCCAAGAATGTAGGAAATACTAGTTTTAATGATATTATGGAGGGGAACTTACCTAGTCCTTCACCTAAACCCAGTCCATCAAGTGATATGTAAGTACTGACGCTCTGTGGGATATATCTGTGGTGTAAAGTAAACAGTAACCAAGGCAGGGGAAGGCATGGATGGCTGAACTGGAAGTTTATTCCCACTGTGGAGCTTCTTAGAAATTCAGTCTCCAGTCATATAGTCACTACCTCACCTTCCCTGTGTAGAAAACTCTTTGTTTGGGTTTCAAGGTGCATTATTTGACTCTTGAATGGTTTTGAGTTTTGTAGTAAACCCTCAGATGATAAATAGAGAGGACTAAATGGCACTAGCTCTGCTTTTTCTTTGGTCTTAGTCTCTACAGTCAGAGTAATTTTTGTATATAACAAGAAGACGGGATAAAATTGACAATGTTCCTTATTTGGGGCTTGTTTGCAGGCAAGACATGCAGTATAATAATAAATAACACACTTTTTATCAGGTAGTTTTCTTCTTCCCTTCTCAGCTTCCAAGTTAGACAAGGTGATTTTAAATTATAATCATTGACCCATTTTTCTAAAAATTTCTAAAGGAAGCTCTATTTTCACACCCCACAGGACTGCACGTAAAGAATTTATCACTGCTAAATATGTAGATCATAAGTTCTCTAGGAAGACTTGTGCATCTGCAGCAGCTAAACTGAGTGAATTACTTGAGGCTGTCAAATCCAGGGATTTGCTTGCACTAATACAAGTCTATGCAGAGGGGGTAGAGCTAATGGAGCCACTGCTGGAGCCTGGACAGGTAAGCTTATCAGGTAAACAATTACTATTTTAAATCATGTGTGTTTGTAAAATGCCCAGAATCTGGGGCTGTTGCTTTAGATGATAAAACAAAAGAAATGACAGATAAAAATGATGGGGTTTTTCTTCCTTTCCCAAATGTTGCATCCTTGTGGGGAGGGAAAAGAACACTTTATTTTTCATCATCAGTTGGTCTAAAGGAGTGTGAAATGCAATAGTGATATTATACACTGTGTTGGTGCCACTATAGTGTGTTAAAAAGCACCTGTTCTGCAGTGTGTCTCTTCTAGAAAAGTCCCAAAGAACAGACTTGATAGCCCAGGGCCACTTGGTACCACATACAGTATCATGCCTGCTTTTGAAATAGTGGCTGAAGGAACACATCACTGAGTGTCTTCAAGTCTCTGTTAATTGTAGACAAGGAAAGAATAAATCTGATGACTTCATAGCTTTTGATGAGACATTTTCAGAAGTACAGTTTCTTTCAACCTGGAAGATTCTTTTGTGTTGTGTGTATATCAAGTTATGAGTACTTGATCTTCCTTCTGAAATCAGTAACAGTTTTTTGAAAAATCAGTCCAGGTTGACCTTAGTTAGCCATGGACAAATGTTAATCATGAGCAAGGTAACTTCTTTTTATTGATAGTGGCTAATTGATGCCACATAACCCCTTGCTCAGCAATGTTTTCTCCCAACCTGGAGACATCTCAGAGAATGTTTTCAACAAGTTGTGTGAAAATTGCTAAGCTGGCAAAGGACACAGTGCCTGTCTGTGTTCAGTGAAAGGGATAAGTTCAGCACCTGAGCTATCACAGAGTGCTTATCATGGAAACATTACAAATTCCCTGACTGCAAGGTCAGTTTTCTGTATTTGTTATCTACAGAATTAGCTCCTCAGTCTTCCCAGCTGTTAAAGGCTGTGATATCTAGAAAGGTATGAGCACCAATTGAAATGTAGTTTGCAGTTAGGACATTTATAGCAGCATTCTCCTCTGTAAATTCTCTGATGTTTAATAAAATAATATTTTTAATTAGGACTTTAATTCTGAGTATGTATACTGTAATATGCTTTTTTAATTCTCCTTTATGATCAATAGGAATTAATCTAAATTTAGATTTCATTAACTTCTCATGCAACTTTTAAATGGAAATAAACAGCATTTCTGTTTCCTTTTCAATGCATTAATGCATATGATATGTATAGAAAATAAAGAATGATTCAATTCAAGTTAGACAAGGAGAAACCCTGTATATGGGGGAAATGCCCCATGCACCAACTTTGTGCTGGGAACCACCCAGCTCTGCCTAAAGAGACCTGGGGGTCCTAATGGACACCAAGGTGAACATGGGCCAGCAGGGTGCCCTTGTGGCAGAGGTGACAGTGGCATTCCAGGCAGTGGGGACACATTGCCAGCATGTGAAGGGCAGTGATCCTTCTCTCCACTCAGCACTGGTGGGGCCACAGCTGCAGTGCTGGGTTTGGATCTGGGCTCCCCACAGCAAGAGTGACTTGGACATGCTGGAGAGAATGCAGGGAAGGGCCACAAATGTGTCTGGGAGTCTGGAGCACCTGGAAGGGCTCAGAGATCTGGGAATGTTCAGCTGTGAGGAGGCTCAAGGGCATCTCATCATTGTATGGAAGTACCTGCAGGGAGGGTGGAAAGAAGATGGAGCCCAGTGGTGCCCAGTGATGGGACCAGAGGCACTGGCACAGACTGGAGCACAGGAGGTGCCCTCTGAACATCAGGAAACCTTTTTGTATTGTGAGAATGACCAAACACTGGCACAGGCTGCCCAGGGATATGGAATCTCTGTCCTTGGAGATATTCCAGAGCCATCTGAACATGGTCCTGGGCAACTGGTGGCCCTGCTTGGGCAGAGAGATTGATCTACATGACCTTCACAGGTCCTTTCCAACTTCAACTGTCCTGCCAATCTGTAAGAGTTGTAATATATGTGGGACTGTGATTTTTGTGATGCTGTTTTTGTAGGAAATAATGTTGTGAATTTGCTTGGTGCTCACCAGGCTGTTGTAAAGCAACAAGTACTGCAAATTTACTCAGTATTCCTTGGCAAGATCCCTTTCAGTTACTGGTAGCTAAAATGGTAAAAGGCTTCTTAGAGTAGTTCATCCAGCTGGGAAAAGTGAAAATTTGGTTTAGGAAAGCTGAGATGTCAGGAAGTGTGATGCCATTTTCCTTTGAAGCGTGTGGTGTCTGTTAGAGATAAAAAAAGACAATAATCGTTTCCATCATAATTTCCTAATATTTTTAAAAGACTTGTCAAGAGTGAATGAGATGTATCTCATAGGTGTGATATAGAAGTTTTGCAGAAATAAGACAGAAATCTAACTTCTCTTTCCATGTGTTTAGGAGCCAGGTGAAACAGCACTTCATTTAGCAGTCCGGACTGCTGACCAAACCTCTCTCCATCTGGTTGACTTCCTTGCACAAAACTGGTATGGATTGCTGAGTTTTCATTCAATTGTACATGGCAGTTGTGGATGTTCAGAGTCATCCTGGCAGTGCCTTGGATGGTGTTTGCTCATCACTATAATCTTTCTCCATAGATATGTTTCAAAAGAGAATAGTTTGGTACCTTTGAGTTGACCTTTGTGCTCTTGATCAGTAGGGAGAGGGAAAGATGTGTAAATTAAAAGCATTGAAAGCAGTTACATAAAGATAGGATGAAAAGAAAAAGTCTGTTAGTGAGAGAATATTGATTTAGGGCACATGACAACATGAAGCCATGCAAACAAATAGTTCAGGTACAGGAGACGTGGCAGGTAAATGTTCCAAACACAGGACACATGCAAAGGAACTGTAAGAGTAGAAAACAAGGATCTTTCTCAGAAAATTATGAACAGATGCTAGATTGACTTTGAAAAAGGTGTTCCAATAGTTCATAAACTGTATTAAAGCTATTGTGAGCATAAACTTAATTAGTCATTTTCAACATCTAGTTTATTGGCTGAGTTATTCTTTGTTGTCAAGGGATGTGTTCATAGAAGTAAAAAACCTTAATGAAAAGCGTGAGTGCTGATTGTAGAAGAGTGTTATTAAAGTAACAAATGAAAAATAACATTCCAATATTTTCAAGCTATTTAAGATCATAATTTGAAAACTGTTTATTGCTATTTTCACCTTCATTAAAAGATTTTTTATTTTGGATTATTATTTAGATGGGTTTTTTTGTTCTTGTTTTTATGAAGCTTCCTGTTTTCTTCAGACAGCTATAACCTTGTGTGTGTTTCTGTCTGCTGTGTGTTTTTTTTGTGGCAGTCTCAAATTTAGGAGCATCTTTACAACCCTGTGGGCTCTTACTGTCCAATATGGGTAACACTGGGAAAAGCTGTCATCTCCTGAGCTTTGCTTTTCTGGTTTATGAAAATATTTTATTGTTCCCAAAATGTCAGTAACAGTTTCTGAAAAACCTGGGTTTGGAAGTTGAAAACTGAAGGAAGTACAGTTTTTAAAAAGCCCTGTGAGCCCCTTTGCACATCTGTTTTTTCCCTAACTCAATGTGTTGTCCTTATATTCCTTCTTACAACTCTCTTGTTCATTCTCACAGCTGCCCTCTTGATAGTTCCTTGACTGCATGGGATTTATTAACCTATTTTAACTGTATCAGAATTATTCAGATATTTCTATTGGGCTAATTTAGCGTATTTGAAAAAAGAATTACAGTAAAGTGGCAACTGGCATGACCTTAGAGAGGTCTGAGTCTCTGACTTTCACATCTTTAGTTTTTTTGAATGAGCATCTGTAGATTTTCAGTCCTTTTCAATCACAGCTCAGGTATTTCCAGTGTCCTTGGAAGAATTCTTAATAGTCTTTGAAAGTAATGTTTGGTTTAAATTCTTTTTGTCCTACTTCATATTTGTCCAGTAAGGTTTTTATTTATATGGATGCTAGATCTGAAATGAATAGCACAGCTACTATAATCTTCTTGATTGTTTGGTTGGTTTTTTTTAGTGGAAACCTGGATAAACAAACAGCATTGGGTAATACAGTTCTACACTACTGCAGTATATATAATAAGCCTGAGTGTTTGAAATTGCTTTTGAGGGGGAAGCCAACTATTGATGTAGGTAAGTTCATTATTTAAAACCAGGAAATAAAGATTTCCTAAAATTTCTTCCCATTATTTTAGCCACTTTTGTTTATTTCTCTGTGGTAAGTAAACTTCTAAAATAAAACTGTGGTAGAAAGATGAAGACCTTGTCAACAGCAAGCTTAAAGGAAACATTCAGTTAAGAAATTGAATTCTTAGAAGATAATAGTGACAAAAATTTCTAATATGAAATACTAATGGCAAACCCTAAGTAGAGTTCAGAGTTCTGTTTCTGATTCATTTTAAACTGCCTGGAATTTAAGTTCATTGTTTATGCTAGAACTTGTATGTTATAATGCTTCAAATGTCTAATTCCACTCTTAGGTACATGGGCTTTATATGCACAGCACTCAATTCTTCTCTTGATATCAATGGCAGCTGGTGCTGTGGTTTCATCCAGCACACCCCAGCTCACCCTGCCAGTGATTAGGGAGGGGAGGCCATCCAGAGAACAAGAGATTATCCTAACTGAGCAAACAGATATTCTCTTTTCAGTTAAACTTTTGGTATGCCCGTATGACAAATGAACTGATACAGGTATAGCAAGTGTTACACCTGTCTCACAGGTAGGTGCAAAGAGAAGCTGAAAGACAGCTGAGAAAGCTGATCCTGTTTTTCCTGAGTTAGGAACACATCCCATGAATCCAGCTTGTTAGGCCCAGGAGTTAAATGTGATCTGCAGGTCTGTGTAAAACATTTGCATTCAGTCAGTTAGTGGTATAGAAGTTTTTTTAACAGCTGATGCAAACTGGATTTTATTTCTCCCTTTTTCTTCATCACCATTACTTTCCTCCACTGCCTGGTGAAGAACTGCTGTATAAACTGAAGTTGATAGTTTAGTGGCAGAAGTCACTGGTTTCCTTTGCCTTTTTATAGGCCTTTAGGATATATTCCAGTATTAGCACAAATCAGAGAATTTAATGTGACCATTTTTGGCAGTTACAATGGGGAAGCTATCTAAGCAAGTTAAAGTCCTTCATTGGTCCTTCCATTGAACTTTCTCCTAGGTAGACGGATGGCAGAGGAGTGTTTACACCTTTTTGGTGCCTTTTTTTTTTTAGGGTTTTTTTTTGTGGGAAAGAGGGTGTTGTGCTCTGTTTTTTGCTGTGATCTCGCATAGGAACTTGAGTGATCTCACACAGACCCTGAAATAAGAGGTATATACTTAAAAGTTCAAAGTTTGGAATTTATGTAGTCCTTAAGCTATCTGGGTGTTAACTTCACATAAGAAGTACTATGTTTTCATTCCTTTTCATATTGAACAATCTCTGATAGATCTTTCTATAAGTAAATCCTTCTTTTATATGGATTCTCTCAAAGTCACAGGCCTTTCTAGAGGAGTGCTTTGTAAATTCTAGGATTCCTAACTGGCATTCTCTGTGTAATATTTCACACTGATATTATAGATCTCAGTTTGATCATTGTCAGTTCCTGATGACAGAAATGCTTTACAATCTCGATGTGCTGTGGAGCATTCTCTGTTCCATGGTATTTACTGATGTACTGTGAGAGTACATTTTACCTAGGGTTTATCCACATCAGATGTGGGAGTTGTTTACTGAGACTTGATACTGAGCATCTGGGAAGGATTCCATTAGATGCTGTGCCTGAGGACCTCCCAGCAGCCTCAGATATCACCTTCTTTCTTACCAGGTGTTATTTTAAATTGTAAACCATTGTATAGCTTTGATAAAGACAAAGCTAGAAAGTTTTAAATTTATTCTTGTTCAAATATCTTCAAGTTAAGGCTTCAAGCCTCTACATATTAATCAAAGTAAAATCGGCTTGGATCAATGTTTACCTTTTTTTAATTTTTTTAAGTCTTAGAATTAGTTTTCTTCTTTGAGCTATTTTACCCTGCCTGCTTGCTTCTCTTGTGTATTCAGGTAAGAGTTTTATTGGCAAAGGCATTAAGTTGAGATTGAGGTGACTAAATTTCTTTATATTCTCTGCTGGGGTGGTTAGGATGGATTTGGGAACTGTTGCAGCAGATTGCTGCTGTTCAGGAAGAACCTGATGATGCATGAAATGCATGAACACTTAGAGTGGAATCTTAAAGAGCTGCAGCTGCTATAGAGTATACAGACATTTTTGATCACTTTTAGAAGTTACTGTGCTACCAGTAATGAAACATACATTGTTTCCTAAGACATCTCAAAGAATTACTCTTTTTTGTATTGTTAATTTTGTAGTAAACCAAGCTGGAGAGACGGCTCTGGACACAGCAAAGAGAATGAAAGCTGTCCAGTGTGAGGAATTGGTAAGAACAAAGCCTGGGGGCAAAGGGCAATGTTTGCTCTAAAAATGTGATTTCCTTAATATATCATTACCATTCCATCTCTCACGTGGTATTGCTGCCAGCTGGCTGTGTGTTGATCTGAAGGCCCTACCACAGGTGACTGTTTTCTTACCTAAAACACAATAATAATTTTCTTTGTAACAGTTTAAGAAAAAGATCTTTCTTCTAGTGGAAGTACTAGTTATAACCAGTGTATTTGAAGACCTTAAGTACCAGAGGGTCAGATGTGCCAATAAATACATCATTCAAAGAGATTTGGGCTTCATCACCTCAAAAGTTCTTCTTAAAGGTTTTTATATCAGGAGTATTTAACAACCCCTGTAATTTTAAAACTGTCAAGACCTTTTAGGTCAAGATCTTTGTTTGTCTTCTCCTGCTATGACTTTTTTCAGATTATTTAACAGGACAGATATTTCAGAGATGGTGAAAGTCTTTTTATAAGGAGAATTAAAACAACTTAAAAATACGTTCCTGGAAGAAGGAAGAAGCTTAAGTGTGATGTCTGGAAGTTGGTGTATCAAAAGATGTAGAACACCAGCTTCTGTGGGACTTTGTCCCTCTACTGAACATGATCAAACCAAAAACCTGGAATTTTGAGAATGTGTGAGGGATGTTAACAGACCCTGCTCAAAAAGATTATTGGTGTTCAAGAAATGAAGGTGTTAAGGATTTTCCCAGGTACTTCTCTGAAGCATTTAGCCAGGAGTAGTAAGGATTTTACATCAGACCAACAAGCTTGTTTGTTCTTGGCCCTCTAAGGTGCCACCAGCATGCATTTAGTAGGCAAGTGGATTTAATTACTATCAAGGCATTAAAAAGTCTAAGTATTGTGGCTGTTTCACATTCAAGACAAAACCAGGAGAATTTACAAAACACTTGCCACTTGTTTCAATTTCTTCTTTTTTTTCTAATTTTGATGATCTGAGAGATATCTACTTTTGCTCTGCTGCTGGTAATTTTAATACCTTTCCTGTGACAATTGAAAGTTCTTGTCATGAATAAATTATTGAATAATGAAAAGACCACGTACTTCAAAGAAATTTTCCATGTTTCTGGGGATATAAGTCAGCATTTTGGTGTGGTTGATAAGGTGGGACTGACTTCTCAGTTAATGCCATGTCTACTGTGTAAGTAGGTGCTGTTTCCAGTGGTTTGAGTATTCTGTCAGCTGGATCAAGCAGATCACCTGTGCAGCACACAGCTGGGATGGATTGCTTTTTTCTTTATAGTAACCCTTTAAAAAAGTTACATCTGCCATTAACGTGGACCAAGTGGCTGTGTTACAGAACAAGCAGTCACGTGGATGTTATCAGTGAGCTTATCTAGCAGTTAATCATTTAGTTATAGTGATCCAAATTCCAAGAATACCTCACTGATCATTTCACTTAACTTTCATAGAGCATTTATGCCTTTTCTCTTTTTTTTTTTTTATATTTTTGAAAAGAAAAATATTTCTGCATTTTTTTTCCAAAAGCAGCAATGAGTTAAGAGTGAAAAAGAAATATGAATGAGCATACTATTTGCTGTGGGCAGTAAAAAAGTACAAGATAAATAACTAGGTGTTTGCATTATGATAGGTGTACTAAACTCATTTCTATTGCATAACTGGAGTCTTAACTGTGTAATTAAATTCAGTTTCAGCTCAAGTGGGCTCATGAATACTTACATAACAGATTGGAAGTACTGTCTTGATTCCAAATTTTATTTCAGGAAGATGGTTAAAGGCACTCCTGAATCAACTACTGTCAAGTAGACTACATTTTAAAGGATGTGAAGGAATAAATAATGATGGAAGATCTAGGCATTGAAAAGGAGAATTTATCTCCTCAGAATAACCATGAACTGCTCTATTAGGTTTTATGCTGATCATTGAGGTAGTTTTTTTAAAGAATATGAAATACATTATTTGGGCTGGCAAAGTCAAGGAATTTCATGCTTAAGACATATTGGCTCATCCAGGGAGAGAGTGAGGTAAAATATCTAAGTAAAGAGTAAATATCTTTCCATTTGATTTGAGTACAAGGATTGTGATTTTGATGGGGCGGCATCTGTATGTACCAACATTTATAAATAGGTTTTGCCTTTCCTTTTTGGAAAGGAGGGCTCCAGATAAATTCTGCTTTTGTGCATATACCTTCTCTTCATGTAATCTTTTCAAATGCTTGTCAAACATGGCGACTTCTGCCCATTTTGAGAAAATCTTTCCTTTTTGCCTTTTACATGTTTTTCTGTACCTCAAACAAATGAATGATGTTTGTGTGATCGCCCTGGGATAATTTTAAACTTCTAAATACTCCCATTTATTTCTTGCCATTACAAAACTAATTTAGTTAACACCAAAAGAACAGCAAGTATTTTAACAAGACTTTTTATTTCTTTCAGCTTTCTCAAGCCAAGGCAGGAAAGCTGAACCCACACGTGCATGTGGAGTACGAATGGAATCTTCGGCAGGAAGAAATTGATGAGAGTGACGATGACTTGGATGATAAGGTGAGTGTGAATTACTGATACAGCCTTGCACAAAAACTGTCAACAGCTCTGCTCCCTGGAAATAAGTGGTAATTAGGCACCTACTTCAGCCTTTCTTTTCTTACAGGTATTTTAGGGGGAAAACAAACCTAATTCTGAGGCCTGTGTTAAAGACTGCCTAAGTGCTTTTTGAATATACTTTGTCAACCTAATTATTATGAGCTATTTCAGAAGTTTGACTTTGACAAGACATACAGTATAATATAAATCAGCAAATCTGGACTACTTTGTTGCTTTATCCCCTTCAGAATTCTAAGCTGTTAAATTTTAGCTGGAGGAAATCCAAAGCTTATCTACTTAATTTTTTTCCATAAATAAATTAAAAACCTAGTTATTGAATAAATAACTCTATTTTTCACAAACTGTACTGTGCTGTTTATTCCTGGTTTTGTTTTTTTTTTTAAAGAAGTTATGGAGAGGCAAAACTTGAGGGCATAGAATAATTGCCATCCTATAATATGTGAAAAATTAGCCTCAGTGTCCTACTTTAGCAAGTCAGTTAATTACTGTGTGCTCTTATTTCTGCAATAAATGCGAATACACCTCTTCTATTTTATATGAGTGCCGCAGAAAGAAGTGTGGACAACTTCTCATTTTCTGTGACACTTGGGACTGAAAAATTCAGAAACCGAAGTAATTTGCATGTCCTCAAGGACAGTAGAGAACAAAATAATCATCTGTGTCAGGAGCCTCTGGAGGATGAGAGATGCTGTGCTGGAGATAATAACCTGAACCAGAGCTGCAGGGAAACAGATCGTGCTCCATATGCACCCATTAACATACAGCAGGCAAAAACTAATGTGTAAAATTTCTTCAAAGAGCAATTAGATGTGTTTAAAAAGAGCTGTATCATGGATTATATTGCTAGTTCAGGGACCAAATAAATCTGATCTGTCAAAAGTGTTTGCTCATCTTTACTAGGCATCAGTGGAGTAATATACTTGATACTTGAGGATAATTGTCTAGTCTGAGTAATGTGCTACATTCCCTGAAAATTACTCTTAAATTCTAAAACTTGCCAGGCTTTTATTGGCATTTTATTTAGTATATTATTGGTGTGTATTTCCTGCTTTAACATTAAATCTAATTTTGGGTTCATGATGATTTGTTGATGGTACAATCTTAATTTTCATTTAGAAGAGAGGACCTCTCAGGTTGAATTGCTGAAAAGGGGAGAAATGAGGGTTTATTTGTCCAACAAAGAAAAAAACTCATGTTTACTAAATTATGTTCTGGTATGCTATTTTCCAAACATGCTAACTATAATTAGTGTTTAGACAGCTGTATCATATCTTTGTTTTTCTATTCACAGCCTAGTCCTATAAAAAAGGAAAGATCTCCAAGACCCCAAAGCTTTTGT
The DNA here is from genome assembly GCA_034509185.1 of Euphonia xanthogaster. Classification (NCBI taxonomy): domain Eukaryota; kingdom Metazoa; phylum Chordata; class Aves; order Passeriformes; family Fringillidae; genus Euphonia; species Euphonia xanthogaster. Next base: position 142,704,013 of record JAYDZK010000113.1, on the reverse strand, counting down.
CACTCCTCAAGCATTTCCCCCCAAGACAAACTGACTCACCCTTCATTTAGCACTCCCAGAGACAAGCAAAGACTCTCCTATGGAGCCTTTACCAACCAAATCTTTGCTTCTGCAAGCACAGACTCACCCACCTCTCCAACGTCTGATGCTCCTCCTCTTCCTCCTAGAAATGCTGGCAAAGGTAAATCTCTCTCCAAACTACACTCGCAAGCAGTGATTTTAACACTGTTGCCCTTCTTTTAACCAAGGTCATTGCAATGTTTCAAGATACAGCATGTTCTTTTTATTGATGCAGCAGTGTGGTACAATGCATGTCCTAAACTTAAAAGACCTGGGGGACACTTTGTAATAGACTCATTCAGAACACTGAACATGAATGGGTGAGGAATAAACTAATACTCTGCTAAATTAAAGTCACTTAATTTTATGAGACTTGCAGCTGCAGTGGATTGTGATGGTTTGACCTAGATATCTCTAATCTTCAAGTCTGGATGATATTTTTATGGAACAAAACTTTGCTGTATTATAATTTGTGCAGATCTACTTTTTAGGACAAATAAGCCTTTAATTCTGTTTTACATGTTTAATTTAGAAATTGATAAATTGTGTTTTTACAGTAGACTTGTTAGAGAAATCTTTAGTTGTGATGAGGGTTACAGTACAGTTTAGCACTTCAGCAGCTCTGCTGCTGCTACCTTTTTTTAGCACTACTTCATTTCTCACCCAGATATTGACTTTGTTTAGGAAAAATGCAGAGATGCTCTCACCAATATCTGAAAGAGTAAAAGGGACAGGACAGTGCTGGCATCATGTTCAGATGCTGTGCTTAAGCACTACTGTTCCATCAGTCTTTGTCATGTACTGGCAACTTTCAAATGGATCCCTTGGCTCTCTTTAAACAGGTTTGTTTCCCATTATGAGGCAAAGGGATTTTTCCAGGGTTTGCATTTTTCACATGAGATTTTGTAATCCATGTTTCCCTGGGGACTCAGTGTATTCCTTGTAACTTTGCTGTGTCAACCTGCTTGTTGGCATTACAAGATTCTACTTTTTCCTTCCCCTCTCCCATCCCTTTTACATGCTCTGTCTCACAGCCTGCTATGGATTGTTCATTGCAAACACAATGTACTGGCTTAGATGTTCCTTCATGATCGAGGATAACTTCTTTTTTTGTCATAAAGTTGCAAGACTTGGAAATTAATCATGCATCCCATTTCCTGAAGAAGGTTTATGAGGTTGTGTCTGGTATCTGTACACACTGCTTAGTATGTTGTCAGCTTTCAACACATTTTAATGAACTTTATTTCTTTGTCAGTATATAGTGGAGCTCTCATACAGACTTACCTAGAAAATTGTCTTTTTCTCCAGGACGGGGAATATTTATGTTCATATTTCATTCTAAGTATATGTATTTTGGTTTCTGAAATGTTAGGCATTTTCCTAGCTGTTCCTAAACAAGAAATCAACACAACACTAAAGCTACTTGGAAAGAATTGAGGCATTGAGTTTTCATGTGTTTTCATGTCAGAGGTTATGCAAAGAAATCCTTATTTATATCACCAAAAAAATAATATTATAATATCACAAAATTGCCTTCTAATGTAACGTTAACTGCTTCATCAGAGTGGAAAATGTCTGATTCACAGGGTAAGTCAGAGAGGTTGAATGGAACTGCTGTTATGTTAAAGTCACAATGCTTCTCTGCTTCAAGCATGCTGAAAATCTACAGCCTGTGAGTGATGCTGGAGTGAAGTTTTGGTTGATATCCACTCAACAATACTGTGAAATTAGAAACTTCTGTGTATACATGCCTGTGTTAAAAGTTGGGGAAAAAAGTAACAAATGCATAGGACAGTTCCATCAGTGTGGAAAGATTGCTATAGTTGCATCATTTTCAGATGCACTTATAGTTCTTTTTAAACTGTGCTGCTCCTTGTTATCTCCCCTCTTCCAGCTCTCAGATTATTTAAAAGAAAATGAAGCAGAGACTCTCCACTTCCATAGGACACTGTTGACGCATCTGAAATTTGAAACAGGTTTTTTTTTTTGTTTTTGTGTAGGAAAACATAAACCTGTAGAATTTTTCTCCTCTTTTGGATGAGTAGTAATAGAGTATATCCCTTACATTGAAGTTTACGGAGCCTTACTTGTCAGATGTATGTTTTTGTTTAGAAAGTTCATTTGAATATCTTGTGTTTAAGATTATATGAAAACACAGTGTTACTTTTTTCACTAAGCTCCCTAAACAGCAAGAGTAACAAAAGCACTGAATGTGTATTGAAATTTAAGCTTACCTTCTGTCAGGAAACAATCTGATCTTTGTCCCTGTGCTGCTGTGAGGCCCTGGCAGATAGCATGGGCCCCTGCTAGGACATGGAGCCTTCAGGGAAGGGTTAGCAGGTGGATCTGCATTTTAGAAGGAGGCAGACAATTTTTTAGTTTCATAAGTTTCCATCCTTTCGGACATGCAGATGAAACTGTCTTTCCAAAGCTTGTTTTATTTTTAAGAAAACCCCTTCCATGTAGCTCTCTGTTTCATTGCCCAGTGCAGTTCTGGGTAGCAAAGTTCTGTGGTGTTCCTGAGTGATGAGGAAGCCATCCACTGAACTTGTGTGGGGGAGAGGAGGGAAGTTTAAAGTGATTTCCATAAGGCACATCACTCTTGCTCATGGTTTTCAGTGGACATGCTGGCTAAAAAATAATTTTATAGGTTCAGTAGTTGGAGGAGGGGATATGGGGAGGTTTTAAATTTCTCCACGCATCATTATAGCTCATGTCCAGATTTTTCATTTGATAACTTTTCAAAATATTCCTAAAAATGCTGGGACCTTCATGTATTTTTCTCCACATTGTCTCATTTGTGGATACATCATACTTGCTGTTATCTCTGCTATAGATTTAAGTAATCCTAACAGAATGAAAAGTACAGAAGGAGTGCAGTGGCTGCCTGAGCCACTGAGCCAACCACTCTGTGCCTTTTTTAAGAGTTTATCTAAGCTTATTTAGGGTCAGCTTACTTCTGTTCTCAGTCAAATCTCTAGCCTGTAATATTCTCAAAATCATCTTTTTAGTTGCTCTTTTCAGCTTATACCTGCATTATAGTTCCAGACATCTAGCAGGTCTTCTGCCTATTGTTTTATAAAAAGCTTTAAAAAGAAAAAAAATCAATATTTAAGTAATTCCATTACTTGCTTCAGTAGCTCAATAAAATTTTGCACAACCTTCCTTGCCAATCCAGTGTGGGGGTAATGTTGCTAACTAGCTTTGGAGGAGTGTTAGGCAGTCTAATCCAGGTTTCCTTCACCTCAGCTGAAAGCTAATTGATTTTAGTGGTTCTGCCTGTTATCCCAGATGAGCATGGAGGTCAGGGATAAATTCTGTATCATGAAGTTAATTTGGATCTTCAACACCTACAAGGTTGCATAGTTTACACTGTCTCAGCTCTGACATGAGGTACCTAAGCCCAAAGGCACTTTCTTTGTGGTTCCAGTCCAGTGTTACTGCAGACACAGTCACATCTTCTGTTCTTTCACTACATCAGACTCAATTTCTAACCAAATAAGTTTATTTGAATTTACTAGTAACTTCCAGAAGTTGTCTGACTGCCTTGCACACAGGATGAGGAATCTTCTTGGGTTCACTAAGTTACTTTGTGCATGCACCAACATTGCCCTTTGGCTTTGGAGGTGTTTCTGTGGCTGGTGGCCGTGTCAAGGCTCTGCCCGGATGGAAATCCTACAGGTCTCCATGTCTGGGGTGTTACAGTAAACAAACCAAGGGTATTTTACCTTATCTGATTGAAGAATATTTTTATTCTCCTGGGGTTCAAGTTATCCTTTCATCACACGAACTCTTCTCTGTACCTTTGCTGTTTAAATCAGATTTCTGCAATACAACTGGCTGGAAGTGTCAGGACAGCAGTAAAATTTGCTGTTTCTGCCGGAAATGCCACATCAAAGAATCCTTTGGTCCTAGGTTTGTTTTTTTTCCTGATTGTATCATACCATGGCAGAGCAGGCATTACACAGTCTCTACTCATTTGCAACTGAAGTTCTTAATTTATGGCACAAATGTATTTATTCTCATTTCCTTTACCTCAGCCTTTGAGGTCATTCTGTTTCTTCTGAATGCTTGCAGGATTCTATACTTCTCTTGCATATACTTGGAGACTTTTTTTTTTATATTCTTATAAATGTTTTGCACACTGTGATTAAATGATGCTACTTATTCCACTAAGACTTTGTATTTTTTAATAGATTAATAGGAAGGGCAGACTATCTGACAACTGCTGGTTTCATGGGCTCTTCTATTTCTGAATCAACCCAAACCACAAAATTCTTTAGTATAACTTTTATCTTTTCTTTCCAAACGGAACCTTTTTTTTTAGCATTAATTATCTAATGTACTTCAAATACTAATGTTGAATCAGTGTATATTCTTAGCTTTCTTATTCAGAGTGATCATGATCATTTTGTCTTTAATTATGCTCTTATTTTTAGTGCTGAAAATAAATGATATTAGGTAAGACAAACTGAAAAGGCTTTTAGTAATATCTATGCAATAAGTCACTCATGAGAAATTTAAAAATAAGAATAGCAACACTTGTTAATGAAAATACTATTTTTAATATAAGTTACTTTCCTTTGCAGTGTTCATTCTACCAATAGCAGGAATTCTGTTTTCCCCCTATGTCTCATTAAGTGGTAAAAAAAAAATTACACATGTGAAGTTTTTGGACTCTAAACCCACCATTTCTTGATTGAGTGGCAACAGCTTTGCATGGTTTCACAAGTACACAAATGAATTGTTATTACACTAACTGCACAAACCCTAAAGGGCAGTGTACTACTAATTGCACATCTTACCTAGTTATTTACCTTAGTACAACAATTTTGAGATTATTTGATCTATTTACACATGAAAACGTGATCTTTGTAATATGAAAAAGAGATAAAACATGATAACAGTACTGTAAGCATTTGCTTCCCAGTAACTGAGGAAAAAAAAGCCCAGCAGAAGCAAAAGGAAAAAATTCTGGGCCAAGTTTTTTTGGGTTTTGTTTTTGGTTTTTTGCTTGTGTTAGGAAAATGTCCTTTACAAAATGTGAACTTCTGAACTAGGTGAGAAATCATGATTAAGACATCTGTTGGAGAGGAAATGACTGGCTCCATTGCTGCCTGGTTAAAATCACAAAATACCTTTGATCTAGTAACTGCTCTGATTATTGCTTAAAGATACCTAGCCTAGCTTTATATAATTAAGACTATCACACAGGAATTGTTTTGAGCTGCTGGTTTTACACACACATTATGTATATATATGTGTGGATATACACAGACGTGCAGTTGCTGAGGTGAGCAGCCCTGGTCCTGGCACAGGAGGGATTCCTTAGCCAGGGGAGCCTCAGGGCAGTGAGAAAGCTGAAGGAGCCACAGCAGCTGTGACAGCACAGCAGCTGAGGCAACATGGGCAGGGCCAGGGGCAACAGGGCCCAGCCCAGACATGTGTAAAGAACTCCTGGAGAGCCCAACAAACAGTGCAAGGGCATGGTGTGGCACTTTGGATGGGAATTTGCATGGAATGGCATGCAGGAGGGGGTGTAACTCTGCCAGGCTGAGAAGGGAGCAATGGTATCTGCCACTGAGTCATCAGAGCACATTGAAAGAGCTTTAAACTAGGTTAGAGAGGGGAAAGGAACAAAACCAGGCTTGCTCAAGGTAACCCTAGGGGCAACACACCAGTGTTTGAGGGAGTGTGTGTGCCAGTGAGGGCCTCTGGGCTCATAACACATAACGCATGGAAATGCCTCCAGACACTCTTGTAGAAATTAGGGCTTCTCCCCCAAAAAAGTGTCAGGATCAATATCCCAACTGAAGTGCATCTACACCCCTGCACACAGCATGGGCAACAAACAGGAGGGGCTGGAAGCCACTGTGCAGCAGGAACACTGCAGCTGCCATCGCTCTGGGATGGGTCACACAACTGGAGTGCTGTGATGGATGGCTGTAAACCCTTCAGAAGGGACAGGCAAGGAGGGAGAGGCAGTGGGGCAGCCCTGTAGGTTAGGGACTGTTTTGGGTGTCTGAGCTGGATGATGGTGGCAGTAGGGTCGAGTGTCTGGTGGCAGATGTCCTGGCAGGAATCTGTTAGAGACCACTCACCCAGGAGGGAGAGGCAGATGAGATACCCTGCAAGCAGCTGGGAGAAGTCTCACAATTGCTGGCCCTTGTTCTCATGGGGCAGGAATGTCTAGGATGTGTCTGGAGTGAGTGGAAGAGAACTTTCCTACTCAGCTGATGGGGGAGCCAGCAAGGGAAGGCACCTGCTGGGCCTGCTGTTCATGAAGAGAGAAGGACTTGAGTGTGATGCAGGCTGTCTGGGGCACAGGGAATGATGAATTCTTGGACAAGTAAAGGAGGGGAGATAAGCAGAGCTGCCACCTTGCACCTCCAGGGGACAGACTTTGGCCTGTTTAGGAGCCTGGCTGACAAGAATCCCCTGGGAGACAGGCTAAAAGGAATCCAGGACATTCCTCAAGAAGGGAATCCCAAAGGCACAGGAGCAGAGGTGTGGTTTAGGGGAGGACTTGACAGTGTCTAACTTGATGATCTCAAAGGTCTTTCCCAACCTAAGTGACTCTAAGATACAGTGTATTTTATAATAATTATACAGACAGCTCATACATCATCAGGTCTTGTATTATTTCACCAGTTGTTTCCATAAAATGATTTTGATTCAAGCACTTTCCCTCTGTTTTCTTTATTCAAAGCATGATGTCATTTTATACCTCTTTCTGAAATGGTGTTTTGAAGTCTCTTACATTCTTTTTATTTGACTGTAAGTTATTTTTGTATTTCAGCCATGTAATCATTAGTGTATGACACATGTATTTGTATTTATTCCTTCTGTGAGTTCAATACAGAAACAAATGCTAGGAGTCTGAAAGTATGATTTGCAATACCTTAAACACCTTTTCCCTGTCACATTTGTATGCCATGGGAACTTCTCAAACGTGTGAAGGCATTTTTTGCACCTCCTCAGTAATGTCTGGATATGTATAACTAATGTGAAATCTAAAACATGCCATATATAACCTAACTTAAGGGCTTATAAAAAAATTCTACTACAGTTTATTTTTGTAGAGAAGATTTCTTCCTCTTATTGTCAATTAAAAGTACTAATTTCCCTTCATGTCTGAAGTTGAATTTTTGCAATAAGCGCACAATAGCATGTCAATGCCTTTCCTCCCCTTTTTGGCCCTGAGCCAGTTTGGGGCGGTTTGGGAGCGGCGGGCGGGGAGGGGCGCGGTGCAGTGCGCGCCGCCGCCGCCAGGGGGCGGTGGGACACTGGCGCTGCGGGCACGGGGACCGGGGACAAACGCTGCTGGGACAGCCCGGCTGTGACCGCCACTGCTTTAATAACCTCGCTGTTAACAGAGGAACATCGACTATTCCTGCCCCTTTGCCATTCCTAAATACGTTCGCATTGAATCCAAACAACTTTTGATTCGTATTTCTGAAAGAAAGAATTGGTAGTTTGCCAGAGTTTAAGGCATCATCAGTCAAAATTTAGAATGAGAAAAGTTGGTTTTGCTTTCAGAAACATCTCAATGCACAGTTTAAGTAATCTTGCTTACTTAAGCTGAAAGAAGAAATTAAATTGAGAAAGGGTGAGGATTCAAACTGGGGAACAATCATTAAATGCTCTGGCATTTGACTTGTCAATTAATGACTTTGTGAACTTGGAAGCAAATTGAGAGGAACAGTTGCAAAATACATAATTTCATTTACAAAAGTAACCAATTAATTAAGCCAGGCCCAAAATCTCTGCTGGGCTTATGGTTGAGAGATTCTCTTGCACAGCAGAAGGCCTTCCAGGATTGAATCTGGAAGAGAATAGATTGAATTATTGACTCTTCAGGGGCAGTTCTATTAAATTTTTCTTTTCTGTTTATAAGAAAGAGAGAGGTCACCTGCTGAAAATATCTGACAAACAGATTTGTGCTTATAGAATCATTGAAGTTACTTTTGTCAGTGTTAAATGTTTCACCTAAGGAATTTCAACAAATATTTTTTCTTAATGATCTCAATATTTCTATAATATATAATAATTTGGGAAGGAGTGCAGGTATTGATCATTTCCAGGCTGCCTATAGAGAATATTCATAAATGTTTTTGAAGAAGGCAGCTCTAGTTTTGTGTGCTGCATGGTAAGATATATGTCAAGTAGCTAAATGAAGGTTTTGTCTCAACTACTGTTCAAATAAGGTAGCTTTTCAAAAATAGGCAACTTGGTTCTACAGTGCTAAAAAATAGACTGACAACAGACTTGAAATTTCAGGTATAAATAGACTTTGCTTTTAAAGTTTTATGTCAATTTTCTGCATTTATCTGGACTGATGGCAAAGCTGTCTGACATGAAAACTTATTGCAAGTGAAGACGGCAGTGAAGTCTGAGTTGTTAGTTAGATTAAAACAAGACAAAACCAGCAAACCCACAAACTAACAAAAAGCACCCCAACAACAAACCCCCTGGGGCTGTTCTGGCCTGCTGCAGAGCTGCTGCAGGAAGTGTTACGAGGCATTTCTTGGGCAGTGCTGACTCCAGCAGCCGTCCCCTCGCTGCCGCCGGCACCCGGCTCTGCTTCCCTGAGCTTCTTGGTACAGACCTTTGTGAAGGTCAGTGCTGGAGCTGATTAGGAACAACTCTTGTCTTCCCGCTGGGTTATTTTGTCTTTCAAGCTGTATCTGTTCCCATATTGTGTAAAACATGCATTGTGTTGAATAATACTTGTGCCAGCATTAAATCAGAGGGAAATTAAAGTATTTAAGGGTAGGGGTGACTGCATAGGCTGTTATAAGCAATGCTACCCTGAAATATCTAATCTCAGTCCCAGAAAGGACTTCTCTGATGTTTATTTTATTCATACCATGTACAACAATTTGCATTGATTTTGGAATGCATAGTTTGATGTATTTGATCTACAGAAAAAAGAAAAAAAAATTAGAGAAAATCTTCTCAAGCTAAAAATCTTATTTTGAAAGTGAAAGGAAAATTTGTAGGCATATTTTTATTTCTTTCCTCCTGCCTTCCAGTTTAGTAACAAAATTTGTATGGGATGGTCTGGAGGGCTAAAAAACCTCCCCACATATTAGAGCATATAGAATGTGCTTTAATTCTGGTATACGTTAACAGCAATTTTAATCCCATGTAATAAATATTACTTAATTTTAATATTTCATTATGTTTTTTTTTTAACAATGCCTTAAATTAGAAATCTTGGCACAATTAATCCTGTATTTTTTAAACATAAGTACACATGTCATTCTATTGTCAAGTTGCTTATATTCCCACAGCTGAGATGGTTAAAAATGTGGTGGATGTGTCGTGTAATCTAAACAGTGTTTTTGGCATGGCTTGTCTTTTTATTTTAGTCTTTTGCTGCACTTTGCTGTGGGTCTGACTGTGAATTTTTCAGTGCTGCTTTGACGTTTATGCACATGTATTTGTAAGAAGGTTGTTTGTTATTTTGCAGGCCCACCTTCAACCCTCCCTCTAAGCACTCAAACCTCTAGTGGCAGCTCCACTCTTTCCAAGAAGAGACCACCTCCCCCACCCCCAGGACACAAAAGAACCCTCTCTGACCCACCAAGCCCACTACCTCATGGACCCCAGAATAAGGGCCCAATTCCTTGGGGTGAGTTTTGAAATGCAAATCAAAAGGGCAGGGGAAAACCTTTCTGATGGCTGATATATGATCTTTGGTTTCTTTTCACCTGGTGCTTGCTTTCCAATGATTGCAGCTTGATGTAATGTCAGCTCAGATAAATCAGCAGTTCCATCTCCTGTCGCTGCCTCCCAGGCTGCCACAGCCGAGTCTCACTTGGGAAAGCTGAAAATCCTCCACGCTGCCCTGGGGCCCATCCAGTCCCCTCCAGTGCCTCCCTGTCTCTGCCCTAGCTGCCCAGGCTCTGCCCTCACCCCAGCCCCTCAGCCACTGCTCTCCTCTGCCTTTGCCTCTGCCCCTGCTGCTGCTGCTGCTGTGCCCAGCTCAGGAACCAGGGGTGCAGCTGTGGGGCACCCAGAGCCACAGTGTCTGTGCAGGTCTCACAGCTGCCACAGGAGCTTCTTTCCTTGGGCTCTGGGCCACGCCTCTCCTGTAGTGTTCACACTTTCCTGGTGGGAATGTGTCGTCTTAGTATGTATTTGGCTTTTGTGGTGTTGTCTGTACATACACAAAGACTGATAGGTTTGCATCCTGCTACCAGCAGAAGTTACACAGAAACAGTGCATTTTAATTTTTATTTTTACCAGGATACCTTTCTGACAGATGCTTTTTGGAAACTATTTTCCAGACTACTCAGATTCTTCCTCTTTTGCATAAACATTGCTCTATGCAGTCAAATTCTCTTGGTAGCTGTAAATCTCAGGCCCATGTAATTTTCTGTGATTTTAGTTTTGGTGGCAGGATTTCCATGAATCTGTAAATTTTTAACTGGAATCCAGTGCTTACACAGGTGCATCGTCCACTTGTATTTTAAGAGAATCCTCGCTCTATTCTAGTAGGAGCACATAATTACTAGCCTAAAATAAAAAAAAAATTGCTAGACTAAAAGATTTAATTGCTAGATTAAATCACACAGGAGTACTCCATGATTTACTACATTTAACTCAATGTGTTTTTTCAGCACATTGAGTTAAATGTAGTAAATCATGGAGTACTCCTGTGTGATTTAATCTAGGATTCAACATGAAGAAAAGTATAGAGCCCAATGAAAAGCACAAACTTTTTCTCAAGGAATAAAAATAATGGAATCTTTTCAGTTCTCTACTTCTCAGAGGTCTGGGATATGGGAAGAAAATGTTTTGTATGTTGTGGAGTC